>CM067546.1:20217747-20822747 GCA_034509755.1 Anisodus tanguticus | reverse complement strand
ATTAGGACATGATATACAATGTATATATCAAGTGATATTTTGTCAAATAAAATGACAGAATACTCTCAGAATAATTTTGTAAAATCATATTCATCTAGTAAAAAGTATATTTTACTCCGTCTTTAACTCAAGAACTTTGAGTAACTAAATAAAATTATTAGAGGGTAAAAATTAGGTGTCAATAACTACTCTTTCATTGTTCGGGGATGGATAGACCATCCCTGAGCAACAAAATTTGACTGACCTAATTTTTAGCCGACCAATAGGAAAGTACTTCTTGTTTTTATGCAATTTTCAAAAATTGTGGTCGGACCCTGATTTTTGGGTTTGCTACATATCTCAGGTTGCGTGAGAATACAGGCCACTTGTAGTTCGACTGAATTTAGACTACTAGAAAGCTGATAAAGAAAAAGTATCAACCCAGAAATTTCCAGAATGATTTTGTTGGAATGTAACCGATCCTCGGAGATTGAGTGGCCTAAATATCCATGGTTTTCGGGAATTAGGTTAGTTTTAGTTCCAATCAATGGCCCAAAAAGGGTGTCCCTTATGTAGGAATCCTTTTGACACTTCCGGTATATGCCCGACTGGTTACGGATTTTAAAAAATAAAAATCTTCATGATTTGCGAGTGAGTTCCGCATGGAGTGACTTTCAAGCTCATGTACAGAGAGCTTGACTCTCATTGGTACACATTTTTGACCGGCCATCCAAGAACAAGTTCCATGTTTGCTCTGCATGCGTTTGGATCTAGTCTGTTTGCTCTGCATGCCTCTGGATCTAGTTTAATTGCTTTCCACCTCTGGTAGTTTCGACCTATTTCAATGTCCTGAGACATGTGTGTTGATTATTTATATTTTTCATACATGTGTGGTTTTGTTTTGTTGTACCCTACTGGATGACTGTTCTGAGCGGGTGACACCTTTAACACCATCTGGCTCTGTTGAGTTGCTAGTGAATATTGTTTGAGAGGATGCCACTTCCAACACTATCTGGCTCAATTGACTTTTTGGTAGAATATTGTTTGAGCGGATGCCACTTCAGACACCGTCTAGATCGTCTGAGTCTATTAACTTGAGTTGATGTCACCTTCGACATTGTCTGGCTCGTACATATTTTGGTTGAGTAGATGTCACTTGCGACATCGTTAGGCGCATATAATATTTTATTTGAGATATCATCTGGCTTGCACATATTTTATGAATGGCTCTCTCGACATGCGTTTTGTATGAATGACCCTCTCGGCAGTATTTATATGAATAGCCCTCTTGGCCATATATAATAATCAATAGAAGTCCCAATAGAAGTTGACTGACCTGGCTCTTCAATCGACGATCTTATACAAATGGCCCTCTCGGTAGTGTTTGTTTGAATGACTCTCTCGGCATGCAGTATCACTGACCCTCTTGGCAGTTTATATTAATGGTCCTCTCGGCAGTTTGTATGAATGGACCTCTCAGCATGTTTGTATGAATGTCCCTCTCGGCATGTTGTTTTATGAATGGCCCTCTAAGTAGTGTTTGTGTAAATGTACCTCTCAGTAGAATGTATGAATGGCCCTCTCGGTATGCAATTTGTATGTATGGCCCTCTTGGCATATTTGTATGAATGGCCCTCTCGGCATGTTTGTATGAATGACTCTCTCGATAGTTTACATGAATGGACCTCTCGGTAGTTTATATGAATGACCCTCTCTGCAGTTTGTATGAATGGCCCTCTCGGTAGTTTGTATGAATGGCCCTCTCAGCAGTTTATATGAATGGCCATCTTGGCATGCACTTGACTCTTGGGAATGAAGTATGCGGCCTCCTAACTGAATTTTGCATCGTTCTGACTTTGGGGTGAAGATTGTGGTCATCTTTGATTGGATTTACATCATTTTGACTCTAAAGATAATGATTGCGGCCTCTTTGACCTGTTTTACATCATCTAACTCTTGGAATGAAGACTGCAGCCTTCTGACCTAATTTACATCGTTCAGACTTTGATGACGAAGACTGCAATCTCTTTTATCAGATTTGCATTATTTGACTTGTTACGCAGATCTCATGGCTAGATTGGATTTCTTTTGTCTTTCCGTTGGCTGTGACCCTCTCGGTCAGATAGCCATGCTATCTTTTGTACGGCTCTTATGACCAAATTGCTCTTCTTCATCATTTTTCTAGACCCTCAGGGTTAGATTGTGTTTGTGTTATACCTGCTTCATTCATGAGCAAACTAGTTAGTAGAAAAGCTCGTCATCCTCCTGACGACGTTTTTGGGACCTACAATCATAGAAAGATTGTTAGTTCCTATGGTCTATCCGTGTCAATGACTCCCGTTGTGTTGTTTTTCCATTTTTCCAATCCCGACCTCTTTTTTTGTCCCAATATTATGAGAGATGAAGTTTTTAAATAAAACATTTGAAAATATTTGAGCAACAAATTTTGACTAAACATTTTATTATATCAAAAATATTGTTAACTCCGTGTCATGACATATTCGCTTTGAGCGAGGTTCTCTAACCATCTTTGGCGCTCTGCTTTTTGCTTCTCGTGTCTTGGTGAAATTTCTGAGACCCCATAAAAAATTTTCCCCAGTTGAAAGTTATAGATCGACTGACTCTTATGCTGATTTGTGTTGAAGGAATTTTTGAGTCCGTCTCAAAAATTCCGCCCTAGTTGCGGGTTTTAGACCAGTTATTTCTTGTACTGGTGTCGTCGGTATAATTGTTGAGACCCCAGATTGTCAATTCGAGCCTGTTGATCCTTTGAGTCGGGTTGTTGGTGGAATTTTTGAAATCCACTTAGAAATTCTGCCCTAGTTTATACTTGATGAGGCGATCCTTTGAATTCTTGATGTCTTAGAAGCTTCCTAGGGGTTTCTTTGGTTTTTTGTTGGTGCGACTTAGCTTGAAAAACACCTACGTATCCTATCTCAGGAATTAGGTTGAAACGTAGTTCGGAACAAAGTTGGTTGAATTTTATAATGATTCAATCGAGTCCTGAATGGACTCCTACATATCTCTCTTTGGGAATCAGGTCATTGTGTAGTTCATATTACAAGGAAATGTAGATTTTGGTAATAATGCGACCGAATTTGAAATGGACGGCTACGTATCCCATTTTGGGAATCAGGCCTCGCGTAGTTCATTACAAGGAAATTGTGGATTTTTGTAATGACGTGATCGAGTCTAAAATGGATGCCTACATATCCCGTCTTGGGAATCAGGTCCTTGCGTAGTTAAATACAAGGAAAGTGATTTTTCTAATGCAATTACAAGCAAAAAAAGTGTGATCACAAGCAAAAGAAAATGTGATTACCAGTAGAGGAATACGATTAGAAGAAAAAGTGATTACAAACTGAGGGGTGTCTTCATGCGTAATATCGCTTGATTGCATCAGAGTTGATTGCTTTGTGCCACTCTTGGCCATCCATTTCTACAAGGATGACTACTCCTCCTGATAATCCCTTGCGCACTATGTAGGGCCCTTGCTAGTTGGGTGCGAACTATTCTTTGTACTTTTCTTGGATGCTTAAGTACCAGTTGCCCTATTTGGAAGATTTGGGATCTTACCCGCTTGTTGAAGGCACATGCCATTCTTTGTTGATATAGTTGATTGTGACATACGACAACCATCATTTTCTCGTCGATTAGAGCCAGATTCTCGTATCTTTTACAGACCTACTCTCCATTGCTAGATCTGCTTCTTTTATAATTTTGAGTGAGGATATCTCTACCTCATCTAGTATCACTGTTTCAGTGCCTTAGACATGCAGGTATGGAGTTTCTCCAGTCGAGGTCCGAGGGGTTATTCAGTATCCTAGCAATGCGTAGGGCAGCTGTCATGACAACACTTGTGGTTGTCGGTCATTTTCCTTAATATCATCTTGATGTTTTTGTTGGCTTCCTCTACGGCTCCATTCATCTACGGCCTCTATGCGGACGAATTCCGATGAGTGATATGAAGTTGTTCACATATGTCTTTAATCAAATGACTATTCAAGTTTGCTATGTTATCTGTTATTATCGACTCTAGGATGCCAAATCGGCATATCATGTTGTTCCTCACAAAATTGGCTACCACTTTCTTTGTCACCGA
The DNA here is from genome assembly GCA_034509755.1 of Anisodus tanguticus. NCBI lineage: Eukaryota > Viridiplantae > Streptophyta > Magnoliopsida > Solanales > Solanaceae > Anisodus > Anisodus tanguticus. The sequence continues at coordinate 20,818,666 of CM067546.1, read as the reverse complement.
CTTGTGAGAAGTAGCTTCAACCCACTTGGTGAAGTAGTCTATGGTAACTAGGATGAAACAGTGTCCGTTAGATGCTGATAGCTCTATGGGCCCAATAACGTCCATGTCCCAGGCTACAAATAGCCAGGGTAAGCTCATGACATTTATCTCACTTGGCGGGACTCTAATTAGATCCTCGTGGATTTGGCATTGATGGCATCTTGAACGAAATGGCTACAATCAGTTTCCATTGTCATCCAGTAGTAGCCTGCTCTCAAGATCTTCATGGCTAAGACTAACCCATTTATTTGAGGGCCATAAGTCCCATCGTATACCTCCTCTAACTATTTTATGGCCTATGTGGCATCGACATATCTGAGTAGCCCTAGATCAGGTGTCCTCCAGTAGAGTTGTAATGCCCCGAACCATGGCCTAGGCGAAACACGGCACTCGATGCCTAACTGCATGTGACCGAGCGAACCATATGGCTTGGTAGTAATCATGGGCATCAAAATCATGAAATAATAATTATTTAAAGCATGTAAAATATATACTGAAATTATATGTTGAAATATAATAGTTGAATCATCGGAGTAAAGTAGTATTGCTTTATAGTCCCCTATAGTTTGATTTCTGCTACTATGTGTCATTTAGTGTACTTTGTTTAGCTTATTTACATGCGCTAGTTACTGCTTACTTTTTTAGAATGCGCCATCATGGCTTATTCACTTTTGATACCAGCATTTTCATACTGCTTTAAATTTTCTCTGATCGGGTCTGACCGTTTATCTTACTTTGCTCTTGCTTTGCTTTTGTTTTTGCTTTTGCTTTTTTTTTGCTTTTTCTTATGCTTTTGCTGTTGCTTTTGATTTTGCTTTTGCTGTTGCTTTTGATTTTGCTTTTGCTTTTGCTTTTGCTTTTGCTTTTGCTTTTGCTTTTGCTTTTGCTTTTGCTTTTGCTTTTGCTTTTGCTTTTGCTTTTGCTTTTGCTTTTGCTTTTGCTTTTGCTTTTTCTTTTGCTTTTGCTTTTGCTCTGTCTTGAGCCAAGGGTCTCTCGGAAATAGTCACTCTACCTATCAAGGTAGATGTAAGGTCTAAGTACACTCTACCCTCCTCAGATCCCACGTTGTGAGATTTCACTAGGTATGTTATTATTGTTGTATCTGAGTAAAGCATGATAAGTCTGAAAATACTACTGACGTGACTGACATCATATGCTAACTAGTCTAGTCTATGAAACCTCTGACACATAAGTCAAACTGCAATTTTTTTCAGGACAACGCCTTGGAGTACCTCTGCTAATAATCATGACATGTAAATAAATAATGCGGACAACCTAAAAGAGATGGGGCTCACCAAACGCTGATACTGAGGCAAATTCTAGTAAGTAGATCTGTCATCCTGAAACTCAATACCTGCACCGTAAAGTGCTGGCCCCATGCAAAATGGACTTTAGTACATTTGAATTGTATTGTATGTAAAGCAACTAAAAGAATAAGCAGGTACATGATATAATAGGAACGTGAAACTAAAACTGAACATGTGCATGAACATAATCTGGAATGAATATTGTAACATGTGTAAAATCTGTAAACCTATATATATGTATTATCTATATATTTGTGGGGAGAGCAGTTGCATAACTGACATGTAACCACCACAAATAAACTTAGCATCTAATCTCTGCCTGGTCAGCTAATCCATCTCATACCTTGCTGGGGTACATGACAGGAACATGAACATGATGGATCAATAATCACATAAAGGGTTACATGAAGGTATCATCCTCTAGGAGAAGAAATCTTTATCCTACAGTGGTAAAAGTAGTTTCAGGCTATCGGAGTCTTCTCGGTAATATGTGAAACTCCCAAAACATGAATATAAAACATAATTGGCTAGAAGCCCATGGTTTGTAAAATCATGACTTGTAAACATGGTTGATAAGTTATGAGGTATAGCATGAACATAAATGCATAATATACTTTGCATAAATCATGGGAAAACATGTAGACTTCATGGACTAATAAACCTTGATTCATTGCTTGTGCTTTAGAACCCATGGAATTCAAAGCTATGGGTATTCATGGATGAAGGACGGGTTCCCAATAACCAAAATGGAATATCGAAAATACAACAATGAATTAATATTACAGACATGGGTAATCATGATACATGTAGTTTAGGGTTATAATGAACTTGAAATAAAACCCTAAGTATAGAAATTCATGTTTTCATGGATAAATATGGCATGGGGAAGAACATGGATATTTCCAGACGTGGATAGAAGATCTACATACCTTATTCGCTCTAAAATTTGTATAAAAATCTGAAGTTCGAAAGATAATCCCAAAGCTTGAACCTTGAGTCTTAGAATGGGTTTATCTTGAAAACCCTAGGTTAAGAATAATGAATTTCCGCTTAAAATTCATGTATATGCATTAGAATCCACTTGGAATACTTGGAATAGACTTACCTTGGTGTATGAGAATGCTGGGAGGAGAGGACTTTCGTGCTAGGGCTTAAGAAGAGTGAAAATTGATTTTTTAGAACTAAGTATCGTATTTATATTATTCCTAGTCTGAAGGATTTTACGGTCAAATTCGATGGATCATCAAATTTTCTACAGTCTGGTTTGGACCTTAAAACTTTATATGATTTGTATAATCGGACCATATCCTAATTGTAACTTTCTAGAGACTTTAAAACCCTGAGGGGCTAGGACGGTCAAAATTGATGGGCCGTTTAATTTTATACAGTCTGTAAAATCTATTGGTTTCTGTCAATTTCAAAAACATGATCTACAGTTGATTTTGACGGACCGTAACAAATTTTATGGTCCATATAATTCGGCGTAAAATTTGATCTGCAGAATTGAAACTGGTTTTCAACTTTAAACTCCCTGATTTGGTTTCCTAGACCCCTGAATCAGAAACATGGCTTAGTTTGAATGTACGAGGTGTTACAATATATCCCCCTTGAGATCATTCGTCCTCGAATAATAGATCATGTTTAAGGATGAGACTGACCATAGCGTTTGTTCATGAACGTGAAGAAGCATAACATGAAACATGAGACTGAATGACATGATTACATGAAAACATAACATGGCAACATGGAACATGAGTACTGAATACATGAACTTGAAATATGATACATGGATACGCAAGGGGCATGATGTGAATACTGAAGGTATTTACCTTGTTCGTTTTCTGCTTGCTTCTCAAATAAGTGCGGATATCTGGACTTCATGTCTTCTTCGGCTTCCCATGTAGCCTCCTCGACATTTTGACTTCTCCACAACACTTTCACTTAGGCAACTTCTTTAGTTCTCAACTTTTGAATCTGATGATCCAAAACAGTCACATGGATCTCTTCATAGGTTAGGCCATCCTTAACTATGATGGAATCGGTAGGGACAACCAACGACGGGTATTCCACACACATTTTCAACATGGATACATGAAACACTAGATGCATAGCAACTAAATCTTGTGGCAATTCAAGTTCATAAGTCACTTGAACAACTTTTCTCACAATCATGTATGGTCTGATATATGTGGGACTGAGCTTCCCTTTCTTTCCAAACCTCATGATACCTTTCATAGGTGAAACTTTCAGAAATACCCAATCATCAACTTGAAACTCTAAGTCCTTGTGCCTCACATCCGAATAGGACTTTTGGCGACTCTGAGCTGTTTTCAAATGCTCCTTAATTATCTTGACTTTCTCCTTAGCCTGATGGACCAAGTCTAGTTCTAACAACTCTGCTTTACCAACTTCGAACCAACCAATTGTTGATCTACACATCTGCCTATACAGAGCGTCGAACAGTTCCATCTAGATGCTAGCATAATACTGTTATTATAAAAAAAACAATGAGAGGCAAATGATCATCCCAATTACTTTAAAATTGAGAACACATTCCCTCAACGTATCTTCAAAAGTCTGAATAGTATTATTTGCCTGGCCATATGTCTAAGGATGAAAAGCTATGGTGAGATTTACCTTGGTACCCAATCCTTTCTAGAAGGACCACCAAAAGTGTGATGTGAACTGAGCACCACAATCTGAAATAATGAACACTGGGTCCCATAATCCTCTGCTGAATCAGTGGTCTTGACTGGCAAGAAGTAGGCTGATTTAGTCAGTCGGTCCACAATCACCCAAATCGAATCATGCCTTCGGGCTGAGTGAGGTAGACCTGTTATGAAGTCCATATTTATCATATCACATTTTCAAACATGATTATTAATAATCTGAGCCAACGCACCAGGCCTTTGGGGCTCGGCTTTCACCTGCTAACAATTTAGACACTTGGCTACAAAGTGTGTTACATTCCTCTTCATGTCATTCTCTCCTTAAGATCATGATACATCTTTGTGAACCTGGGTAAATAGAATATCTGGAATTATGCGCTTCTGCCATAATTTTCTCTTTGAGTTAGTCCACATCTGGAACATCTAATCTATCTCGGTACCTCAAAGTACCATCATCTCCCCCTGATTCAAAAGTCATAGTCTTATGCTTTTGAATCCTCTCTTTCAACTGCAACAAGTAGGGATCACTAAACTGCTTCTCCTTCACCTCGACTACTAAGGATGTTTTAGAGTTGTTCTGAACAACAACACCGCCATCTTCGAAGTCCATTAGTCGAACTTGTAGATTGGCTAGTCGATGAATCTCCTTCATTATGGTTCTCTTAGCTTCTTCAACATGAGCTAAACTTCCCATGAATCTCCAACTAAGAGCATCGGCTAATACATTCGCTTTCCATAGATGGTAGAGAACATCTACATCATAGTCCTTTATCAATTCGAGCTATCTCCTCTGCCTAAGATTAAACTCTCGTTGCTTAAAAATGTACTGAAGGCTCTTGTGATCTGTGAAAATATCAAAATGAACTCCATACGAATAAGGATGCCATATCTTGAGTGCAAAAATCATGGCTGCCAATTCTAATTCATAAGTCGGATAATTCTTTTCATGAGGCTTATGTTGTCTGGATACATAAGATATAACGTTACCATGCTGCATTAAAACATATCATAGACCAATGTTTGATGCATCACAATATACAACAAACCCCTCGGTTCCGTCTGGCAATGTTAACACTGGAATAGAAGTCAGTCTCATTTTTAATTCTTCGAAACTACGTTCACAAGCATCTAACCACTGAAATTTGACTTTCTTCTGAGTCAATTTGGTCAATGGAGCTGACATGGAAGAGAAACCTTCTACAAATCATCTGTAATAGCCGGCTAAACCTAACAAACAACGTATATCTGTAGAAGAAGTAGGTCTGGTCAAATTCTTAACAACGTCTATTTTCTGAAAATCAACCTGGACACCTTCGTCTGAAATCACATGGCCTAAGAATTCCACTAACTTTAGCCAAAATTCACACTTGGAAAATTTCTCATAGACCTTGCGGTCCTGAAGTGTCAGCAATACAATTCTGAGATATTCTGCATGATCAGCCTCACTACGGGAGTAGACTAGGCTTGAAGACCCTGTTCATAAGATCTATGAAAGCAGCTAGTGCATTTTTCAATCCGAACGACATAACACAAAATTCAAAATGACCGTAATGGGTTCTGAAGGCAATTTTCGAAATATCAACTTCCTTAACCTTAAGCTAGTAGTACCCTGATCGGAGGTCAATCTTGAAATAACATTGGGCACCCTGAAGTTGATCAAATAAGTCATCGATTATGGGAAGAGGATACTTGTTCTTAATGGTGAGCTTGTTTAACGGTCAGTAGTTAATGCACATACACAGAGACACATCTTTATTTTGAATAAACAAGACTGGTGCACCCCATGGTGAGACACCTGACCTAATAAACCCCTTATCAAGGAGATTTTTTAACTGGTCTTTTTGTTCTCTTAACTCTGCTGGAGCCATTCTGTATGGCAGAATAGATATCGGCTTAGTGTCGGAAAGTAGATCAATTCTAAATTCAATCTCTCTATCGAGAGGAACTCCGAGAAGTTCTTAGGGAAAGATTTCTGAAAACTCATTGACAATTGGAATAGACTGATGATTCGGGGTCTAGGTATTTGTATCCCTAACCAGAACTAGATGGTAAATGTACCCCTTAGATATCATATTTCTGGCTATGGGTGCAACTACATCACCTTTCCATTCTATGATGGGTTCACTGGAAAATTTGAAATTGACAATTTTCGTTCTACAACCTACTGTGGCATAAAATGAAGATAACCAATCCATACCCATGATTACATATAAGTCTACCATTTATAACTCTACCAGATCAGATATGGTAATGTGGTGATAGACTTTAACTGGACAACCCATATATACCCGCCTAGCTATAATTGACTCGCCAACTGGAGTGGATACATCCAGGATCCATAAGGGCATAAACGTCAAAAGTGAAAATGGTTAATATATATGTGACCACATCTACATGGGCCTTTATGTCCTATCGACCTGACAATATATACAAGTGTTTTGCACCTCCACCTATATTATCGGACATAGCTGGACCATGCCCTGATTTGGCTTGAGCATTTCTAAGAACTGCTGAGTTTGTAGACTGAGCCACATTCCCTCTTGTACCTTGCATTGTTGATGGGCAGTCTAACTGAAAGTGACCCTGTTGACCACAACCATAACATATGTTCATACCAAAGCGACACTCCCTTGGGTGCTTCTTACCACACTTAGCACAAATTAGATTACTGAAAGAGCTTTAAACCACACTGGCTTGTGACTGAGAGCCTGATGCTCTTAAGTTCTACCAACTATTATCATTCCTGAAATTTGGGGCTAGGGAACTAGCTGAAGATAGAGCAGGTCCTAATGACCTATTTTTGAAGAACTATCTGCCTCCACCTCCTCCATGACTTAAGTGACATGTAGACTTAGCCCTCTTATTGAACCATCTTTGTAATAGTCATCTCCCTGTTCTAAGAAGAAATATTAGCTATATCGTACTAATGGGAATCAAGGCCATACACAAAACACCTAACTCTGACCCTAAAGGCCTGTGTAGATGAAACCTCTAGCACATAAGTCAAACTATTATTATTTACCAGTACAAGGCCCTGGAATACCTCTGCTAATAATCATGACATGTAAATAAATAATACTGACACCCCAAATGAGATGGGGTTCACCAAAAGCTAATACTGAGGCAAATCCTATCGAGTAGATTGTCGTTGTAAAACTCAGTACATGCACCGTGAAGTGCAGGCCCCATGTAAAAGAGACTTTAGTACATTTGAATTGTATTGTATGTAAATTAACTGAATTAATAATCAGGTACATGATACAATAGGAACGTGAAATTGAAACTAAACATGAGCATAAACATAATCTGGCATGAATATAGTAACATGTGTAAAATCTGTTAAACTGTATATCTGTACATATGTATATCTATAGGGAGAACAGTTTCATAATCGACATGTAACCACCATGAATAAACGTGGTGTCTGATCTACACCCGATCAGCTAAGCCATCTAGTACCTTACCGGAGTACAAGATATGAACATGAACATGATGGATCCAATAATTCCATAAAGAGTAACATAAAGGTATCGTCCTCTGGGCGGAGTGATCCTTATCTTATGATGGAAAACGTAGTTTCAGTCTATATGAGCCTTCTCGGTAATATATGCAACTCCCAAAACATGAACATGAAACATAATTGGCTAAAAGCCCATGGTTTGTAAAATCATGACTTGTAAACATGGTTCATAAGTTATGAGGTATACCATGAACATAAATACATAATATAATTTTCATAAATTAGGGGAAAACATGTAGACTTCATGGAATTATAAACCTTGATTCATGACTTGTGTTTTAGAACCCATGGAATTCAAAGATATGGGTATTCATGGATTAATGACAGGTTCCCAATAACCAAAATGGAATATTGAGAATATAACAACGATTAATATTACAAACATGGGTAATCATAATACATGCAGTTTAGGGTTATCATGAACTTGAAATAAAACCCTAAGTACAGAAATTCATTTTTTCATGGATAAATATGGCATGGGAAGAATATGGATATTCCCAGACGTGGATAAAAGCTCTACATACCTTATTTGCTTTAAAATTTGTATAAAAATCTGCACTTCGAAGGATAATCCCAAAGCTTGAACCTTGGGCCTTAGAATGGGTTTATCTTGAAAACCCTAGGTTAAGAATAATGAATTTCCACTTAAAATTCATGTATATGCATTGGAATCCACTTGGAATAGACTTACCTTGGTGTATGAGAATGTAAGGAGGAGAGAACTTTCGTGCTATGGCTTGAGAAGAGTGAAAAACTATTTTTTTAGAACTAAGTCTTGTATTTATATTGTTCCCAGTCTGAAGGATATTATAGTCAAATTCGATGGATCATCAAATTTTCTACGGTCTGGATCTAGACCTTAAAACTTTATACGATCTGTATAATCGGACCATATCCTAATTTTAACTTTTTAGAGACTTTAAAAACTTGAGGGCTTGGGACGGACAGAAGCGATGGGCCATATAATTTTATACGATCCGTAAAATCTACTAGGTTCCGTCAATTTCAAAAATAGGATCTACGATTGATTTTGACAGACCATAACAAATCTACAATCCGTATAATCTGGCGTAAAATCTGATTTGTTGAACTGAAATTGGTTTTCAACTTTAAATTCCCCGATTTGGTTTTCTAAACTCTTGAATCATAAACATGGCTTAGTTTGAAGGTACGAGGTGTTACAAGAGTACTCCCTTGTTCAGGAAGAAACCATTAGACATTCTTCTTTTGATTGGATGTGATTTTTTCGGTATACTCTCCCTTTTCCAAATATGCGCTTATGTCGACATATCATGGCTTGCCGTCGGGTTCCGCTTCCACATGGGAACAATAAGCATGTTCTTCCCTGATGTTGATCTTCAGCAAGTAAATGTGACTACTCTTACGTGTTGTATCATGGATGTTATGGTTGCAAAAGCATTGGCAAATTTGTTTTGGGCCCTCAGCATGTGCTCGAGCTCGATCTTTCTGAATCTATTGCACAATCTTTATGCGAGGTTGACATATGCAAGATCTTCTCATTCTTTGTGGCCCATTCTTCTCGAACTTGGTGAATTAGTAGATCTGAGGCTAGAATGCAGGCTTTGTACTCTGCCATATTGTTTGTGCATTGGAAGTTGAGCTTGGCTACCATAGGGTAATGTTGACCCATTTCTGAGACCAAAACTACTCCGATCCCTGAACCTTTGTAGTTGACAGCATCATCGAAGAACATTCTCTATCCAGAGTAGGTTTTGACTGTATCTGTTTCAATTTACATTACTTCCTCATCCGAGAAATACGTCCTTAATGGTGCAAACTCTTCGTCGAACAAATTTTCGGCTAGCAAATCAGCCAATGCTTGTCCCTTGACAGCCTTTTGGACCACATATTTGATGTCGAACTTTCTTAGAAGCATTTTTCATTTGGCCAGTTTCCCTATAGGCATGGGATGATAGATGATGTACTTTAAAGGATCCATATTTGAGATCAGGTGGGTAAGGTAGGCTGATAAGTAGTGTCTCAACTTTTTTGTTATCCATGTCAGTGCACAGTATCCCTTTTCCACTAGAGTGTACCTTGACTCACAGGCAGTGAACTTTTTGTTGAAATAGTAGATTGCTCGCTCTTTCTTCCTTATTTCATCATGTTGCGTCAACATACATCTGAATGCATTTTTTGACACCGATAAGTACAATAACAGCGGTCTCCCTTGCCTGGGAGGGACTAATAGTGGCGAATTAGAGAGGTATCTCTTGATTGTGTCGAAATCTTTCTGGCATTTGTCTGTCCGCTTGGTGGGCGCATCATTTTTATTAGCTTAAGTATGGGCTCCACAATTATCGTAGATTGGGATATGAAGCGCCCAATATAGTTCAACCTTTCTAGAAAGCTCATGACATCTTTCTTGGTTTCTGGCAATGATAACTCTTAAATGGCTTTTATCATCGTGGGATCTAGCTCTATGCCCCTGCGGTTGACTATGAACCCCAATAATTTTCAGGCTGGCACTCCAAACGCACACTTGGCCGGATTCAGCTTTAGATTAAACTTGCAAAGTCTATCAAAGAATTTTTGCAAGTGTATGATATGGTCGGAGCCTTCTCGCGACTTGATTATGACGTCATCTACATAGACTTCGATTTCTTTGTGCATCATGTCATGGAAGATGGCGGACATTGCTCTCATGTAAGTAGCGTTGGCATTCTTGAGGCCGAATGGCATTACACAGTAATGGTATACTCCATATGGAGTAATCAATGTCATTTTCTGAGCATCTTATTCACTTGTTAGAATCTGATAGTAACCAGCGAAGTAATCCACGAATAACTGTAACTCATGCTTTGTGCAGTTATCGATGAGTATATGGATATTCAGAAGTGGGAAATTATCCTTGGACTAGCTCGGTTAAGAATATGGCAGTCCACATATTTTTGAATATTTTTTCCTTCTTCATTATTGGAACCATGTTGGCCAACCAAGTCGGGTAAGGAGTTACTTCCACAACCCCAAACTTTATCTGTTTTTCGACCTCACCCTTGATTCTTATGTTGAGATCATGCTTGAATTGTTGAATTTTTTATTTGACCGGGGTGAAACCCTCGGCTTGTGAGCTACGATGTATGTGCTCAGTCTGTGCATGTCTGTGTATGACCATGCGAATACGTCGACGTATTCCCTCAACAGATTTATTAGCTTTTATTTTCTTGACGCATCCAAATGTGCACTTATCCTAGTTTCTTTAATTGTTTCCTCATCTCCAAGTTTGATTGCTTCAGTTTCGTCTAAATTAGGCTTTTGCCTATTCTCATACTGATCTTTCTCATCGATGAGGTCTTCTGGCAACTCTGCTTCCTCGTCATGTTTCTCATATTCCTTTTCGTTGGTATCACTCGACTCGCTCTTCTCGTGACATAGCATGACATTATGACTTATTTTATTATTATTACTAAAAAATAAGGCAAAGCATCATTAATGTGTAAAAATATGTTAGATAAAATAAAGAGACTATTTTTTTCATAAATTGAGGCTTTTGTTAATTTTATAAAGAAAGTCAAGTCTTTTGGATCTCTTCTCTCTCTAACGACAAAAACTAAATTCTACTGACTCGACTAGCCGGCGGCCGCCATGGCCAACTTAGCCAGCGTTCAGCCACCACCGGTGGTTGGTCCACCCCCTCTTCAAAACCTTACCCTTGATAACTCTCAATTCCTACCCCTCCGATATGTTACCAATCCGAAAAAAATTGAACCTACAAATTTTTCTATTGAAATACCTTTATAGTCCACTAACCCTCCAAAAATCCCAAAATCTCCTAAATATGATAATTTTCTAAAACCAACGGAAGCTATAAATATAAACAAGGAATTATATGATGTACCACCCAAGTCGATGTTGTACATAGAGATAGAACCTCACATGTCATGGAAATCATTAGAAATCAAGAAACTCATTATGCAGGAAAATTTACGATATTCTATACTTGATAAGTTTTCTTATGACATAATAGATATCAAAGAATTAATAGATGTCATTCCAGATAAATGTGCTATTAAAGGCTCTGTTACAACTGGATTAATAGAAGATCGACATATCTTTATAAGACTGAATTTATTGGAGGATTATGTGAGAATGCTTTCTAAACCAGCTTATTACATAAAAGTTCATTCAAGATACTGTGAAATGAGGCCATTGGTATGGTTTCCTAGGTTTAAGCCTAATGTGGAGACATCTATAGTTGTTGCTTGGAATAGCTTTCTAAAATTGCCACCAAACTTCTTTGCAAATTGTGTTTTCCCTGGCTTCTGCAGTTGGTAAACCCCTGGTGGTAGACTTGGCCACTGCAAATAGAACTAGACCTAACTGTGCCAAATTGAAAGTTGAATTAGATCTAGTTGCAGAACATCCAAAATGAATACATATTTCAGAGGAGAATGAGGAGACAGGAAAGACTAAGTCTAAATGGATTACTATTAATTATGATTTCCTACCCAAATACTGCAAACATTGCAAACTGCAAGGGCATGATGAGCAAAAATGTAGAGCATTACATCTTGAACTGGAAAAACAATATAGAGAAGAGCTTAGAAAGTAGAATAATGATAGGAAACAAGTCATAGAAGGACATGATGACAATCAAGGTAGACAAGGAAATAATCAAGGAAATAATGAAAAATGGGGAGGAAATAATCAAGGAAAACAAGAATGGATGCAAAGAAGGAAGAACATATATCAAACAGAAGGAGAAAGAGTGGAAACTCGCAATGCTTTTCAAGCCCTTGATGAAATGGAATGGGGAACAATTGGAAATAATAGTATTCCTGCAAAAAATATACATCAGCAGATCAGTAATGTAGAGGAACAATATCCAAATACTGAGAGGAAGGTAAGCAGACAACAATGAAGATATAGGGGATACATCATTGATGGATATAGAGCCAGTACAGGGGAAGACAATAATGCAAGAAGGTCATGACATGCCTATGAGGGAGGAAACAAGAAACAACAGTAAGACCAATTTAGACAAAAAGCAGACTCCAACAAAGAAGCAGGATATTAGCCCGGCTAAATACAAAAAAAGGAAAAACTAGTCCATCAAAGAGCTACAATAGTCCATATAGTACACAAAGCCAAAGTTATAGTATTCAAGCATATACAATAGCATAAAAAGAAGTACACAACATCAAGGTGATAATAGTCAAATACATACATTACCAGAAAGAAACAGTAGTAGCAAGACGCAACAGTAAGGTGATGAAATGTTACAAGACATAGAGGTTGAACAACATGAAGATGAGATGGAGGAAATAGAACAAGAGATACAATAAGAGAGATTGAAAACATGAGGCCAACATATATGTCAAACAAAGGTGGGCAATGTAACAGTTTCTCAAGAAAAAAAGGAACAACAAAAAAGTAAAGATAAGAAAAAAAAGGAATATGCAGAAGAGTCAATTAGCATCTACAAGAATAGGTACGAAGTTGTCTATGAAGTATATAGGAGAAAAGGACTTAGATGTACATAAATTAGAATAGAATGAGAAAGCAACAGTTAAAGTAGGGGATTTATCACCAAAGCTTGTAGATAGAGACGTGGGGAGAGGAAAAACAAGAACACAAGGGATCATAGTGTACCACCAGTGAGTGGGATACAAACTAGAAGTATTGCTACTAAATCAAACTATCAATGATGAATGTTAATATATGGAGTATTAGGTCAGTAAACGGAATGGAAGCTTTCACAAGACTGATTCAAATCTAAAACAAGTACCATTTTGGGTTTGTGGGACTATTATACCCTTTTCAAGAACCTAATAAAATGGAGAGCTATAGAAGGAGAATAGGATTACATCATGCTATGGAAAATTGTTCAAGGAATATATAGGCTTTTGTGGATGATATGTGTTGATAGATCATGTACAATATCTGAGCTTAAGTTTGAAAATCAAATGAACTCAAGAAGAGATGGTCATTACTCTAGTATATGCTAAATATACTCAGAGGTAGATACTGGACTTATGGGAATAACTTGAAGATATGGGAAACTCAATGCAACATCCTTGGCTTGTAGGAGGAGACTTTAATATAATAGTGACAGATACAGAAAAATATGGGGGTTTACTAGTCACTATTAATGAAGTGGAAGATTTCAAGGCTTGTATATATAATTGTGGGGTAACTGGTTTAGGCTTCAAAGGCAGTACTTATACTTGTAGAATGGGTAGAGTGGATATGATTGTATAATTAAAAGGCTAGATAAATACTTGAGAATTCAGGCCTTACAAAATACCTTTGCTGGCACAGAAATCACACATCTAATCAGAACTGGGTCTGATCATGCTCCATTGCTTATAACGTATTAAGGAAATATAGATTCAGTTCAGAAATCCATCGAATTTTTGAATTTCTGGATAAAATAGGAGACATTCTTGGAAGTTGTGAGAAATCTATGGAATGCTGACTTTATGGAGAATCCTTTCACTCTTTTTCACTATAAATTGAAAAAGTGAAAGCTGGACTGACTCAGTGGACTAAATAAACCTTTGAAAACATCTTTAGAGAGATAAACACTGGAGGATGTGATCAAGGTACATGAAGCACAATTTGAAGCACAACCTTCCCCAAACAATAGGGCAGCTTTGCATAGAGTACAAGCAGATCTAAATAGGTTATTGCATCTGAAAGAGGAATTTTGGATACAAAAAGTAGGGATGCAATGGGGACAGGAACACCAGGTCTTTTCATCTTTATGTACAAGGAAGAAGAAGGAGATTCCAACTAAAAAAGATACAGAATTAAAATGGAAACTAGCTGGAAGAAAAGGAACAAGTGGTTGGGGAAGCTCTCAGATTTTATCAAGAACAATTTACTACAAGCAGAGATGCTATTGATTTTGAAATGTTGGATCATGTTCCTAAAATAATTATAGAGGAGAAAAAGGAATAAATTGTGGATATGCCTAGTGAGGAAGATATTAAAATGTGGGTTTTAGCCATAATAGAGCGAGTGTGGGGGTCCTAATGGCTTTACATGTCTGTTTTATCAGGCTTGTTGGGATATAATCAAAGAAGATATTATAAGTAAGATTAAAGTTTTTTTCTGTGGGGCAGAATTACCAAGATTCATTACTCACACTAATTTTGTGCTACTGCCAAAGAAGGATATAGTTACAACCCTCTCTGACGTGAGGCCAATCAGTCTAAGCAACTTTGTGAATAAGATTTTTTCAAGGTTGATTCATGAAAGGTTGGTTGATAAGTTAGCTGTTATTATTTCTTTGAACCAAGATGGATTTTTAAAGGGAAGAAGTACAGTGGAAAATATCATACTTACACAAGAAATTGTAGCTGATATTAGGTTGAGAACCAAGGATGCTAATGTTGTTCTAAAATTAGATATAGCCAAGGCATATGACGGTATCTTGGCTCTTCCTAACAAAGGTGCTGAGAAAAATGAGCTTCCATGAAAGGTTAACAGATATGGTATACATAATTGTCAACAACAACCGGTACTCAATTCTAATAAATTGGCAGCAAATGGATTTTTTCAGTCTTCAAAGGGAATTAAGAAGGGAGATCATTTATCTCCTAATTTTTTTATCCTAACTTATGAAGTTCTAACTAGGAATCTGAATGCATTGCATAACATTCCACAGTTCAGGGGTTATGGTATGCCAAAGTGAAGTCTAAAAGTGAATCATCTTGCATATGCAGATGATATGATTATTTTTTCCTTAACTAATGTGTTATATTTGAAATTGATAATGACAGTATTACAGAAGTATGAGAAAGTTTCTGGTCAAATAATTAACAAAGAGAAGAGCTCTGTGTATATGCATTAAAATGTCCATGGGGATATCAGTATCACAGTGGAGATTATTACTGAGATAGAGAGGAAAGAGTTTCCTTTCACTTATATGGGCTGCCTAATTTTTCATAGTAGGAGGAAGAATGTGTTCTTTAATGGTATCTTGCTCAAAATAATGAATAGGTTGCAAAGTTGGAAGGGTAAAATGTTGTCATTTGGAGGAAGAGATATTTTAATCATACATGTGTTACAAAGTATGCCAATACATTTGTTGTCAGCAGTCAATCCCCCAGATTGTGTGATCAATCAGTTCATAAAATGTTTGCTCAATTTGGTAATACCATGGGGGGAAGAGTAGACATTGGGCTTCATGGAACCATTTGTGTCTTCCTACAAATGAAGAAATAGTGGGTTTCAGGTCACTACATGATGTTTCTATTGCTTTATATTGGAAGCTTTGTGGGATTTTGGAACAAAGCCATCTTTATGGAGTGTCTTCCTCATAAACAATTATTGCAAAAAGGAAAATACAGTGGTGGTTTAATGGAAATATGATTCTCAAACTTGGAAGAAGATGTTACATGCAAGGAAATTGATTGAGCATCACATATGGTGGCAAACTAAGATTGGAAATTCTCAATTTTGGTTTGACAATTGGACAGGAATGGGGGGCCTTTATTATGCTATACCATGGGATGTTTATGATTCAAGGATACATAATGTAAAGGAATTAGTGATAGGGGAGAATGGAATTTGATCAAATTAGAAACATGGATCCCAGAATACATTATTCAACATATCACAAGCACAATTATACCATCAATAGAATATAATGGGATGGATAGGCCTTGGTGGTTGTTGGATAATAAATGTGACTTCACTATAATGCCAACTTGGGATAATGTGAGATTAAGGGGTCTGGAGCTTAATACTTACAAGAACATACGGATAAAGGGGATGTCTTTTAAAATATCTTTCTTTATGTGGAGATGTTAGAAATTTAAGGTTCCAGTGGATGATGTGCTTAAGAAGATGAGTTATAATATGGTGTCTAGATGTTGGTGTTGTTCCAATCCTAGAGAGGAAACACACAACATATTTTCATCACATCATATTCAACTAACAGAGTTTGGTTCTATTTTTGCTCTAGGGCAGGAATAGCTATGGATGGACTACATTTGCAACAATTGATAATAAAATAGTGGACAACACCTGTTACAAGAAGACTCAAATAGATATTTAAAGTTATTCCATCAATAATTATCTGGGAGTTGTGGAAACAGAGGAATAGTATTAAACATGGAGAAAACAGATCTATAGGAAGGTTTATTTATCAGGTTTTTAGTACTATTCAGAGACTGGTGCAGATGAGGAATCCTTCTATCGAGGAGATACCTAACAACTGGGAAGATGTGATCAAGGTAATAGAAAAAGAGATAGCAATACTTAAAGTTACTAAGGTAACATGGGAGCTTCCTCCAATGAACTGGATAAAATACAATACAAATGGGGATTCAAGAGGAAACCTAGGGAGGAGTTCATATGGTTTCTGCTTAAGAGATGCAAATAGGGATCTAATATATGCACAAGCTGAAGATATTGGTATCACTACTAACATAGAAGCAAAAGTCACTGCAATCTTAGAGGCTGTGAAGTATTGTAAGAACGAAGGGCTAGATAATATGATCATTCAGACAGATGCAGAAATTATATACAAGATCCTAGAAGAATGATGGAAACCACCAGGGGGCATTTCAATTTGGATTGAAGAGATTCATGATTTGATAGGGGACATGAATATTTCATTCATTCATATCCTGAGAGAAGGTGATAAACTGGCTGATGCCAATAAGGCTTTGGATGAAAATGCATTTCATTTTCACTCATTTCAGGAACTGAGGATCAATTGTAGAAAAATCCTTAACGGTGACAAGTCACAAACTCCTTATTTGAGGATCAGAAGTGCAGGTTTAAGGGACACAAGAGGAAAGCATGAAGCAATAAATGAAGAATACATAGAACTTTGATGGAGTTGGAAAGGAACAGAAAGGAAATAGAAAATCCACCATGGTCAAATATTATTAGACGAGATCATGGTGGTGTTTTATGCTAACTATGTTTTTTTCAGGTATCAGATCATAACAGAGCAATACAAATAAAAAGACACAGTCAGGTGCTTCTTTAACAATCTCAGTACATAGAAAGGCTACAACAACAAAGGAAGATAACACATAACATTTTCATAAAGGACAAAGAAAACACACTTTGTAAAGGCCATGCCAGGTAGAGCGTATTCATGAAGGAAAGTACAGGAAACATGGTTGAATACAACATGCAATCACAATCAAATCAGGATACAAGCAGATACACAAGGTTACAAGTACAAAGAGACCATATGAAGGATAAAAATAGTTACCTGAAGCTAAAAGAGACAGAAGCAGCTATGGAAGGACGAGAATCATCCATGAACTCCAAAATTCTAGATTCGAGCTCCTCGTCAATAGATCAAACACATACAAGAAAGAAAATGTCAAAATCTAGCAGATGAAATAAGGAAAAAGAGAACATAAAGCTACACAAACTTACATCAAAATGAAGACACAAGAACATAAAGGAAGATAAGTGGAACACTCACTCTTTAGATTTAACGATATATCATCATTAGAGGAGGATAAACACCATCGGATGAGATAGAGACACAATGGTGCATTCAAAAACACCTCAGAATATCATACGGATGTTGATTGAAAAGGTAATTGCCTAATTGATATCGATGGGGTGAGTTTTATGGGGCCGAGTCGTACAAATATAGGATTTAATTTTGGGTCAGGTCATTTTTTGGTATGACCATGTCGTTTTACGTTTGCATTGTTGAACTCATTTTAATTGAATAAAAGGCCCACTTTGGCATAATTAACTTTTAAAAAATAAAAATAAAGGCAAATTGTGTTCCTAACTTGGATCAACATCGAGTCATTTTTTACGTTTTCAATTATCACATGAAAAAGTAAAAACATAAATGGCGAAATGCTCGGGCCTCAGTTGATATTCATCGATTTTAGAAAAACAATTTGAAATTCTCTCTACCGATGAGTCAAAAGTAGGGTAGAGGTCCAGTTGGTCAAGTACTCATCTGGATCAGCACTGCAGATGATGGGTGCTTCAAAGCATTCCTCTAGTATCGTGGCACACTCTTCCTCTTGGAACAACATCCCTAAACCCTTTTTAGCATCTTAGACTTTATGTGTAGACATTTGAATGGGAAATCACTAGTACAAACTCAGAAACGGCTTTCTCATCTATGGAGGTCCACTCTTTTTCTATTCAGCATTAGAGGCTTCTTCAGACATTGGTATGTACCCAATACTGAAACGATACTCATTTGCCAAAATTGGTTCTTGGATGTCTTGGAGCTCTCGGCCTAACCTTTTGTCGGGCTTAAACCCATTCTGGAGCATGGTTGTAGCGATCATTTTGTAGACTGGTGGCATTAGGATTTCTTTATCATCTCCTTGGTGGGAAGCTTCCATAAGTTCCACTATGTGGAAGTCCGTATCATTTGGGACTTATTCTATTACTGGCTCAGAGTTGTTGGGGGTAATTGTGAATGCTACCTGCTCCATAAATCACTACTTCGTGATTCTCCCAGCTGAACTTTAGAGATGATAGAGAGATGATGGCACTGGCCCAGCCATATGTATCCATGGTCTTCCCAGTAGCAGGTTGTAGTTATAGTTGATATCTATAACCTGGAATTCGGTGGTGAACTCGATGGGCCCTATTTGTATATTGAGGTCTACTTCACCTGCGGAGTCATGTTATGCCCTGTCAAAAGCTCTTACATTAGTATGGCTCTGCTTCAGTGTGGATTCAGGGCATATATTAAGCCCAGCCCTATTATCAACCAGTACTCGAGAGATAACATTTCCTATACATTTTATGGTGATGTAGAAGGCCTGGTTACGGGTCATTCCCTCTCTGGGAAATTCATCGGTAGTGAATGAAAGTTGATCCTAATGACGTTGCCTACTATATTGGCCAATGTTTCACTACTCATCTCTTATTAGCCGTGGACCTCATCCAATACTTTTATTATAGCCTGATGATGTTGTGAAGAGCTCAAAAGATGTGACATCACCAATATTCTAGCTGGTGTTTTCTTCGATAATAGAGTACTCCTTTAGTTGCATCTTGTACCAAAAATCCTCGGCTTCCCCATCAGTGATGGGCCTTCTTTAATTGGTCTCTATGTTGGATACCTCTTGCGCCAATTGTTTTGGAATATAACATCTTCTCGATCTCATTATTCCTTAGGCTATGGCCGCGAGCTCTTTCCTTAGAGCTGAGATGACTACTTGTGGTGCCTGGACCACGAATGGCTTCTTTAGGGCCGAGATGAGTATCTTGAAATTAGTATGCTCTTACAGCCTGAGAGACGTGGCCATGCGCTCTAAGCTTTCAGTACCCTCTTGGGCCAATGGTTAGCATAAAGCCAAATCTTTCTCTCGTTATATCATGTGGATATGATTGGCACCATAATTTGAGAGGGGAATTATATTCACGCTCGGTGTCGCGGCCTCTAAGACAATCTCTCATTTTTCAATTAAATATTATAACTTGTGCTTCAGATTAATGCAATATTCTGTAGTGTGCTCGTTTCCCCAGAATGGTAAGCATAAGTTTGGTCGACTCTGTAGAAGCCACCCCAGGATTGGCCGGCATTGGCAGCATAGATTGGATGATACCAGTAGCATTTAACTTTCCGAACAATCTTGTTCGCATTTCAGGAAGTGGAATGAATGTCCGGGGAGGCTTTCTTTCAAAGTTTGGTCGTGGCAAGTTGTATATAGCCGGAGGTGGCTGATTATGATGGTTTTGTTGGTTTTTAGCCATTTGATAAGTGGGTGAGGGAACTTGGTAATTTTAAGATGGAGCTTGATAAGTGGGTATAGGCATTTGGTAATTGGGTTGTGCATAGTAGATTGACATAGAACTGTATGGTGATGGTATGTAGTTGCTTGGTGGATGAGATTGATATATATCGAAGGATGGTTGTGATCCTTCCTTTCTATGACTCCTCGAGATGGAGGGGTGAGAGACATTTGTCACATCCTCTTTCTTCTTCTTTGTGGCTTCGGTTGACCTTGCAATGCTAGCTTTGTTGACAAGGTTGATGATTTTTCTGGTTTTAAGGCCATCTTCTATTCCCTGTCCCATCTTGACTAAATCTGAGAATGACCTTCCGGCCATGGACAACATTCAATCATAACAATCCAACTCTTGCGAACGGATAAAGGTTGAAACTAATTCTTCCTCGCTCATCAGAGATTGCACTTGGGTGGCTTCGGCCCTCCACCTATTCGTATACTCAAGGTAGGTTTCTGTTGACTTTTGTCTAATCTTTTCTAAAGAGTAGCGATCGGGCATATTTTTCACGTTGAAGTAGAACCTGTCCATGAATACCCCTGCCATTTATTCCCATAAGTCCCAGCGACAAATATCTTGTGCTGCGAACCACTCTGATGCTTCACTTGTAAGGCTTTGGCTGAAAAGACTCATTATTAGTGCCTCGTTTCCTTTAGCGCCAACCAGTTTGTCACAGTAGGCTCTTAGATGAGCTTTAGGGTTTCCCGTGTTGTTGAATAGTTTGAACTTGGGCACTTTGAAGCCCATTCACAAATCTAAATCTGGAAGTATGCATAATTTATCGTACCTCAGGCTCGTTGCATTACGGGAGCCCTTGTTTGACTTTTCAAACAGGTTCATCATTTTCTATTCTATTTCCTTGTCTCTTCGGTCCTACTTGGACCTCCATGTTTTTTCCATCTCTTCGTAGTGATCCAGTTCTGGAAAAGAATCGATGGGAGTAATTGGAGTATGGAAGGATATTTTGGGATGCATTGAGTGACTTTTGGGAGTGCCCGTGGCTCTGGTGTAGTGTGGGTAGCAGTATTTTGGCGGGTGTTGGGATTAGCATAAGCATGCGGTGCCTGAAAAGTAGGCGCGAAATGAGAAGTCCCGATTATGTGGGTGGCATTTATTGGAGGTAGGATTTGGTACGAGGTACCAACATGAGTGTTTGGGAAGTATTCGGGTACATGTGAGTTTAGAGATGGAAAAGGGGGTGGATGCCTTCTTGCCTCAGTAGAAACTGCTTCTGTGGCATCATTGATGGCTTTATTTTTGGCAACCTTTAAAGGTCTGCTATAGCAAGTTGATCACGTCCTCGGTGTGCGAGGTGTTTTGGAGATCCCGAGGCACAACGTCCTCAATAGTCAGAGAATTCTTGTTACTTGCTTCCTCGAGAGTACCAGTCATTTTAGCTTTATCTTGTTGATTTAGGGATGTTGTTGCGGCTTTAGATCTGGTGAAGTATGCTAGTGTGCAACATGGATCAAACCTTTTCTATAAGAAGAAAAACAACTTAAAAGAAAATGGAATTAGTACGTTAGTCGGAAATCATAGATAAAAGATATCAGACATAGGTTGCACATAAAGCACATAGACTTATGTATTCAATCCGAACTCTTGATTAATTTTTCAGTTTGAGGGTATGGTGGTCATTTGGGCTAATTTTGGTTTTTCTAGGGTTTTGGTTGGATGGGCTACGGTTGATTTGCTACCACGACGTTGTTGAACCATAAACTATCCTATAAATAGGGGAATTATAATTTATATAATATAGGGGTCGAGTCTTATATAGACTGATTACATATCCCTTCTCGGGAAATCAGGCACTTTCGTAGTTTGGGTTATATAGAAATTATATATTGATTTCATCTACCCAAATCATACCCTGACCATGCCCGATATGGGCTTTCCACGTATCCCTCATCGGGACATCAGGTCGGATGTGGTTTCGTTTACAAAAAGTGGGAGGGGATAACATTTGATCATAGAAAAAAGGAGACGCCTAAACTACCCAAAAGATGGCTTCTCCTTGAAGCCATGACGAGTCGCCATCCTTACGACCATACATTTTCTGGTGGCTTTTCTAAAAGCGGCCTTGTATCACAGCCCAAATCTGGCTGGTGTTGACCAAATGCTCTAACTCGAACTTGAAGGCTTCACATTCCTTAATGTCGTGCCCAGGAGCTCCTAAATGGTACAAGTAAATATTTATCCTCGAAGTGCTGGCAGATAGTTTCCAGGATATTTTGAGTGGGCGGACCTTGCTAGTATGAGCCAGAAGTGAGAAAATATCTGTGTATGAATCTTCAAAGGCCGTGAAGTCGTAATGCCATAACTGAGTATCAATGGTGATTCCTTCACCAAGAATAATAGGGCCGTAGACAAGTAGGTAGTGTCCTCCCTACAGGTTACGTATCACATTTTCATCAATTAGTTGACGGCTCTTCTCTTGAAGGCCATACATTCATCGGTGACGTGGTTAGGTTGACTCATGTGGTATAGGCATCTCTTGTGAGCAAAGAGGGGTGCACAAGTTGGGAGGATGTATGAGCTAGTATGTGCTAATTCGACAGGTTTCATCCCATCAAAGACATCAATGTTCTGCACTGCCCTTGGCGCAACTCTAAAATGCAAAATGTGAGCTTTAACAGAAATCTCCCACCACATTGGAGAAAATGTATGGGGAGGCCCTTGTGGCATCCCGTAGTGATTAGCAACTCTATCGGTGACTGGGGTAACTCCTTCAGGTTCCCTGTTTAATTCCATATATGGTATTAGATCATTCTCAAGCAAATGTGTCAGAGGGACGTAGTCTTCGACCATCTTTTTGACCATTTCGAGAAGGTTTCTGTATTGAGGTTTTTCATTGGGAGACTATTCTGTGAGGTTTCCCACAAATTCCAAAATCTTATCAACCTATTTTATCTTGGCTCTGGCCAAGTCTGTCTTTTTGTCCACCTTTTTCATATTGGCTCTTGCCAGGTCAATCTTCGTGTCTATCTTGCAATTTTTTTCCCGAAGTGACTCCTCAATTTCTTCATCACTGATGAGATCAATAGATGGTGATGTGGCGCTTTAGCTATCGGAAGTGTCCATTATGGAAAATCAACCTTTAAGAGGAGGTGAATTTAGTTAGCTTTAGTATTTTCTTATGTTTTTTATTTTGGGTTCGGGTCCAAAATATGGGACCAATCAAGATTTAGACAGAACACATGAAAACACATAAGCAGTTTATATTACAGAAGAACATAAGCAGTTATAATATTCGTGTTCCTATACCTCGTTACTCCAAGGCTTTCTAATTGTTTGAAGCATAACTGTGCCAGATGTTAATTGAACCATTTCCCCATAATCATTTCATTAATAATATATCTTCCCCAATGGGATTACAAAACATGAATAATGCTATAAAATCATAAGAAGTCGACTCCATTGGCGAATGATGAAGCCCTGACAGTTTGAGCTCTCTTGACACTTTGAAGGGTGTACTGTATCCGGATATGAGTAGACACCAGAAGTGAACTAACCCGATGGCCTTTCTTTGTGATGGTCATGGGTGTAGTATCATCCATAGCTATCCTCATGCGAGCATCTCAGTCTTCTAGACACTCGTGAGTGAACTCTAGCTCCTCGATCAAGCTAGTTATGACAGTCTGGTCATGCTCCATCTTTCTCGATACCTGGCGTCTCGATCATTTTCTTGTCTCTGAATGTGGCGGGCTTAGATCTCGACCTTCGAATCTTGATCATGTCTAGACTGATAGAGATTGATCCCCTAGGCAAAGGGGATCATTGACCAAGATGTCTGGACCCCCACTTAATTCGACTGTTCCACTCTCGGATAATGCCAGCAACCCCTATGATCTTGTCGCCTTCGTAGTCAACCACATACTCCCTTATATTCCCCATTTAGGAAATTACTTGTTTCATTCCGAACTGTCTTAGGACCCTAAGAGGTGCTTATGGTCGGATTCCTCGAATCCCTATAAGTTGTAGGAAAGGGCATTTTCTACCGCTCACGACTATGGTCTTAGATATGAAGTCAGGAAATCTCTATTGGATACTATTCTTTTAGAGCCTAGAAAAGATAAAAGCACACCCCTCTTTGGATTGGGTCCCGAAATTTGGATAAATGACTTTGAGGTTATCTTTCTTACACTCGAGGTCTCAGTGTGATGGAACCTCAGTTTTGTGAAGGTTATTAATAATCCACCGTTGAACTAAGAGGTTACAGCCTTGGAAGTACTTATGCAGGTTTCTGCATTGACCTAGGGCTCGGTAGATGTCGAATAGGATGACTGGGACTAGGTCAGAGTATTTGGTTTTCTCGTTAGTGGTTAGGCCATGAAAGATGGGTGACGAAGATGACTCAGGTATCTATGGCTTATTAACGATATTTGGGAAACATCATGGTTCCTAAGAGACATATGGCGAAGGCTAGAGGTCGGGTGGCTTCCTAAGCTGCAAAGGAGCGGAACTCTATGGAGTGCTCTATGTACCCCTATCTAGACCCAAATCGGCTATGGAGGTCCCTAAAAGCTACGGTTAGGCCAAATATCCAATCAACGCTACGGTTAGGCCAAATATCCAATCAGCGCTAACTAAGGACAAGAACCTAAGAATCTCATCAGGAGTCGGCTTATGGGGTACTAGAAGGTTATGGTCGGTTTCTTCCTCCTCCTCATACAAGTACCTACATAATCTATGCAGTCTCGGATTTCCTCTAGGGTCGGGGTTATCTCGAAGTCGCCAAACCTAAAGACCATTCTATCGCAATCCCAATACCCGATAAGGACTTCTATGAGGTTACTATTTTCTTTCATGGTCATAATGGAAGGTAGGTGCCCTAGACAGTTCATTTCATTTTTTTTAATTTTAGGGTATCTAGCGATGACCACCAAATTTTCAACATCTTAGGTACATCAATAACCATGTCGAACTTTAGATTTTTATGCATCTACAAAATATAACACGGTTAATCCCCCCCCCCCCTAACAAGCAATGGCTCAACACATAGGTCACGAGTAATGCTTCCACATACAAAGTAGTTAGATGCGGTGCCATCGGGTCATAGACCTTCAAGACACGAGGGAGTCAGCCTAATAGGTCCAGGTAGGTTTAAGATACCCGAACATGTCTAGGTCAGCATGCGCTAGTTCAAATGGATTTGGCTTCGCTCTAGCCTGGTTGTACTAGAGTGGTTTACCAAATGACTTATGGACCTGGGCAGAAAACCCAGGGTGAACGGTTGTCGACTGTTGGACGACTGCGAACCAACTCCGTCTTCAATGTGTTCTAAAGAAATGTTTTTGGTTTTAAACTAGAGGGTGATTGCAAAATCTGCATAATCAACTTTGTGCATTGATGCAAGTATGTGTGTATGTTTGCCATTTGGCGAAAGATGAATGCATTAATGATAGTTATAATTGTGGGAATTTAAACACATATGCAATTCATATCATTTAAAAGCATGTTGTATTGGAACCCTTGTGGTTATAACCTAGGTTTATTCCCCAATATAGTCGACATCTGTTATGGTTCACTTTAACACGTGGAGCATAAAAGCTGCTATGAATTTTGGATGGTGCTCTAAGTCGGATAATATTTTTAGAGTCACCACCTAATTTATAGGTAAATTAGGAAAATCAGTGTGAAAATATTTATTCAAAATCATTTGAAAAATCCTATCTAAACTAGAGTCAAGGTAAGGGTTCTGGTGATCCCCCGGGAAAGATGTTAGACACCCCGGTATAAGGATATGTAGAATACGGTTGACCTACGAATTCTATAGCATGCTTAGATGATTTGAATTGCTTTAAAGTGTTAAAAATATCCCCAAAATACTTGTCATTCATTTTATTCAAAACTCAAGGGTTTTATTTCAAAACGAAAGAGTTAGTCTTTCGCCAAAATGGTATGCGCAGGAATCAATTTATTTTCGGACTAAGAATACCCAAATGTTAATTTTAGTAGAACTAACAATATTGTCCAATTTACACTTGCATCTTTTGAAAATATTTTCAAGGCTCAAAATAAGTATAGTTCATTTGAAATGACAAGTTCGATTTTTGCGGAAAACAAAAGATAGAAAATGACTTCTTTTATTGTATGCATGTCATATTCCCAAAGTCAAGTCATATTCCATAAGTCCCAAAACTCTACTTTAAACTTAAGTCCAAGATAGTGTTTTAAAAGATGAAAATCAATTAGTTGGGCTCCGCCCATAAACTCAGCTTTTACAAATGTCAATTTAGTCCAAATGGAATTCAAAAACAAGTTTTCAGCAGTCCATTTATTTAATTTCAGTCACTCAGACCCAAACTCGTGTCCTTTCAAGATCAGCGGATCAAGTAAAGTTCAATTTCACTCCAAAACTCAAGTTATGAATTTAAGGGTCTAAAATACCTTAATCCGAATTAAGAAATCCATTTCTCATATTTTACGATACCAAAACAGTCAAATTTTATTCAATTACCATATTTAAACAAGTGTTCCAAAATCATTTTGGCGGTCTAATTAAAGGTTCCAATAATAGTACAAAATATTTCGATACAAATAAATACATACAATACATACAAAGAAAAAATGAAAAGGATTGTGTTTAGGCTGGTGGGCCTATCTAAGCCCACCAGTTGGCTATTTTTACCTATAGATAGGCCTTCAAATGCATATTAGCTTCCCAGACTCGATCAAAAAAAGATATTCAGTTGGGTCGTAGCCCAACTAGACTGGACATGTAGTGTATGCGAACGAGTTGTTTTTAGCTGAATGAAATATGGGCCCAGTAGGGGCCCATCTCGTCACAATGCAGTGGGAGCAAAGATGAGGAACAAACAGAGGCCCAAGTTAGAAAGTACCATGGACTCATCATTCAATTAATATGAAATGGGTAAGAACATAAAGACAGTCCAATAGCAAATTAAAGCTCAAAACAGATATAGCATTCCATATCATACAGTGGCATGAACGAGAAAATCAAGCGGGCTTAGCCCAAGTCACAATACATAGGCAAAATACAAGACATATGGACTAGGCCCAAAGAATACATTCATGTGAAGGAAGCAAGAAAGTCATATATATATATATTGTGGTAAAATATGAATGATATACTAGATATACCTAATTATATACCTAAACGTATCAGGTAACCAAACAACGTATATATATAAGATATATATATCAGTATATACTAGAACAAAATGACGAAGAAGAAACGGAAATGGTACTTAGGAAAAGTTATATGACATGAGCATTCTTGCAGAGTTCAAAGTCCATTTGAAAAAACATTAGGAAGGGACATACAAGCTTTAAGTTAACGGTCTTCAAATGGCTTATCTAATAATGTACAAACAACTGCTTAATATTGCAGTGACACATGTATATGAGCTAGGCTGAGTACAAATATAGGGCATTTACAAAATTCAAATATAGGAGGGACAAGGACAACCACATGTGATCACCACTCAAATACATATTAGATCATTTAGAGCCTATTGGAAGCAGCCAAGGGTGGGGGTGATGCAAACACATAAGAAACATGCAGGATAACCTTTTGCTAGGTGTATAAGGTGTGAAACCAACCATTGAAACTCAATAATAAACCTAACTAAATGCAGGTAAAGGATTTGTGCATAGCATGGTGTTATGACTCAATACTAAGCCTGTCCAGTGGGCCGGGTCAGCCCGATCCCGACTCGGCCCATCCCGATACAAGCCCGACCCATCCCGATACAAGCCCGACCCATCCCGATCCCCCAAAATTAAAAAAAAAATTGTCAAGGTCGGGGTTTGAACTCGGGACAGGGCGTGGGTTCATCCCGCCTGTCCCGATCCCGACTCGACCCGCCCCATCCCGACCCCATCTCATCCTGTGCCCCTCCCTCTTTGCAAAAACAACCGTTGCAACAACGACCAAATTTCAATTTTGGTTATTGTACAACGGCTATAACGGCCATTTTTGCCCCCCCCCCCCTCATAAATCCTCCCTACCCCCTTAATATTTATTTTTTTAACCCCTAAGTTAATATATTTATACTTTAACCCTATTCTCAATTATAAATAACTCATTTTCCTCTTCTTTTTTATCACAAATCTTCCTACCATCTCTCTAATCTCTCAATTTATATCTCTACAATCTACAAATCTTCCTACTATTAAATAATAAATATTATATCAAAGTTAAAAAATTGGGAGTGAAGTTGGCAACTAGCTTGAGGATCATCCATCAGGCAAAGTTTCAAGTTTCAACCTCGATTACATGTCGACGTTACGTAGGCGTTTGGTACCTTCATTCCTTCTTTAAATTATTATTGTTACTTAATTTTAATTAGCGCACTTAATTTCATTTATTTTAATTATTTATTTGTATAATTAAAATGGAAGGATTGAAACGTATGATTAGGGGTAAGGATGCTTCTTCTAGTGGGGGTAACAAGGGTAAGGATACTTTTTCTAGTAGTCTTATTCCTAGTCCCGATGATTTGATTGATTTCAGTCATATTGATGAAACTGCTTTTTTTAATGATATCTCATTAGATGATGAAGTAGATGAAACAGACTTTAATTTAGACGATAATATAGATGACACACCCACTAGTGCACCTCAACCTCAGTCTTAGATAAGCGTGGCTAGTGGGCCGGGATCAAGCTGGGTCGGGATCGGGGTTTTTTTTTTTGGGCACTTAATTTTAAAAAATAACATATATATAAAAAAACTCAATAATTAAACAAGATAGTATAATAAAAACATCACAAGGCTGTTTTTGTGCCTCTTATATTATTTAATAGACATATGATTTTTTTGTAATACAAATACAATTGTCAAAATTGCAACTTTGTGGTGTTGTTAAAAGTTGCAAATTACATAGTAAAATTGCAATTACAAAAATTACTTATTGAAACTTCTTCGTTGATCTCCGGTTGACCGCACCTTCTCCGCTCCCCTCGTATCCAATCTCTGAATAATACTAAATTCTCCAAGCTGTCTCCGGCTAATGAGTGTCTGTGCTCTCTTATTTGATATCTGCCGGCAGAAAAAATGCTTTCAGACGCCGTTGATGACGCTTGAATGTTCAAAACATCTCGGGCCATCATTGAAAGTGTCGGAAAGGTCTTCTCATTCCTCTCCAGTATTTCAGCAAGTCTTCACGTCCTTCTTCATTGAGAACTGTTTGGTACGGTACAGAACCCTGCAAAACAAAAATATCAAACTCGCTAATTTGGTTAGTAGCGGTACGGCCGCACATTCTATTTCTGAGGCTTTCAATACTAGCAGCAAAAATAGCATATCTTTTGTGAGGTTGTGTTGAAGAAGAAGAAGATGGTATGGAAGCCGGTAGGTTGCTAGCACTTTCTTGTTGGTAAAACCTATATACTTTTTTTCATTCGTATTCTACGCTAAACAACACTTCTTCTTTAGTTTGTTCAATAGGTGGTGAGTGATTTGGATTTTTGGGACTTTGAGGTGGTAGTACTGCTATACAACCGTAAATAGTTTCAATAAGTGATTTAGTACCGTCTATTTTAATAGTCGGATTTAATACAACACCAATAATATAAATAGTGGAAATAGGAATAAAATATTTTTTTATTTTGATAAACATTTTTTTAATAGCTGCCTTATAAGCTGGTTTATTCATATATTCATCAAGCAGCAAAAATATTAGAGCTATATAAAACAACATAGTTGAAATAGTAGGATAATATATACCAGAAAATTCTTTTGTTGCTTGAAAAAATTTCTCTAAAAATATAATAAGTTCTTAAATTTTTCCCCAATCGCTATCTACAATCATTTCAACTGGATTTTAATTATGAGAGTTAAAAAATAAAGTTATAAGTTTTCTATAGTCATAAGCAACAAGTAGTTGCTCGTATAAAGAATTCCACCTAGTGGGTACTTCTTCTGGAATTTTTCTATAAGGTAGTTGGCAATCGTGATAATTTTTTTTATATTCTTTTCTTCGTTGTATTCTATTATTTTTTTAAATAAAGTTTATAGAAAATTGTATTTTACTAAGAATGTCTTCAAAAAGTGATAGACCATCCTTTACAACTAAGTTATATATATGTCACACATATTTTATATGAAAATGATCTGAAAAAGATGTAGTTAAACTATTTTTTAAAATTGTAATAGCGTAATTGTTAGAAGAAGTGTTATCTAATGTAATAGTCATAATTTTATCAGTTATTCCGTAATAATCGCACACTTGATAAATATTTTTTGCAATAAAAGTATCAGTGTGCCTATCATCTATATATCTATACGCTAAGATACGTTTTTGCATAGACCATTTATAATTTATCCAATGACAGGTTACCGTTAAATAATCATGGTCGTTAGTACTACGGCCAATATCAGAAGTGATAGCCACTTTGCCATTAAAATAATATAATGAATAACGTAAATACTGTTGATATTCATGTGCAAATTTAAATACATCTCTCTTAACAGTTGATCTAGGAAAATCGTTAAAAGCAGGATTATACATATCTCTAATGTAATGAATAAAACCGGGAGATGAAGGAAATGAAAAAGGCAAACCCTCCACAGCAACTAATTTTGTTATTGTTTCCCTATCTCTATGTTTATTGTATTTAGGGCCTACAATTCCCCCCATCATAGGGTTAATTTAACCCTATACTTGGTCCGGGACAGTATGTGAACCTTGTCCCGATGGAACGGACGTTTGCGCACCCGATTTTGAAGCCTCGTATTGGGCATACCTAGCTGGATGAGCCCTTGATACGTGTCTCATTAGACCAGATCCTACTAGATACAGATCCATCGGGTCCATAAATTTATATTCAAATACGGATCCACCGGGTCCACGGATCGGATCTGGATCCACATGTAAAAAATTTTCCTTGAATAATATTCCCACCTGTTGAAATTTTTTTGACAAAATGAAACCCAATCTGTTTGAAAAAAATGATTTAGTTCATTCAATCAACCTACACAAACATGACACCATTCTTCCAAAATATTGAACGAAGTTTTAGCATCACAAGAAAATAAAGACGATGAAGCAAAGTAAGTAAATAAAAAACGGATCCACGGGTCTAAATTTTGAATGTAAATTGGCAGGTCATGTTTTTTTTTCCATGATTGGAAATCGAAATGAGTGGCTTTGGTAATAATTACAACTTGATTTGGTGCGTCAATGATTGTCGAAAACTGGTTACTCCTAAATGAAATTATTTCGACTTCTTGTTACTAGATATGTGACATGTCTACAGTATATTTGTTTATAGGCTCGGTAGATAAAATGCATATCCGTCCTATTTTCTTAGTGAAATAGAAGGCTTAAGTACCCAATAGTATTCTTGATCTCCTATTAACTCTTGTTTCATTAATCCAGGTGAAGGAGTAGGCTCCATCTTTACCGATCTTAACAAGGATTCACAAAGTAAGTAAAGTGCAAATTTGAATGTAAAATACAGAAATTATGAAAACTTTTAAGAAAATACTTATAAAATTATATTCTAGGTTATAGATATATTTAATTAAAAACGGATCCACGGGTCGGATCCGGACCGGATACGGATCTCAAATACAAGATCCAGATCCGATCCATCGAAACGGATACGAGTCCGATCCGGATCCGTTGGGTACAAATTTTGAAGATCTATATCCTATTAAACGATCCGGATCTACCGGGTCCAGATCCACCGACATCTCTAATGATATGTGAATTGTTAATGTGAAAGAAAATAAAACTTACCCAAAATTGAGCAAGCGTCAATTAATGTCAATAAGTTTTGACTTTTTAACAAAATAATTTCTAAGCAAGTGGAAAGCAAATAAGAATAAATAAACCGACATAAAATGTTAGGAGGAGAAAATGAAAAGACTCGATAATGTAGATGAGGGCGCCGCCGAAGGCGCTTAAATTCTTCAAAGGTTCTTGGAAGTAGTTTTCCATCATATCAATAAACCTATCATTATCTTCAGCGGTGCATCTCGGATCCTTCACCAAGTAAAGCTCCGGTGTCTCTTAGGGTTCGACTCACCTCCAAACACAAACTCTTAATTTCCGAATCCAACTCCGCAGAATCGGTACACACTTTGGACGAATTTTCCGGATACGGTGCCGGATCCACTACCGGAAGCTCCATTTCCGAACAACTAATTTGAGTGCCCTACAAAACTTAGAGCTTATATTTCAATGTTATATAAGTAATGCTAATGGCTTGGCGGGAAAATTATTTTTTGCCACGGGATCCCAAATTTGGGACCACATATCGATGTGGGAGAACTCAGTTTGGGGAGGAAATCTCCCTCCATAATGGTTCTCAACTAATGAAAATAGAGAGTTTAAATCGTGGATGAGACAAAATCAATTGAAACTCGCAGAAAAGCAATCAGAGAGGGGCGAACTTACTTTGGGGTTGGGGGGTGGTTCGACGGTGGCGTGGAGGTTAGAGAGGATGGAAATTAATGCCCTTTCCTATTTCGTCCAAACAAACACGTAGAAAAGCAATGTACACGTACTTTTTGCCATCTTTGGCAAGAGGATGAAGGCGGCACTAGGGTTCCCAATTGGAACCAAGTCGTACAAGGGAGATAAGGAAGGACTTTTGCACTTTTACGCTTGACTGAACAGGCCTGGGCCGAGTCCTGGGGTAAAATGCCTTAGGCTCAGCCGATTTTAACTTAAAACAAGCATAACCTATTGGCTTTTGCAAATTAAAATTAAGCATGGCCACATTTTACAAATGTTTTCATTTTTGCAATTAGTGAAATGACCAATAAATTTGAAATAACCTAATTAGGTTAAGAGTTTTAATTTAAATCCGCATTTGACACTAATTGGGATTTAGGAAATTAAAATCATGCAACAGTCCTTTTAACTTAAACATGACTTGATATTGAGATGTAATTTTCTTATAATATTTAATTTAAACAATTTCCAGACTTTTATGGAATGGATCATTAATTTCTTTAATATTGAGAATTATTTTAAAATAATTACATTTATAATTATCTGTTAAAATTCCAAAATTGTGATTAATGGCCAAAATTATATAAAATTAGGACATGATATACAATACATATACCAAGTAATATTTTGTCAAAAAAATGACAAAATACTCTCGAAATAGTTTTACAAAATCATATTCATCTCACAAAAAGTATATTTCACTCTGTCTATGAATCGAGAACTTTGAATAATTAAAAAAAATTATTGGAGGGTAAAAATTATGTATCAACATGAAGGAAATTAAGGCTCAAAAGTTTGATGATGTGAAGTGTAATACTAGAGATAAGGTGTTGTGAAGGAAAGCCAAGTAGGCAATTCTTGATAGTGAGGGAGACTTTAGGATTAAGGTACGTTCTTGTGTTCCTTGTGTTGGAGGGTTGACTAGATTGATTATGGAGGAGGCTCACGGTTCTAGATATTCCATCTATCCAGGTGCAATAAAGATGTATCATGATTTAAAACAACATTTTAGTGGGGAAATATGAAAAGGGATATTGTGGAGTTTGTATCTCAGTGTTTGAGTCGCCAAAAAGTTAAGTTTGAGCACCAGATATCGGGTGGTATGACTTAGAGGATGCCTATATCCGAGTGGAAATGAGATAGGATAGCTATGGACTTCATAGTTGGACTATCGAAGACTTTGGCCAAGTTTGATGCTATTTGGGTCATTGTGAATATGTTGATCAAGTCCGCACACGTTATTCTAGTT
Organism: Anisodus tanguticus; assembly: GCA_034509755.1. Lineage (NCBI taxonomy): Eukaryota > Viridiplantae > Streptophyta > Magnoliopsida > Solanales > Solanaceae > Anisodus > Anisodus tanguticus. The sequence goes on along the minus strand of CM067546.1, from coordinate 20,784,740 downwards.
CAGACGACCTACAATTCGGAGAAGTTAGCAAAGATCTAAATCAGAGGGATTGTTCGATTGCATGGATTTCCCACTTCTTTCAATTCAAATTGGGACACTCTGTTCACTTCTCATTTCTGGTGGACTTTCCAAAATGACTGGGGGACTTGATTAGATCTCAGTATGACATTTCATCTGCAAACGGACGGTTAGTTCAAACAGACTATACATGGTTTGAAGGATATGTTGCGAACATGAATGATTGACTTCGGTAGTCATTAGGACCAATTTTGACCTTTGGCAGAGTTTGCCTACAACAATAGATACCACTCGAGTATTGAGATGGTGTCATTTGAGGCTTTGTATGATAGGAGGTGTCTGTCTCCGATCGGTTGGTTTGATTCATTTGAGGTGAGGCCATGTGGTACGGATCTGTTGAGAGACACCTTGTATAAAGTGAAGTTGATTCAGAAAAAGCTTCTAGCAGCTCAGAGTGGACAGAAGGAGTATGCATACTGAAAGGTTTGCGATATGGAGTTCATAGTAGGTGACCAAGTTCTGTTGAAGGTCTCTCTCATGAAGGTTGTGATGAGATTTTGGAAGAAGGTCAAGTTGAGTCCGAGGTATATCGGGCCATTGGAGATTATTTGGCGAGTTGGTGAGGTGGCTTATGAGTTGGCTCTGCTACCAGTTCTATTAGGTGTTCATCTGGTGTTTCATGTCTCCATTTTGACGATGTACCATTCTAATAGGACTCGGTGTTATTTTATCAAAATCTAGCATTTGAGAAATAGCCTTTGGACATGCAGGTTAGGAAGTTGAGGTCCAAGGATATTACTTCGGTGAAAGTGCAATGGAAACATCACACGGTTGAGGCTACATAGGAGACTGAGGCAGATATGCAGAGTAGATACCCCCAGCTTTTTATCAATTCTGGTACATTTTTTCCTTCGTTTCTTTTCCATTCGAGGACGAATGTTTCTTTCATTAGTATCTGATGTAATGACCTACTTAATCATTTTAGGATTATTACCCTGTCTTGACCAAATTACCTTTCCCGTAGGCTTTTATCGATGTTTGTCACTTGCGGGGATGGGTGGAACATTTCTCGAGGTAGATTGCAAAGGTTTCGGAAGGGAAATCCAAAGTTAGAAGTTTCATAAATTCTAAAATGGAAAGTGTTGACTAAAAGTTGAATTTTGGTTAAACGTGTCTATTTCCAAGTTTCTTCATTCCCGTTAGGTTTGGAATGTCATTTATGACTTAGTGAAATCTCTGGTTTGCTTCTCTAGGCATGCAAATGTATTTTGAGTCCTTGTTTGCTAAATGTGAATTTTGGGAAAGTTAAGGGTGATTTGTGGAAAAGTAAGTCGTAGCATCATCGAATTGGTATTTTGAGTGCGCGGTCAAGTCTGTAGTGTCGTTTACACTCATGTAGCATATTTGGTTTGTATCTAGGAGGTCTTGGGTGAGTTTGGGGTGTTGGATCAAGAATTCCTTAATTTGCTTAACTGATGGTTCTGGTATAACCGCTTTTGCAAAAGCACCATCACACCTGATGAGCCACTTTTGCAGAGGATGGGCCGCAAATGCGAGAATGTGTGGGATTAGGGAGGGTTCTGCAGAACCAATGGCACAGGTGCGAGGCTGCATCTGCGGACCTCGACCGCTTCTGCGCTATTTTGACCGATAAGTTGAGACCGCTCCGACGGCCATTTCTCCGCATATGCGAGGCCGCTTCTACGAGGAATGGTCCGCATAAGTGGAAATCACTAAAACCTTAAAACCCCAAGTTTAATTTTTAGACTTCACTTCTCAAAAACTTTATTTCTAAGCTCGGTTTTGGGGAGAATCGAAAGGGTTTCGACCATTTCTCTTTGGGGGTAAGTTTTCAAATTTGAATTACTTATTATATCATGTTCCTTTCCGTAATTTGTTGATTAGAATCATGTTTTGGGTAGAAAAATCTAGGGTTTCAACCCAAGTTTCTAAAATGGTATCTTTCATGAAATTGATGCCAAGACTTGGGCTTTATGTGTTGATTCTTAGGGTTTAGATTGTGTAATCTATTGGGAAACTACTACTGGGCTTGAATTTCTAATTTCAATTCATGATTTCTATATGAGATTTAGGGTTCTTCTAAATTAGAGAGTTTTTTATTAAAAGAGCAATTGAAGGTCTAATTGTGATTAGTTTTCCATCGACTTAAGGATATGAAGACTATGGGTAGTATGTTTCTAAACTAAATTTTTTATTTTGCCCTTGTGGGCCCGAGGTCACTTTTGGGATTTCATTTTAGATTTCGTTCGGAAGCATGACTTTATGGATGTCTTTAGATTTGTATGTTAACATAGAATCTATAATAATTAGGCTACGATTATTCGGAAGAAAGAGCAAGGCTTTAGCGTGAGAATTCGCGGCACCTGCTCGGTAGTAAGTTAGGCTACGGTTTACTTTTTAGACTCTGATAAAGAGCTTGTATAGCTTAAATCATTGAGGGGTATTAGGTGTGATGGGGGTCCTGCCTTAGTGACTGTGATTAGCACTTGGATAGGTACAAGTGTATTGTGTTGAGGATTATTCCACTTAGGTTGGTATTGCCAGCCGGTATGTAAGCTATGATAGCTGTGATTGAGCTCCTACTTGGTGTGTGAATAGACTTATCTCAACATTCTATTTCTTCTATATGTGAAAAGACTGATCTTTGGAATTGTTGTGAAACTGGTGGCATTAGGGCACTTGATTATTCATCTCTTATGTACATGACCTTTTCATCTCATACTTCTATGATAATTGTTTTACCTTACTGCATTCATTCACACCAATATTGTTACTGCAATGGATTTTTATATGATAGGTTGTTGGTCCAATGAGACCGGAAAGGATGGTAAATGATCTGATATGAGATGAATTGATAATGAGATGATTTGATACAATGACTTCATATGATATGAGGCTCTACCAGTCCGAGGGATCATACCAAATGGTTAGAAGCAGTATATGGATCTCGTGAAATCCCCCATAGGTCATGACTATGTGGAAAAGTTCAGTAGCATGTGTATACTAGGTTGATGAATAGTGAATTGCATCCATGCATTTCATACATCATCACTCATATACCTTTTGTGTTTGGTGCCTAATTGGTTATCCATGTTCTGTAGAGATTATGTGTTAGACAATGAGTAGGCTGACTTGAGAGTTATTTGTATGGTAGACTCAATCTATATATGCGTTACGTATTTCTGTCGTTATCAGCCTATGATGCTTACAGGGTATGTTGTGTACTCATACTACACTTGCTGCATCTTTATTTGGATGCAAATACAACGTCTTCTACCAGTTTTGGGCCTCGTGGTTGACGTCCGAGGCTACATCTTGGAGACTCAGGGTGAGCCACAACATCAGCAACCCTAGACCTCCCTCTTATTTATCTTCTTGTTCTTATTATCATTCCAAGACAGTGTTATTTTAGACTTGTATTTTTTATGTCGACGCTCTTGTACTGTCTTAGACCAGGTTTTGGGAATGTAATAATTAGATGATTTTTTGATGACTATTTATCTATGGCATGACAATTTTAAGTATTACTCTTTTTGTTTTGTCTTAAAGTTTTTAAATTGATATATTATTTTGGGGATGGTCCGCCTACCGGAGGAAAGTGTAGGTGTCATCATGATCCGTGAAATGAATCGTGATAGCTGAGAAATCTAGAATTGGATACAAATTTCATGAGCAATGGAACAAGAAGTAAAGGGGATATCTGGCCATCAAAGATCAATGAATTCAAATATAGTTTCATGGAATGCTAGGGGCTTGAACTGTGCTAGGAAAAGAAGTAACATCAGGAGCATATTACATACCTAGAAAGATGGTCTGATTTGTTTCCATGAAGAGTTGGAGGGGATATTATAAACATAGTCAGAGAAGTTTGGGTCAATAGATGGGTGGATTATGTGCAATTGGAAGCAAGTGGGACTAGGAAGGTACAATTATAATGTGGGATAAAAAGGTATAGGAATGAGAGTTGAGCAATGTAGGGGCTTACTCAGCATCATGTGGTTTCTCTGGGAAAAATCAAAATTTCAAATGACACATGACAGGAGTATATACTCCAAATGATTAAGTGGAATGGGAAGAGAAAAAATCAGGATTTCAAATGGCACATGACAGGAGTATATGCTCCAAATGATGAAGTGGAACGGGAAGAAACTTGGTTGGAAATTGGAATAGCAAGAGGACTATGCACAGGTCCTCGAGTCCTTTGTGGTGATTTCAATATTGTCAGACACCCGCAGAAAAGAAATATTATAACAATATTACTAGGGATAAGACATATTTCTCTGAGTTCATTGAGGATATGGAACTAGTTGGTTTTGAACTAATAGGGGGGAGTACACTTGAAAAAAAGGAGACAGACACACAATAGCTGCAAGACTAGACACAGTTTTATTTTCTGAAGAATGGGACACAAACTTCAGGAAAATCAAATAATCTATTCTCCACAGAGTAGAATCTAATCAGTCACCTTTGATAATACAATGCGGAGACTTGGAAACATCAAAATCACATTTCAAGTTTGGATATCGGTGGTTGAATACATAAGGGTTCAATGAAAGAGTTAAAAACTGGTGGGATTCTTTCAATTATAGCGGAAAACCAAATTTCATCTTGGTGGCTAAGATAAAAGCTTTAAGGGGAAGCTTAAGGAGTGGAGGAAGACTTCTCAAGGAAATTTGGGGTTGCAAACACAACGTTTTGAGCCAATTAGCTGACCTTGAGGAGATTCAATCAAACAAAACTTTGGAGGAAAGTGAGATAGCCTCCAAGTTAGCTTTCACTATGGAGTTTGAAGACATAACAAAGCATGACGAAATAGCATCAAGGCAAAGGTCAAGAGCTTTATCGATAATATATAGAAGGAACAGGAATACAACATTTTTTCACAGAATAAAAGATGCACATAGAATATTTAACTCAATTGATAAATTGAAAGTCATCAAATTGCTAGCAAAAATGATTATGTATGTCTCATCATCCAGCAAGGTGGTGAGATGGTTTAGTCGATAGTATGGAGCTCGAACTCCATGTGCTTACATGGTGGATATTATATGTTGGTAATTAATGAAATTTCCACTAAAAGATTTACCTTATGTTTTTATGATATATATGTTAAACTTTTTTTGATGTCAAAGTTACTATCTCTTCATACCTTATTCATATGTTGTTGGGTCGCCCTTCCCTTCATACCTTTTTATTTCATTCATTTTGTTTTACACACGAGTACTATTCCACAATATTTACGTCCTTTTTGTTGGGGGCACTGCATTTCACGATGGAGGTACAAATATTGAGGGCGAGACTACTCCACGATCGATTTCTACACTTTCAGCTATTAGTGAGCCCCATTTGATCTTCGAGGCGTAGTTTTCTTTATTTTCGCAATTTTTTTATTTAGGGTATGTTGGGGCCTTGTCCCGGCAAATGTTGTGACTCATGATTATGTTAGAGAGTTCTGAGTTTGCTATGAAAGACTTGGGGCCATTGAGTTATTTTTTGGGGATTGATGTCACTCGTTATGCCGGTGGGCTGAGTATGCAGCTGAGATCAATGAGAGGGCTGGGATGTTGTCCTGTAAGTCCACTTCCACTCCAGTTGATACTAAGCCTAAGATTGGTGCTGCGGTTGGCACACCATACGAGGATCCGACCCGCTATCGCAGTCTTGCAGGGGCCCTTCAATATCTTACATTCATGAGACTAGATATTATGTATGTCGTACAACATATGTGTTTGTTTATGCATGATCCCAGGGTTGAGCACATGAATGCGCTCAAATGCATCATTAGGTATATTCATGGTACACTTGACTATGGCTTGCATTTATATCCTTCATCGACGTCCACACTTGTCTCGTATACAAATGCTGATTGGGGTGGCTGTCCGGACACCAGACGGTCTACGTCTGGCTATTGTATGTTTCTTGGTAATAACCTGGTCTCACAGTCTGCGAAACGTCAGTCGACTTTGTCCCGCTCCAGTGCCGAGGCCGAGTATCAAGGGTAGCTAATGTGGTCTCTGAATCATGTTGGTTACGTAATTTGTTATTAGAACTTCATTGTCCTATTCAGAAAGTGACCTTGATTTATTGTGATAATGTTAGTGCTCTCTACCTTTCTGGTAATCCGGTTCAGCACCAGCGCATTAAACATATCGAGATGGACATTCACTTTGTTCGCGAAAAGGTTGCTCGTGGTCAAGTACGTGTCTGTCATGTCCCTTCCAGGTATCAAATTGCCGACATATTTACAAAGGTTCTTCCCTCGGTCCTTTTTGAAGATTTTCGAGACAGTCTCAGCGTCCGAAGACCGCCCGCTATGACTATAGGGGTTTGTTAAATATACATATGATATACAATATATCATATGTATATTTCCGTGTCCGTGTTGTTGTACATATTGAGTAGGTGATATTTGGGTGTAATTAGTATTGTATATTTACCATAATTGTATAGTTAGTGTCCAAGTAGAATAAGGTTTTAGGAGTAGAATAGGAATAGGATTCTACTATTATGGAAAGATATAAAATGTATATATACTCTTTCAATTGATGAAAATAATTAAGAGATTATTTCTTTCATGCATGATAAACATAAAGAATTTATGAAGCGTGTCAACAAGATAATCATAAAGATACTTTGGTATCTGGGCATATTTACTTCCTCCTCCTGGCTCACCTTCACCTTCTTCTCCTCGTTGTTCCCCTCCCCTCCATCTCCACCTCCAAAGGAAGGAGTTGGAGAATCTTCCGGAACCAAGAAGCCGGAGATTTTATGTATAGATTAACTTTTGTTTTGTTTTGTTTATTTATATATTACATGTATGATCACCATAGTATAGGTTCTTTTTCTTTTTTGTTGTTTATGATACTCAAAGAGTATAAGATCATTTCTGTACGGATTTACATTTTCTGATACGGAGCTTTATAACGTACATCAACGGTATTATCGTCCAAAAATTAGATAGTTATTGTTATGCGGGTATTCCAGCACATAAAGATGTGTACCGGGTATTAGATAAATGAGAATTTGTGCACTTTTCTCAACTAAAACAGACTTTAACAAAACGTCCTTCCCCATTGACTTAAAAATTTCCCTTTCCAACCTTTTATTTTTGACAAATTTCTATCTAGCTTGTAGTGGTCACCGTCCCATGCTTGTCATGCAAGATCAAACATTAAATTTTACGGCAGATATTGCCTCATTTTATAATTAAATGATTATTTTTTCAATTTAGAGAAAAAAAATTTAGAAACTCACAAGTAGGGTGGCAATGTGTAGCTCTAATTGAATTTGGAGGAGTTAAATTGGGCTAAATCAATAAATGAGATAGTCATGTTGAGCAAAAGTCCAATTAATTAAGTTGACAAGAATTGGGTCAAAATAAGTTATTCATAATTCAACCGGTCCAACATGTACCAAATTTTAATTTATTTGTTTATTTTCTTATTGTACAAAACCAATAATATCTTCTTTTCTTCTTAATTATAGATATATGACATATCAAACAAAACAAAATTAATATTGTGACAGTTTCACATTAGCCAATTTGGGTGACATACTTAACGCAAATCGCCCCTACTTTTAAATTATTAAATTTAGACGTGTCGAGATGGATTGAGTTGATAAACCAGCAGGTTGTACAGGACATATTTTCATCAACTAATTTTGTTACTATCACTTGAAATTTCACAAGGTACTCTTTGGATACTGCCAATTAACCTGCCAATTATTTAATTTTTTTTGCATGTCTACTCACTTCATTTCAGAACTTTAGACATGCGGTGTCTAAAAATTCTTATGGCTAAAATTCGATCATTATACTTGAAATTAGATATTTCTGCCCAAGGTTCAAACAAAAAATAACTAAATTCAGCATCACGTACAAAGTTCAAGCGAAATGGCTAAACAGTTGCTTTGAAATAGGTAGACTTGCAAACTACGAGTATGATATTAATGATGATCCCAAAATCGGAACACTCTTCAGCCCTCTACCACAAGCACAAATGTTTGAATATATGTAAAGCATCACCAACATAATAGACTAAGAAACTGACATTACTCAGTTGAATAAACACAAACGGTTAATACATCAAGCAAAGCCAATACTATTAAACTTGGAGAGCTTGACATTATCTTATAGCCAATCAAATGATAGAACAAACCTACCACATCTTGCAGTCATTTGGGAAGTATATCCAATCACCTTATGGTTGAACAAAGTACAAATAGGGAATTGATGATACAGTTATACTTTGCTCCTTTACAAGGCTTTTCCGCCCTTGCGACTGTTTACTGGCCAGGAGTTGACAAAAGAATCTAATTTCAATTTGCTTCATAATTTATAGCTAGTCTACAGCCTTGAGTGCTGTAGGTATCCACTTACTATCATAAATAGGGATTATCAAGCTCCTTTATTGCCTTTAAGATTTATGACAGCGAGCTCTTGTTCAACAAATTCACCGGCACAAATGGGAGGATACTTGCTTGCAAGAAGACTGTCTGAAAAATGCCCTAAAGGTTTTAGCACTGCATCTGATGCTATGTGTGCAAATAGCTAGGTAAAACAGAAAACAAATCCAAGTTAGTATCACTTTCAACAAGTGCTACTTTGCAATTCAAATAAAAATTTTGACCCATGAAAAAAAGATCTCAGACAAATTTTCTCACGCACCGTAGAGGACACTCTCCACAAACTGTAGTTTTGCTCCAGAGCTCGTTTAATTGAATCAGTGGTCCTATTAGTTACAACAACTTCATGCATGCCAGCCATGCATTCTCCAGCTGTCAACCATTCTATCTGAGTACATTATTGAACAAAAAGTTCAAAATGGTAGCAACTGAAACTTCCAACAATAGGCGAGGTAAATAGGAACACGGTTATAAATCAAATTGACCTTTGAAACAATGATACAGATCTTGCAAATTGAACATACTACGATATAACTTGATTAGAAAATTTAGCATTTTAACATTAAATTTACGCCAGATACTACTGCACAGCTAATATTGAACTGAGAATAACTAGTTCTAGTTGTCTTATAAAAAGTGAACATACTTATTCAAACATAGAAAATGATCAAACATGACATTTGTTTAACTTTTCTACAATAAAAATGGCAAAATATAGGACCACCAGTTTACTATTTCACCATGCCAAGGGAAGTCTAGCACAGTGGCCGCATAATCATTTTACCACCATGTTGATGTTGATTGCTGGAACTTAGCAGAATTAAATGTTAGATGCATTAGTACAGTCAAGAAAATAAGGAAATGATTCAAATACTTTATACCTGCTTTCCTGCCTGGATAAGGAGGCATCCTACAGGAACCTTCACATCCATTTTTTGCCCATTTCTGAGCCAAATACTTAGTCCAGGAAATCGACTTCTCCCATGAATTGTGAGAAAGTTCAGGTCATAGTGGTATCCTGCAAATACCATTCCCTCTTTGCCATAACGCCTCAGGTCACTTCCCGTTGGAGCAAGCAGATGTGGTCCCTGGACATTAGAATCAGTCATAAAGCGATCACTAAATAGAATGAAAACAAAACGGGTGTCCTACCTATGCTAAGAAAGAAATATAATGATAACAAAATAGCTATTTTAGAAAACATTTTAAACTGAAGAAATTATGCTCGTACACCCAAGAACAGTGGGTCCCAAGTACCAATTAGCAGGCTTGATTCAATTGAGATAGACTATTCCCGATTTTCCTTTCAGAAAAACAAATGAATCTGTTTTCTTGTAATTATCTTCCTTGTCCAAAACCATTTTAAGCAACATTCCACTCATTTGTGGCATTGGGCCTGATGAATACAGCAAAATCTCTTCATGGACAACTGCCAAAGAAGTGTGAGATATCTTGCAGGCCACACATGAGGGAACAAGTAGGCAATATGAGCTATTTAAGATGAATGAAGGAGAATCACTCCAAGAGATGTTGATCTCTTCAACAGATTCACTAATATCACCAATGAATTGAACTCACTTGAAGAGGTTATTTCTTTACCCAAAAGGATTGAAAAGCTTCTTGATATATTGCGTGACTCTTGGAAATTTAAAAGAACTCAACTCATAGGAAATTTAAAGACCTGTGAGATGAGAAAACTCCAGAATCAGAAGAATACTCCCCAAGCAGAGATGTGAACCCGGTCCTCACAGCTACCTAGGACCAAGACCTTGATGAAGAAGATATGGCATTACTCACCATAAGGTTTCAATGAATGATCAGGAGAGGACGGTTCGTATATAGAAGAGGCACCTCAACTCCTCAAGACCAAGAGAACCTGATAGAAGCAATCCAAAGGGATGCTACAGATGTGGAAGTTCAGACCACTTCATTAGACAATGCTCAGAGAAAGACGATGATTGGAGAATGAATGATCTGAACAGAAGAAGGGAACAGGTCCTTAGAAATAGAATAACCACTGACAAGCAGATCAAATTGTAAGGACGGCATTAGCTGTCATGCGAAACTCCTCAAGTGATGATGAGGATAATAAAGCAGAAGAAACAAATCAATTCCTAGTAGCAAAAGAAGAATCTGACACAAGATATGTTGGCATTGATAACCAATTCAGATTCAGAGTCTGAAGATGACAACCATGAGGGGTAAACCTTTCTAAGATCAAGAATGATGTTCATAAATACTCCAGAGACAAACTAGAAAGGGTGGTCCATGTTAATGCCTATGAAAGTCTCCATGCTATAAAAGGAAAGACAATGGAGGCATATAGTTCCCTTGAACTGAATTTGAAGAATCAAGGAGAAAGTCAAGAGAGCTTGGAAAGGATGATTGATGCTCTCAAGAACCAGGTCCTCACATTGTGCGATGAAAAATATATATTACAATTTGAGAAGAAGGAACTAGTAGCATTCACAGAAGTCAAGGATCATGTTGAAGGTACTCAAGAGGAACAGAAGGGTATGCTCAGAAGTGTCAAGGAAGAGCTACATATTGAGCGGGAAAGAAACACGGTGCTACAAGAAGAATTAAATAGAATAAAGTATGAAGAGAAAAGATGATTTCACTGGAATAGGTTCTCAGAAACAGTGATCTCATTACATGAAAACAACTGCAGCAGTAGACACGGATTGGAGTACAGAAAGGAGAAAACTCCATATAATCCCAAAAACTTGTTTGTCTCTATCTCATACAATCTTGCATGCACCCTCTGTGGAAGCACTGAACACCTTGAAGATACATGTATGACCAGGGTCAAAGTAACCCAAAGGAATAGACAAAACTTGAGAAAAGGAAATCAAAGGAACCTGGTTCTTCACCAAGGGGTACAAATCTGTCAGGATTGACCGAAGGATATTCAACTTATTCTCTAGATAAAAGGGACCCAGAATGTCTGGGTTCCTAAAAACAACCACTGATCCGGTTGAAAAGGCTCAAGAAGAGGAAGCAGGAACATGTGTGGTTGACCTGAACACATGGAAAAATAAAAGGAGGAGAATTTTCTCACTGTAAGCCTAGTATGGAGGGAGTATGGGATCTGTGCTAATTAAAAGGAAATCTCACTCCCAAGGAGCAGAGAAAGATCAAACTTGATAGAGATATATCACAGGAGCACAACAAAGGAGCCACTCAAGATTTACACTTAAACACTGCTACAGGGAGAGCAATCAAGTTGCGGACAAGCTTGCTTCCCTTAGCCATTCCTTCAACCAGACACAACTACATCAATTTTTGCTGAATTGCCATCCAAATCAAGGGGCTTGTGAACATGGACAGGTGGAATATGCACGTCTGTCAAAGAATCAAACTAAAGAATTCCAATATCACCTTTGAGTCTCCATGATCAAGTTGCTATTTACTGCATAGCAATATATTTTTTGGACCTCTATTGTATAGTCTGGATACCTCTTTACCTTTGCACAATACTAGTGTATTCCCTCTCAACTTGTAATAGAGATAGTGCCAACTATCTTTCAACTAGGACTAGGGAGTTAGTCGGTTTCTAATCCTTCACTACAATGTAACCTTTTCTTGGATGAATAAAATGTGCAGTTAGTATTCTTTTAAAAAAAAGGATTACTCAATTGGTGCTTTCCAGAAATGTAATTTGACGCTAACTTTACCAAATAAGCTATAGTTAGCACGAATTCCAATCTGCCCAGACCCTAGGCCATAGATTGCAACTCCATGCCCTTAAACCCAACCATCAAGTGGAGAATTACTATTCGCCATAGTCCCCCACACAATCTGAAGACCAGTAAACCTATTAATCCAAAATGATCTCTGTATGTCAATGATATGAAAGGTCACTAGACAGGAAAGGACTACGTAACAGTGGTAAGTAACAGTAACTGCAGTAAGGCAGGGAAAGCTCATTTGAAAGGATGTTCAACGCACAATGTTAACAGAATCTAAAATAAGAAAAGCAGAGATAGATCAAAGCGCTGTAACTTTTTAATATGTATCGACATTTGCTTCTTGTTCTGATACATTCTAGCAAAGATAAAGATATACTCTCACTGTCCCAAAAAGAATGACTCACTTTCCGTTTTAGTCCATCCCAAAAAGAATGAAATATATTTCTTTAATTGACAACAATTTAACTTTAAACTTTACCTTTTATGCAAAACGAGATGATCTATAACCACACAAATATCTTTGGCTTATTTTAGACCATAAGATTCAAAAGTCTACCTTTATTTCTTAAAGTGCGTGCCAAATGAAAGTACATCACATAAATTGGGACGGAGGGAGTAGTACTTATGTAATATATCCACAGAAAAAGTTGCAAACAAGTGAAGTAATGCAACAATTTTTGTACACGATGGAAGTAATACTAGAAATAAGTAAAATCAGATCATATCCAGACAAAGAAGTGTATTCAAGCTCTTGACGAATTGGATTTAAAACCAATTTCACACCAACAAGAATCAGTCACACTTAAACAATCTTAGGCATATCCATTGTTCATTGAAAGTGATTTTAAGTGCAATTCAGAAAACCGTCTGCCTTTCCTTTGGGGATGAAGGAGGAGTTCTTGAGTTGTAGCACAAACGGCATCATAACCGACAAACAATAATTAATTAAGTCTTCAAATTCGATGATACACAAGCAATCAGTTGGAGACACAATATGAAAAAATTATCACTGACATGAAACAACAGTCACCTGCTGCATTAGGGAAGTAAATGCATCCTTTGAGAGACCAAAACCAATGGCAGCCATTTCAGCAACAGACTGAAAAAGACCAAGCAGTCACATTCCAGAATTGTCAAACCAGTAGCATAAATAAAAGATACAAATGCTTATGACCCACCTCTATAGCAGATATCATCTTATATCCCCATGAGTCCATAGTACATTTCCATTCAGGAAAGCCCTCGGGTATTACTGGCTCTGAATTCAGTTCCTACAAGAGTATAATGTTTGTTTACTTACTAGCAGCAGTTTTCAGTTCTTATGGTAATAATCGTATCCATTGATTGAAACTAAAATCAAGGAATGTTATTGATCAATCTCATCTTTGATTAACATGATTGAAATAAGGAAATGAGTGAAGAAACCTTAAAACGGGTAATCGTTGGACGGGGACCAACTCTCCACATGTATCTCCATTTAGGATCTGGTCCAGATGGACTAGATGGTTGATATTCTTTAGGAATTGCTTTAAGCTTCTCTTTCATTTCCTCGTCAACCAGGCTGCGCGGGACTTCAACTCCTTCAGGTGTCACTCCGACCTGTCAGACATTGCATGAGTGTCTTCCAAATAAGAAGCTCAATGAGTAGACTTGGAACTTATTGAACCGATTGAATACATCCTTCTTTCTAATTTTACTAATCGATAAAACTAGATGTCACTTCTCTATAATTGACAGCAAAACCATGAGAAAGAGAATCAAAACAAAAGAAGTTTGTTTATTTAAACATGTAGTACCTGCAGCAGAAAATAGAAATTGTACTATTCAATGCCGTTTCCAAATTAAAGCCAGATGCTATGCAGCCCTATTACTCCCGTAATCTTTTACCATATGCTTCTGTACAGCGTATTGGCAAGCTTTAAGAGCTGCAGAGCATCTCGTTCTATGCTAATCTAGCTGATATAGCAAAAGAAATAGAAACAGAACAGACAGTTCCAAATAATTGTGATCCATTCAATCAAATTGCTGTAAGACTCAACTCCGTAGCATACATTTATAGTTAAGACAGAAAATAGAATCATCAAGCGAGGTATTAAGATGAAGAATATTTAGGATCTACTGAACAGCTGGTAAGAACAGTACACAAAGAAAAGGATTATCATGATCTAGAAGTGTATACCTTTATGCATCATTTGGACAGTTTGGAACAGAAGGAACAAGAGATGTTCTCAAGGGAAAAAGGAGCAGATTTTTGTTACAAAATATAGATTTTTACAGCACTTGTTTTTCTGCCATAAAGGTGATACATTGTAATTAACAGATGCATTTAAGGCTTAAGATAGCAAACATGCAACAATTTGAGGATTAGAAATTAAAATGATAATATCATACTCCTTTTACGCATTTTATTCTTGTGATTATTAATTTTTGAAACTGGTAACTGTAACTATATTTCATCATGAGTAAAACAGTACATAGGTTGTACTAAAACAATATATACAAGAGAACTCCAAAATTCTACTGCCCTATGACTATTGAATCTAAAAAATCAATGATAGAGCCAGTATTGTTTGAGTTTATCTGATTACACCAAAAACATAACAAAATGCAATTCAGCTTGACCTTCTGCATGTTATTCTCAACATTCTCAAAACATCTAGAGTGCCTATCCTTCCATATTGTCCACCAAATACAAGCAGGGACAATTCTCCATCAAATTCTGTTTTTTGCCTGCAATCCTGCTTCCTCCCAACTCTTTAATACTTTTGAAACCTTACCAGGCATAGTCCAAGATATGCCTTTCAGGTTTAAGAATAATCTCCAGAGTTATACTGTAATCTTGCAATGTAAAAATAGATGATTAACTGTTTCTGCCTTTTCTCCACAAAAGAAGCATCTGGAACATAGTGGGATTCCTCTCTTCATCAAGTTATCCTAAGTAAGCACTGCTTCCTTAGCCAAAAGCCACACAAAACAAGCTACTCTGTGTGGTATTTTAGTTTTCCAAATGAGTTTCCAAGGCCAAACAGTTTAGTTGTTGGTTGGGGTGATTCATCATTCTGTAAGCTGTACTGACCTTGAAGGAACTACTACTACTACTGCCCAGCCACCTTAAAGCATCTCCACCTGTCTAGAGGCCACTGAATTGTTCAATTGTGCTAAAAAATGAGCCACTCTTTCTATTTCCCAGTCATTCAAATGTCTTCTGAAAGTAAAGTTCCATCCTTGGGTTGTCCACAATTCTACTATAGACCTATGGCGGTGAAGCACAAGATTGTATGTCTGGGAAGAGAATTTTCAGTTTACCAACCTCATGCCAATCATCCTTCCAGAAGATAATTTTTTCCCCATTTAGTACTTTGATCTTAGTATTGGTTTTGAAGTCACTCCATAAGTTTCTGATGGACCTCCACAAGCTCACCCCATAAGGTGTAGTAACCTCTTTAGTCATCCACTTGTCTTTCTCCTCATATTTTGGTTTAATGACTTTACTCCACAATAACTGATTGTCATTAGTGAACTTCCATAGGTTCTTAATTCCCAATCCCCCATATCTCTTTCCAACTACCGATTTTTTTCCTTTTAACCAAGTGGTATCCTTTCCTTTACTCTTGTGATTATTAATTCAATAAAAGCCATTCCCCGGACCCCACGCATAGCGGAGCTTAGTGCACCGGACTGTCTTTTTTTCTAAATTGAGGAAACACGCCAGAGAAAAAAGGGTCACATGTTGAAATTCCAACCAATTATCTTAAACATTTTGATCGGGATGGCAACGGATCAGATCTGGACCGGATCCTACTAGATCCAGATCCGTTTTTCATACCTGGATCCAGATCCATCGGATCCATAAAAATTAGATCCAAATACGGATCCACCGGGTCCACGGATCGGATCTGGATCCACATGTAAAAAAAATTGCCTTGAATAATATTCCCACCTGTTGAAACTTTTTTAACAAAATGAAACCCAATCTGATTGAAAAAAATGATTGAGTTCATTCAATCAACCTACACAAACATGACACCATTCTTCCAAAATATTGAACGAAGTTTTAGCATCACAAGAAAATAAAGACGATGAAGCAAAGTAAGTAAATAAAAAACGGATCCACGGGTCCAAATTTTGAATGTAAATTGGCAGGTCTACTGTTTTTTTTCCATGATTGGAAATCTGAAATGAGTGGCTTTGGTAATAATTACAACTTGATTTGGTGCGTCAATGATTGTCGAAAACTGGTTACTCCTAAATGAAATTATTCCGACTTCTTGTTACTAGATATGTGACATGTCTACAGTATATTTGTTTATAGGCTCGGTAGATAAAATGCATATCCGTCCTATTTTCTTAGTGAAATAGAAGGCTTAAGTACCCAATAGTATTCTTGATCTCCTATTAACTCTTGTTTCATTAATCCAGGTGAAGGAGTAGGCTCCATCTTTACTGATCTTAACAAGGATTCACAAAGTAAGTAAAGTGCAAATTTGAATGTAAAATACAGAAATTATGAAAACTTTTAAGAAAATACTTATAAAATTATATTCTAGGTTATAGATATATTTAATTAAAAACGGATCCACGGGTCGGATCTGGACCGGATACGGATCTCAAATACAAGATCCAGATCCGATCCATCAGAAACGGATACGAGTCCGATCCGGATCCGTTGGTACAAATTTTGAAGATCTATATCCTATTAAACGGATCTGGATCTACCGGGTCCAGGATCCACTGACATCTCTAATGATATGTGAATTGTTAATGTGAAAGAAAATAAAACTTACCCAAAATTGAGCAGCGTCAATTAATGTCAATAAGTTTTGACTTTTTAACAAAATAATTTCTAAGCAGTGGAAAGCAAATAAGAATAAATAAACTGACATAAAATGTTAGGAGGAGAAAATGAAAAGACCTGATAATGTAGATGAGGGCGCTGCTGAAGGCGCTTAAATTCTTCAGGTTGCTGGAAGTAGTTTTCCATCATATCAATAAACCTATCATTATCTTCAGCGGTGCATCTCGGATCCTTCACCAGTAAAGCTCCAGTGTCTCTTAGGGTTCGACTCACCTCCAAACACAAACTCTTAATTTCCGAATCCAACTCCGCAGAATCGGTACACACTTTGGACGAATTTTCCAGATACGGTGCCAGATCCACTACCGGAAGCTCCATTTCCGAACAACTAATTTGAGTGCCCTACAAAACTTAGAGCTTATATTTCAATGTTATATAAGTAATGCTAATGGCTTGGCGGGAAAATTATTTTTTGCCACGGGATCCCAAATTTGGGACCACATATCGATGTGGGAGAACTCAGTTTGGGGAGGAAATCTCCCTCCATAATGGTTCTCAACTAATGAGAATAGAGAGTTTAAATCGTGGATGAGACAAAATCAATTGAAACTCGCAGAAAAGCAATCAGAAAGGGGCGAACTTACTTTGGGGTTGGGGGGTGGTTCGACGGTGGCGTGGAGGTTAGAGAGGATGGAAATTAATGCCCTTTCCTATTTCGTCCAAACAAACACGTAGAAAAGCAATGTACACGTACTTTTTGCCATCTTTGGCAAGAGGATGAAGGCGGCACTAGGGTTCCCAATTGGAACCAAGTCGTACAAGGGAGATAAGGAAGGACTTTTGCCCTTTTACGCTTGACTGAACAGGCCTGGGCCGATTTTAACTTAAAACAAGCATAACCTATTGGCTTTTGCAAATTAAAATTAAGCATGGCCACATTTTATAAATGAGGTCATTTTTGCAATTAGTGAAATGACCAATAAATTTGAAATAGCCTAATTAGGTTGAGAGTTTTAATTTAAATCCGCATTTGACACTAATTGGAATTTAGGAAATTAAAATCATGCAACAGTCCTTTTAACTTAAACATGACTTGATATTGAGAAGTAATTTTCTTATCATATTTAATTTAGACAATTTCCAGACTTTTATGGAATGGATCATTAATTTCTTTAATATTGAGAATTATTTTAAAATAATTACATTTATAATTATCTGTTAAAATTCCAAAATTGTGATTAATAGCCAAAATTATATAAAATTGGGACATGATATACAATACATATACCAAGTAATATTTTGTCAAAAAAATAACAAAATACTCTCGAAATAGTGTTACAAAATCATATTCATCTCACAAAAAGTATATTTCACTCTGTCTATGAATCGAGAACTTTGAATAATTAAAAAAAATTATTGGAGGGTAAAAATTAGGTATCAACATGAAGGAAATTAAGGCTCAAAAGTTTGATGACGTGAAGTGTAATATTAGAGATAAGGTGTTGTGAAGGAAAGCCAAGGAGGCAATTCTTGATAGTGAGGGAGACTTTAGGATTAAGGTACGTGCTTGTGTTCCTTGTGTTGGAGGGTTGACTAGATTGATTATGGAGGAGGCTCACGGTTCTAGATATTCCATCTACTAGCTTTCATGCCAAAATATGTAATCACCTAACTCTACTAGCTTTCATGCCAAAATAACCAGATTTTACTTGAAGTGTTTACCATTGCATATTGCATTCCCAGTCTTCTCTTATAGTCTTCTCATATAGTCTTCTAATTATTGTGGCTCTTGGAAGGGTTCCATTGGTGCTATGAAATAGTAGTGATATTTCCTGTTAAGTTCAATCACTCTCTTAAAAATATTCTAAGTATTGACTGATCTTATATTCCAGAAAAGTGTTTTATCAATCGTTGGATTGATTATGGGGCTTCACATTATTACTCTTTGTTGTTACCTGTAGTGGTAACATGTTGTTATCTTTGTTCCTCATATATTCACTTATGAGATTATTAACATATTTTGGAGATAAGTCACCTGCTTTTGCCACACTCTTGATGTTCTCCTCCATTGACTCATCTTCTTGAGAGTTTCTTATCTGATCAAGGTGTTCCTTTATTTGTTGATCAACCATTTTCTCCACCACTGGAACCACTACTTGAAGTTGCACATTGTTGATTTTAATGTATCTCTTCCATGTTCTACTACCGACTTATTATGCTCTGATTGCTGATCAAGAACTTCATCACCCTTTTTGTGTTTCTTCTTGTTGCTTCCCATTGATAGGGTGTTGGTAATAATCTGATCTTATTCCCTTTCAGATTGCTTAATCTGTTTCTCCTCTTCCATTGTACCATTACTATTCACGTTATGAGGATCTATGATCGACAAAGGCTTGTCTAGAGCCAAAATAGAATTTTCCACCATATTCCCAGAGCTGTTTTTAGATGCTGCTATCACTGCTCTCATTCTCCTCTTGAGTTGCCCTCTTGTTTCCTGGATCATGCCAAGACATGATTTTTGTATTCTTTATTGGATCTATTTCTATTGTGCCTAACTACTCTAACTATTGATTCTCCTCTTCCTCTTTATCAATTGTTGAGATTGCAATGTCATTTTCCTTTGCTTGGTTATAGTGTTTTCTTGTTTTATTTTCCCAAAATATGTTTCCACACAATCCTTAGAATACTCCTTCTCTGACTGCAACTCTTTATCCTATTGTTTATGTCCCTTGTTTGAATTGATTCCATCATTACTCTTGTTATTCAATTGATCATTGCTTTTCCCATTGCTATTTTGCTCACTCTTGCTTTGACTTTCATGTGTGACATCATCATTCATCTCACTATCTACCCCTTCCTTATGTCGGAGAGCGGCAAACCTATTGTTAGTGTGACTTTGTTGACTATTTCTCCTGTCTGTTGGTCTTGCTTTCTCAAGTTATCTTTATTAGTGTCATCTTTCCCATTTTTATATCTCTTGTTCTTCACAGGCTTCCATTCTTGCAGGTTCTTATTAGCACCTCTATAGTTTCTACCTTTCCTTTCCACATTACCTTCTGTTTTTTTCCCTGGTTCCTTCTTATCCCCATTGCTTTCCAAGTTCTTCTCTTTGTTCTCCCTTTTTTTCTCCTCTGTGAACAAATTTACCCTATGTTGCTTCCTTGATAGTGTTATAGACCCAAAATGTGAAAGAGGTAAGAGAGTGCCATCTACAATGTTAACAGAATCTTTGTTCCTAGAGCTCCTCGTAAGGCTTGTTGGAAAATCCATTGTCTGACTTGATTAATCGCCCTTTGTATCAAATATACCTCAAGATAGGGATCCTAAGACAAGGAATAAGGTTCCCTTGGGAAGATTTTGAAATGGTAGAGTTGATATCCGAGGAGGTCGTAAGAGTTAAAAGCTATGAAGCCCTTAGTGCCTATAATACTTACGTGGTGTACGTGTTGTCGAACCAATGTGAAATGAGAAGAGTTATAATGTCTATAAAAGGTTAAGGAAGGCCTTGGGCCAAGATTGGAAGTATAGCTAAGAGACTTCGAGCTACACCCGTCATTTTGCGAACGTTTAAGAATATAGTTAATCGATTTGAGGTCCGACGACTCAAGCCCTGTTCCAAGGGTAGTTTATGATATAAATGGATGTTAAGAAGTTCTATGGATGGTTATAAGTCATTAGGATCAAAGGAATCACATCTCCACGATGTTTGACGAAGATAGGACGATATGGTAAGTATTTCGCCCCACAGAACCCATTTCGCGTTGTGGATGAGGCAGCGGATGAAGGCCTCTTTTTCACCACTCCACTGCCACCATATACGGTCATATGCGGCACATATGGTGCCACATATGTGAGGCAGTTTGGATGGCTATTTAAGGCCCAAAGTCGGCCATTTGCTCCAAAACATCCCAAATTTGCCCAAACACTTCCGAGATGCTCTTAATCCTTCTCTAAAGACCTAGACACCATGGGAGATCATATCCTTGAGCTTATAAACTGAAATTAACTTTGGAAATCTTGGATTTTCTTACAAATCCTCTTTGGATCATTGGACAAGTTTGGAAGTTCTTGAGGATTGAAAGGAAACTTGATGTAAGGACCTCTTGAATGTATGAAGGTATATACTACCATTTAGTATTCCTAATTCTCTCCTAGATTGGAATTATCTTATGGACAAGTTAAAATAAACTTCACAGCTAAACATGTTAAGTTATTGTATTGGTTGTTTGTATGATTTTAATATGGTTCTAGGAGACCATGGCTAGATCCATGAAGTATGGTTATGATGATCTTAATGGTATTGTTATTGTTGTAAAGGAAGTGAAAGTAACTTACAGGGCCATGAAAATAAGATAAGATAAATTACGCACGCTAAGTATGCGACAGAATGTCACAATAACTAGTTCTTGAAACTCTTGGATGAATTTTGATATGTATTGTCCTTATGGCTTCAATTGATCATTGTAAGATAAGCGGGAAGCCATAGGAGTTGTATTGGTCGTCAACAAGTTATTAAGGCTTACCTTTCACTCTTTTGGCATGATTGACATAAAAACGACACTTGCAGGTTGCTATCCAATATATACTCTACTCCTAATTGTCAAGAATGTACTTATGACTTATTCCGTCGCTTGGTTATGATTGTTAGCTGCTCTTGGTTGAATCTACTATACGTATCCTATTGAGTCGTACTTAATTTGATATAACAAAGCTTCATGTTGATATTCTTGAAGGTTTAGTCAAATGTACGTCACATTGTTCTTATCGATTCACATGAGAATGGAAAGTACTATGTAACCCTCATAATGGAGTCAGAGATGTAACGACTTTACATCACTCCGACGGATTCAAAAGAGTCCATATTCCAAAAGAGGTCATCATATGCATATAATATATATCTACATTGCCCTAAGAGGCCTATGGCATTATATACGCAGAAATACATATATGATATTATGATATTGCCCATAGAGACCTATGACATTATCTACGCAATTTATACAGATATGAGACTGATGATATAGCCCATTGAGGCCTATGGCGTTATATACGCGATTATATTTCATTTATGTATATTCTGGCCCACAGAGGCACTCTGGGTACAAGTTGTCTCTCTATCGCTCTATCTTACAATTATACATTCAGTTACAGTTTTAGCGGGTTACCCTGTATCAATATTGGACCCAGATATGATTGGAAGCGCCGATAGAGACCCCCATACCGTCAGATATACCATCAGAGATACCTCATGCACTGTCGGATGAAGATGTTAGGAGGGCGTTCAGGTATTGACCCAGTTGGTTGCCTCTCAGGCACAATACCGCCTTAGTGTGATTAATAGTGGTAGACCCCTGGAAGGGTCAGGGAGTTCACTGCCCAAGGAGCCTGTTGACCGAAGACAGTTGGTGTTCGAAAAGTCGGACTCCGTTGGAGAGAAAGAAAGAACTAATTGACCTAAGGTGGTTGGTGATCATCAAAGGGGGCAAGATGAGGAAGGATGGCAAATAAGTGGCCAGTATGATGGAAATTTATGGCAGATTAGGTACGATCAGAGTTCTCGGGTAAGGCCGAAGCAGAGGTCACAACCCTCGATATTTCAGGATCAGAATAGGTGTGGTTCAGACCAAGTGGGGGTCGTCTAGGCCATGTTGTAAGATGTGTGGATGGATGCATATTGGATCATGTCGTAAGAAATAAGAGATTGTTATTGGTGTGGTAATCGAGGACACAGGTTATGAGTGTGTCCCGAACTAACTTATAGGAGAGAGGAGTTCGGATGCTACCCGAGGACAGAAGACGAGTGCAGGTATGCTACCAACATCTTTACTTGTTTACCAGCCTTTTTCATGCGCAAATGGATTGGTTTTATACCCTAGAAGAGTGGCACCATTTTAGGAGTCGATTTCCCAAATTTCTTGTGAAGTAAGATATTTTGATAAAAAAAGAGTTCTGAATGTAATGATATCAACTGAAGAGGTGGTTGCTAGTCCAATGGATTGTTAAAATCTTGTATGTGTATTGTAATTGGGAGGATATGTAGCACCCAAACTAACCTAGTACTGGAACGTATGGCATGTTTCTGAATGATTACTAGATAAACTCCAAAATCGCGTTAATATATCATCCGACAATTGTATGAAAGTCCCAGGCTTTGGGTAGGAAATGGCAAACTGATATAAGATCAAAAGACATTACAAAACAAAGGATCGTTGGAAAGCTTGGAACATCATGGGAACCTTTCTTGTTCTTCCGTGATTTATGTCCTTTTGAATGTGAGAACTTGTTATAAATGTGTGACTTAAATAGTAACCCTGGGCTTGAGGAATGAGGGGGACCCCAAGAGAATTATAGGGGAATAGATTTTCGAAATCCAATTACCTGAAGTTTCTATCCAGAATATAGTTGAAGGAAAGGGGCACAAAGTGTCATGCCCGAACCAGTAACCCCAACTTCTCCTCAAGGATCGGACTGCTTATGAGGGTTGGAGACATGATATGTTCCGTTGATTAAAGAAAGAGAGGAGAGCATACCTCAATTATGGTTAACAACACGTGTGGGTGGCGACAAAGGATTGTGGATTTCTAACAATGGGTAATAAGGACTTTGAATTCCGTGATATGATTCTATGAGCTGACCAGGCAAAAACATCTGGTTGAAGATAATTTACGATAAAGATCATGATATGATAGAAGATCGATTATAAGTGGTAGGAGGATGTTTGGCAAGTGCAAGCGGAATGTTATGATAAAGTAATGAGCTATTCCTCATAAGGACAAACATGCGGAAAGATTTTAACAGTAAGGATACTTAGATTCTCCCAGCCAAAAGTGTAAAACCCTTGACGTCTAGAAATGATAAGTACAAGGGGTGCATGAAGACAAGGGACCCTTAAAGGGAATTCAAGCCAGAAATAAAAAAGGCTAAAGGATCTAGTGGCAGGTCAAAGAAAATCTAATACCCATTAAGGGGGAAAGCCGAGCCAATAGTAAATTGAAACTAGGCTACGATTTAAATTTGAAGGTTTCAAACACGAACTCCGCTACGAATACCAGCAAGACATTAAAGGATAAGTAAGTGGAAGAAATAGTAAATAAGGCCGATATAGGTATATGACGAAATAATAAAGTAGGACAACATATCTCTAGAGTTCAAGGGTAGACGTTAAACAAGGGAGTAAAGAAATAAGGATGATGAAGCAAGGTGAACAATGGTAAACATTTGGTTGTCAAACTAACGAGGGAATCTACAAGACGAGTAATATAATGATCAATAAATTTAAGGGTATCGGTTGTGAAGAAGCCTGAATTGCAAAATAAAGGAAGAAGTGCAACTCTAGTCTAGCGGCCGTAGTGAGTTTGGTAGATCGATGCCCTGTGAGATAAGTCCCTTGATAAGAAATGGTAGGATGATTCTTAGCATGAGCACTACTGAGGAACAGTACAAGTACGTCAAATGTAAGCATATACGACATACCCAGTGGAAAAAAATATAGTTAAAGATGATGTGTAGAGAATCTCAAAGTCACCAAGGTTGAGTATTGCGCTCCTAGTATGGGATAAATGTTGATCCCATGAAGGTCAAGGTCCGAGATAAGTAAAGACAGTGAATGCCTAAGAGGTAAGGATGGGCATAGAAGATGACGTTTAACGCAAAAGGATGTATTGATTTTAGAATATAAACAAAAAAGGACTGCAGGATAAGCAGAGAGGAAATGATGCAAGTCAATAGAATATACTTGAACAAACATGGAAAATGACTAAGGGTTGATAAGCTCATGTCATATTTGACAACATCGTCTATGGAATATCCAAGTGAGAGGTTATAAGGAATAAGACGTTCTGACATAATAGACAAACAGATAATGAATGATAGGGTCATGTATCATTGGGCAAAGGATTAGTATAAGGACCAAAGGAAAAAAGTCACCTCAAGATAATAAGGCGTACACAACCACACTAAAAGTCACGGGATGATAATTCCCTAAAACAAAATGCAAATGAACCCTTCCTTACATTGGGAACTTGAGGAACAACAAGACATAAAGACCCGTTTAGAGTCCATTGACAAGTTTTCTGACATGGAATAAAGTTTGGAATAAGAAGAATATTAGTTGAAAACACATAAGAAGACTCGTGCTTGAAGTTAGAAGAATTAACTAAGGACTACTGGTTGGTGCAAAAATCATTGAGAACCATCTCACCATCATAGTAACCTACCTTGATTGGAAAGATCAGTGCATAACTAACTCATTAAATGACATCATAATTGTCACACCCCAGCCTTGGAGGGCGTAGTCGGCACCCCACACCCGAAGGCCTGAGTGTACCACCATAGTATCCAAACCCTGAAATATGAATCTCATGCCAACAAGGCCTTCAATTACCTATATATGACAAGATGGAAAGATAACTTTCACACAAAAGAGTCCCCACATGATATATACTTATGAACAACTAGCCAAGGCCGATAAAACCACAATATGAGTGTACTAATAACAAAAAGGGCCGACAAGGCCATGACATACAAACATCCACTATCCATAAGTCTGTAAGCCCCTAAGAGTAACATGTATATATCAATAGGTTGGGACACAGCCCCGTCATACCCCAAACTGCTAGTAGCATATATAAAACAACACCTAAAGACTCATGTACTATAACTCCAAGAGAAGGGAGTGCGATAATATCATAGTTGAGAAGATCATCTACTGAGGAGGAGTGCCACTCTGTCTATCTGTACCTGCGAGCATGAACGCGGTGCCCCAGAAGGGACATCAGTAAAAAAGATGTACTGAATATGTAGGGCATAATCAACAGTAAATAAAGCAACAGTGAGCCAAGAAAATCAGAGATACCACCTGAAACTCATAATGTCACAATGCATCAGACTATATAGAAGTGTATAATAATCGTGTATATAATGCCGTAGGCCTCTGTGGGTATATCATCAATGTCATATATGTATAAGCTGTGTATATAACGCCATAGGCCTCTGTGGGCAGTATAATAAATACCATATCTGTATAGCCACATATATAACGATGTAGGCCTCTGTGGGCAATATAAATGCCTAGTATATATATGTATGAAATACAACTGAAGGACATTTCATGCTTACCAATCTAATCAGAGTGATGTAAGGTCGTTACACATCCGATAAACATTATGGGACTGAGATTATTATCATTACATGACTCTATTAACTTAAAAACCTTGAATAAACTTCTAGAAGCGATATTGTGTGATCATGAAACAGCCAAGAGACATCTAGATGTAAAGAATAGATTTATTATAGAGTAACGTCACATTTACATCATGTTTATATGGATCATGCCAAAAGAGGAAAAGAAAGCCATACATACCTTGTCCTTGAAGTAACAATCGCCTTACAAGTCCTCGTACTCCTTACAGTGGTTATCTATAGCAACAACGGGGTTGCTATCAATATCGAATCCATATTTCATAATGAAACTTCATATATGTATCGTATCGACAATCCTAATACAAAGTGTTCTTAAATTTCTTAACAAAGATACTTATGTAGTTTGATCCTCCGATTCTCCGAAACAACCCTTCTTGGTTTCACAATACCAATAATCAATTTGTTTATCAATATTAATTCATAATCCAAGCAAAATAGCCCACAATTCATATTCCTATGATTTCTCATATCTATGAGGTTCAATTACAAAAATCCTTTCATAATGTACCTCGAATCATCGATTAATCATAATTATAGATAAAGGAGGTTAAAATTTACCTTTACACCTCATAATACTTATAAACCAGTGGATATTCAATCTCCAAGGGTTCCCAAAATCGATTCCTTTCGGAGAAGAGGATTTCCATGATATCCGTGGGGATTATCACGTTAATCACATGTATTTCGACTTTGATTTGATCTAGGAATGTTATGCTATGATTGAGAGGGTTTGGAGAGGGTTAGAATCTGATTTTTGGGTGAAAAAATGGGGACTAATTCGACCAACCTGTATATAAACCCAAAAATTTTTCCATCACCGGAATTCGATAGTACCATCAAATACTCGATGGTCCGTCAATCTTCCTGTCAAACTGTCAGGGTATTTTATGGCTTAGAGTGGGATAATTTATGGTCTATCAAACATTTGACGGGCGGTCGACCTTCCCGTCAAATTGCTCAATTTTCCAATTTCGTCAAAACATAGTTTCGTCGATCTGTTTGACTTCTCAACACCCCGAAACATCCATAAATAAGCGGTAAACTTTCATTACCCTTTCGTATGGTCGTACATCTCCCCGGGACATTGGTATTTATCAATGACACAATGGAACATGAACTACGGGGTGTAACAATAATCGCCGAAACTGCCAACATAATAAACAATCGGCCAACAATCTACATTAAAGAGACTATTGTTCCCAAATCTACCTAAAACCATTATACAAGCGCTCTTCTTACAACAAACTATTTTTGAGAAATGGGTTTGGATAGGGCTTTGGATGTCCAAGATTAACCCCACTCCTACTAAGGTTCAAAACCATCGGACACATGCGATGGATGGACATATAGAACTTTGGGGAGTTATGAATAATCAATTAAGAGATGACAACTAGTATGGGAAACATCACTAAGACAATGTATGAGGCGTCGTGTATGGGAGATGAACAAGACTCTCACTAAATGATGAAAAGGAAATAACTCGAATAAGCGACATTTGAGAAAATGCTCAAGTTAATAATAGGATGATTTAGAGAAATCGATGGAAAGAGTATGCTGAAATTTGAAAAGAAGGAAAACTTAGTTCGGAACATTAGTGACCAACGTGACAAAGGAATGTAATGGTAGACCGACTAAGAATCTATCCATCTAGTTTTTATGCTTCAATACTAAGGACATTTGTTGGAAATCCACTTCAAGGGTGGACATAACAGAAGGGATGTAGAATTAGAAATGAACTTGTTGAATAAAGGAAAATTTAGGGCCAACGTGTTGTCCATAAATTTACGCCTATGAATACGATGATATGAACAAAGTAAGAAGGGAATATACAAAGAGAAATGTAAGGGAAAGATAGAAGAAGAAAGGGACTCATAAGATCCTCATCTTTTCTAAAGAACCCTGATCATTAATGACCATCGACCAAACTCATTCAGTGTATCCCCACTTAGGCTCCAAAGTATTTACCGTTTTTAAAAGGAAACATACGATTCTATCATCTACCAACTACCCCTTGTCGAGAAGAGACACATAGCTATCATAATTGAATATAGAGCCTCTTGAGTTATAATATTGTATATTGATAACTTGCCACCATAAGGCAAAGGAAGGAACTAAATCAAATGTCAAAGTTTACAGTCCGGATACATCACAGTTATTGAGGATATTGTAAAAAAGGATATCTAGCCAAATAGGACCAATGAAGTACCACTATTTTTTGTGTGTAACCCCCATGAGGTAACAGAACACGCGAAAGGATGAAATAGCCCCATGTACAAAAGAAACCTTGTCAATGTCTCCAAGGAAAATGAGAATTTTGTACCCGAGTACTAATACCCCAACATTTGAGGGTGAATATTCTTAAGGATGGAAGGATTTTACACCCCATAATTTCATTAATCAGATATACCTCAACAAAGGGAGCCTAATACAAGGAATAAGGTTCCTTTGGGAAGATTTTAAAACGGTCCAGTTGAGATCCGAGGAGGTCGTAAGAGTTTAAGAGTTATGAAGCCCGTCGAACCTATAATCCTTACATGGTGTACGTCATGTCGAACCAATGTGAAATGAGAAGATTTATAATGGCTATAAAAGGTTAACGAAGGCCTTGGGCCAAGATTGGAAGTATAGCTAAGAGACTCCGAGCTACACCCGTCATTTTGCGCATGTTTAAGAATATAGTTAATCGATTTGAGCTCCGACGACCCAAGCCATGTTCCAAGGGTAATTTATGATATAAATTGATGTTAAGAAGGTATATGGATGGTTATAAGTCATTAGTATCAAAGGAATCACATCTCCATGATGTTTGACGAAGATAGGACGATACGACAAGTGTTTCGCCCCAAGAAACCCATTCCGCGTTGCGGATGAGGCAGCGGATCAAGGCCTCTTTTCACCACTCCACTGCCACCATATTTGTTCATATGATACAGCATATGGGCATATGGTGCCACATATGTGAGGTGGTTTGGATGGCTATTTAAGGCCCAAAGTCGGCCATTTGCTCCAAAACATCCCAATTTTACCCAAACACTTCCGAGATGCTCTCAATCCTTCTCTAAAGACCTAGACACCATGGGAGATCATATCCTTGAGCTTATAAACTGAAATCAACTTTGGAAATCTTGGATTTTCTTACAAATCCTCTTTGGATCATTGGACAAGTTTGGAAGTTCTTGAGGATTGAAAGGAAACTTGATGTAAGGACCTCTTGAATGTATGAAGGTATATACTACCATTTAGTATTCCTAATTCTCTCCTAGATTGGAATTATCTTATGGACAAGTTAAAATAAACTTCACAGCTAAACATGTTAAGTTATTGTATTGGTTGTTTGTATGATTTTAATATGGTTCTAGGAGATGACCATGGCTAGATCCATGAAGTATGGTTATGATGATCTTAATGGTATTGTTATTGTTGTAAAGGAAGTGAAAGTAACTTACATTGCCATGAAAATAAGATAAGATAAGTTACGCACGCTAAGTGTGCGACGGAATGTCACAATAACTAGTTCTTGAAACTCTTGGATGAATTTTGATATGTATTGTCCTTATGGCTTCAGTTGATCATTGTAAGATAAGCGGGAAGCCATAGGAGTTGTATTGGTCATCAACAAGTTATTAAGGCTTACCTTTCACTCTTTTGGCATGATCGACATAAAAACGACACTTGTGGGTTGCTATCCAATATATACTCTACTCCTAATCATCAAGAATGTACTTATGCCTTATTCCGTCGCTTGGTTATGGTTGTTAGCTGCTCTTGATTGAATCTACTATACGTATCCTATTGAGTCGTACTTAATTTGATATAACAAAGCTTCATGTTGATATTCTTGAAGGTTGAGTCAAATGTACGTCACATTGTTCTTATCGATTCACATGAGAATGGAAGGTACTATCTAACCCTCATAATAGAGTCAGAGATGTAATGACCTTACATCACTCCGATAGATTCAAAAGAGTATTCCATATTTCATAAGAGGTCATCATATACATGTAATATATATCTATATTACCCTCAGAGGCCTATGGCATTATATACGTAGAAATACAGATATGATAATGATGATATTTCCCACAGAGGCCTATGGCGTTATCTACATAGTTTATACAGATATAAGACTGATGATATAGCCCATAGAGTCCTACCGAGTTATATATACTCGATTATATTTTATTTATGCATATTCTGGCCCACAGAGGCACTCAGGGTACATGTTGTCTTTCTATCGCTCTATATTACAGTTATACATTCAGTTAAACTTTCAGTGTATGCTTCATTAATAGTATTATACTTTTTTACAGTTTTAGCCTTACATATTCAGTACATCTTTCGTACTGATGTCCCTTTCTAGGGCACTACATTTTATCCTCGTAGGTACAGATAGAGACCCAGGAGATACCTTGCAATAGGTGACTCGACCCAGTTGAGGATTGTCATGCTATTTTCTTCCGAGTTTTCTAGTGAGCTGATAGGTATAATAGTTGTATATATGTATATGGTTGGGAATAACGGGTCCCTTTCCCGACCAAATGTTGTTGATACACTCTTTAGATGCTTATAGACAGTCATTTATGTGTACTGGTCTTGTGTGGACTTGGCGGCCTCTTTAGTAGACTTGTTATGTTCATTTTGGCCTTGTCGCCTTGTTGTATATATATGCATATGTGTTGGGCCTTTTATGAGTGCAGGTGGTCATGTCTTGATCAGGTAATCTTTATCAAAGACCTTGTCGGCCCATGTTTTGTTGGAATATATTACATATATCATGATTGGTACACTCAGCCCTTCGCCCCCCCCCCCGAGGTTGAGGTATGATAAATAAGTTCTGAGGTGAGATTAGTGTCCTTCTTGTTATCTTTATTTTCTTCTTCATATTTTGGATACAATTTTGGATGGATCACAGAGCAGTCGTTCTCATTATGACCTTGCAGTTTACATATTTTGCAATATTTTGGCATATGATCATAGTTTATTTTGACTAGTTTATCAATCACCTCTCCAGTGTTCTTCTTCCTCATTCAAATGTTTATTCTTTGTGTGAATTCACTCAAAAGATCCACTTCAACATTCACCCTAGCATAACTAGGTCTAGTTTGGTTCTTGGTTGCCATATCTACTTGCAAAGGTTTCCAACTGCTGATGCAAGTGAGAAAACAACCATTTGACAAAATAATTTGGTGGTAAGGAAAAGAGATCCCAACTGTTGCAATTCTAATTTCTTCATCTGGATCAAACCATGTATCTCATTGGATATTACCAGTTCATCTGAGTGATGTAAAATATAGGTTTCGAAAATAGGTTAACATAGTCTTCCAACAAAGTTAGTCTCAATAGAATATATATGTTTTGAAGTAGACCTATGTTACATCTGCTTTTCAATTCACATTGCTTGGGGATGAGTCTGCGTAATTCCTTGATATCCTACCATCCATACAAAAGTGATCATCTGATCTATTCTGCTTCATCCCATATGATTTTGGGTTCTCTATGAAGATAGCTCACATGCTTAATTGGTAAAGGAGATGTTAGGGTTGTGGGTTGCGGTGGGATGAGCGTGGTGGAATAAAATTGTGAGGGTAGTGGTTGCAGAGGTTGTGTTTGTGGTGTTATATATAACACCGCATACCTTTAAACTAGGCGTTGTTCATGATTCAGGGGTTAAAAACCAAGTTGGGAAATGTTGGAATTAAAAACTCATCGAACTCAGTGTTCTTCACTTTTACGCCAGGTTTTACAGACTGTCAAATGGATTACAATGGGCCATCAATTGCACCGTAAAAAGGATACCACGGAACCCAGCTATTGTTACAACTCACAGTGTGTTTCATGGTCCACATAAGTTTCACGAACCGTGATTTGTATCGTGGAATTTTCCATATACCGTCTTTTGGACCGTAGAAAGGGCTAGGGAAAATCGATTCATGGTCAATTTCACAAACCGTGAAATTGTCACACCGCAACCTTAGGAGGGTGTGTGTGTTGCCGACACCCGACATCCGACATCATAAGGCTCGAGTGTACCAACCGTAGTACCTGAATCACACGACACTAGACTTGGGCCAACAAAGCCTCCAATTAAGAATAAGAAGATAGAATGTAACAATAACCTGCATGCAGAAGAATTCGAAAAACAACAACATGTATAAATACATAACTGAGTATGACAAGGCCTTAACATGTGTATCAACAACTAACAAGGGCTAACAAGGCCACCCGAAATAATTGTATGCATAAATAATGCCCACCGACTCTGTACAGCAACTCCGGAGAAGTGGAGTGCAACTATCAACAGTTGGAAGCAAATACCTTACCGAGGAGGTACGTCGGTCGATTTATCTGTACCTCTAGGTATGAAACACAACGCCCCAGAAAGGGACGTTAGTACGAAAGAATGTACTGAATATGTAAGGCAGGTAAAACATATAAGTAAGGAATTTAATGTAAGAGAAGGGTACGTAAGTCAACTTGAAACTCAAAAAAGGCCACTGAAGGCATACAACTGATATAACCATAAATATATATATGAAAGTAAAATCAGGCCACTCTATGGGGCTATATAATATAGTATCAAGCCTCTATGTGGGGAAAATCTCATCATAACGTACCCGACTGTATAGGACTCGGTAATATCTACCCAACTACAGTGTTATGCACATATAAGTGCCTGCCGGCAAACTATAGCGCGGCTTGATAAAAATATATATATATATATATATATAGATATACATATATATAAGTGTAATGCAAGACAGACCTCAAAAGACATCATGAACAGAGTTGGAGTGACCTATGGTCGTTATCCTTAGACTATCATTATTGTCGCTATGTTCATTAACTTTCA
Source organism: Anisodus tanguticus (assembly GCA_034509755.1). Lineage (NCBI taxonomy): Eukaryota > Viridiplantae > Streptophyta > Magnoliopsida > Solanales > Solanaceae > Anisodus > Anisodus tanguticus. The sequence continues at coordinate 20,751,757 of CM067546.1, read as the reverse complement.
GTCAACTAACCAGTGATATATAGAATAAGGAATCACATGTGACATGAGTTACTTCAATAGAGAAGGAGACATGGGTATTTCAGCTCAACAAGGAAGGTGTCACCTTAGGAAAACATTTATATTAAAAGTCATCCCAAAAGAACGAATAAGCCTTACATACCTTGTTGGCAAAGCTATTTAAGTCCCACGATCCCTCGTACACTCTACGAACGATTATCTTCATTATACGAATAATTTGTATCAATAGCAGATTCATATCATATCGTTTGTATATTCTTTGTAGCTTAATCTATAGCTATAACATCACCTTAATCTCCTCAAATCCATTCCTTTAATCTCTATAATGAATACAATAAAGATTCACTACTTCCACAACTCCATAAATTCAACAAAACAACCCCACACAATTTATCCTATCTTCAAGTTCACAAATTCATGTTCTATGGAATTTGCTTCAACAAGTAATCCTTAAACACTTGTATAATCCTAGAGATAAGAAGATGGAGATGAAGCTTAACTTAATCCTCCAAAATCATTCCAAAACAGAGCTTACTTAACAACCATGTATTATCCAAAGTCGACACAACACAAAGGAAGATGATTCCACGATAACCACATGATTCCCTATATTGTATTTATGTAGTTTGCCCTTTGTTTTCACCTTGGATCATTCAAGACTCATTAGGGAGAGTTTAGAACCAGTTTAGGGTTAGAAAATGTAATAAAAACGAGATTAGGTCGAAGAGGCTCCTATTTATAGGAAAATAAGAAATTTCCATCGACTCAATCTGTGAGAGACTATGTCAGATTCTTAAAACGTTCATATCTTTTTGAGTTCTGATTGATGAACGGTTTATTGGGTTGGAAAGTAGACTCCCTAAACTTGAGTTTATATAGTTGATGAACCCCCAAAAATATACCTCATATACTAGAATATATACCCCTACAAAGTTGGGTTAAAATCCTTTCCAGAATTCTCCCTACCTTCCCTCAAATCTCGGTGAACTTAATTTCTTCGATTCGTTTAACCCCGAACACTTTTGAGACTTACCTAACACTTTCTTAAAGCCTTAATTAACCTTTAAGAGGGATATTAACCTCTCCAAACTCACGTTAGTTAACTCACAATGCACTCGACGTCGAAAGTAATGCACTCGACCTCGAAAGTATAGGGTGTAACCTGATGAAACTTACTTCCGTTGATTTGTTAAGTCTTAAACCTTTCCGAAACTTACTAAACACATCCAAAAACATTGGAATTCTATTAGGGGGGTCCTACCATATCCAAATCTATGTTGGATACTTTACTATAATGACAACGCACGAGAACATGAGGTGTAACATCCTTCCCCCCTTAAGAACATTCGTCCTTGAGCGTTGAGGAAACATTCTAACCCTTAGGATTTCAAAAGATTTTGGCAGAGATTCCTCTGTAAACAAGACAATCCAAAACTTGTCAAGCAACCAGAATACATATTTAATGCCACACAGGGCCACAAAATAACACAATATAATGATATCGGCCCCACACGATCAATCACCTATCTATAAACCGAAAAGGGTTAACCATAACTCACATCAACTTTCAACTACCGAAACTTGGGTTGCATCTGTCATATCTGCCTCAGTAACATTTCCTAAACAAGATATATAAGATATGTTTGATAGATAGGATAGAATAGGGAAATCATATCACACGAGTATCGTTGTAACGGTTTAGCTGGCATAAACAAGGGTGCCTGGACTTCATGTCTTTTTTAACTTCTCAAATCATATCTTTTACCCTATTGCTTCCTTCATAACAACCCAATCGGAGGACATCTCTTTAGTCTGAAACTTATGGACTTGGCGTTGTAGAATAGCAATTGAGATATCTTTAGAAGACAAATTATCTGTACCCTGAACACATATGACTAGGGATATACGAAATGAATCTCCTATACACTTACTTAACATCGATGTAGGTAAAATTTGATTAAACTTCCTTTAACTCCTGGACACGTCGAATCGATCAAGGGAAGATATGTACTTCTGACTATACAAGGTCTCGTAAGAATCCATCTAGATGTTACGATGGTAATTTCTATGATACATAACTCTTAAATAAGTAAGTGACATTCCCACTCTCCTTTGAGCTCTAATGCACCTGCCTGGAACATGCCATCGAGTGTTTATTTCGTGCTTTCGGCCTAGTCACTTATCTAGGATAAAATTATAACAGGGTTTGCCCGTTCTCCCAATCTTTCTGAACAACTCTCCAGAAGTTTACTGTAACTGAGCTCTTCTAGTTGAGATAATAGATATTGGGATGTCCTGAAGTCATACGATCTTCTTCCATATATATATTACGCAGTGGTAGAACACGGTGAATGATGTGCCTAGAAATTATGACAGATTTGATACCACTTTCATAGATTATTGTTGTCCTTTATGCATTTGTAGTACTCTTTTCTTATGTTATTTTGTTTTTTTGTAGGATTTGTATGTTTGGACACCAAGAATGAGGAAATGTGCTGAAACATAGTAAAAATACTGAAAAATGGAAGAAGTGTTGAGAAGGCCACTTCTGCGGACCAAAGAACCAGAATGCGAACCGCAGAATGGTAACCAGAGCTGCAGAAATCAATAGTGAAATAAGAATTTTGAATCCCCAAAGTGCGACCCATAATGCGGTCTGTACTTTCGTTTTGCGAACCACTACTCCAACTTGAGTTCAACTCATAATTCGAAGATCCAAGGCACTTCTGCGGGCCACAGTTCAGTTCTGCGGCCTGGACTTCCAACCGCAAGTTCAGATAGTCCAGATCAAGATCCACTCTACAAATCCTAGGTCCATTTTGTGGACCACAGAACTATTCTGCGGTCCTTTTCTACGGTCGCAGAATGGCATGTAGTAGCATTTTTGTAAATAATTATAGTTCGAAAATTGAGTCCCTATATATACCCACCTAGGGTTTTGTGATGGGACATTACCTAGATTCTAAAATTTCATAGCCACCTTTTAAATATTCCTTGTCCCATCTTAACTATTTATCTCTTAGTTGTTCAAGAAAAGATTCTTGATCCATTGTGTAAAGACAAGTTTTTGTTCATCATTACTCATTGTAAGCATCTTTTTATATTCATTATGTCTTGTGTCATTTACTGTAGTGTTGTGTATTTAAGATTTGAAATGAGTGGCTAGATTTAGGTAGTGGTTGTGATTAAATAATGGAATGTGGTAGTTGCGGCTTTTAATAAATAAAGAAAAAAGTGTGTTAATGTGGGATTCAACTACCTTCATACTTAATGTTAAAGGGTTGGTTGCAAACATCTCTTTCTTGCCTATTGTCTCTAGTCAAACTTGAGAAAGGAGACTAGAGTCTAGGAAATGAGTATGTTGATTAGGACTTGGGGCTTTAAACCTCATTTAATGATTCCCAACTTTAATTAGAAGGGAATCAACTAAGGGTACATAATGTGTGTTAATAAATGTCACACTTTAGAACTTCAAAAAGCCTAAAGTGAAATTACGTAGATTGAGAAATCCCCACCTAGACACAAGTCCCCATTATCCATACCATGCTAATTCACCTAATAAAGTCTAAACCCAACACCACTTCCATGCACGGAGTCACAACCATAACATTCCAATTACTTGATAATTTAAACACCTTTTAAGTTGATATTTTGAAGTAGATAAAACAAACAAACAACTTGGTTACTATAGAAGTAAAGTTATTAGTAAAGTTATAATACGTGTACAAATAGACTACTTTCTCATCGTATTCCATGTGGGATTCGACCCCAACCTTTGTTGGGTTACTATATTTGACAATGGCCATGTTATACCATTAAAGGTGTAATTTTGGTGAGATCAAATTTTGGCACCGTTGCTGGGGAATACGGTATTGAAATTTTCTATTTGTTGTATTATTAATTTGCTAAGAGCTTTATTTCTAATTTTACATTTGCTTGTTGTTTTTGTGTTGTAGGTGTTATGCCGGATTTATCCAATGATAAGGGAAATGTAGAGATAGCCATATTTGCCAATGCTATCCGGCCACCCCAAATTCTGGGGAATGCAAGTTTCCACGTCACTTCCACCATGCTCCCACATTCTCAATAAAAAGGGTCTATTCGGAGGATCGACATCCGACGATCCAAATAGGCACTTGATAAATTACAATGAGGTGTGCCTTGCCTTTTGTTATCCCAACGTGTCCGCAAAAATTCGTGAAGCTAAGCCTCTTCCCCTTCTCTCTAACGGGGGAGGCTACTATATGGTTGGATGATTTACTTCCCTAGTCCATCATTACATGGGCCGAGTTGGTAGAGGCATTTCTTGAGAGGTTCTTCCCGCCGGCTCACATACTCCAACTCCACGATGAAATATTGGCATTCCGTTAAATGCCGGGTGAAGACTTACATGGGCTTGGTTAAGGTTCAGGAATAAGCTCAAACAATGCTACAATGATAGGTTGAGTGATGACGTCTTGCTACAAATATTCTATCGGGCGCTAGATGCGGTCAACAAGTTGGTGGCCAACAATATAACAGAAGGTACCTTGATGGATAATTTGTTTACGTTAGTAAGTGAGCTTCTTGATAAGCTAACGAAGACATACCATGCTTGGTATACGAGGTCATCGTAAGTAATTAGGGGTGGTCCCTCCAATGTGATATGTAAAGAGACATTGAAGAAAGATGAAGAGAGGGATGAGACCATAGTGCAACTAATGACCCCAAATAACAGTCCTTACAAAACATATTATGGAGAAAGGGACCAAGAAGGTAAATGCGGTCACTAGCATAGGTCCAACATAAAATGCAACCTAGATGGTACCCTCCTTACCACAATCATGAGTCGACTAGCGATCCCGTTAGTTCGAAACTTGAAGAGATGATCTCTCAGGTGTTGAAAAATCAAGATAAGTTTGATGCTAACATAAAAGAGCTCAACAACCTTATATCCTCACATTCAACATCCATCAAGCAACTAGAAAGCCAATTCGGGAAAATTGCTTCCACACTAAACCCAAGACAAAAGGGGACCCTTCCTAGTGATATGGTAGGCAATCCAAGAAATGAAGGGGTGTCTCATTGTTTAACCATTTCTACTAGAAGTGGGAAGGTGTTGGAGGAGTCGAAGATGCCGATGGATATCGTAGATCGTGTTGCGGTTGAGAAGTTAAAGAAGAGTGATGAGAAGATGGTAGATGACTTTGTCTTGATAGAAGATAAGAGTGATGATAAAGAGAAGGTTGATGAAGAATAAAAAGTTCTTGAAAGAGGAGGCTCCAAAAGCCTTAAAGCCTATTCCAAGGCCTCCTCCTCCTTTTCCACAAAGATTTTCCAAGAGAATTGAATATGGAAAGTTCAACAAGTTCTTGGAGATGTTAAAGAAATTGTCGGTCAATATTCCACTTGTTGAAGCATTGGAAAAAATGTCGGGGTATGCCAAGTTTATGAAAGATTTGATTACAAAAAACGCGAAGAGTGAGCTTTGAAATAGTGGATGTTACTCACCAATGTAGTGCCTTCGTTTCTATCTCTCTTGTGAAGAAGAAAGAGGATCCCGGTTCTTTCACCATTTTGTGAACCATTGGGGTGTACCAATTTGCAAAGGCCCTTTGTAACCTTGGGGCAAGCATTAATTTGATGTCGTTTGCTATTTTTAAGAAGCTGGCTTTAGGTAATCCATGACTACAAGTATGAGATTTCTCATGGCGAATAGGATGGTGAAGCGACCATTGGAGATCATATATGATGCTCTTGTGAAAGTTGATAAACTTATCTTCCCCACCGATTTTATGATTTTGGATTATGTGGTCGATTATGATGTTCCCATAATCTTGGGATGTCCATTCTTAGCAACGGGGAGAGCAGTATGTGATATGGAAAGTGAAGGGTTAAAGTTCCAAATGAATGATGAAGAGGTCACCTTCCATGTGTGCAAATCCATGATATAATCTATAGATATGTGGTGATTTTGGTGATTGATATGATTGATGATGAGGTAGAATTGAACGCCGAAGTTGATGTTATCAAAGGGGCATTGTTGACGGTATTGATAAACCATGATGATAAGGTAGTTGATGGGATGATGGAGACTATGCTTGCTCTTGAGGGCCAAGGGTCCTATTCTTATGCTCCTAGGCGTTTGGCCTTGGACATGGAGAATTGTGGAGTCCCTCCCCTCCGACATTTCATTGAAGAACCGCCAACCCTTGAGCTCAAGCCACTTCCAAGCCATTTGGAGTACAAGTTCCTTGGGACAAATAATTCATTTCCAGTTATTATCTCATCCAAGCTTAATGAAAGCCAAGTGAAAGCTTTATCGTGAATCTTGAGAATCTATGGAAGGGCAATTGGGTGGACTATTATTGACATCTGAGGGATAAGTCCAGGTGTATGTACTCATCGAATCCATCTTGAAGAGAATAGTACCCCAAGTGTTGAGCATAAATGTAGGCTAAACCTCTCAATGCAAGAGGTTGTCAAGAAAGAAATTATAAAGTGGTTAGATGTCGGTGTGGTGTACCCCATTTTACGATAGTGCATGGGTAAGCCCCGTGCAATGTGTTTCAAAGAAAGGAGAGATCACAGTGGTCCCAAATGATAAAATGAGTTGATACCAATGAGGACGGTAACCATGTGGAGAGTTTGCATGGACTATCGGAAGTTGAATAGTTCTACAAGGAAGGATCACTTCCCCCTACCTTTCATTGACCAAATGCTTGATAGGTTGGCGGGAAATTCTTACTATTGTTTCTTGGATGGGTACTCGGGCTACAATCAAATTCAAATAACCCTGGAGGATCAATAAAATACCACCTTCACTTTTCCATATAGTTCATTCACCTTTCGAATGATGCCTTTTGATATTTGCAATGCTCCCACAACCTTTCAATGTTGTATGATGACAATTTTTGATGATCTAGTGAAAGATGTTATTGAGGTGTTCATGGAATACTTCTCCGTGGTTGGGGAGTACTTTGAAGCTTGCTTGGAAAATATCTACCTTGTATTGAAGAGATGTGAAGAGACGAACTTGGTCTTAAATTGGGAGAAGTGTCACTTTTTTCTCACGGAGGGTATAGTCCTTGGTCAAAAAATCTCCAAGATGGTATTGAAGTGGACATGACCAAGATTGAAGTGATAGACAAGTTTCCTCCTCCAATAATCATCAAGGGTATCTGAACTTTCTTATGGCATGCTGGGTTCTATAGAAAATTGATCAAGGGTTTTTCAATGATCACAAGCCCAATGTTCAAGCTCTTGGAAAAAGATGCAAACTTTGAGTTCAATGAAGCATGCCTCAAAGCTTTTAAGGATTTAAAAGAGAAATTGGTTTCGGCTCCTATAATTGTGACTCCAAATTGGGATCTCTTTTTTTAATTGATGTGTGATGCAATTGGGGTTGCTATTGGGGCTATGTTGGGTCAAAGACATGGAAAAATCCTTCACCCAATCTACTATGAAAGTAGATCACTTAATGAGGCTTAAAATAATTATACGGTGACAGAGCAAGAGTTGCTTGCCATTGTCTTTGCTTTTGAAAAAGTCTGGTCTTACCTATGGGGTTCTAAAGTGGTAGTATATCCCGATCATGCAGCCCTCCGATACTTAATGGTAAAGAAGGATGCGAAGCCACGCTTGATTAGGTGGGGTACTCCTTCTACAAGAGTTTGATTTGAGATCAAAGATCGGAAAGGTTGTGAGAACCAAGTAGTGGACATTTTGTAAAGGATTGAAGAGGCTGGAAGGCCAAAGAATGAATTGGATATCAACGATGCTTTTTTGGATGAGCACACCTTTGCTTCATCTCAAGATCTCATCCCTTGGTATGCCGATTTCGCCAATTACTTGGTGAGTGGAATCATGCCAGGTCATTTAAACTCTCATCAAAAGAAGAAATTCTTGAGAGACTCCCGACATTATTATTGGGATGATCCTTATCTCTTTCGAATTTGTGCCAACAACATGGTTCGGAGATGTGTGCCCGAGGTTGAGACTGTGCCTATCATGGAAGCATGTCATACTTCACCGGTTGGGAGTCACCATGCTAGTCAACGCATGGCCTCCAAATATCTCCAAAGTGGCTTTTATTGGCCAACAATCTACAAAGACACTCATGAATTTGTGAAGCATTGTGACCAATGTCAAAGGGAAGGTAATGTCTCTAAAAGGCATGAGTTGCCTATGTCTCCTATTATTGAAGTGGAATTATTTGATATGTGGGGAATAGATTTCATGGGGACATTCATGAGTTCGTTTGGCAACAAATATATACTTGTGGCATTTGATTATGTGTCCAAGTAGGTTGAAGTCGTAGCCCTTCCGAACAACGAATGGAAGAGTGTCACTGTGTTCCTCAAGAAGAACATTTTCACTCAATTTAGGATCCCTAGAGCCATCATAAGTGATGAAGGCTCTCACTTTTACAATAGAGTGTTTGCCTCATTTCTTGAAAAGTATGGGGTAAAGCATAAGGTGGTAACTCCTTACCATCCTCAAAGGAGTGATTAAGTGGAAGTGTCCAACTGGGAGATAAAGTGTATTTTGATGAAGACGGTTAATCTCATGAGGACAGATTGGTCGAAAAAGCTTGAGGATGCCTTATAGGCATATAAGATGGCATACAAGTCTCTTATTGGGATGTCATCGTACAAGTTGGTATTTGGAAAGACATGTCATCTTCCGGTAAAGATGCAATACAAGGCACTTTGGGCGTTGAAGAACCTAATCATTTATTGGGAGAATGCATCGAAGTTAAGAAGGGACCAAATCAACGAGATGGATGATTTTTGTCTCCAAGCTTATGACAATTCCATTTTCGACAAGGAGAGGATGAAGTTCCTCTATGATAAGAGGATCTTGAAGTGAGAATTTCCACTCGGGGACTTGGTCTTGCTCTACAACTCTAGACTTAAGTTGTTTCCCGAGAAGTTGAAGTCGAGATGGTCCGGTCCTTTCAAAGTGATGAAGGTCTTCCCATATGGTGCCATTGGATTAGAGAGCAAAGTCAGTAACATTTTCAATGTGAATGGACAAAGAGTCAAACATTACTTGGGAAATTATGATGATCATAGGGTGAATGAAATCATCACCCTCTATGAACCTTGAAGAATTTGTGATAACATTCGTCGTGTCGCGACATTAAATCAAGCGCTAATAGGAGGTAACCCAATGTTTTACTTTGATTTCTTTATTTTTATTTGTTCACTTGTGTGCTTGATAGTTCGTTAAGTGTGTAGGATCTGGAAACACAAGTAAAATGGGGAGGAAAACTAGAAAGATAAGAAAAACAAGTCAAAAGAGAAAGAGAGACAAGTGTGCGGGCTACTTTGCGGAGCGCAATCTGGGTCTGCGGACTGCACAGTGGACCACAAAACTCCACAGAGAACTAGAAAACTGAGATCTAAGAAAGGAGGAATTGTGACCCAAACTGCGGCTTGCTTTCTAAAACTGCGGACCATACTTTGGTCCGCAAATACCCAGTTCACCTAGGAGTTTTTGGATAAAATTGCGCAGAAACGGACCCTTTTGCAGACCGCAGTCCGGTTCTATGACCAGTTCTATGATCACAAAATGGGTGCCACTTCATCAAATTCAAAATATGGTGAATGGACCATAGTCCGGTTCTGCGGACCACAGACTGGAGTTGCGACTAATCTAAATCGCAGATCGGCTCAGGTATAAAATGGTTGAAAAACTCCAATTTGTTTCATTCTCTCTTTTGCGCTCAAAGTTGAATTGAAACACTTCCTAGTCTCTTTCAACCGTTACTATCCCCACACACACGTCTCTTGTACATATTCAACTTCACTTAATCACTCCGTCTTCCTCGTCTACTCGTCGATCACAAGGTATGTTATCTCTTTTTTTTCTCCTTTTCTCAAAGAATAGGTAAAAAAGGTGGGAATTATCATGAACTCGACTTATTGGGGTTGGATAATTATTGTATGATGTGTAGTTATTCCCCATGTAACCATGAAATTATGTGATTGTTCTTCATTGCCTCATTCGCCTCTATTGTTTAGAAATTGCAATTATTGAGAATTTGAAATGTTTGGAATTTTGTAAAATTGATTGCATATAGTGGTTTGGCTTGGGTTCAATTGCATAACTCTCAAATTTGGGTACTTAATTTGTACGGGAAGCTTGTCAATTGAGTGAAGTTGTGAAAAATTGCCTAAACATGCTTGTAATTGTTAAATTTGATTGAATTGAGCCATAGTGAAGTCTGAGTACCTACGAGCGTTAATTGCAGGCATGTTTTAGGTTGGTAATGTGTGTGTGGTGATAGTGTGGATGTGTAAACACTGAATTGTGAAAATTGAGGCGAAATCCTTGAGAAATACCCAAAATATGTCGATTGGGCGCCCTTTTACGAGTCGTAGAATGGTTCTGCGGACTGCAGAAGGGCACCCCAGTCTGTAAAATGACCCAGTGATCAAAGATAGTTGAAAGGCAATTCTGCGATTTCTTTCACGGGCCATAACATGGTTCTGCGGACTGCAAAGTAGGCTGTAGAATTGCCCAGTGAATTTGAAATTTCTGGGCAAAATTGAGATCGCGGTCTGCGGACCGCAGTCTGGATTTGAGATGTCGCAGACCTGGACTGCGGCCTGCAGACCAAGTCTGCGATCACTGAAGTTGTTTCCAATCTTGTATTTTTATTCTTTCTTTTTCTCTTTGTAGTATAGCTTCTTATTTATTTAGCATGTTTCATTCCTACAATTGCTCTATGAAAAATACAAAAAATATTTTACTTTGTTTTTCGTATCATAGTCCAAGACTCATCATGTCTCTTGTTTACAGAAATGGCTCTAAAGAAATCACAAGCACAAAAAGGTATTGAAATCAACGAGCCGGCACCTCCAGCTAGCTCTTTTTTGATACCCTAAAGTCAAGGGAATCTGACTGTCTGCACTCACAAAGCAACCGTCGTGCTGGGTAATAAGAGAAAGTGCCCCAGCACTGTCGTATCTAGTGATGAGGAGTCCCAAACTTCTCATGTGACTGCACATTCATCCTCCCAGTCTGATGAGGAGGTTGTTGGGGAAGAAGAAGCTCGAGCAGCCGAATTAATACAAAAGAGGGCCCAAGATGTTCGATGTTAAGGGTTCTAAAGAGCAATATCAGAAAAGCAAAAGCCAGGCTTTCATCAAAGAGAAGCAGATCTCTATGAATGGATTGCAGGACCAGTTCTCTAGAGTGTGGGATTTGATTGTCTTTTATGGGTAGCAATGCTTCCTCAAACCATTGCCCCAATATAATGCAGAAATAGTTCATAAATTCTATGCTTCCTATGCAGTATCTGTGCCCAAGAAAATGAAAGGGTAACCAAAAGCATTACTAGATGAGGTAGAGGTTCGGGGAGTCAAGGTGCAATATGGAAGCCTAGCGATTAGTAAAGCACTTGACCCCAACCTCTCATGTGATCATAATGAGTATGTAATCAAAATCTCAGGCCGAATGGATGATGAACGTGTGTGGCCAGCCAAAATTGTAACCAATACAACCCCGTAGTGGATTGCCACACGTACAAAGATTGACAAGAACACTTTGAGTACAGAAGCCAAGTTTTGTCTAAGCTTTGTGAGTAGCCGATTGCGGTCGTCATTTAATAAGATGGGCATTCGGCTAGAGAAGGCTTTATTTATTGTGTGCATTATGAGTCAGCTTCATGTAAATATCAGCGTTGTGATTGAGAATGAGCTTGTCAAGAGAGCTCAACAGGATAGGACCTCATTTCCCTTTCCTTGCCTAAGTACTGAGTTGTGAAGTAGGGACAGGGTTCCTGAGTTGCCTCGAGTGGGTAATGTAGTTGTTATGCTATATTTTGAAGGTTCAGGTCTAGGAAAAACAATGAAAGAATAAAAGAAAGACCACCAGTGCCTCGGTAGACATTTCACCAGTTGATTTGGTTGATTTGGAGGGATCCGCATCTGAGCGAATAAAGACACAGACCACCAAATTGACCGACAACACTTCATCTATTCCTTCCACAATTGGCACATATACTCTGGCAGGCATACCAGCTTCAGCATCCCCTATTCCTCCCAAAACTTCAGTTGCTGCTAGATTAGAGCCTATCTTATCAAGGGCTGGTATAGTGAGGATAGGCCAGATTGAGGCTATTATTGATGCTAGATCATCAAGACTTGAGACGAGTATTCTAGAGATGATCCAGACTACCTTAGCCCTGATTAGAGATGCTTTGGGTGTAGTGCAGTAGAGGTAGAGAGAGCATGGGGATGCTTTTGTACTCTTGACAGGACGGGTACATAGACTTGAGGCTGGTAAAGGCGGTGATGTATCTTCACTTCGGGTCGATGTAGACACCTTGAAGAAGGAAGTAGAGAGCCTGAAGACTGCCAAGATTGATGACCTCTTAGGTATCTCGCTCTAGCCACCAAGGGTTGAGCCACAATAGGTGAGTGGCCTCGGGGTGCAGGGCCTTATACAGGGTGCATGTGAGACCCTAGATGACTCCCAGAGGCAGGAGCATGTGGATAAGGATGATGATGAGACAGATGAGGAGGGGCTTGAGAAGCCACACATAGTTGAGCGAGTTATTGTTGATGAGGACATACTATTGACAGAGTAGGTAGTGTTTGATGTAATGGTGGCACGATCTCGTAAAGAGACCTCGATGATAGGTTCAAGTGGAGTGGCCCATGAGCCACATGCAGATATTGATACTGGAGGTCCTACTCCTCCACTAGTTGTAGGCACCACTCCACTAGCTATGGAGACCATACTACCATATAGTGAGACTGTCATGGGCGATGCAAAGTTACCCGCTCCCACTCCATAATCACAATGCACTGATGCCCTTGTAGAGGCCACGTCAGTAAGCCAGACTCAGTAGGGTGCCTAGTGTACCTCAGGGAGACCCCTTAAACTTTTTATCCTTATTCTTTATATTATTTTATGCATTGAGGACAACACATGTTATTAAAGTTGGGGGTGGGGTACTTGTATTTTTTGGGAATAATGACAAATAGCTACTATCGTAATTTGTTATGTTTTGTATTTTTTTTTGTTTTCGTATCATATTTTGTTATTTTTTGTATTGTGTTTTTATTTTGTTCCCCTTGGTTTTTCTTCGCCTAGTTCTTTTTCAAGCGTGTATGTTCAGTAACCATGTCCTAGTGATAGAATAGTTTTGACTTGATTGGTACTTGTATATAGTTTCTAGCATGTGAAGCTCTTTTTGATTTTAATGACACCCCTCAAAAAATTATATTTTGAAAACAAGAGTTGTATGATTCTTCAAATGATTGTCCTATGAAAGCATGACTCATTTTGTGACTCTATGTCTACCTGTGTTTGAATCTCATGAGATAATAGCCTTGTGTTCAATAGAGAGTATAAAATGTAGTTGTTCTTGTAGTTCATGTGCATAGAGTGGTGAGGACTTGATTGCTATCGTGTGTTTTTTTGGGTCATCTAGAACTTGCCTCGTTGGTTTCTCACCGCGAAATTAGAGTTGCTTGGTTGAGGAAATGATCTTAGGCTTTCAAATGAGAGTGAACCTTCTTGATTAACAACTTCTTTGACCTACCCATGAGTGAGAGAACTAGTTTTTCCCCTTTTGAGCTTTTTGATCTTTGTTTGGCGACCATATTACAAACTGAAACTCTTTTTGAAATAAACCATCTTTTAACCAAATCCCTCCTTGAATTCATTAAAAGTGATGAATAAGGCTAAAAGCCTAAGTTATGGTGGGATGTGCAAAGAAAAGAAGGGAAGAAGATTGTGATGTGAGTGGTTCTAAAAAAAGAAAGAGAAAATTGAGAAAATGAAATGCAAAGGCAATAAAAAAGGGAAAGAGAAAATGAACCACAAAAGAGTGAAATAAAGTGGGGAAATGCCTGAATGAAGGGGGTGAAGAAGGAATTGGAAAACAAAAGAAGGAGTTGAGGTATGAAATGAGAAACATGTAGTGCAAAGGAGGGAAAAGTCACTTGTACCTAAATGAATACCATACCGATCCCTAAGCCTACATTACAAGCATGATAAATTCCTTAGAGATCCGAAATCGAGCATTCTTTGAGTAGTAGTGACTTAAAATAAAGGCAAGCCTATGGCATAATACTTGTGGCACTTGACATTCTTTGTGAGTATGAGTGATCTTGTGTGTCCCTTGTTTTGAAAATAAAATCATTGAGTGAGTATGGTACTTTTTTGTTGTGAGGGTACATTTAATTGCATGAACCGTGTGAAGTGAAAGCTCCTCTAGTTGAATATCTCGGCGCATCTTGTTACTAGTAGTGTCTAGACATCTATTGAGTCTTGAAGTTCATGGTCTCATTGATAGTAGATACGCACTTTTGTGCTTTTGTTTTGGAAAACATGAGGGGTTGCCAATTTTGTGAAACACAAGCTTGTAGACATGTAGGTAGAACCAACTATAGTCATCTTTGTTTTGTCATTAGTCGTACCTTAGTAATGTTTAGGTTGCTTGAGGACAAGCAATAGTTTAAGCTGAGGGTGTTGATGTGCCTAGAAATTACGACACATTTGATACTATTTTTATGGATTATTATAGTCCTTTATGCATTTGTAGTAGTCTTTTCATATGTTATTTTATTTTTTGTAGGATTTGTATGTTGGGACACCAAGAATGAGGAAATATGCTGAAATATAGTAAAAAATTCAAAACAATAGAAGAAGTGCTGAGAAGGCTACTTCCGCGGACCGCAGAACTAGACTGCAAACCGCATAATGGTAACCAAAGCTACAAAAATCAACAGTGAAATAAGAATTCCAAAGCCCCAAAGTGTGACCCAAACTGCGGTTTGCACTTTCATTCTGTGAACCATAGTCCAGTCTGTGAACCACTGCTCCAACTCGAGTTCAACTCAGATTGTGAAGATTCAAGGCACTTCTACGGGCCACAGTTCAGTTCTGCGGTCTGCACTTCCAACCGCAGTTTCAGATAGTCTAGATACAGATCCACTCTACAAACCTTAGGTCCATTTTGCGGACCACAAAACTGTTCTGCGGTCCCTTTCTGCGGTCGCAGAATGGCATGCAGTGACATTTTTATAAATAATTATAGTTTAAAAAATTGAGTCCCTATATATACCACCTAGGGTATTATGATGGGACATTATTCCATACCTAGATTCTAAAATTTCATAGCCACCTTTTGAATATTCTTTGTCCCATCTTTACTATTTATCTCTTAGTTGTTCAAGAAAAGATTCTTGATCCATTGTGTAAAGGCAAGTTTTTGTTCATCATTACTCATTGTAAGCATCTTTTTATATTCATTATGTCTTGTGTCATTTATTGTAGTGTTGTGTATTTAATATTTGAAATGAGTGGCTAGCTTTAGGTAGGGGTTGTGATTAAATAATGGAATGTGGTAGTTGCGGCATATAATAAACAAAGAAAAAAATGTGTTAATGTTGGATTCAACTACCCTCATATTTAATGTTAGAGGGTTGGTTGCAAACATCTCTTTCTTGCCTATTGTCTCTAGTCAAACTTGAGAAAGGAGACTAGAGTCTAGGAAATGAGTATGTTGATTAGGACTTGGGGCTTTAAACCTCATTTATTGATTCCTTACTTTAATTAGAAGGGAATCAACTAAGGGTACATAATGAGTGTTAATAAATGTCACACTTTAGAACTTGAGAAAGCCTAAAGTGAAATTAGGTGGGTCAATTGAGAAATTTCCACCTAGACACAAATCCCCATTACCCATGCTACGCTAATACACCTAATAAAGCCTAAACCCAATACCACTTCCATGAATTGAGTCACGACCCTATCATTCCAATTACTTGATAATTTAAACATCTTTTAAGTTGATATTTTGAAGTAGATAAAATAAACAAACAAACAAATGACTTGGATACTATAGAAGTAAAGTTATAATATGTGTACCAATAGACTAGGTTCTCGTCGTATTCCTGGTGGGATTCGACCCCAACTTATGTTGGGTTACTATAGACAATGGCCATGTTATACCATTAAAGGTGTAATTTTGGCGAGATCAGTGAACCGGGCATACTATTTCCCAACCATACGTGAACTTTGTTTCTCTTATGATTTTTGCTACTTTTTTATAGTATAATTACCCCCATATTCTTTCATTTACATGTAAAGATCATTTCCTTCCCGAGTACGTTCACCCACTCTACCAATACTTTCAAAGTCAGTCATCTGCAGTTCACACTTGGGCAAAGACGACTCTCTTAATGTTGCATCGAAAGAGATAAATCTTGACTAATCTGACTAACATTGAATTTGGTAAAATGAAATGGTTAAATAATTGAAAAATGAGATTATTCAGGAATACATATTGAATGCTCTGGAGCATATGTTGAATAGTTGTTTTATGCATTCATATATCTTTAAGGAGCAGTCGTGTGATTTTCCCAAAGATCACCGTGAGTTCTTTGCCAAATTAGGTGGAGTGAGGAATATTAGAACTACTTTCATCTTTCATCTAGCACCCTCACAAGGTATTATTCCTCATAAAAGAATTTGACGAAAGCTGGAACCCTTGGTGCGTGATAGCTACGTAATATCCCCTATTAAATCAATACTGGGATCTAACGATGAAACTATAGCACTCTCGAAGGAATCTTTCAGGGTGAAAAACAAGATGTTTGACCTGCCGGACATTGCCTTCTTGGTATGAAGTTAAGCAAGAACCCAATGCTCATAACTTTCTTCTAGACCTAACTGCTATCTAAGCTCCATCTATAAATTGTTAAGATCCCAGTCTAGTCTATAGGAGGTTTTGTTGGGCTAGTCACTAGCTAGAGGGGACCGACCTACCGGACCGGAGGCAACCGAGAATGTTATGTAAAAAGGGCCAAAGAGGATCATATCCTAAAGGTGAAGCCTCGTGGCATGTCAGCACCCGTACTATTGAAATGGTTATCAGTAGAGATATTTAGCCCACACCTGCGTTCGAAGTCCTTCTTAAACAATATTGAAGTAAACCGCTATCTTTCCATAGAGTTTTCTTTCCCCTTATTTGCATGAAAATACAATAGATTAATAGTAGTTCCAGGGGAATTTGTTAGGAAAGGTTAGAGCGCTTGTAGCGAGATATTATCTAGAAGCTGGAGACAACTAAAACTAATTCATTCTAAAGCCAAAATGAATCTTTAAAGCTAGAAAAAGTAGGGAAAGAAAGACGGAGGGTAAGACATGAAATGGTTGTTTTTATTCAAGATATGGGCAGAATTTTAAGACAGTCACATTTGAGATATGCACATATCAAACATGCTATCATTTTTTAGATCCAGATTAAACAACTACATGGTATAGCCAAGATAAGGTTCATGGATACAATACACAAGTTTGCAGGGTATAAGATTTGGGATTTAGGAGTTCTAAAGGTCACTTCAACTTAAACTAGGCTAGATTCAATAGAGAGAATGAGTAATATCAATACAGAATAAACACAAGTGGGCATTTAGGTCGCACTACATCAAAAACCAAACCCAAACCTCCCAACATCCCATAGATCATTTGAATACAAGTTCAAAACAAATTCAGGAGCATGTAAGGACATCATGAGTTCATCAATATTCCCATTTCCAGCATTCATACATACTAAGCTAAACCAAATAGAGTGCACATCATTTCTTTAGCTAAGAGCTGACCTTATACCAAACATACAAGGTTCACAGATTTAGACTAACCTATTTTCTCAAAGATTATGTTAAAAAATGTTATTCCCAGCCAGAGTTTAGCTAAAAATGGTCTAAAACAGGTCTTATATTGTTATTTTAGAGCTTAACAATTCCATATTTGGGCTTAATAGGTCGTTCTAGTGATTTTAAAAAACTATGTGTTGTACTCTAAATCCATGTTAAGATTTGATTCAACATCATAACAACCTTAAGCAGTCCTTCAGATGCCAAACCACTAAGCATACTTCTTGTTTCTAGACCACTTGACACATAACATACAAAAGGAAGCCATTTTATACTCCTAAACTAGCATGAATCCATCTAAACAGAAGCAACACTTACTTAGTGCTAATCATTGGTCATTTCTTCAATTAAACAACCTGATATGGCACATAAAACTTAAAATCAATCAGCAAGCTCATTCCTCACATAAAAACATAATAATCAATACAATTTGAAATCTAAGCAACAAAAGTTTAGTATACTAAGAATCATACCATAAATCACATAATATATCTAAAACTTACTGAAATTGACAGACTTTCAAAGGGAGGGGAAACACCTTATTTGGTGGCAGCCTAGTCAAGTTAGGGGTTGGAATCTCCCGCCCCCCCTCCGACTCGATTACTCACTCACACATAAAAAATAAAAGATTTAAAAATGGAAGGATTAACTTCGACACTTAGAGTTCCACCAAAGGGCTTGGAACTCGAATTAATCGAAAATAATCCAAACTAGATTGAAAATTAAGCTCACGAAGTGATCAAAAATTCAGAAAATTCAATCGTCGACCATCCATAGTGAAGGGTTGGTGTTCAATTATAGAACCCCAAAACTCTAGAAATTGAGATTACAATCGGTGTGGGAGAACATATTTGGGGGGGAAATTCCCTCCAAAAGGTTCTCGGCCAATCAAAATCTCTTAATTCAAAAACAAATTAGAAAAATCCATTAAAATTGCAATAGATAAAGCAAAAAAGAGGGTTCACCTCACCTTGGTGGGGTGGGGGTGCCTCTGTTGAGTAAGGGAAAGGGCCATTAATGCCCTTGCCCCATTTGAGTGTGCAAGGATTGATGAAAAAGCGTCGAGTACTCTATGCGTTGCTATTTCTGACATCTGGGCAAGGCCGAAGTAACTACTAGGGTTGAATCGCAAAAGGTTAAGGGATATGGTGGTATGCGTACTAATTTACGCATAGATAAAAGGGAGTTGGGTCGGGTCGCGGTCATTTCGGCAAGACCCGACCATTTTAAAATGAAAATAAGAGGCCCAAACAACCTTTTTAGTAAGCTTATGTAATAATGGCCACATTTAGCAAATGTGGTCATTTATTAAATTAAAATATGGCCAACCGATTTCAATTATAACCCAATTATATCAAAAGTTTCATTTTAAGCCAAAATTTGACACTAATCGAAATTGAAATATTTAAATCACGCAAAATCCTTTTACTTTATTATAAAATGATTTGAAATTTATATGTAATTTAATTATCTTATTTAATTAAATAATTGTCCATATTTTGACAGAATAAAATATTATCATTTAATTTGAGAAGAGCAATTAATTGCACAATTATCATTACTTTACTTATGAAGAATTGTAACTATTAATAAAAATAATGTAAAAAATAAGACATGCTATATAATAAATATATCAGATGATATTTTGTCAGATGAAATTACAAAATTCTTCCGGAATAATTTTGTAAAATTATTTTGTTCTTGTAAATAGTATATTTTACTCTGTCTATGACTCGGGAATCTTAAAAAATTAAAAATATTTATTAAAGGGTAAAAATTAGGTGTCAACAACTACCCCTTCGTTGTTCGAGGATGGTAGGGTCATCACTGAGCAACAAAATTTGACAAACCTAGTTTTAGCCGACCAATTGAAAAGTACTTCTCGATTTATGCAAATTTTGAAAATTATGGTTGAACCCGAAATCATCAACAAGCCAACTTATGGGCAACCAAAGAATTAACACATGCCAACTCACGAGCGAACAACCATTTGATATACGGGGGATTTATCCCACAAAAATTAATCATCATCTGGACTATCACATCAATAGATATATCGGGTTACACACCTCGGAGGTCAATCGTCCTCTGGACTGATATAGCAATACTCACAAGTGATACATTAGGATCCATAACGCCTAATCGTCCTCTGGACTAGCACAACTTGTCCATACAGGCCCAAACACAAACAAGTACAAGTCATGGAATGTTAGCCGAATTCACTTCTCAAGTCATCTTCTCAGTAATAGAGGCATTTCAAGTCTTAGATCAATTTAGAAACCTTGTTCAAAGAATTTATGCAATTTAAAATTCAAGAAAGCTCATTCAACGAGCGAAACATGTTTTAACCCTTAACCTTTACAAAATAATTTCAATCATCCCAAAATGGGGACAAACAAGTTCAATCAAAGTAGTATGTTACATAAAATATTCGATGTGTGCTTGAACCTACACACACATGACCTTGTCTAAAAATTATCTTCAAACCAAAATTGAGAACAACCACCAAACAGGGGTTTCAACTGTATAACCAATCAAAGATGAGTTTTGAAATATAGACATACCTCAATTCCCGCTAATACGTATTTCTCCAAGTTCAACAATCGTTATACAATTAATTAAGATGATAAAGATTATAACTTTAAACCTTTTTCCTAGAATTCCAACCCTTTTTGAAAACTAGAGGTTTTAAGTCAACATTCATGTTCTTCATTTCATATGATTTACCCATGGATTCTAAGCACTTGTAATAGCGCAAACTAGTCTCAATCCATTCAATATTGAGATTCCCCCAAAATCCCTCTTTCGTTGCTCTTCCTTTGATTCTCAAGAATCTATGGATGTAAGGATAATTTAGTGTTAATCATTGTTATTTTGATGTGATTTAATCATATGATGGTTAGGAACTTACCTTATAAGATTTGAAAAAGTTCTAGGGTCTTTACTCCTCCAAAAGTCGGCCAAGAATGAAGTGGGATTGAAAATTTCAAGAAAATCCCGTTTTTAAACACTTTCAACGAAGTTGAGAATGCTACGCCGCATATGCGATCGCATTCTGAATTTGCGGTTGCATTCTAGTTGCATACGCGAACCAAAAACATTGCAAAATTGGCCTGAAATGCAGAGTGTGTTTACAACATCGCATTCTAAGTATGCGGTCACATTCTGAGTTTGCGGTCGCATTCCAGCAGGTGTCTCAGATATGCCTTTGAAAAATGAGCATAAAGTTTTGCTCACAGCTCCGATTGAGCTCCACCTTATACCGTTGGAAATGTATTTCAAAGGTCTAAAACTTTAATGTTTTACATTTTCTCAAATTCATACCGGATCTTCATGTAAACAGGTTGATCGTAAGGACTACCAAAAATTTAGTTGATTCGATCGAACCTTACACACCCCACTATTTGTGTCGATCTTAAAATAACTATTTCCACCCAAACTCATCTCGATAGGACTTCATATATCTACAGTGTCATACTAACACTCATTTAACACATTCACACCTAATTCGAATTTACGGAGTGTTACAGCCTCATTAGGGTTTGGGAGTTCAACTACCTCACATGCCTTAGCAACAATTTGGAGGGCAACTAAATGTTGTTCGTCAGCCATAATTTACTTCCAAACAAAAAATCAATTAACGATTAAAAATTATTTGGGACAATTAATATTGCCAAGGACCCACGGTGGGCATCAAACTATTTAGCATAAAATCAGTTAGATTTATCTGTTTGATGTCTTTAACAAAGAAACTAATCCAAGTTAGTTCTGAAAACCTTTGATGTGAGGTTTGTGATAATTATCAAATAACGACATTAAGCAAAATGATTATAATAATGGAAACAAAAAGATAATAGAGATAAGAAAGCTCATTCAATCTCCAAATGATGGAATTGAACGTCTCCGGAAATCAAAAGCAATTGCACATAAACAATAGGATGATTGTAATGAGAGTAAAAACAAGCAAAAATGTATTGCTTAGGGTGCTTCGATGGGATACAGATTAGGGATTGAGGCGGGTAATGTCACGACCCAAATTGGAGGGCCGCGACGGGCACCCAGATCCCACCCGTCGGGTACCACTAACCTTACAGTCAACACCCATTCATAATTAGACACGGGCTAAGTAAAAAAAGGACTATATAAAGTCGGATAACCATCTTATATATATATACATACCCAAAGGCTGACAAGGACATACTTAACAACTACAAACAGGATACCTATCTACAAGCCTTTAGGAGTAACAACCTCAAAGGTCAGGATAGGGCTCCGCCATACCCATATATACAAGCAAAGATGTACCGTACCAAAATTAGACCAACACTCCGAACAAAGGGGAGTGCTCCAAAAATCCGCCGGACTCGCAATCAACTAACATGAATTGTCACCTTCCTTAACTGAACCTGCGGGCATGAAACACAGTTTCCCACGACAAAAGGGACATCGGTACGATTGATGTACTGAGTATGTCAGGCATGAACAATAATATAACAGGGATATAACAACAACTGAAATAGAAACAACCGACCAATAGTAAGTACCTCTGAGGGTCCTAATACGTATGCCTATATATCATGCACAATGCGGTATACATATACATCGGCCCATTGGGCATCTTCCTTACCATAACAACCTCTGTGGGCATCATTTCATGTCGGCCTCTGTGGGCATAATATTCTAAATGTCATTCATAATGCGGTAAATACATATATACTGGCCACACAAGGGCATCTTCCTCCCCACATCATATATATATATATATATATTATTTATCATATCCCCACTGATCAGGTGATCTGTGTTTCCCGTTTCTCGTTCCCAATATACGGTCTTGGGTAAAACATGAATGCAATGCGAATGAAAATGCATGAATCACAATAAAATATCCTGAATGACATAATTTCCTTGTACCTTCGTTTAACGCCGTAAATATTAACATATTTTCCATATGCCTTAATAAGGACTTAGGAACATATTTAGACATGCTTTTAACATAGAAATCAATAACATGAATATTCTTAACTACTAGGAGTAGAATAAATTATGGAGCAATATCACGGTTATATTTCGTTACATAGAACATGCCAAAAGAAATAATTTGTCTTAACATACCTCAATTTTAAAAAAGAGCATAAGAATCGTTGGCTGCAGCTTTGCCAATTCTAGAAATGTTTACAACGTTCTGCCTCTTTTTGTTTTTTAAACTACCGATCAATGGTGATTTCATTCTATTTTTTTTTCTAATTGTATTATGTAGGTATTTTCTCATTATTACCATGCGCTGAAACTTTATCCCTATTCTTTGGGCCTATAGGCTATATATAGTTTTTTAAAGAAAGAGTAGTGTGAATGGGGAAGGGTGGGGCAGTGCCTTAATCGCACAACATGAAAAGCTTAAAGATCAAATGTTATATATCTTATATCAGTTAAAACGTGTAGTTTCATTAGGGACCCCTAACCCACTTATTCCCTACACATGACACCACTTAATTCCTAGGCTTAGTCAATTAGGAGGTTAATTTGAAGACCACACGTGTTATCCCACCTAATTTTGTCCCCACTAATAATTAATTAATCCCACAATTAATCAATTATACACACAATTAAATCATGATCCCAATTAAAATTAAAGATTATAAAACCTTCATATACTCAATGTCATAATTTCCTAATATGCCACTAGTCCCTAACCTCTTTGTGCACGCACCAAATTTATTTCTGCTTCCCATCGTCACACTTCTTATGTCCAAAATAATTTCGGGGTTTAATCATTTTATATTCTATTCTCTTTATTAGCATACGTAAACGACATAAATTCTAAAGTTCGGGTCTGCTTACATACGCCTAGCGATTTTATAAACGTTTAGCGATTTAAACCGTGACCCGAAAGTATGGGATGTTACAGGCAAATATAGCATTAATCTAGACAACTAACTCCTTAACCTTAGGCATATCGGAGCCATTGTGGGAGCAAGGATCATGGATTCTAAAAATGGGATAAGTCATGATCCCAACAAACATCGAGATGCAAGGCTATCCCTAACTACTGGTCTTGGGCGTGTGTGCGTGCTGACCATCCAATCCTATGCATGAGTCGTTAAGGCCTGGGACTGGAACGATCGAGAACTCCTCCGTATGTCACTTAAGCTTTCCAGGAGTTGTCTCCGACCACATTTGATTGTATTGGTCTGATCTTAGTTGCCACGTGTATCCATCTCAATACTCGTCACATTTTGACCACACATAGAGTAAATAAATTATTAATTATTTATATTTATCTTTGTACGTAGATTTTGATTATATCTAATCATCCTCATCTTGACATACAATACGATGATCCACATAAATTTGTACTTTGTTCTCTCATGTAGAATTATTTACTCAAACATTTATTTTAGTAATGATTATATTATTTTGCAAAATCGTGTATTACAAGACTCGACATACACGTACAACGCACATGAAACTAGTTCACTAAAAATAAAAGAACAACCTGCGCGAAGCGCCGGTTCCGACTAGTGTATATTAGAAGAAATGGGCCAAATTTGACCTTTTAAGGCAAGAAGCGCATATCATGTCTATAATGATGAAGTGACGAAGCATAATGAAACTAAAGTTATTGACTTGGTTTTTCTATTTCTAAACTGGTCTTTTTCTTGCCCCTCTTGTAACTTCTAATGTCTTTCGTGCCCTCTGTGAAGCTTCATTCGACAGCCTTGATCTTATCAGCAGCATAAAGTTGCAGCATTTTACCACATAGAGCGGAGGTTCTGTGCGGTGAACTGAAGGACGGATAGTACTTTTGTGCTATTACTTCAACTCAATCAACCAGCACGAGGGTGCAATGGGAATTAGAAGAAAGAATCTTGTTTTTTCGATCAACACAGCGAAAAATCAGTCCTAGACCAAACAGTGCACCCTATGAAGGCAAGCTTGTTGACGGAGAGGTGTGTGCTATTCCCTCTTATTAGATAGTAAGACTCAGTACACAATGAGTCTCCTTATTTATCTCTCTTACTATATACAGTGAGAAAAAAGTTCAAGATACATTAGCTTAACAATGGCCAGGTTCTTTATGATAAAACCGAGCAGCAAATTTTGATAGCTTAATTAGAGATAGAACTCAGTTTCTACCATTCCAGACCAAGCCAGTTTGGAAATTGCATTTCACATGCAAAATTCACAAGGATAAACTGTCAAATAGAGATTCTCAATGCAATACATACATCACCTTGCCGTGACCATTATCAAGAATAAAATGTTTGTAACCTATATGGATAAAAACCGTTATGATGAACAATGTACATGATAATCCTTGAGGCTTGGTCACCCTGGAATATATCGGGCGACTCTTCATGGCAATCCGCCCTTAAGAACTTAAAAGGCAAAGTCACATCGTTAGTCTTCAAGTGCTGCAATCTCGTACCTAACTTCTTCCAAATGTTCATTTATTGCTGTTACTGCATCTTGAACACCTTTGATAGCCTCCTTCAGAGCATTATCAAATTCTGCATCAGCTTCTGCTTCTTCAGTGCCTGAAGCTTCGGTTATCTTCTGGATGTGCACACATTCATGTCCAGTTGGCTTACTGAATCTACAATTTTCATGACTCACCAGACGCTCTGAGGGGCGGCCAGCTCTTTTCAAGACTTGTATTGTGGCGGTCTGCCAGACAAATTGCGAGAACACATCAAGCAAAATCATAGAAAAGCAATGGAATCTTGCCATGTTGTCTCAAATACAGAAAAAATACATCTCAGCACTCTGAACATTGAAAATTTGGACTACCTCTTGAAACTAGGATAAATAGGAAGAGAAAAGTTGATCATGGGAAGATAGTCTGGGCAAGGATACTGGAGAGGATAAAATATACTCACTCTGTTCCGTTTTATAGAACTCTTCCCTTTTTAGTTCGTTCCTAAGAGATTGACACCTTTCTACATTTAGAAACACCAAAGCTATTACATCTCCATTTTCTCCTTAAAGACATGCTCTTAAAGGAAGTGACACACAAGCTTAAGATCATTAGATCCTAACGGTACTTTCCGTTTTCACATAAATTAAGGTTATCTATCAAAAGTCAGTCTTTCTTTCTTAAAATCGTGTCCAGCCAAACACCGCCATAGAAAATAAACATAGTAAATTTTAGAAGTCTAAATATATGTGCATTATCATCATTATATGATAATTTTCTTAATAACACATCAATTATCATCATCATTTTGTTTATTAGTTGAAGCTACCATTAGCTTTGGCATTATTTTCTGGAAAACGTTTTTTTTAAATCTTCTGGAGAACTTTCTGAAACTTTTTTCTTTGGTCAGACCTAGGCAAAATTGATAAAAAATTTAATCCATGTAACTTCTCAGCAAAGTTTCATCCAGCATCTCAAGTTTTGGGTTTTGAAGCTTTAAAGCATGTTTACAAAATGCAGTCTCAAAGTTTAGGTAATTTATTCCTTTATTAGTGATCTGGAAACAATACCTAATGCATAACCTCGTTGTCAAACAAAACTAGAAGCGTGAATGATGAAGAGGTTGCTAACAAAATACCAATCAAATCCTGAAAATACTTGATATTCGATGATGCAAAGCATCTACGAGAAGAGAAAGCTGCCATTCAAGGTTGTTGCGTAGTTGCAAAACTATGGTTACAGATACAACACTTCTTTTAAAATTTTGTATTTGATTACAAATACAAAACTAAACATTGTCAAAAAAAAAATTACAAATTCAACACTTGGTGAAATTATTTCGAACATCAAAGAAACTAGCACAGCTAATCTTGTATGTTATTTTCTAAACTCCAACCTCTACGGAGAACGTAACTTAAGATATACAGAGTCTAAGCAGTTAAATCTCGGTTGCTTTCTTCCAAGTTCCTAATTGGTACCATGATTACAGATATAACAGGTTTTCTATTCGGTATTTGATTACAAATACAACACTTAAACTATTTTGAACATCAACAAAACTAGCACAACTAATGTTTTGTGTTATTTTCCAAGCTCCAACCTCTGTGGACAATGTAACTTAAGACATACACAGTCTCAAGCTCCTCTTTTGTAGGTAATCCACGAATATATTTCAAACTTTCTTGTTGAGGACAAAATTATGATGTGAGTTCAAGTATTTTAGAACATTAGAAATGTCCATTACATGTTCTGGGATAGAGGGAATTGTAGAGTAATTTTCTCAGGATTATGATAGGTGGCTATGTAAGAAAGGTAAACAATGTAAGCCAATGAATGAAGTTGCAGCATAGAAACTTAGTCTGGACCACTTTGAACTGAATGAGGTACTGTGATATTCTTTACATAATGTAAAGTAAGTTATCAAGAAAATAGGTCCTACAAAAAAAAGGATCGTCATAATAGTGTGACGGATTCAGAATAATGAAGTTTCACCGTTACTGTTTTCATCAGTCCCCCTCGTTTTTTCTTACCGTCGATAAATATCCCCTTATTGCAATGTCTTATCCTTGAAATACACAAAAAAATTATAAAGTCCTTGAACCAGTACATGTTCCTTTCCTGTTTGAAATAGGCCTGTCCGTTCCATCTTATTCCATTTATCACGGTCTCCCTGCCAACTTTAGTCTAGTTTCATCATTAAGGCATTTGCTTTACCATCATCCAATCGCAAAGGAATGCACTCTTAAAGAAATATGTTTCAGACAGATCCTCGAACTACAATTCAATTAAAAATGGAGTACCTAACAGCTGCTTCTAATAATCAAATGCTAACTTTTATAGGTGGTCATAAGATTTTAAAAGTGTACATGTGGCTTACATTAGGGCAATTAAGGACATGTATGATGGCGCCAAGACCTGTGTTAGAACGGTGGGGAGTGACTAAGAATATTTCCAGTCATGATGGGGTTGCATCAGGGATAAACCCTTAGCCGTTCCTATTTGCCTTAGTGATGGATGAATTGACTCGACATATTAAAAGAGAGGTGCCGTGGTGTATTCTATTCGTTGATAACATAGTACTGATTGACGAGACGCGCGATGGAGTTAACGATAAGCTGGAAGTTTAGCGACAGACCCTAGAGTCTAAAGGTTTCAGGTTAAGCAGGACTAAAACAGAGTACCTAGAGTGCAAGTTTAGTGATGTGACGCAGGAGGCGGATGAGGAGGTGGAAGTGAAAATCGAGGCATAAGTCCTACCCAAGAAGGGTAGTTTCAAGTATCTTGGGTCCATAATCCAAGAATACAGAGAGATTGATGATGATTTCGTACATCGTATTGGGGAAGGGTGGGTGAGGTCTAAGTTGTGCAGACTCTTCACTTTTGATGCCGCACCCGTGTCGGATTCTTCAAAAATATACTACATTTGGAGAATCTGACACACACCCGTTGACATTTTTGAAGAGTCCGAGCAACATAGTGTGAGATAGAAGCTTACATCCGGGGTATTGTGCAATAAGAATGTATCGCCAAGGCTTGAAGGTAAATTCTACAGAGTGGTGGTTAGACCAGCTTTGTTGTATGAAGCAGAGTGTTAGCCAATCAAGAATGCCCACGTCCAGAAGATGAGTATAGCGGATATGAGGATGCTCAGGGATATAATTAGGAACAAAGTTATCCGGGGTAAGATGGATGTGGCTCCTGTGGCGAACAAGATAATGGAAGCGAGACTAAGATGGTTTGAGCATGTGAACAGGAGGTGTGTGGATGCGCCAGTAAGAAGGTGTGAGAGGTTGGCTATAACAGGAGTTATGAGAGGTAGAGATAGGCTGAAGAAGAACCAGAGAAGGTGAATAGATAGGACATGACACAAATTCAGCTTACCGAGGACATGACACGATAAGAAGGTGTGGAGGTCGAATATTAGTCTAGAAGGTTAGTAGTAGCTGATTGTTCTCTTTATTAATGGTATTAGTTAGTGATCGCGTAGTTTCTTTTCTTCAATGTGTATTACTATCTGTTGCTTCATTTGCTTTTTATCTAGCTATTTTGGTGTCATATTTTTGTTGATACCATGCTTCAAATTCTTTTCTTTCGAGCCGAGGGTCTATCGGAGACAGTCTCACCCCACAAAGGTAGGAGTAAAGTCTGCGTACATCTTACCTTTCCAGACCCTACTTGTGGGACTACACTGATATTTTGTTGTAGTCTATTAACAAGTCCACCAATGTTATGACTAACAAAATTCAGACGGGCCAGTCTTTCTCATTTCAAACAAATGTTTTAAAATATATGGAAAATAATCTTACTGGTCACGAAACCTAAACAAGCTAATCTATCTATCTAACCAATAGAAGCAACAAATGTACCAACACAAGCATAAAGATAATTGAGGGTTAAGCCATGCATGGCTCACAAAATAATTCAAGATTAGGACATGTAAATCTTTTGAGCATTAAGCATGTAAACGTAAAAGTTGTATGTTTTAACTACATTAAGAAGAGCCACTGATGCACAGAAACAAAAAGTCGAACAGAACACATACTAATGCACAGCTAATATCTATAATAACTAACTGCAAATTCAGTGACAGAGACATACCAGTTGCAGCTTCATCTTTTCCTGATTTTGAACAGATCTCAAAAGTTGAGCCAGATTCTCTCAGAAGCAATTGGCACTTAGAAACTGAGACTCCATTTCAAGGATCTTGAGTGGTGAAGATGCTCAGAAATTGCAAAAAAAGCTGTCATTGTTCAGAACTACAAGACAAACCACAGTTACGAACAGCAGAAAGTAGGATTATAATACCACTGGCAGAGTTGAGGTATAGTGAATGATGATAGTGAAGGGATCCTGAATCCTTCATGTTGATTTTTTCTAAAAAAAATGGTGGGATAACGATCCTGTCTCCCCCACCTTCGAAAACAAACCAGAAGCTGGATTATTATCTGCATGATGAACAATCATACTAACCTGTTTTGAACAATCATTAAATCTCACTGCATAGCTGTTGGTAAGTTGATTCTACTCCTGAAGCCATATAATCTTCAAAACCTCATGAGCAGACCATTTAGAACTGCAACACATCCATATTAAAAGATAAAAGAAATATTATACCTCTTTATGCTCTAAAAGAAAAAAACAAACCTCAAGTCATAGCAATCAGAAGCTACAGTTAAGATAATCATATCATATTGGTTTCTGCCCACATATGGAGCAAAATAGGAATGAGAAACAGAAGTACTTATCAATAGCTAAAACATCATTTCAGTAAGTAATGAATATTATAAAGCTTGAATGCCATATCATTTTCCATGGTTATTCTCTTACCTCCTTTTCTTTTTCTTTTTAGTCTTTTCAGGGTGAGGATAATGTGGTTTCAAAGACATCACTCGAAGTTGGCAAACAAAAAAGATCCTTTCTTCTGATCAGCAAAAAATTGTTTTCATTTAAATAGAGGAACCAAGGAGGTGCTACATGATTTGTAAACGAAAAAAAAATAATCAACTACAAAGAGATAAAACAGTCCATATAATAATCTATACCCTTTCACTTATATTTATCAAGGGGTATATTTGGAAAATATTTATACCCAAAAAGAAAAATAAATATCTAAGAGCACATAAGTCCGTGCACTGTGCGCGAACTTCGTAGCAGAAATTGGATTTAATTGAGGAGAAATAATTACATTCTTTAATTCATAATGCGGATTGCCGGTTATTATTAAAGCTGGCCAGTGGGCCGGGACAGCCCGACCCCGACCCGAGCCCGTCCCGAGCCGGCCCCGGTCCCACCCCGACCCCGCCAAAAAAAAAAAAAAAAAAAATTACGGGGGCGGGACTCGAACTCGGGACGGGACGAGGTCTCGTCCCGCGAGACCCGAGCCCGCCCCAGGCCCGCGAGACCCGAGCCCGCCCCGAGCCCGCCCCGAGCCCGCCCCGACCCCGACCCCGACCCCGCCCTTTGCAAAAATGGCCATTGCACCAACGACCATTTTAGATTATGGCCGTTGGCCAACGGCCATTTTAGCCCCCCCCCTCCCCCAACCCCCTACCCCTTAATATTTATTTTTAACCCATAAGTTATTATATTTACACTTTAACCCAATTTTTCAACTATAAATAACTCATTTTCTCTTCATCTTTCTCACAAATCTTCCTACAATCTCTCTAATTTCTCAATATATCTCTCTACAATTCTACATTGTTTGCTAAATATTCAATTTTATTTATTCATTTGGGAATTGGTAGTGAAGTTGGCAACTAGCTTGAGGATCTTCCATCGAGCAAAGTTTCAATTTTCAACCTCTCGATTACACGTCGACGTTACGTCGGCGTTTGGTACATTCGTTCCTTCATTAAATTATTATTGTCTGTTTATTTAGTTTAGATCACTTAATTTTATTGTCTTTAATTATTTATTTATTATCATAATTAAAATGGAAGGATTAAAAGGTATGTTTAAGGGTAAAGGTAAGGGTGCTTCTTCTAGTAGGGGCAACCAGGGCAAGGGTACTTCTTCTAGTCATCTTATTCCTACACAGATGATTTTGTTGATACTCAACATTTTCCTACAATACCATTAGATTTAGACCAGGAGCTATTTTCGGAACTCAAGAAGACTTTAATTTAGACGATGATCTAGATGATATACCCACTAATGTTGATGACAACACACCCACTAGTGCACCTTCAACTCGAAATACCTCCTATTCCCCCTAGTATGAGACGAGGTCCAAGCAAAACGACCATTAAAATCGATGCATGGACATTTTTTGATAGGGACGTAAAGAATCAAGTAGCCATATGTAAATTTTGTAAAAATGTTTTAAAATTTAAAACTGGAAAAGGTCACGGTGGGACGGGGGGTTTAATTAGACACGTAGTAAGTGCTCATCCAGCTAGGTATGCCCATTACCAGGCTTCAAAACCGGGTGCGCAAACGCCCGCTCCATCAGGACAAGGTTCACATACTAATATTGTCCCGGACCAAGTACAAGGTCAAATTAACCCTATGACGGGGGGAATTGTAGGCCCTAAATACAATAAACATAGAGATAGGGAAGCAATATCAAAATTAGTTGTTGTGGAGGGTTTGCCCTTTTCATTTCCTTCATCTCCCGGTTTTATTCATTACATTAGAGATATATATAATCCTGCTTTTAACGGTTTTCCTAGATCAACCGTTAAGAGAGATGTATTTAAATTCGCGCATGAATATCAACAATATTTACGTTTTTCATTATATCATTTTAATGGCAAAGTATCCATCACGTACGATATAGGTCGTAGTACTAACGGCCATGATTATTTAACTCGTAACTTGTCATTGGATAGATTATAAATGGTCTATGCAAAAACGTATTTTAGCGTATAGATATATAGATGATAGGCACACCGGTACTTTTTTATTGCAGAAAATATTTATCAAGTGTGCGATTATTACGGAATTACCGATAAAATTATGACTATTACATTAGATAACGCTTCTAGTAACAATTACGCAATTACAATTTTAAAAAATAGTTTAACTCCGTCTTTTCCAGACCATTTTCATATAAAATGCGCGTGCCATATATATAACTTAATTGTAAAGGATGGTCTATCACTTTTTGAAGACATTCTTAGTAAAATACAATTTGCTATAAACTTTATTTTTAAAAGTAATAAAGTACAACGTAGAAAAGAATATAAAAAAATTTGTCATGATTGTGGACTACCTTTTAGAAAAATTCCACAAGAAGTATCCACTAGGTGGAATTCTTTATACGAGCAACTACTTGTTGCTTATGACTATAAATTACCTATAACTTTATTTTTTAACTCTCATAATAAAAAGCCAGTTGATATGATTTTAGATAGTGATTGGGAAAAAATTTCCGAACTTATTGTATTTTTAGAGAAATTTTTTCAAGCAACAAAAGAATTTTCCGGTATATATTATCCTACTATTTCAACTATGTTATTTTATATAACTCTAATATTTTTATTACTTAGTGAATATATGGAAAAACCAGCTTATAAGGCAGCTATTAAAAAAATGTTTCTCAAAATAAAAAAATATTTTATTCCTATTCCCTCTATTTATATTATTGGTTTTGTATTAAATCCTACTATTAAAATAGACGGTACTAAATCACTAATTGAAACTATTTACGATTGTATAGAAGTACTACCACCTCCAAGTCCCAAAAATCTAAATCACCCACCACCTATTGAACAAACTAAAGAAGAAGTATTGTCTAGCGTAGAACACCAATGCAAAAATATATATAGATTTTATCAATAAGAAAATGCTAGTAACTTACCAGCTTCCATACCATCTTCTTCATCTTCAACGCAACCTCACAAAAGACATGCTGTTTCTGCGGCTAGTATTGAAAGCCTCAGAAATAGAATGTGCGATCGTACCTCTACTACTAACCAAATTAGCGAGTTGGATATTTTTGTTTTGCGGGGTTCTGTACCGTATCAAGAAGTTATCAATGAAGATGGACATGAAGACTTGTTGAAATACGGAGGGGGAATGAGAAGACCTTTCCGACACTTTCAATGATGGCTCGAGATGTTTTGAACATTCAAGCGTCGTCAAGCTGCGTCGAAAGCGCTTTTTCTCGCAGCAGATATCAAATAGGAGACCACAGACACTCATTAGCCGGAGACAACTTGAAAATTGCAAGTATTATTCGAGAGATTGGATACGAGCGGAGCGGAGAAGGTGCGGTCAACCGGAGATCAACGAAGAAGATGATGAAAACTACAACGAAATCTTAACCGAAGGTAGTGGAAGCGACGTGGATCAATTTGACCAACAAATACCAATTCCAACCGAAGAACCACATGAAATCATCAAGCAATTAGAACAGGTTTTTTTGAGAATGTAATTTTTTTAATTGTAATTTTATTATGTAATTTGTAACTTTTGGACAACACCACAAAGTTGCAATTTAGATTTTAGACAATTGTATTTGTATTACAAAAAAATCATATGTCTATTAAATAATATAAGAGGCACAAAAAAAACGACCTTGGGATGTTTTTATTACACTATCTTGTTTTGTTTATTGAGTTTTTTTTATACATATGTTATTTTAAAAAAAAAAAAAAAAAAAACCCGCCGTATCCCGACCCGAGCCCGAGCCCGCCCCGAGCCCGCCCCGACCCGAGCCCGACGGGATCGGGATCGGGACGGGACTTGCTCCAGTCCCGCCAGACCCGACCCCGCCAGACCCGACCCCGCCCCTTCTCCCGTCCCGCCCCGACCCCGACACCGCCAGACCCGAGCCCGGCCCACTGGCCACTCCTAGTTATTATTACAAGTTGACTTTTCAAATTCTCTTTTAGTTTTCTCTATCAAATAAACTATTCTTTTAACACTCTTCTCTTCCATTTCTTATTTTCACATATTCTAAAGATGTGTTGTGTTTGGTGCTATTACATTCTTTATAAGTTTGTATATTTAAATGTATCTTATATTCTTTATTATCTTTGTCGAAATGAATATTTAATTTAATCAATTTTGGTTCATTATTATAACAGTTTGAAAATAATAGCTCAATATCCAGCTAGAGCAGTTAGATAGAATTGCATATAATATTTGTTATGAGAATTTTTTTTATGAGGAACACTTGCTAAAAAAAAGTTGTATGTTACTAGTTTTGTTTTCTATTCATTACAACAACAACATACTCAGTGAAATCTCATAACGTGTGGTCTGGGGAGGGTAAAGTGTACGCAGACCTTACATCTACCTTGGCAGGCAGAGCTAGGGGTGAGCGGATCCAGGTACCATAACTTTTTTGAACTATCTGGACCCTACCCAGTAAAAGATCGGTTCCTAAATTTACTACCCGAAACTTACCCGTAGCAATCATTACCCGAAACCTACCCGGACCCTGCGGTTCCGAGAAGATTCCCGGGTACCCGGAATCGGTGTTTCTTTGTGCAAAATAATGCCTTCGTATAACTGCTTTGGTTTAGGAATAAACTCGTCTGCTTATCCTCTGAAAGCCAGTGCCACAAAACCCATAAAGAATCCTTTGAGAGTAAATATCCCAAGAATGTTTCAAAGATTTGCTTTAATTTTCGTTTCAACTTTCTTTTTGAATAACTTAAAGGAGTACATAGTTTAAAAAATTCAGTTTTTCAGTTTTCTACCGCTTTTGGCTTTTTCTCTGCTTATGATTGTCACTTTGATTTATTTCTTGAGAGTGAAAGTGATTGTTTTGCATTTGGTTTCCCCCCCTTAAATGGTGTACTTTAGTATGACTTTTTTTTCTTTTTTTTATTAACTAAAAGATAATTGAATTTAAAAAGTAAAAATATTTAATATCATTGGTTTCGGGTATCGGTTCCGGGTCCGGGTACCCTGTCTCTATTTGCAGGAATCGAAACCGGACCCGGCATTGATCGGTTCCTAATTTTTCTACCCGGAACCTACCCGTTATTATAATATATCTACCCGGAACCTACCCGTTATTATAATATATCTACCCGGAACCTACCCGTTAGTGTCGGTTCCGGTCGAGTATCTGGGTACCCTGTACCCGTGCTCACCCCTAGGCAGAGCTGTTGTTTTCGAAAGACCATCGGCTCAAGACAAAGCACAAGCACAAACAAAATAAGACAAACAAAGTGAATAAGTCATGATATCTCATTCTTAAAAAGAAGCAATAACTAATGCAGATAAATAAAACAAACAAGGTACACTAGAAAATACATATGAACATAAATCAAACGACATGAGACTATAAAATAATATTTTCTGAACTCATATCTATCTTCTTGTTATTCATGAATTTCATATTATAATTACATGAGTGGGTAAAAAAAAAGGGAAAATACATAAAACACCCGTGAACTTGTCTCGAATTTCCAGTTACACATTTATATTTTGCCGGAGTTTTATTACCCTCCACTTTCTAAAAACATAATAAATACACTCTTGATCGATGACGTGGCACAAAAAGTGTGGCTCACTCTTTTATAAGCATGTGGAGAGAAAAAATAAGTTTAAAACTGATTAATACATCATTTTTTATTGGATACATCACAGCTATGTACTCCTAATTAATTATCATTATTTCTGGACATTTTTTTTCTCTTCCTTTTTCTTTTCTTTCACTATGTTTTTCCTTTTGTTTTTCCAAGAAAATAGTCAATCACCGCCTACTATGCTGTTTTCTTGTCAATAGGATGTATCTGTTAAGGGGATCATCTGTTTTGCTCCTAGTTTGGATGAATATATACAATTTCTGGTAGCTAGTTATAATAAATTTTCTCTCGTTTAATCATCAGTTTGAAAAAAAGAATGGTCACCGCTGCCTATAGTCACCAGCGACAACAACACTAGGGGCGGAGAACACCTCTTTTCTCCCATCCGTTTTTCCTCTTTGCCAGACCATTTCTTCTTTGTCTTCCAAAATGATCACACCACAACAATATATCATAACCACCTTATTTTAAACACACAAATCAGTCTGGAGACCTCCACCATTTTCCTCTCCTTCACCGCTGGCCTCCATGTCCATTACCTTCTTCAACTTGTTGGAAAAATCAAAAAATCAAAGGCTCAAAATCAGTAAAAAGTAGCATTTTCAAAACGAGTAAAAATAGATTTTAAAACCTGGAGTACATAACTTTTGTAACAATTATATTTTTTATTTGTGTAACTGATTTTGATCAGTTTTTTATCCACTTTTAATGGTCTTAATCTTAAGTTTTAAAGTCTGAAAATTCACAGCATTTGAACATTTAAATAGAGCTTCTTTGTGCTCATTTGGAGATATAATTTTTTTCCAGAAATTCTTCCATCCTTTTGAAGGTTTTCTCTTCAATCCTAAGTCTTTTTTGATACTCCATTTCCGGACAGATCTTGTCAAGTTTTAATTCTACTTTCCGGGTGCAAAATTAGTAGAGTGTTGTGTTAACCTTGGGGGTGACACCGGTCATTCGATAACACTCATTACGGTGAAATCGCTTCTAAGGCAGTGGCCTCCATACCACGACGCAATGAAGTTCCGAGCTTTCGATTGGTTTGTTCTTTGTTTAAGTTTTCTGTTTCAATCTTATTTTCCTTTAGTTTACATAGCAGTCTTTTATTATTTTATAACAAGTTAGAAGCGATTTGCATTTCTGCTATTGTAATAGTTTATGAGAAAAAGAAAGAAAAAAAAATAGAAAAGAATATGGCTGGAATTCCAAATAGGTTTTTGGTTGATCTTTCCAAGATGGAGCCTTTAGATGGGGGAACTACAAGAGGTGGTCGCAAAAACTTCTAATTTTTCTCGAACAATTAGAAGTTGATTACGTCTTGTTTAAAGAAATTTTCAGCGACTCTTCCGAGGAGGGAAAGTCGAAGTTCAAAAAGGATAATAAGACGGTTAGAGGACACTTGCTTAGTCATATGACTAATCCTCTTTTTGATCTATTTATCACCCATAAGTCTTCAAAATTAATTTGGGAGACTTTGGAGAAAAAGTATG
Source organism: Anisodus tanguticus (assembly GCA_034509755.1). Lineage (NCBI taxonomy): Eukaryota > Viridiplantae > Streptophyta > Magnoliopsida > Solanales > Solanaceae > Anisodus > Anisodus tanguticus. Next base: position 20,714,679 of record CM067546.1, on the reverse strand, counting down.
GGGCTGATGATGCGGGAAAAAAGAAATATATTGTGGGAAAATTGCTTGAATTTCAGATGGTGGACAATAAACCAATTATTGATCAAGTCCATCATTATGAAAATCTTGTTGCAAACATGCTTCTTGAAGGCATGAAGATGTGTGAAGTTTTTCAAGCCAATGTCTTGATTGAGAAGTTTCCTAAAGTCATGGTCCGACTATAAGAACCAATTAAAACATAAGAAAAGGACATGACTGTAGAGGAGTTGATCGGACACCTCAATGTAGAAGAAGCAAATCGTCTCAAAGACAAGGTTTTTTCTCGTCCAGTTGAAAATTCTGTAAAAGCTAATCTTGTTGAATCTTCCAATGGAAAAATTGACAGGTCAATAGGAGCAGGTGGTTCAAAGAAGAAAGAGAAGCAGTCCCATGGCATAAACAAGCGGGGGGAACCATTCAAGAAGGTTGAAAAAAATGAAAAACAACTCCCGATTTGCTACACTTGTGGGACGGTTGGACGCAAATTCTTTCAATGCCAACGACGTCCAGGAAATCAAAGGAATAAAAATGGCAGCCAACCCCAACAAACTAATTTTGTTGAACAAGGGGACATTATTGCAACCATGATTTCCGAAGCCAACATAGTTAGCAACAATTCGGAGTGGATTCTTGACTCGGCAGCAACAAGACATTTTTGTGCAAATAGGAGTTTGCTCACAGAATTCGAAGAGGCCAAGAACGAAGAAGTGGTCTACATGGGCAACTCAAGCAAGTCGGAAGTTGTAACATCCCGTACTTTCGGGTCACGGTTTGAATCACTAAGCGTATGTAAAGTTGCTAGGCGTGTATAAATAGACCCGAGCGTTGAGAAAATTTGTGTTATATTTACGTAAGCTAATAAAGAGATTAATATATAAAAGGATTAAACCCCGAAAATATTTTGGACGTAGCAAGTATGACAACGGGGATCGGAAATAAATTTGGTGTGTGCATAAAAAGATTATGGACTAGTGTCATAGTACAAAATTATGATATCGAATATAAGAAGATTTTATAAGTCATCAAGATTAAGTGAATTGGGATCACGAAATTAATTATGTGTGTGATTGATAAATTATACTGAAGCAAGTCTTAATTAATGGGGCAAGGTGGCACGGTGTAAGGAATGTGGTGTCAAATTAAGCCCTCCACCGCCAAGATTGGCTAAGTGGAGGACATGATGATTAGGGATCATTGCATTTTCACGTTGAGAGTTCATTTTGTTCTCAATTTGGAGAGGTTATACATTGGGTTTGAGAATCCATTTTGTAGACTAAAATGAGACGTTCAACAAACATCTCATTTAGAAGACATTTCATTTTTGATTTGGAGAAGTAAGATTAAAAGAGGGGGCATGACCAACCAACTCACTTTAGAATTAGACTTAAATTGTTGATTTCATTTAAAAAGGAGAAGACGTCCAGCAACATTCTAGTAAGTAATTAGCGAAATGAAGGTATGTTAAGGCAAATTATTTCTTTATTTTGGAATGTTTCATGTAATGAAATATAACCGTGATATTGCTCCATAATTTATTCTACTCCTAGCAGTTAAGAATATTCATGTTATTAATTCCTATGCTAAAAGCATGTCTAAATATGTTTCTAAGTCCTTATTGAGGCATATGAAAAAGATGTTGTCATTCCCAAAATTAGACGAAGGTACATATTAAATATTTCTAAATGTTAGTCGAAGGTACATATTAAATATTTCTAAATGTTAGTCGAAGGTACAAAGATATTATGTCATCCAATAAGTCTAGAATATTTCATTGTCATTAATGCATTATATATATATATTGGATCGGGTTGCACGTTCCGCAACACTAACATATATTGGATCCGGTTGCACATTATATATATATATATATATATATATATATATATATGCACCGCATTTGCATTGTGCATGACATTTAGGCATTTACTAATGGTCAGTTGTTTCTGTTTCAGTTTATTGTTATATCCTTGTTATGATATTGTTGATGGCTGACATATTCAGTACATTAGTCGTACTGACGTCCCTTTTATCGGGGACGCTGCGTTTCATGCCCGCAGGTTCACGTAGACAGGATGACGATCCACGTTAGTAGGTTGCTGACTCAGCGAATTTTAGAGCACTCCCCTTGTTTCGGAGTGTCGGTCTTATTTTGGTATGGTATATTTTTGCATGTGTATATGGGTATGGCGGGGCCCTGGCCTGACCTTTTGATGTCGTATACTCTTTAGACGCTTGTAGACATGTGTCATGTGTGTGTAGTAGTCTTGTATGGACTTGTCGGCCTTTAGGATGTATATATATATATATGTTGGTTATCTGATTTTACATAGTCCTTTTTCGGCTGAGTCCGTATTTAATTATGATTAGGTGTTGACTGTACGAGTGGTGGTACCCGACGGGTGGGATCCGGGTGTCCGTCGCGGCCCTCCTGTTTGGGTCGTGACAAACTTTGTATCAGAGTATGTCTATCCTTGGGAGTCTACAAGCCGTGTGTAGTAGAGTCTTGTTTATGGGTATTTGTGCACCATACTTATAAGAAGGAGGCTGCCTGACATTTAGGGATGGTTTCCATTCTTTCATCTCATAAATCGTGCAGTAGAGCTGAGTCTTAAGAATTCGAGTGTAACTCGCGCCTTATACCGCTTCAATAATGACGATTACCAAACAGATTTCGGTTAGTTTATACTCTAGCCAGTAAATGAGCGATTTATACCAAGACGATTGATACGCCAGAAGGGGCAGTATTATTGTTAAAATTCAGGATTATGAGAAGTTGTCTCACTCATATACGGAAGATGGAAGAGATAATGTAAGCCTAGAAAGAAAAATGTTTAGTAAGGTAAAGAAAGTACTAAGCATCGAAACACAGAAGATTGTAAGGATTTTCTCTGTAGACCTTATCGTATTTACGATTACAAAAATACCTTCCCGAAATATTATGATTAGCAGGGAGATTGAAGTTGGATTGAGTGTAAATACGAGTGGTATGCTCTCCATTGAGACAGATCCGTCAGGGGATATGAGTAAGTTGCTTTCTCAGGGATCGACGAATCCTGTAGCACTAGAGGAGTTGAGGAGGGCTCATGTACCATCAGTCTTACCACCGGCTCCATCTTATTAGGGTGTAAGGGGACCGGTGCATGTATTGAATCAATTGGTTGCCTCTCAGGAACGACCTCATCCTGAAGCATTTGATAGAGATAAGCCCTTTGGGGAGTCATGAAGCTTATAACCGAAGGAATTTATTAGTTATGGATCGACAATATTTAAAGGATTCAATGATGCCGATATCTCTAAGTCAAGGTTGTAAAGGTCGAGTGAATCTCGCCTTATCATAAGTTTATTTCTAATTGGTTGACCGTTGGTAAACTGACTACCTACACAATTGAGGACTATGTAAAGTTATACGTTAAGGAGATTGTTCGCCTTTTTGGTACGCCTATTTCTATTATATCTGACCGAGGTATGCAGTTCACAGTTAATTTTTGGAGGTCATTTCAGAAAGGTTTGGACACTTAAGTTAATCCTAGCACAACTTTCCACCCGCAGATAGACGGGCAAGCCGAGCGTACGATTCAGACGCTCGAGGATATGTTACGAGGTTGTGTATTGGACTTTAAGGGAAATTGGGATGATCATTTACCCCTTATTGAGTTCGCATACAGTATCAGCTATTATGTTAGTATTAAAATGGCTCCATATGATGCTTTATATGGATGAAAATGTAGATCTCCTATCGAATGGTTTGAGGTAGGCGAGTCAAAATTATTCGGGCCTGACTTGGTATACCAAGCCATAGAGAAGGTAAAGCTTATCCAAGAACGACTGTTAACAGCTCAGAGTCGTCAGAAGTCATACGCAGATGTGCAATGGCGAGACTTAGAGTTCTTGGTAGACGATTGGGGATTCTTAACGATTTCACCTATGAAGGGTGTGATGGGATTCAAGAAGAAAGGAAAGCTTAGCCCAAGATACATTGAACCATATTGTATAATTCGAAGAATCGGTCAAGTAGCTTACGAGTTAGATTTGCCTTCGGAGTTGGAGTTTATTCATTCGGTTTTCCATGTTTCCATGTTGAGAGTATGTAGTGGAAATCCTTCTCTGATTTTGCCGATTGATGATGTGAAGGTTACAGAGGATCTATCATATGAATAGGTTCTTGTTGCTATCTTGGATCGATAAGTCCGCAAGTTGAGGACTAAAGAAGTAGCCTCCGTGAAAGTTCTGTGGCAAAATAAGAACGTGACAGAGATGACATGGGATGTGAAAGAGGAAATGATGCACAAGTATCCACACCTATTCCAGACCAACGCCGAGGTTCCAAGAGAAGCATAAGGTAAATTTTAATATTATACTTAATGCTTGCGTGCCATGTGAAGTCTGGTATAGTGATGTATGTTACCTTGTTTGGCCATGAAAAAGTAGTTGTATATTCGGGCTACGCAATGGGGATTAGATGTGTCACCCTAACATTCGAGGACGAATGTTTCTAAGGGGGGAAGGATGTAACATGCCGTACTTTCGGGTCACGGTTTGAATCGCTAAGCGTATGTAAAGTCGCTAGGCGTGTATAAATAGACCCGAGCATTGGGAAAATTTATGTTATATTTACGTATGTTAATAAATAGATTAGTATATAAAAGAATTAAACCCCGAAATAATTTTGGACGTAACAAGTATGACAACGGGGATCGGAAATTTTTTTGGTGCGTGCATAAAGAGATTATGGACTAGTGTCATATTACAAAATTATGACATCGAGTATAAGAAGATTTTATAAGTCATCAAGATTCAAGTGAATTGGGATCACGAAATTAATTATGTGTGTGATTGATAAATTATACGGAGGCAAGTCTTAATTAATGGGGCAAGGTGGCACGGTGTAAGGAATGTGGCGTCAAATTAAGCCCTCCACCGCCAAGATTGGCTAAGTAGAGGACATGATGATTAGGGATCATTGCATTTTCACGTTGAGGGTTCATTTTGTTCTCAATTTGGAGAGGTTATACATTGGGTTTGAGAATCCATTTTGTAGACTAAAATGAGACGTTCAACAAACATCTCATTTAGAAGACATTTCATTTTTGCTTTGGAGAAGTAAGATTAAAAGAGAGGGCATGACCAACCAACTCACTTTAGAATTAGACTTAAATTGTTGATTTCATTTAAAGAGGAGAAGACGTCCAACAACATTCTAGTATGTAATTAGCGAAATGAAGGTATGTTAAGGCAAATTATTTCTTTCTTTTGGCATATTCCATGTAACGAAATATAACCGTGATATTGCTCCATAATTTATTCTACTCCTAGCAGTTAAGAATTTTCATGTTATTGATTCCTATGCTAAAAATATGTCTAATTATGTTTCTAAGTCCTTATTGAGGCATATGGAAAAGATGTTGTCATTCCCAAAATTAGACGAAGGTACATGTTAAATATTTCCAAATGTTAGCCGAAGGTACAAAGATATTATGTCATCCGATAAGTCCAGAATGTTTCATTGTCATTCATGCATTATATATATATAAATATATATATATTGGATCGGGTTGCAGGTTACGCAACACTAACATATATTGGATCAGGTTACACGTTCCGCAACATATATATATATATATATATATATGCACCACATTTGCATTGTGCATGACATTTAGGCATTTACTACTGGTCAACTGTTTCTGTTTTAGTTTATTGTTATATCCTTGTTATGCTATTGTTGATGCATGACATACTCAATACATCAGTCGTACTGATGTCCCTTTTGTCAGGGAACTCAATATTTCATGCCCGCAAGTTCACGTAGACAGGATGATGATCCACGTTAGTAGGTTGCCGACTCAGCGAATTTTAGAGCACTCCCCTTGTTTTGGAGTGTTGATCTTATTTTGGTACGGTATATTTTTGCATGTGTATATGGGTATGGGGGGGCCCTGTCCCGTCCTTTTGATGTCGTATACTCTTTAGAGGCTTGTAGACCGGTGTCCTGTGTGTGTAGTAGGTATGGTCTTGTCGACCTTTGGGATATATATAAGTTGGTTATCTGATTTTACATAGACCTTTTTCGTCTTAGTCCGTATTTAATTATGATTAGGTGTTGACTGTACGAGTGGTGGTATCCGGCAGGTGGGATCCGGGTGTCCGTCGCGGCCCTCCGATTTGGGTCGTGACAAAAGTACTCAAAAAAGGGAAGGTTTTCCTTAAACTCACTTCTGGCAAAACTTTACTTTTGCAAAATGTCTTGTATGTCCCCTTCCTTCATAAGAATTTAATTTTCGCAGAACTACTTAATAATGTCGGAATAAAAATAGTAATGGAGGCTAACAAAGTAGTGCTTATGTCACTAAGTGTATTAATTTATGGCATGGAAGATTAGGACATATGGATGTTAATTCATATATGAGACTAAAAGAAATGTCCTTAATTCCTAATATGATTGATGATGAGCCGAACAAATGTGAAATTGTGTTGAGGCTAAACACCATAAATAGGCTTTTAAATTAGTGACAAAAAGAGAAACGGAATTACTTGAATTAATTCACTCCGACTTAGCTGATTTCAAGAATACGGAAAGCAAAGGAGGTAAAAGATATTATATAACCTTCATAGATGATTACTCTAGATACACTCGAGTTTTTCTATTGAAATCAAAGGATGAAGCAGAAAAAATGTTTCTCATTTATAAAGCGAAAGTGGAAAATCAGTTGGACCGAAAAATCAAATGATTTAGGTCCGACAGGGGTGGTGAGTATGGTACAACTTCGCTAAAAGAATCTTGTGAGAAAGAAGGTATCATACATGAATTCACAGCCCCCTATACCCCACAACAAAATGGAATTGCTGAAAGGAAAAATAGAATGTTAAAAGAAATGATGGATGCTATGCTTTTAAGTTCCGGACTTTTGAATAATATGTGGGGTGAAGCTGTATTATCGGCAAATTATATTCTCAATAGAGTACCCATAAACATTTAGAGAAAACTCCTTTTGAACTTTGGAATGGATATGCCCCAAACTCGAAATATTTGAAAATGTGGATTTACCTTCCTTCAAACGTGAGAATATTGGGGCTAAAACTTTTGATGCTATCTTTGTGGGATACGTTGAAAATAGTGCAGCGTATAGATTTATGTGTTTGAATGATAAATCTATTTGTGAATCTAGATATGCTGAATTCTTTGAAAATAATTTTCCATTAAAGAATGTTGTTTCGCTTGATATTCCTTCTTCAACTGTTGCATCTTCATCTTCATCATCTTTACTTAATGATATACATGTAGAAAATGAATTGCGAAGAAGTAAAAGACAAAGAATAGAAACTAGTTTTGGTCCTGATTTTTTAACTTCGTTTTTAACTGAAGTTGATTATTTGAATAAAGTTAGTGAAGAAATCACTAATATTTTTATGATTGAGGAGGACCCTAAAACTTATGAAGAAGCGGTAAAATCCGTAGATGCTAGCTTCTGGAAAGATGCTATTAACAGTGAGTTGGAATCGATAACCACTAATAAAACTTGGGAATTAGTAGACTTGCCAAATGGTTGTAAACCCATGGGTTGCAAATGGATTTTTAAAAGGAAACTCCGAACCGATGGTACCCTTGAAAAGTTTAAAGCAAGATTAGTGGTAAAAGAATTCACGCAAAAATTTGGCATTGACTCCATTTATATATATTCTCCTGTAACAAAAATTGCAACCATTCGTGCTTTATTTTCCTTGGCTTCTATAAGGAACTTAATTGTACATCAAATGGATGTAGAAATGGCATTTTTGAATGGTGATTTAGAAGAGGAGATATATATAGAGCAACCTCCAGGATTTGTTGTTCCCGGATAAGAACACAAGGTGTGTAGACTTAAAAAGTCCCTTTATGGACTCAATCAAGCTCCTAAATAATGGTATGAGAAGTTTCACAAAACTATCCTTGAATTTGATTTTGTTGCAAATGGTTCTGATGCATGTGTGTATTCAAAGATGTCTGATTTATATTACGTAGTCATATGCCTTTATGTAGATGATATGTTGTTGATTGGTGTCACGAGCCAAACCGGAGGGTCATGACATGTCATGACCCAAACCGGAGGGTCATGACATGTCATGACCTAAATCGGAGGGTCATGATGTGTCACGACCCAAATCGGAGGGCCATGACGGGCACCTGGACCTTACCTGCCGAACACCACTCTTCACATACTTACCAGATAACCAAAATCAATCATGGCCACAAGGGCCGTTACCAGATATTCGGCTGACACACACATCACAGCCGACAGGGCCATACATAACTACTATACACATGACAACTGTTTACAAGCCTCTATAGAATACATGACATCATAAAGATGGGACAGGGCCCACCGTACCCATATGCATATGCAAAACATCATACTACGACCAGACTGCAACTCTGAAATAAGCAGAGTGCTCTAATATCAGCTGAGCCAGCAACCTACAAATGTGGACCGTCACCTGTCTACCTGGTCCTGTGGGCATGAAAAACAGCGTCCCCCGACAAAAGGGACATCAGTATGACTGATGTAATGAGTATGTCAGGCATAAGAAATAACATAACAGAGATACATAACAACCTGAAATAGAAACAATCGACAAAGATAGCTGATAGAAACAACCGACAACAACAACAATCGATAGAAACGGCTGACAACAACAGTCGACGAAAACGGCTGACCAGCAGTAAATGCCTCTGAGGGCCCTAATATACATGCTTGTCGAAAACGGCTGACCAGCAGTAAGTGCCTCTGAGGGCCCTAATATACATGCCTAAATGTTATGCACAATGCAAATGTGATATATATATATATATATAATATGTAGCGTAACATGCAACCCAATCCAATTATATGTATATATGTTGCGGAACGTGCAACCTGATCCAATATATGTATATATGTTGCGGAACGTTTAATCCGATCCAATATATGTATATATGTTGCGGAACGTGCAACTCGATCCAATATATGTATATATGTTGCAGAACGTTCAACCCAATCTAATCTATGTATATATGTTGCGGAACGTGCAACCTGATCCAATATATGTATATGTATGTATATATATAATGCATGAATGACAATGAAACATTCTGAACTTTTTGGATGACATAATATCCTTCTACCTTCGGCTAATATTGGGAATATCAATATCTTTCTCAAATACCTCAATAAGGATTTAGAAATATATTTAGACATGCTTTCAGGATAGGATTCAATAATAGGAACAACCTCGGTTACTATTATCAGAATAATTTATGGAATAATATTACGTTTACGTTTCATTACATGGAACACGCCAAAAGAAAGAAGGATTTGCCTTAACATACCTTTGTCATCAAAGCTATTCAGGTTTTCCTAGTCCCTGTAAGCTCTACGAACAATTATCTACATTATATGAATGATTTGGATCAATTTCGGATCAATAACTAAAGGTAGTCTTCACTTAGATATTTTTATCAAACACCTTATGTGTGTAGAACTTCTATAACTCATAACAATGGCAACTAATCAACAAGGAAACTTCTTTAGCTTAAATGAACTTTCTTATCTTCCTCATACAACAACCAACAATAGTCTACAATTTCCAGCAACTAATCATCACCAAACAGCCCCAAACGAGCAGCTCACAACACACAACCAAATTCCAAGTTCCTCCAAGAATTTGTTGTACCTCTTCGTAATAACACTCCTACAACTTGTATAAACTTAAGAACAAGAAGGAGAAGATGGAACTTACCCCCAAGAATAAGAATCCCTTCAATTTCGAGATCACTTCACTTCCAACGAGTCTCCAAAATTAGCACAATAAGGAGAAAGACGATAGGATGACAACCACGGGATTCGTCACGTTAGATTTACTTAGTTTGCCTTTGATTTTGGCCTTTAATCATATGAGAGCTATTAGAGAGGGTTTGGGAGAGTTTTTTTAGTTGATTAGGTCTTGATATGAAAGAGACAGGGACTGCACTACTTTAATTATCAATCTGGAAATTTCCACCACCCTAAGGGCGCTATAAGGGTCGCTTCTCGCTGGCCATCACCCCAAACTAGTTGTCTGCAGAGTCTCGCGAAAATGACAAACACCTTTGGTACAGACATCCGATCGATGAACGATTTATTACATTGGAAACTAGACTCACTGAACTTGAATGTAGATATATTATGCACCCCATAACAACTTATATACTAGTAGATATACCCCCGACAATATGGTCCAAAAATGAGGTCTGAAATTCCGTTTGTCTTTCCCCGAGTTTCGACGAACCTAGTTTCTTTGATTCGTTTGACCCCGAAATCTTATGAAGTTTTCGTAACACTTGTTTAAATTTATTTTCATCCTAATATGGGATCTTAGCCTCGCAGGACTTTATATTAATTTACTTACGTTGCATACGAGCGCGAAAATATGGGGTGTAACATCCTTCCCCCTTAAGAACATTCGTCCTCGAATGTTGGAGAAAATTCTCATTCTCAAGATTTCTAAAAATTTCGACTGAGTTTTCTTTGTAAACATGACTGTCCAAAACCTGTCAGGCAGGCAGAATACATACACAATGCCACACAGGGTCACAAGACAACATAACATAATGATATTGGCCCCACACGACCAACCATCTATCCGGAAACAAAAAGGGTTAGCCATAACTCACCTCGTTTATCCAATAACATCGCTTTAACAAGATATATAAAATGTGCATGATAGATAGGATAGAAATAGGAAAATCGTATCGCATGAGTGCCGTTGTAACCTTTTAGCTGGAATAAACAAGGATTCCTAGACTTTATGTTTTTTTTTAAAAAAACTTTTCAAATCATCTCTTTTACCCCCATTGCTTCCTTCACAGCACCCCAACCAGAGGTCGTCTCTATAGTCCGAAACTTCTAGGCCTGATGATATAGGATAGCAAGAAAAATATTTTCATAGGATAAATCCTCTGTACCCTAAACATCCTTGACTTGGGATATACAAAATGAGTCTCCTATACACTTCCGTAACATCGATAAAGGAAAATTTGACCTGTCGAATCAATCAATGGAAGATCTGTACTTCTGACCATACAAGATCTCGTATGAATCCATCTAGGTGTTAAGATGATATTGATATGATAGATAACTCTTTTGTGGGGTAAGTGATCTTCCCACTCTCATTTGAAACCTTGCATTCCTATTTGTAAAATGTCACCGAGCGTTTATATTATGCATTTGGATGGTCACTTATCCAGGATAAAATTATAATTTTTTATGCTTCCATTCTTCCTGAAGAAATTTCTAGAAGTTCACCGTAAGTAAGATATTCTATCAGAGGTAATAGACATTGGAATATCCTGAAGTCGTATGTTCTTCTTTTATATATTTTACTTGTATGATCCTCGGCTGTGTAGGTAGTTTTGACCGTCTGAAACTGAGCTGATTTGGTCAATCTATTAACAACCACTCAAATAGAATCAAACTTATGATAAGAGCGAGGTTAACCCATAATGAAATCCATATTAATCATTTCCCATTTCCACATCGGGACCTCAATGTTCTGAGTCAAGCCGCCAGGCTTTTGGTGCTCCGCTTTTACTTGCTCACAATTTAGACACTGATCTACCAATTTCTCAATGTTCCTTTTCATGTCGTTCTATCAATACATACCTTTGAGATCATAGCACATCATAGTAGATCCAGGGTGAAAAAATTTTTTGAGCAATGGACTTCCGTTATAATCTTGTCTCTTAAGCCTGCTATATTGGGAATACACAAATGGATCTTCCACCTGGGGTCCCTACCCATTATACTCGAAGGTTACGGTTCTCTGTTGCTAAATATCTTTCCCAATCTTCACTAACAATGGGATCTTCATCATGACGTTTCCCTTTTTTTTCCTGTGTGAGGGATGACCCTATTGTATTCTGAGTCATAGGGCTATCACCATTTGAATCCTCCAATCGGACTCCCACTTAGCTAACTAATGTGTTCCTTCCCGTCAACTTCTCTTCTTCATCCTCACATTAGTTAAGCTGCTTGTGGGTGAATGTTTCTATTGTCAACTTAGCTTTGTTTACTAACTGGTGTGTTGAAGAGTATGTGACATCATAATATGAGGTGCACATATTATCGTAGTTAACCCTCATTCATAGTCTGAAACCTTCTCACTACTCATGATTGTAAATAACTTCCTTTCTTTACTTCTCTTGACACTTGTTCACTCATTTTCTTACTTGTCGTATTCCCCTTAGTTCTAGTATATATTCGAGTATACATACATACTTTCAAACATTACTCCTGATTCTTATCCTTGGCGTTACTAACCCTTAAAGGAAGAACTATTAACTTATTTCCTCATTCAGTACGTGGAAAATTCTGAAGAATTTACATTACCTGACGTTAACCTACTCTATCCAAACATGGTCATTATACTTAGATTCGAATTCCTTTATTTGCCTCATTGCTAAGACTTTTTGTCAATGGCACTTTGGAAAAGATTCCCTCGATCTTGTTAAGATGTAAATCAATTACTTTATCTATCTCGTAGAACATTTGGTCAGTTCATAAATACTTATATACATATGTATTTTCCTGACATTTCATCTTCATTATACCACTATATCTTTGACATACACCTTTAATGTCTACCTTGTATCCATAAGCGTCATTGCCCCCTTTTCACCTGTTTAGGCGCTAATATCGAGCTTTACTCACTGTTACTTCCGTTTACATACTTTTTGAAATGTATGACTGCATATGTTGTGAAACCGATGCTTCGTATGTTTAGACCCAATTCGCCGTGTTACATGATCCAATAACTTGTCAAGCTTTCTTGTCTTATCATTATTAGATCTCCCGTCGATCGAGTGCTCATTCGTCTTACCTTTACATTTCCATTTCAAGTTTCCTTGGGAGTCTCTTATCTTAAATATTTCCCATACTATGTTCCTAAACATTAGAGAATTGCCACCTTTGGTCGAGGAGTTCTTATTATCCCTCATCTACCATTGGTCCTTACGCTGTTCTGGAGTAATCATACCTTTGTGAAACTTGCATAATTATAATCTCATTCACCTTTATCCTCCTTGTTGTAATTCTTCCTTTTATTGGTTATTAAACAAAAAAAAACATTTATGCCTTTAATCGAAACGCCTAAACCGAGGGACAACCTTTCCGGAAAGGGCATAACCTCAAAATCATTCTCAATGGCCCAAGAGTAGTATCTTATTTGAATCAGTGAGATCTTTACCAAATGTACTATTCTGTTCTTTTGAAAGAAAAGCATCAACTCAACAACTATTTCTCATCCAAGGTAGCATATGTCTATTTCTCAACAAAGACAGAAGGCAATTATACCCAAGGTGCAGCAATGTGAAAATGCCATGGAAACTAAAATGCAGAATTTAGCAAAGTGCCTCAGCTACAGCAAATCAGCAACAATAACTAACATCTTAAGTGTAACAATGGCACTCCAACTTTAGTAAACTGCTCAATATCCAACAACTGCTTATGCTAATCTTTAATGTAGTATCTATTCATCTTTTTAAAATAACAGGGAGCAACAAGATTTTAATGTGCAACAACTATTCTGGAAAATAAAAGCAACAACAATTTATATTTAGAGTGCAAAAGCCAAAAATGCAATAGCATTGGCCTCTCAGACACATCCATTCTTGGCCTCAAGAATCATATAGCAAAGTAAATGTCTAAAGTGTAATATGAAAATGACAACACCAGATAACCACAACTTGTTTAAAGTGGAGAAATCTCCCAATTCCAAGAACATAACAACATCCCAAAACATAACAGCTTCCTTCCTCAAAAGTGCAACAACCACTCAGCCTTAGAAAGGTAACATGAATGAGCCCAATGTGCAAGACATCCATTCATCAAAGTATTGTAATTAAGCACAATTTTTGGCTCAAAACATAGTAGCAATGCAGCCCAAAAATGGAGTATCAGAATATAACAGCCAACTACATCAAAGATGGAAGCTTATGCAAAAGACAACAACAACTCTCTAAAGATGGTAACATACTCTCAAGCAACTCAGTAACACATATCAGATATGTAGCAACAATTGTTTACACACAAAAAGTAGTTTACTTTCAGATGCAACAACAATAGTTTCAGCAACTTACTCATATCCTCTGACAGATCTATCCCAATAGAGAGCATACTACTAGTATTTACACTCAATCCAACTTCAATCTCCCTGCTAATCATAAACATGATAAGGTCTACAGAGAGAATCCTTACAATCCTCTACGTTCAGGTGCTTAGTATTTCCTTTACTTTACTCTTTTTTTTTCAAAACAAACATTTCGCTTTCCAGGCTTGCATTATCTCTTCCGTATATAAGTGAAACAACTTCTCATGATCTCGAAATGTTTTACATAATACTACTTTTCTAGCGTATCAATTGTCTGGTAAAAGTCACTCATTTACTGGGTACGAATATGAACTAACCGAAGTCTTTTCGGTAATCGTCATCACCGAAACATTATTAGGCACGAGTTAAACTCGAATCCTTAAGACTCAGCTCTACTGCACGATCTATGATATGAAAGAATAGAAACCATCCTTAAATGCCTTGCAGCCTCCTGGTTATAAGTGTGGCGCACTACAAACCCATAAACAAGACTCTACTAGACACGGTTTGTTGACTCTCTAGGATAGACCTGATCTGATACCAAGTTTATCACGACCCAAATCGGAGGGCCATGACGGGCACCCGGACCTTACCTGTCGAGCACGACTCTTCACATACTTACCAGCTAACCAAAATCAATCATGGATACAAGGTCCGTTACCAGATATTCGACAAACACACACATCACAGCTGACAGGGCCATACATAACTACTATACACATGACAACTGTTTACAAGCCTCTAAAGAATATATGACATTACAAAGACGGGACAGGGCCCTGCCGTGCCCATATGCATATGAAAAACATCATACCAAGACTTGACTGCAACTCTGAAATAAGTAGAGTGCTCCAATATCAACTGAGCCAACAACCTACTAGTGCGGACCGTCACTTGTCTACCTGATCATGTGGGCATAAAATGCAGTGTCCCCCGATAAAAGGGACATCAATACGACTGATGTACTGAGTATTTTAGGCATAAGAAATAACATATCAGAGATACATAACAACCTAAAATGGAAACAGTCGACAAAGATAGCTGACAGAAACAGCCGACAATAACAACAACCGATAGAAATGGCTGACAACAACAACCAACGAAAATGGCTGACTAGCAGTAAATACCTCTGAGGGCCCTAATATACATGCATAAATGTTATGCACAATGTAAATGCGATGTATATATATATATATATATATATATATATATATATATATATATATATATATATATATATGTTGCGAACGTGCAACCCAATCCAATTATATGCATACATATTGCGAACGTGCAACCCGATCTAATATATGTATATATATTGTGGAATGTGCAACCCGATCCAATATATGTATATATGTTGCGGAACGTGCAACCTGATCCAATATATGTATATATGTTGTAGAATATGCAACCCGATCCAATATATGTATATATGTTGCGGAATGTGCAACCCAATCCAATATATGTATATATATAATGCATGAATGACAATGAAACATTCTGAACTTTTTGGATGACATAATATCCTTGTACCTTCGGCAAACATTGGGAATATCAACCTCTTTCCCAGATACCTCAATAAGGATTTAGAAACATATTTAGACATGCTTTTAGCATAGGAATCAATAATAGGAACATCCTCGGCTACTATGAGCAGAATAATTTATGGAACAGTATTACGTTTACGTTTCGTGACATGGAACACTCCAAAAGAAAGAAGGATTTGCCTTAACATACCTTTGTCGTCAAAGTTATTCATGTTTTCCGAGTCCCCGTAAGCTCTACGAACAATTATCTACATTATATGAATGATTTGGATCAATTTCGGATCAATAACTAAAGGTAGTCTTCACTTAGACATTTTATCGAACATCTTAAGTGCGTAGAACTTCTATAACTCATAAAATTGACAACTAATCAACAAGGAAACTTCTTTAGCTTAAATGAACTTCCTTGTCTTCCTCATACAACAACATACAATTTCTAGCAACTAATCATCACCACACAGCCCCAAATAAGCAGCTCACAACACACAACTAAATTCCAAGTTCCTCCAAGAATTTGTTGTACCTCTTCGTAATAACACGCCTACAACTTGTATAAACTTAAGAACAAGAAGGAGAAGATGGAACTTACCTCCAAGCACAAGAATCCCATCAATTTCGAGATCACTTCACTTCCAAGGAGTCTCCAAAATTAGCACAATAAGGAGAAAGGCGATAGGACGACAACCACGGGATTCGTCACGTTAGATTTACTTGGTTTGCCTTTGATTTTGGCCTTTGATCATATGAGAGCTATTAGAGAGGGTTTGGGAGAGTTTTTTGTTTAGTTGATTAGGTCTTGATATGAAAAAGAAAGGGACTGCACTACTTTAATTATCAATCTGGAAATTTCCACTGCCCTAAGGGCGCTATAAGGGTCGCTTCGCGCTAGCCATCACCCCAAACTAGCTGTCTACGGAGTCTCGCAAAAATGACAATAACTTTTGGTACGGACATGCGATCGATGAACGGTTTATTACATTGGAAAGTAGACTCACTGAAATTGAATGTAGATATATTATACACCACATAAAAACTTATATACTAGGATATATACCCCCAACAATATGGGCCAAAAATCAGGTCTAGAATTTCGTTTGTCTTTCCCCGAGTTTCGACGAACCTAGTTTCTATGATTCGTTTGACCCCGAAATCTTACGAAGCTTTCGTAACACTTGTTTAAATTTATTTTCGTACTAATATTCGTTCTTAGCCTCACTGGACTTTATGTTACTTTATTTACGTTGCATACGAGCCCAAAAATACGGGGTGTAACATGACGGGCACCCCGACCTTACCTGCCAAGTACCACTAATCATATATTTAGCATATAATCATAATTTATCATGCTCCACGAGGGCCATCACAAGATACCCTGCTGATATATGGAAATAGTAAACTGGAAAGAAACTCTGTAACATCCGGTAACCAGAAGGACCCAACCTATATAAATATACATACCAAGGCCGATAAGGGCATATATGACTACTATACACAGGACAACTATCTACAAGCCTCTAAAGAGTACGTGACATCATAGGGTCGGGATAGGGCCCCGCCATACCCCAATACATAACCAAAATATTATACCACGACTAGACTGCAACTCTGAAACAATTAGAGTGCTCCAATATTAGCTGAACCAGCAACCTACTAGTGCAAACCGTTACCCTCTTTACTTGAGCCTGCGAGCATGAAATGCAGCGTCTCCCGACAAAAGGGATGTCAGTACAAATAATGTACCAAGTATGTCAGACATGAAAAATAGCATAATAGAGACCTGAAAGTAACTTGAGACAAGAAACAACCAACCAGTAGAGAAAGCCTCTAAGGGCCATAATATGTCTAAGTATCATGTCTGTGCAGAATGCCTTTTAGGGCCATAATCTGCATAAGTATCATGTCTGTGCAGAATTCCTCTGAGGGCCATAATATACCTAAATTCCATGCACAATGCAAATGTGGTCATACATATATATATGCGTATACAACGCCATCAAGCCTCTGTGGGCATCCCATCATATCATATCGGCCTCTGTGGGCATATCATCATCGTGTATATCTGTACCAGCTGCAGGTGGTGCGCGTATATAACGCCTTCCCTTTCCCCATATTTCATACATATATAATGCATACATATAGTAAAGTATATAACTCCTTTTGAGGTCAAGGTATGTACATGAATATAATTCATGAATGATATGATAATAACACACTATAAGTTTGTCGGAGAGATGTAATGTCGCTTCACCTACGATTAACATTATGAATACTAACATCTTTTCCATATACCTCAATAAGGATTTAGGAACATATTTAGACATGCTTTGAACATATGAATGCATAACATGAACATTCTTAACTACTAAGAGTAGAATTATTTATGGGATAATATTACATTCATGTTTCGTACTTAGAACATGCCAAAAGAAAGAAAATATTTGTCTTAACATACCTTTAATGTCTAACCTCTACTCATAGTGTCAGAACTAGCCTCCTTTTACATGTTAATCTTAAATGCTGATATGAGCTCGTAGATGACAAATCGAACTTGAGTCGCCTTCATAAAAGCTTCTCATTATCTTACTTCACTAGCAAGTAGTCTCCAATTTGCTTTTCAAGAACTTGCGGTAAATTTCATAAAAATGAAACCTTGAATTTATGTTGCTTCTCCACTTAGTAGATTATATTGTTTTGAAACCAAAAGAACCATTCGGTTGCTGCATATATATAGGTATACAAGTGATATTTTGCTCAAGCCCAAATAGAAAGGAACAAAATTAATACATACTATGGCCCACTAATCCCAACATTCGGTGGAGTTGCCACCACCTCCCTATTTTCATGTACATGTATATATATCTATATGTTTATATATTGGCTTGTTCTCTCCATTCATCCATTTTAACTCCAAAATGCTCCTAATGCATTGATGTAACACGTGTATAGACTTGTACAATCAAGAATAATCCTAATCCAAGCTTGTCAAATTGGTGGCAGCAATTAACTTTTAGGTGCAACATGTGTATAGACTTGTACAATCAAGAATAAGGATCATATGATATGCTACTTATTCGTAGCCTCCTTTTGCACACACAAATATTATTTTCATTCCCCGTCATCACACTTGTTAAGTTCAAAATTATTTCAGGGTTTTTATCCTTTTATATACTAAGCTCTTGATGTGCACACCTCAATAAAACAAAATTTCCTCGGCCTCAGGTCTACTTACATACGTCTAGTTATTCAAATCATCGCCCAAAAATACGGGGTGTTACATCTTTTCCCCCTTAGAAACTTCGTCCTCGAATATTGGGGTGACATATCTAATTTCCATCACGTAGTCGGTAAACACATCCCCCACTTCACGTGCCATATAATTTAACATTTATCCTTATGTTGGACCTCACATAGTCATCAATCATTAATGATAATAATCTGAAATAGAACTCACCTTATGCTTCTCTCGGAACCTCGGCGTTGGTCTGTAATAGGTAGGGATATTTGTGTTTCATCTCCTCTTCTGCCTCCCGTGTCATTTTTTTCTACCTTCTTATTCCGCCATAAAACTTTCACAGAGGCTACTTATTTAGTCCTCAACTTGCGGACTTATCGATCTAAGATAGCAATAGGAACCTCTTCATATGATAGGTCCTCTGCAACCTTCACACCGTCAATCGGTACAATCCGGTAAGGATCTCCAATACACGCTGCCAACATAGGAACATGGAAAATCAGATGAACAAACTTTAACTCTATAGGAAAGTCCAATTCGTAAGCCACTTGGCTAATTCGTTGAATTATGCGATATGGCCCAATATACCTTGGGCTGAGCTTTCGCTTTTTCCTAAACCTCATTACACCTTTCATAGGAGAAATTTTCAAAAAGACCCAATCATCCACTTGGAACTCTAAGTCCCGCCGCTGCACATCTGAATACGATTTCTGACGACTCTGAGCGATTAACAACCATTCTTGGATAAGCTTCACCTTCTATATGTCTTGGTACACTAGACCAGTCCCAAATAATTCTGATTCGCCTACTTCTAACCATCTGACAGAAGATCTACATCTCTGTCCATACAAATCCTCATATAGAGCCATTTTAATAATAGCTTGATAATTGTTATTCTACGCAAATTTAATAAGGGGTAAATGATCATCCTAACTTCCCTTAAAGTCCAATAGGCTTGGCCTGCCCGTCTGTCTGAGGGTGAAAAGTTGTGTTAAGATTAACTTGGGTGCCTAAACCTTTTTGAAATAATTTCCAGAAGTTAGCTGTGAACTATGCACCTCGGTCAGATATAATAGAAATAGGCACACCATGAAGGCGAAAAATCTCCTTAAAGTACAACTTTGCGTAGTCCTCAGCTATGTAGGTAGTTTTGACCGCCAGGAATTGAGCTGATTTGGTCAGTCTACCAATAATTACCCAAATAGAATCAAACTTATGATAAGAGCGAGGTAAACCTGTAATGAAATTCATATTAATCATTTCTTATTTCCACATTGGGACCTCAATGTTCTGAGTTACGCCGCCGGGCTTTTGGTGCTCTACCTTTACTCGCTGATAATTAAGACACTGAGCTACAAACTCCGCAATATTTCTCTTCATGTCGTTCTACCAATACATACCTTTGAGATCATGATACATCTTAGTAGATCCATGGTGAATGGAATATCGTGAACAATGGACCTCCATCATAATCTTGTCTCGTAATCCTGCTACATTGGGAATATACAAATGGACCTTTCACCTGGGTTCCCTCTCCCATTATACTCGAAGGTTGTGGTTCTATTTTGTTAAATATCTTTCCCGATCTTTAAAAAATGGATCTTCATCATGACGTTCTTCCAGTATGAGGGATGACCCTGTTGTATTCTAAGTCATAGGGCTATCACTATCTGTATCTTCCAATTGGAGTCCTATTTAACTAATGGATGCATTCCCTCAGGTCAACTTTTCTCCTTCGTCCTCATATTAGTCAAGCCGTTTGTAGGTGAATGATTCTATTTTCAACTTAGCTTTGTTTACTAGCTGGTGTGCTAACAACTCTTATATTTGTAGTATCTCAATAATGACCACTTTATGGAAAATGTCATCGAATCTGAAGTGCATGTATCATCATAGTTAACTCTCATTCATGGTTTGAAACTTTATCACCACTCATAATTATAAGCAACTTCCTTTCTTACTTCTTTTGACATTTGTTCTCTCATTTTCTTACTTGTCGTACTCTTCTTAGTTCCAAAATATTCTGGTATACATACGTAATCTCAAACATTGCTCCTGATTCCAATCCTTGACGTTACTACCCCTTAAAACATGAGTTGTTAACTTATTCCCTCATTCAGTACGTGGAAGATTCAGAAGAATTTGCATTATGTGACGTTGACCTACTATATCCAAACTTGGTCATTATACTTAGATTTGAATTCCTTCACTTGCCTCATGGCTAAGACTTTCTGTCAATGGAACTTTGGGAAAAGATTTCCTTAATCTCATTAAGTTGTAAACCCATTACTTTATCCATCTTATAGAACCTTTGGTCAGTTAACAAAAAACAATGCTCATAGACATCTGTATTTACCTGACATTTTATCTTCATTACAATGTCATTATCTCTTGACATAAATCTTTATGTCTACCCTGTATCCAATAGGCGTCATTGGCCCCCTTTTATCTGTTTAGGTGTTGATCTCGAGCTTTACTCACTGTTACTTTCATTTACATACTTTCTGAGATGTATGACTGCATATGTTGTGGAACCGATGCTTCGTATGTTTATATCCAATTCACGGTATTACATGATCCAACGACTTATCAAGCTTTCTGATCTTATCATTATTATATTTCCTATCGACCGAATGCTCATTCATCTTGCCTGTATATTTCCATTTCAAGTTACTTTGGGGGTCTCTTATCTCAAAGTATTTCTCATACTATCTTCCTGAACATTAGAGGTTCGTCACCTTTAGCTGAAGAGTTCTTATTGTCCCTTCTCTACCCTTGGTCCTTACACCATTCTGGAGTAATCATACCTTTGTGAAACCTGCACAACTATAATCTTATTCACCTTTATCCTTCTTGTCGTAATCCTTCCTTCTACTCGTCATTAAACGAAAAACATTTCTGCCTTGATACTTGATCATACCATTCTATTCGTACTTATTAACTGTTTCCATATTTCTTACAATCCTTTTTCGATGGTTCCATAGTTCTCGTCCTCAATTGCCCCCAACAAGCTATTGTTATCCAGAGGTTATTTAGAATTATAACATGCTGCACAATGAAGCCGAAGACCTTACCAGTCCAATACATATAGCATACCTTAGCCTACTAACATTGATACATGTAATTCTCAATAATACGCGGTCTGGCCCTTTACGCACGGACAAGAGGCTTATGTCCCCTTCCACTATCGTGGATAACTCAATCCTTATATGTGGCTTGGGATCACTATCCTAGGTACGTCATTTTACGTGATCTTCTTAAATTTACTGATGGTCACTCTTTAGACGATTCAATTGTGGAAATCCATTCTTGTTAATGATATCCTGGGACAATTCCAAATCTATT
This sequence comes from Anisodus tanguticus, assembly GCA_034509755.1. NCBI lineage: Eukaryota > Viridiplantae > Streptophyta > Magnoliopsida > Solanales > Solanaceae > Anisodus > Anisodus tanguticus. The sequence continues at coordinate 20,692,398 of CM067546.1, read as the reverse complement.
CTAGGTAAGATATTACAATTTAGGTCGCATGTACATAACATATTCCCTCATTCTAATCAGCAAGAGTCACTGTAAAACGTGTAGATTTTCATAACCTACTAAACCTTCCAATTATGTCTTCTGCGTCTTATCTGTACAACTCATAATCATCTTATCCTTACCTTTGCGAATCAACTTAGGACACTTCAGAACATTGTGGCCATGGCTGTCACACTAACAGACCCCCTGTACATTTGCGGCAATATCCGACATGCGCTCAACCATACTAACTACAAGATGGTTAGGGAGGTCTCACTCGACCTTCACAACATTGACCCTAAGACATTGACATCTTCGAACCCTTTAAATAACGGCGATCCCTGACTAATAAATTCCCTAAGTTATAAGCTCTCTCACCATTCAAGGGCCTGTCTCTATCGAATGTTCTAAGATAAAGTCGTGCCTGGGAGGCAACCAGTTGATTCCATACCTGCACCTCTCTCCTTACACATTTATCAGACGGAGCCGGTGGTAGGACTGGTGGTACTAGAGCTTCCTTCAACTCCCCTGGTACTACTAGATTTGTCAATACCTGGGAAAGGAATTTACTCATACCCTCTGACAGATCTGTTTCAATAGAGAGCATACTGATCACATTTACACTCAATCCAACCTCAATCTCCCTGCTAATCATAGCCCTATTGGAAGAAGGCATTGTGGTAATCATAAACATGATAAGGTTAATGGAGAGAATTCATACAACTTAGCTCTATAGCACGATTCTAGATCAATAAGGAAGGTAACCATCACCATAAATGCCATGTAGCCTCTTGTCTATAAGTGTGGTGCACAACACCCCCATAACACAAGACTCTACTAGACACGTCTTGAAGACTCTATAGGACAGACCTGCTCTGATACCAAGTTTGTCACGACCCAAACCGGAGGGTCATAACGGGCACTTGGACCTTACCTGCCGAGTACCACTAATCATATATTTAGCATATAACCGTAATTTCTCATAGTCCACGAGGGCCATCACGAGATACCCTGCTGATATATGGAACTAGTAAAGTGGAATGAAGTTATGTAACATCCGGTAACCAGAAGGACCCAACCTATATACATATACATACCAAGGCCGATAAGGCCATACATGACTACTATACACAGGATAACTGTCTACAAGCCTCTAAAGAGTACGTGACATCATAGGGTCGGGACAGGGCCCCACCATACCCCAATGCATAACCAAAATATCATACCATGACTAGACTGCAACTCTGGAACAAATAGAGTTCTCCAATATCAGCTGAACCAGCAACCTACTAGTGCGAACTGTTACCCTCTTTATCTGAGCCTGCGGGCATGAAATGCAACGTCCCTCGATAAAAGGGACGTCATTACAAATAATGTACCGAGTATGTCAGACATGAAAAATAGCATAATAGAGACCTGAAAGTAACCTAGGACAAGAAACAACCAACCAGGAGAGAAAGCCTCTGAGGGCCATAATATGCCTAAGTATCATGTCTGTGTAGAATGCCTCTTAGGGCCATAATATGCATAAGTATCATATCTGTGCAGAATGCCTCTGAGGGCCATAATATGCCTAAATGCCATGCACAATGCAATTCGGTCATACATATACATATGTGTATACAACGCCATCAAGCGTTTGTTGGCATCCCATCATATCATTCTCTGTGGACATAATCATCATCGTGTATATCTGTATCAGCTGCATGTGGTGTGCGTATATAACGCCTTCCCTTTCCCCATATTCCATACATATATAATGCATACATATAGTGGAGTATATAACTCCTTTTGAGGTCAAGGTATGTACATGAATATAATTCATGAATGATATGATAATAAGACACTATAAGTTTGTCGGAGTGATGTAATGTCGCTTCACCTACGATTAACATTATGAATACTAACATCTTTTTCATATACCTCAATAAGGATTTAGGAATATATTTAGACATGATTTGAACATAGGAATGAATAACATGAACATTATTAACTACTAAAAGAAGAATCATTTATGAGATAATATTACGTTCACGTTTCGTACTTAGAACATGCCAAAGAAAGAAAATATTTGCCTTAACATACCTTTAATGTCTAACCTCTACTCATAGTGTCGGAACTAGCCTCCTTTTACATGTTAATCTTAAATGCTGATATGAGCTCGTAGATGACAAATCGAACTTGAGTCGCCTTCATAAAAGCTTCTCATTATCTTACTTTACTAGCAAGTAGTCTCCGATTTGCTTTTCAAGAACTTGCGGTAAATTTCATAAAAATGAAACCTTGAATTTATGTTGCTTCTCCACTTAGTAGATTATATTGTTTTGAAACCAAAAGAACCATTAGGTTGTTGCATATATATATAGGTATACAAGTGATATTTTTCTTAAGCCCAAATAGAAAGGAACAAAATTAATACATACTATGGCCCACTAATCCCAACATTCGGTGGAGTTGCCACCACCTCCCTATTTTCATGTACACGTATATATATCATATGTTTATATATTGGCTTGTTCTCTCCATTCATCCGTTTTAACTCCATAATGCTCCTAATGCATTGATGTACTATATTAGATGATAAGTTTGCCACAATTTCCAATGCATATTTTTGTCCATGCTTGTCAAATTGGTGGCAGCAATTAACTTTTAGGTGCAACACGTGTATAGACTTGTACAATCAAGAATAAGGATCATATGATATGTTACTTATTCATAGCCTCCTTTTGCACATACAAGAATTTGCTAAACAAACATGCATAGCTAGATCGACTCTGTAGTCAGAATTTATAGCACTTGATCTTGCAAGTCAAAAAGCTGAGTGGTTGAGAAACTTACTGGCAGATGTACCATTGTGGGGGTATCCAACCCCTCCTGTCTCTCTGCTATGTGATTCACAGGCCGTTATATGTGTTGCTAAGAATAAAGCATACAACGGCAATAAAAGACATATTCACATAAGATATGAAAATGTGAAACAGTTGATTGAAAATGGCATGCTTTCAATGGAGTACGTGAGATTTGAGACCAATTTGGCGGATCCATTGACAAAAGGACTCAACAGAAGAATGATCCTTGAAACATATGAGGATGAGTCTTAAACCCACTGATTGGGAATTGTGTACAATTTGATCATCCCTATGGCACAACTAAATGTACATAAGTTAGGATGAGTTATGCTCTTAATGAGTCCATAGCCCTATGCGTAGGGTAGTTCTTGCCGTGGTAAGGACTTGAAGGATTCACCGAAGCGATTCTTGCTGCGGTAAGAATTTGAAGGATTCACCGAAGCGATTCTTGCTGCGGTAAGAATTTGAAGAAATCGCCGATTGGTGTAAAGGTTGAGTTGTAAACTCTTAATGATTCATATCCCTATGCGTAGGGTGGTTCATGTTGAGATGGAAATAATGGATCACCTACGTGAGTGAAATGTTTGGCCTCCTTCTATGAAAGATAGTGGGTAATCTTTCTGATACACTCATAAGGTCCCAAGGATTGGCCAAAATTATTGAAAGGAAAAAAGGGGGAAAAAAACTATAGCAAAACTTGCACAAGACGAAGTATGATGTGTGTTATCGGGTTGACATCTCTTAATCTATAAAGTTCAACACTGGTTCTCTTATCTAGATCGAGAGTTTTCTCGACTCCAGCAAGTTCAAGATTCGTTCACTTAGCTGGATAGATAATTGTCTTATTTCACTATGTACTATTCAAATCTTCTGATATTATGTGCTTAAGTGTCATACTTTAAAGTGTCTGCCCGAAAATATCTATTTTGCTTTGAGTCTTATAAACCTTTGCTTTGTGGGGGATTGTTGGAAAAATAAAAAACCAAAGGCTCAAAACCAGTAAAAAGTAGCCTTTTCAAAACCAATAAAAAATAGTCTTTAAAACTTGGAGTAAATAGCTTTTGTAACAGCTATATTTTTTATTTGTGTAACTCCAGTTTTAATGATCTTTATTTCAAGTTTCAAAGTCTGAAAATTCATAGCATTTGAATCTTTAAATATAGCTCATTTGTGCTCATTTGGAGATACAATTTTTTTCCAGAAATTCTTTCATCCTTTTGAAGGCTTTCTCTTAAATCCTAAGTCTCTTTTGATACTCCATTTCTAGGAAGATATTGTCAAGTTTCAACTCTACTTTTCGAGTGCAAAGTTAGTAGAGTGCTGTGTTAACCTTGGGGGCGATACCGGTCAATTTATAGCACTCATCACGGTGAAATCGCTTCTAAGGCAATGGCCTCCATACCACAGCGCAACGAAGTTCCGAGCTTTCGATTGCTTTCTTCTTTGTTTAAGTTTTCTGTTTCAATCTTATTTCCTTTAGTTTACATAGCAGTCTTTTATTATTTTATAACACAACTCTCCTCTACTAAAAAAAATCTAGAGAAAATCCCCACCCGAAAAAAACTATTTGCAATTCAATCTTCAATCTCATCACTACCCCACGGTAGAGAACCCATCGGTGATTCATCTAATCAAAGGAGTAAACAGATGGACCAAACTTCACTATCCTTGAGAAGAAGGGTGTCTATAGCAAGAGAGTCGATGGCATAAGTATGGAATGCAATCATATTTGTTTGTATATCAAGCCCTTTTTCTTCATGGAACTTAATAATGCATTTGAGCATGGAGATCTCATCTTAATCGCTCAATACTTTTGAAAAAGGCAAAAGTTTATACTCGTCCTTTTTGCAATGTTGTTTTTTTCTAGGAAACATTTGTGCTCTGTCGGGGGGAGAGGCCATTTTATTTGGAGTGAAGGAGAAAACAAGACACAAACCTAAGGTTTGGATTGAAGAGGTTAAGGAACTGAAGAGAGAAGAAGACGTTGAATTGGAATACTCAAATGTTTAAGGCGCATGATTTTGGAGTGAAGGAGAAAACCTGTAGTGACGAACACTTCAAGAGAAAAAGACGAGGCGGAATAGAAAGTGATGGGTGGTCGTATATCGGTTCGGTTCGATTTTGTATCAAAAAGTATGAATCGAATAAAATACGGTTTTTAAAAATAAAAATCGAATCAAACTTTTTTGAAAAAACCGATATATTGGTTTATATCGCCCAAAAAACCGATATATTGGTTTATATCGCCGAACGTATCGATTTATATAAGTTTTTTCAATTCAAATATAAAGTCCAAAAAAAAAAATTTAAAGTCCAAAAACATAAAATCTGAATCACATATATTTTTAAAACATGTAAAAAACTCCAAATTAAAGTTTACATCCCCACAAAATAAAAGTCCAACACTGAAATAAAATAAACGGGTCGGAGGATTTTTTTAAAATTGAATTTCCAACACTGCAATTGACATTCACACCTACATTACCATGAAATTTCGACGTTGAAATCTATTATATATGGTGAGATTTTTACTAAATAAAAGGAAAAATTAGAAACCGATTTGGTGGAAAACAAAAATTGATTGTAAAAACGGACGTTTTCCAAAAAATTGGCGCCGTCAACCGCCTTGCGGTAGTTTGCCCGGCCACATCTCGAAAAAATAAGCAAAATAAAAAAATCGGGTAAAACGGACATCCGAGCGCAGAGTTATGACCATTTAATGTTGCACTAATTTACAACTATTTTCTCTCCCTACATTTTATGTCAATGCTTCCGTGATATGTTGTTAATTAAGTTCATGCCACATACTACTTCCATAAAAACTTCATAGGTTGACTTCAATGACTATGATTCAAAAGATAACAGTAGCCTAAAATAAAAAATAAGATTAATTATATATTTACCTCCGTTTTTTTGGTTCGGTTCATTCCCAATACTAAAGAACCGAACTAAATCATTTAACACAGGTAGGTTCGATTTTATTAAAAAATCAGTTTTTAAATTTTTTTAATTGAATAATAACCGAACTGAACCGCCGGTTCAATTCGTTTTTTTTATTCAACGAGTTTTATGCCCACCTAGGAAGTAATGGAATGGAAAGCGGAGATTGACATAAAACTGAACAAATAATTAAGATGCGTAATTTTGGTCTTGTCTGTATATGTCAGCCTAAATATAATTATCACACTAGACTCGACTTCCTACCGTTCCTACCCTTTTCTGGGACTCTATATTTATTTATCTTTTTCTATCGATATCACATATTCTAGTAGCTATTTTATTTTCTTGATTACGTTTTCTTCTTCTATCTTCAATTTGTTACTCTTCATTGTTGAATCAAATTTGAATTACAAGTGTTATTACAACATTTAATCAGAATAGGAGCATGCAGCCTAAACTTGATTAGTACTTTCTTCATCTCAAATTATGTGGTGGTAATTGGATTTCGAGAGTCAAAGTCAAGGACTCAAAGTTGTAATAGAGTCCGATAAGATCATCCTGTCTAAGGCCGGTGCCTTTGTGGGAAAGGGTTATGTATCCGATGGAATGTTCAAACTAAGTATCAATAAAGATGAAAGTTCCAATTATTCTTGTGTGCAATCTTTTGATTTAAGTTTTAATATAGAAAGTACAACTTTTAATCTTTGGCATAATCGTTTGGGACATGTTAATTATCAAACAATGAAATATATGTGCAAAGACGGAATTATTTCTTATAGCAATGAGCATAAAGAAAAATGTGAAGTTTGTGTTCAAGCGAAAATGAAAAGAAAACCTTTTCCAAAGGTTGATAGACAATCTGAAATTTTAGAACTTGTACATTATGATATTTGTGAGTTAAATGGTGTTTTAACTAGAGGTGGATGTAGGTATTTTGTTACTTTCATTGATGATTGTTCTAAATTTACCTATGTCTATTTAATAAAATCAAAAGATCAAGCTTTTGACAAGTTTCAAGTTTACAAATCTATGGTAGAAACACAAAAAGATAAGAAACTGAAAATCTTGAGAAGTGATAGGGGTGGAGAATATTTCCCTACTGAATTTACTTCGTTTTGTGAAAATAATGGCATTGTTCATCAAGTTAGTGCACCCTATAGACCTCAACAAAATGGAGTGACAAAAAGAAAAAATGGAGTTCTAGTTGATATGGTGAATGCCATGATTATTAACTCAAACTTACCTATGAACTTATGGGGTGAAGCTTTACTAACTGCATGTCATGTACATAATAGAATTCCTTCCAAGAAGATAAAATTGTCACCATATGAAAGTTGGAAAGGAAAAAAACCTAACATTAGTTATTTTAAAGTTTGGGGGTGCTTAGCCTATTATAAGGTCCCAGATCCTAAGAAAACTAAATTAGGTCCAAGAGCTTTGAAAAGTGTATTTGTAGGATATACAGAAAATTCTAAAGCACATAGGCTGCTAGACTTAGACTCAAATGTAATTGTGGAATCTCGAGACGTAGAGTTCTTTGAGAATAAGTTCCGGAGTGATTCCAACCGTGTTAATGAGTCCTTGCAAATACCAAAAAAAGAAACAAGTTCTAATGCTTCTCTTAACAGTGATAGGTTAAATCCTAATGCTTCTAGTGAACTTAGAAGGAGTGTAAGAGTTAGAAAGGAGAAGAATTTGGATTCAGATTTCATAAATTCCCAAGCAATTTCCTTTCTTGTGGAAGGAAATAGAGAAGTTGTTACCAATAAAATCCAAATCGTTCTCAATGTTGAGAATGAATGTGATGACCCAAAGACATTTCAAGAAGCAATGGCATCTAGAAAATTAGCTTTTTGGAAAGAAGCAATAGATGACGAGATGGAGTCTTTAATGGCTAATAAGACTTGGGTTTTGTCAGACTTGCCTCCTGGCTCAAAGGCTATAGGATGTAAGTGGGTTTTCAGGGTAAAAAAGAGTGTGGATAATGAATCAATCAAAGTTTTCAAAGCTAGGCTTGTTGGACAAGGATTTAGCCAAAGGGAAGGAGTATATTATTTTGATACTTATGCTCCTGTGGCTAGAATTGCATCTATAAGAATATTGATAGCTTTAGCCTCTCTGTATGATTTGCATATTCATCAAATGGATGTAAAAACTGCTTTTCTAAATGGTGATTTAGATGAAGAGGTGTACATGAGACAACCTGAAGGTTTTGTCCTTCCGGGTTATGAACATAAAGTTTGTAAGTTAGTTAAATCATTGTATGGTTTAAAACAAGCTCCGAAGCAATAGCATGAGAAATTTGATTATGCTGTTTTGTCTAATGGTTTTATACATAACTCTGCTGACAAGGTGTATATATTCTAAGTTTACAAAAGATTATGGTGTAATCTTGTGCCTTTATGTAGATGATATGTTAATCTTTGGAACAAACATAAGTGACATAAATGAAGCCAAAGCCTATTTGAGTTCCTGTTTCAAAATGAAGGACTTAAATGAGGTTGATACCATATTGGGTATCAAAGTTAGAAGAAATAGTGGGGGTTATTCCTTGAATCAGTCTCATTATGTTGAGAAGATGTTTAAGAAATTTGAATATTTGAACTTCAAGGAAGCTAACACTCCATATGAAACATCATGCAAACTTAGTATGAACAGTGGAAGATCTGTGGCTCATCTAGAGTATGCTAGTGCAATAGGTACCTTGATGTATGCTACACATTGTACTAGGCCTGATATTGCATTTGCAGTTTGCAAACTTTCTAGATTTACTAGTAATCCGAGTACAGAACATTGGCGAGCAATTGGAAGAATTTTTGGTTATTTGAAAAGAACCAAAAGTTATGCTTTGCATTATGGAAATTTTCCAAATGTACTTGAGGGATATACAGTTACTAGTTGGATATCTAGTGATGGAGATAATAAATCCACAAGTGGTTGGATTTTTATGCTCGGTGGTGGTGCTATTTCCTGGGCCTCAAAGAAACAGACATGTATCACACATTCTACCATGGAAGCTGAATTTTTAGCTTTGGGGGCAGCAGGCAAAGAAGCAGAGTGGCTGAGAAATATGTTATTGGATATAAAGTTGTGGCCACAACCGATGCCAACCATTTCTTTGCACTGTGATAGTGAGGCAACTCTGTCTAGAGCTTATAATAAGATTTATAATGGTAAGTCTAGACACATCAGTTTGAGACATGCGTATGTGAGACAGTTAATATCCGACGGGATTATAACTGTGATTTATGTAAGGTCTTGTAACAATTTGGCAGATCCTTTTACTAAAGGACTTCCAAGAGAAATAATTTATGGAACAAGTCAAGAAATGGGCTTGCGACCAGTTTGAATTAATCAACAACAATGGAAACCCAAATTTTTTCTATGAATACCCATGGTTAAAAGGTTCAATGTGGTAATAACAAGTTGTTGATGACTGATTAGGTCACACTAGTGTAACTATTGTTCTAGTGTATATTTTATAGGGTGAGTAATATACTCTTAATGAAATTCAGGTAATGGAAGAATTTCACCTATATAGACATAAGAAGTGGTGCCGCTTCTAACAAGAGTTTTGGGTCGAACTTTTGTAAATGTCTATGAAACCAGGTGGAGCACATGGCCATAATGGTGCTACCTCGATATGAACATGGAAAAGAATAATTGTGTGTTCAGTCTTTCGATTCTAGCATAAGGAATTTTGGCTCAAACGCTTTAAGCCGCCATTAATTTCGTTAGGATTTTGAAGAACTGTAACTAAGTGAAAGTTCAAATCGCAAGATACTTTCATCTAAGCACTTTTGTTAAATTGAAGACTAAGTGGGGGATTGTTGTATATAGTCTTCAATTGTGTTTGTTAGGAAGATGTGTATGGGAGTTTGTCCCACATTGGAGGAATAAGAAAAACTTGATGTGTTTATAAGTACTTTTGTACTTGATATATTAAATTGAAAAGAGTTCATTTAGTTGGGCCAAACATGCATTGGGCTTGGATGTGCTTATAATTGGATTAATAATATGCTAATATATTATTAATCAAAGACTAGCACTTAGCACTTTGCACGAACACGAGCTTAAATATCATTTAATCTTTTGTTGTTTTGAAGAACGTTGATTTCATGAAAAGTCACAATTGTTCATGAAAGATTACATTGTTTCATGAAAGGGTACTTGATTCCTTTAAATATGGAATGGCACATGACTAAAAGATCACTTGCAATCTATATCTTCCAACCAAGAAAACCTTCTTTCTTTCAAGCAATTCATGTTCATGAAGAACGAATAAGTTGCTGTAAAATTCGTTCTTAAGATTAGGGAATCCTGGGGGTAATTAGCAAGTTAATCCCATCAGCAATATAGTGGGGGCTAATATTATCCTAAGGACAGAGAATCATCTCGTCCTAATCTAGTTTCTACAATTCATTTCTTATCATACAGATCTCATTTTCTAACAATCTTAGGATAATATTATGGAGAACACTATGAAGATGTTTGGTAATGATACTGTGAAACTTGATCGTTTTGATGGAACCAATTTCCTACGTTGGAAGGAGAAGATGTCGTTCTCTCTCATTGCTTTGAAGATCTTCTATATTCTAGATCCGAATTTTGGGGCTTTGCCAGAACCAGCAAACAATGACACTGAAGAAAAGATAGCAGAACGCAAGAAGCGTGTCGAAGATGAAACGCTGTGCAGAGGGTTTATTCTGAACTCCCTCTCTGATCGTCTGTATGATCTCTACACTCAAATTCAGTCTGCAAAGGAGATGTGGAAGGCCCTGGAGTTCAAATATGATGCAGAAAAACAAGGGGCAGATAAGTTTGTTACTTTTAAGTTCTTTGAATTTTCTATGGTTGATGGCACCTCTATACTTGATGAAGTGCATGAATTTCTGATATTGATTTCTAAGTTTAAAGACCTGGACATAACCATACCGGAAAAGTTAATTGTTGGAGGAATTATTGCCAAATTGCCACCTTCCTAGAATAATTACAGGAATAAGTTGTTGCACACTTCTGAGGAGTTCACTTTAGAACAGATTCAGAAACACTTACGAATTGAAGAGGAAACTCGAAATCGTGAGAAGGTTTTGAATGATGCTTCTAGTTCTAAAGTGAACTATGTTACTCAGAAGAATCTAAAGGGTAAGAGAAAGGCAAATATTTACTCAAATGCTTCTAACCCGAATAAAAAGGTTAAGAAGGACATGTGTGAAATCGTTTGTTACAATTGTGGAAAGAAAGGCCATTTCAAACGTTTCTGCAGGAACCCTAAGAAGGAGCATAATCAAAACAAGAAAAGGAACACTGAAGAGAAGGCGATTGCTAATGTTGTTGAGCAAAATACCAATGAGATCATCGCCATGCTCTCTGAGATGCATATTGGAATGGTCCAAGAGTTGCACATGGCTGGAATCAATACAAGCGATGATTGGTGGTATGACTCTGGTGCTACCACCCATGTTTGCAACAATCGCTCACTCTTCAAAGATTACATTGAGGCAGTGGATGGTCATGAAATTCTATTGGGAGACCATCATACTAGCAAGGTTCTTGGAAAAGGAAGTGTGATACTCCAGTTCACTTCTGGAAAGAAAGTTGTGTTGACCAATGTACTGCATGTTCCTTCCATTAGGAAGAATCTGGTTTCTGCTTTTGTGCTATGTAAGAAAGGACTCAAAGTTGTAATAGAGTCCGATAAGATCATCCTGTCTAAGGCTGGTGCCTTTGTGGGAAAGGGTTATGTATCCGATGGAATGTTCAAACTAAGTATCAATAAAGATGAAAGTTCCAATTATTCTTGTGTGCAATCTTTTGATTTAAGTATTAATATAGAAAGTACAACTTTTAATCTTTGGCATAATCGTTTAGGACATGTTAATTATCACACAATGAAATATATGTGCAAAGACGGAATTATTTCTTATAGCAATGAGCATAAAGAAAAATGTGAAGTTTGTGTTCAAGCGAAAATGAAAAGAAAACCTTTTCCAAAGGTTGTTAGACAATCTGAAATTTTAGAACTTGTACATTCTGATATTTGTGAGTTAAATGGTGTTTTAACTAGAGGTGGATATAGGTATTTTATTACTTTCATTGATGATTGTTCTAAATTTACCTATGTCTATTTAATAAAATCAAAAGATCAAGCTTTTGACATGTTTCAAGTTTACAAATCTATGGTAGAAACACAAAAGATAAGAAACTGAAAATCTTGAGATGTGATAGGGGTGGAGAATATTTCCCTACTGAATTTACTTCGTTTTGTGAAAATAATGGCATTGTTCATCAAGTTAGTGCACCCTATAGACCTCAACAAAATGGAGTGGCAGAAAGAAAAAATGGAGTTCTAGTTGATATGGTGAATGCCATGATTATTAACTCAAACTTACCTATGAACTTATGGGGTAAAGCTTTACTAACTGCATGTCATGTACATAATAGAATTCCTTCCAAGAAGATAAAACTGTCACCATATGAAATTTGGAAAGGAAAAAAACCTAAAATTAGTTATTTTAAAGTTTGGGGGTGCTTAGCCTATTATAAGGTCCCAGATCCTAAGAAAACTAAATTAGGTCCAAGAGCTTTGAAAAGTGTAATTGTAGGATATGCAGAAAATTCTAAAGCACATAGGCTGCTAGACTTAGACTCAAATGTAATTGAGGAATCTCGAGACGTAAAGTTCTTTGAGAATAAGTTCCGGAGTGATTCCAACCGTGTTAATGAGTCCTTGCAAATACCAAAAAAAGAAACAAGTTCTAATGCTTCTCTTAACAGTGATAGGTTAAATCCTAATGCTTCTAGTGAACTTAGAAGGAGTGTAAGAGTTAGAAAGGAGAAGAATTTGGATTTAGATTTCATAAATTCCCAAACAATTTCCTTTCTTGTGGAAGGAAATAGAGAAGTTGTTACCAATAAAATCCAAATCGTTCTCAATGTTGAGAATGAATGTGATGACCCAAAGACATTTCAAGAAGCAATGGCATCTAGAAATTTAGCTTTTTGGAAAGAAGCAATAGATGACGAGATGGAGTCTTTAATGGCTAATAAGACTTGGGTTTTGTCAGACTTGCCTCCTGGCTCAAAGGCTATAGGATGTAAGTGGGTTTTCAGGGTAAAAAAGAGTGTGGATAATGAATCAATCAAAGTTTTCAAAGCTAGGCTTGTTGGACAAGGATTTAGCCAAAGGGAAGGAGTATATTATTTTGATACTTATGCTCCTGTGGCTAGAATTGCATCTATAAGAATATTGATAGCTTTAGCCTCTCTGTATGATTTGCATATTCATCAAATGGATGTAAAAACTGCTTTTCTAAATGGTGATTTAGATGAAGAGGTGTACATGAGACAACCTGAAGGTTTTGTCCTTCTGAGTTATGAACATAAAGTTTGTAAGTTAGTTAAATCATTGTATGGTTTAAAACAAGCTCCGAAGCAATGGCATGAGAAATTCGATTATGTTGTTTTGTCTAATGGTTTTATACATAACTCTGCTGACAAGGTGTATATATTCTAAGTTTACAAAAGATTATGGTGTAATCTTGTGCCTTTATGTAGATGATATGTTAATCTTTGGAACAAACATAAGTGACATAAATGAAGTCAAAGCCTATTTGAGTTCCTGTTTCAAAATGAAGGACTTAAATGAGGTTGATACCATATTGGGTATCAAAGTTAGAAGAAATAGTGGGGGTTATTCCTTGAGTCAGTCTCATTATGTTGAGAAGATGCTTAAGAAATTTGAACATTTGAACTTCAAGGAAGCTAACACTCCATATGAAACATCATGCAAACTTAGTATGAATAGTGGAAGATCTGTGGCTCAGCTAGAGTATGCTAGTGCAATAGGTACCTTGATGTATGCTACACATTGTACTAGGCCTGATATTGCATTTGCAGTTTGCAAACTTTCTAGATTTACTAGTAATCCGGGTACAGAACATTGGCGAGCAATTGAAAGAATTTTTGGTTATTTGAAAATAACCAAAAGTTATGCTTTGCATTATGGAAATTTTCCAGCTGTACTTGAGGGATATACAGATGCTAGTTGGATATCTAGTGATGGAGATAATAAATCCACAAGTGGTTGGATTTTTATGCTCGGTGGTGGTGCTATTTCTTGGGCCTAAAAGAAACAGACATGTATCACACATTCTACCATGGAAGCTGAATTTTTAGCTTTGGGGGCAGCAGGCAAAGAAGCAGAGTGGCTGAGAAATATGTTATTGGATATAAAGTTGTGGCCACAACCGATGCCAGCCATTTCTTTGCACTGTGATAGTGAGGCAACTCTGTCTAGAGCTTATAATAAGATTTATAATGGTAAGTCTAGACACATCAGTTTGAGACATGCGTATGTGAGACAGTTAATATCCGACGGGATTGTAACTGTGATTTATGTAAGGTCTTGTAACAATTTGGCAGATCCTTTTACTAAAGGACTTCCAAGAGAAATAATTTATGGAACAAGTCAAGAAATGGGCTTGCGACCAGTTTGAATTAATCAACAACAATGGAAACCCAAATTTTTTCTATGAATACCCATGGTTAAAAGGTTCAATGTGGTAATAACAAGTTGTTGATGACTGATTAGGTCACACTAGTGTAACTATTGTTCTAGTGTATGTTTTATAGGGTGAGTAATATACTCTTAATGAAATTCAGGTAATGGAAGAATTTCACCTATATAGACATAAGAAGTGGTGCCGCTTCTAACAAGAGTTTTGGGTCGAACTTTTGTAAATGTCTATGAAACCAGGTGGAGCACATGGCCATAATGGTGCTACCTCGATATTAACATGGAAAAGAATAATTGTGTGTTCGGTCTTTCGATTCTAGCATAAGGAATTTTGGCTCAAATGCTTCAAGCCGCCATTAATTTCGTTAGGATTTTGAAGAACTGTAACTAAGTGAAAGTTCAAATCGCAAGATACTTTCATCTAAGCACTTTTGTTAAATTGAAGACTAAGTGGGGGATTGTTGTATATAGTCTTCAATTGTGTTTGTTAGGAAGATGTGTATGGGAGTTTGTCCCACATTGGAGGAATAAGAAAAACTTGATGTGTTTATAAGTACTTTTGTACTTGATAAATTAAATTGAAAAGAGTTCATTTAGTTGGGCCAAACATGCATTGGGCTTGGATGTGCTTATAATTGGATTAATAATATGCTAATATATTATTAATCAAAGACTAGCACTTAGCACTTTGCACGTGCACGAACACGAGCTTAAATATCATTTAATCTTTTGCTGTTTTGAAGAACGTTGATGTCATGAAAAGTCACAATTGTTCATGAAAGATTACATTGTTTCATGAAAGATTACAATTGTTCATGAAAGGGTACTTGATTCCTTTAAATATGGAATGGCACATGATTAAAAGATCACCTGCAATCTATATCTTCCAACCAAGAAAACCTTCTTTCTTTCAAGCAATTCATGTTCATGAAGAACGAATAAGTTGCTGTAAAATTTGTTCTTAAGATTAGGGAATCCTGGGGGTAATTAGCAAGTTAATCCCATCAGCAATATAGTGGGGGCTAATATTATCCTAAGGACAGAGAATCATCTCGTCCTAATCTAGTTTCTACAATTCATTTCTTATCATACAGATCTCATTTTCTAACACATAGTACCTTGAAGATCATAAGATGGATCTAAACTTGAAATGTATTCGTAACACACCTGCAAGGATTGACTCAAGGTGATAATTAATGTAAAATATAATTATTTTTAGTTTTGCCTAAGGCTGGCTAGTGGGATCGGTCGGCCCGACCCCGATCCGATCTCGCCCCGGTCTCGTCCTGATCCCCTGGAAAAAAAATAATGTCGGGATTCGAAATCGGGATGGGACCTGGGCTCGTACCGCCCAAGTCCGTCCCACCCCGACCCCCCTTTGCAAAAATGACCGTTGCACAATGACCAATTTATATTTTGGCTGTTGTGCAACGACCATTTTTGGCCCCGTACCACCTTATATTTATTTTAACCCCTAAGTTACTATATTTACACTTTAACCCAATTTTCCAACTATAAATATCTCATTGTTTCTTCATTTTATCCCACAAATTTTCCTACAATCTCTCTAATCTCTCAATCTATCTCTCTACAAGTCTACAATTACATTGCCTACTAAATATTTTATTTTATTTGCTCATTTGTATAATTGTATCAAAGTTTAAAAAGTTGGGACTGAAGTTGGCAACTAGCTTGAGGATCATTCATCGAGCAATGTTTCAATTTTCAACATCGATTACAAGTCAACGTTACGTCGGCGTTTGGTACCTTTGTTCGTTGTTTAAATTATTGTTGTTACTTTATTTTAATTATCACATTTTATTTAATTATCTTTAATTATTTATTTGTATAATTAAAATGGAAAGATTAAGAGGTATGTTTAAAGGTAAGGGTAAGGGTAAGAGTGCTTACTCTAGTAGGGGTAACAAGGGCATGTGTACTTCTTCTAGTCATTCTATTCCTAAACAGGATAATTTGATTAATTACACTTATATAGATGAAACTGATTTTTTTAATGATATATCATTAGATGATAAGATATAAACTACAACTGAACTAGACTTTAAGTTAGAAGATAATTGAGATGACACACTCACTAGTGCACCTCACGCCTCATATTCCCCCTAGTATGAGACGAGGCCCCACACAACGAAAATTAAAATCAGCTGCATGCGATTTTTTTGATAGGGACCAAGAGAATCAAGTAGTTAGCTACAAAATTTGTAAAAATGTTTATAAATTTAAAATGAGAAAAGGTCAGGGTAGGACGGGAGGTTTATTGAGACATGGACAAGGCTTTCATAAAGCTAGGTGGGATGAATACGAGGCTACAAAGTCGGGTGCGCCAATGCGCTCTCAGTCGGGACAAGGTTCACATAGTGTCCCGGACCAAGTACAAGGTCAAATTAACCCGATAACGGGGGGAATTGTAGGTCCTAAATACGATACACATAGAGATAGGGAAGCAATAGCAAAATTAGTTGCGGTGGAGGGTTTGCCTTTTTAATTTCCTTCATCTCCTGGGTTTATTCATTATATAAGAGATATGTATAATCCTGCTTTTAAAGGTTTTCCTAGATCAACTGTTATGAGAGACGTTTTTAAATTTGAAAATGAATATCAACAATACTTACGTTATGCATTATATCATTTTCCTGCCAAAGTATCTATCACTTCTGATATAGGTCGTAGTACTAACGACAATGATTATTTAATTGTAACATGTCATTGGATAGATTATAATCGGTATACGCAAAATGTATTTTAGCATATAGATATATTGATGATAGGCACACCGGAAATTTTATTGCAGAAAATATTCATCAAGTTTGCAATTATTATGGTATAACTGAAAAAATAATGACTGTTACATTAGATAATGCTTCTTCTAATAATTATGCTGTGAGACTTTTAAAAGATCTATTAACTTCATCTTTTCCTAATCATTTTCATATAAAATGCGCGTGTCATATTTATAACTTAGTTGTAAAGAATGGTCTATCACCTTTTTGAAGACATTCTTAATAAAGTACAATTTGCTATAAACTTTATTTTTAGAAGTAATAAATACAAAGATTAAAAGAATATAAAAAAACTTGTCACAATTGTGGATTATCTTTTAGAAAAATTCATGAAGAAGTAGCGACTAGGTAGAATTCTCTATATGAAGAACTACTTGTTGCTTACGATTATAGAAGACCTATAAGTTTATTTTTTAACACCCATAATCGAAATCCAATTAATATGCTTATAGATAATGATTGGGAATTTTTTTTAGAACTTAATGAATTTTTAGAGAATTTTTTTCAAGCAACTAAAGAATTTTCTGGTATATATATTATCCTACTATTTCAACTATGTTATTTTATATGGCTCTAACATTTTTGTTACTTAATGAATATATGAAAAAACCATCTTATAAGGCACCTATTAAAAAGTATTTTTTTCCTATTCCCACTATTTATATTATTGGTGTTGTATAAAATCCGACTATTAAAATAGACGGTTGTAAAACACTTACTGAAATTATTTATGATTGTATAGAAGTACTTCCACATCCAACTCCAAAAAACCCAAATGAACAACCACTTAAGGAACCAACTAAAGAAGAAGTTTTGTCTAGCATACACGATGAATGCAAAAAAAAATATACGCATTACCAACAAGAAAGTGCTAGCAACCAACAAACTTCTATACCATCTCCTTCTTCTTCTTCAATACAACCTTATAAAAGACATGATGTTTCTGCGGCTAGTATTGAAAGCCTTAGAAATAGAATGTTTAGTGGTTCCACTGCTAATCAAGTTAGCAAGTTTGATGTTTTTATTTTGTAGGATGTTGTACAGTACCAAACAGTTCTCAATGAAGAAGGACGTGAAGACTTGCTTAAATACTGGAGGAAAAATGAGAAGACATTTCCGACACTAGCAAAGATAGCCCGAGATGTGTTGATCATTCAAGCATCATCAACAGCGTCTGAAAGCACTTTTTTTGCTGGAAGATTTCAAATAGGAGAGTACAGACACTCATTAGCGGGAGACAACTTGGAGATTGCAGTTTTATTCAGAGATTTGATACGAGCGGAGCGTAGAAGGTGTAGTCAACCAGAGAACAACGAAGAAGAGGATGAAAACTTCAACGAAATCTTGTCCGATGGAACTGGAAGCGACGTTGACCAATTTGATCAAATTCTAATTCCAACTGAAGAACCACAAGACATTGTGAAGAAATTTAAAAAGGTGTTTATAAATATGTAATTTTTTTAATTGCAATTTTACTATGTGATTTGGAATTTTCAACACCACAAAGTTACAATTTTGAAATTGTATTACAAAAAATCATATTTCTATTAAATAATATAAGAGGCACAAAAGTAGTCTTGGGATATTTTTATTACACTATCTTGTTCAATTATTGAAGTCTTTATATATATATTATTTTTTAAAATTAAGTGCAAAAAAAATAATAGAAATCCCTATCCCGACCCTGCCCCGCTAAGACCAGTCCCCTTTTCTGATGGGATGAGGGACGGAATGGGACGTTGGCCAGTCCCACTAGTCCCGGCCCGCTGGTCCTGACTTCTCCCCCAGTCCCGTCGGGTCCCGTCCCACAGGGACCTGCCCCGCCCCGAACCCGCCCCGTTGGACACCCCTAGTTTTGCCTATGCCCTTATTAACTCAATTTATCTTTTCATCATAATATATATATATATATATATATATATATATATATATGTTTGGCATAGACGAAGGCGTGTTTTGCTGATTTATTATGTTATTGAGTTTTGCATTGCTTGTATCACTCGGTTTTGAAAACCCACAAAAGTAAATAAATAAAAAAGAGTTGTGCAAGATCTTTGCTGCAGACAGCGGTATTATCCATTTCCTTACATTTTGAGTCTGAAATAGCCTTGGGCTCTGCGTTGTTGAACAACGAGACATCTTCGAAGCACTGCCACTATTTCCTTCTCGATGCTGTCCGAAATCACTACCTTCTTCTCGAATTCTTCCACCGTCACCGTGCCTCTCTCGCCCAATTATCCACAAAATCAACACACTCCCTTAACTATAAGGATACCTGTATTTTGGTCCTTTTTATAAATTTTCCTTTTATGTTTGTGAAAAATGTGGACACTTTTATGAGACGTTTGAACATAAAAAGTTTTTTTTTTAAAAAATAAAATAAAAAAATCAAACATTGTTTTGTTATAGTAGTAGAATTTAATGAGTTTTTGAAAATGGACTGAAAAACTTGTTTAGACCAATTATTTAGTGAAAAATATTTTTTCCCACTCACAAAACTTTAATTTTTCTTCAACTAATATGCATGTCTAAACATAACTTCAAAAAAACAATGAATTTCTACAACAACAAAATAACAATGAATTTTTACATGCTCTAGCTAACTATAGGAGATATTTAAGTATGATAACTATACTTAAAATAAAGTACAATCCGTAACTATGTTATGTGTTCAGTTTACTGCTCATAGCAATATTGTATTTACCCTTCTCCCAGATCCAGTGTATTCTCATCTATATCTCTCTTCTCCCTAACTTGTGTCTTCTCCCTCATCCCTCTCTCCATTTTCACCATTAATGCCCCGTCCGAATTGGTGCATTTGTCGGCGGTGGCGGCTAGAGATAGGGTTTCTTCTGCCATTGAAATTGAGTCATGTTTAGTGATATCAGAGACAAATATTCTACATGCAATCAATAAATATTTAACTTAAAATCAACCTGTCTATTTACAATATCCTAAGGGTCCTATTTATAGTAGTACATGGATTATTCTAGAAGACAAACTAAAGGACACAAACTCTAGCTTGAAGCTTTCTGGCAAGTGGGGACAAATAGAAAATGGTTCGGGTTTTCTTGGTGGCCAAGGGTGTTCTCAGCCTTGGTGTGAATAATAGGAAAGGGTTTGGATTTTCTTGGAGACAAGGATGAACTAAAACTCCTTCACACCTCTTTGTGGCATCCAAGTAGAAGAGTGGGTGGATTTGTCTTCTCAAGGATGACATCTTTTTGAAATGTGTTTGAAAGCTTCCATTCCTTGTACTTGTTTTGATGAACCATTCGGCCACCTCTTGACTTTCCCCTTGGACGATTTTGATGCCTTCAAGTAATCAAATTCATGAGTTGCCTTCTTGGAAGGCTTATCTTCTAGACCATTCATGTCCTTGCCAACTTTTCCTTAACCTCTTAGAAGACTTTTTGGTCTAGTCACATTAGTACGTGGTTTAGTCATTCCTTCCTATTATATGGCTCATTAAATGTGTCCTAAGAAGAACTAAAAGCTAAGATAAGAAATAAAGAAAAGCTAAAAGAAAAACAAACATGGTCTTCGGCCACGACCTACATACAAAGGCCGAATAAAAACTTGCTTCTTAGATCTTCACATGACAACTCCAATTCCACTCTATTTTCCATGCCATTTTAGGCATATTATCATTGGATGATCAACCATCTTTGGAACTTCGAGCTTATTACCTTGAGGATCAAAATGAAACTTTTATCTCATGGGGATTTTTACATCACCAATAATTTCATGTAATAACTCATGTATTCCATAGTTCCTCTTTGCATAATTTATACGGGATGAAGAGAAATGAGGTAAGTAAATCAATCATAGCATATACAAGTCAAACATGCCTATCATTCTTTCCCCGACATATTACGCTACTATCAATACAACATTACCCAATAATATAAATTGGTATCCACTCAAGTGTTCATCACAACCACTAAGGTGGGATCCTCTTTTACACAAAATAACCCTTCAATATTTATAAACTATATATGCCATCCAATCAGAGTCTAAAAGAGTAAACCGTAACCTATCTTAAAGCTGAACAAGAGCCACAAACCCTCAAGCCAATGCCTTTCCTTTTGGGAGTGCTTCAAACCGATCGGATTCTAACAAATATGAGTTCTACATTAAAATACGAATCTAAGGATACCCATATTTCCATAGTATTACCCGAAACCTAAAATAATCAAACTCGAGCCCGAAGGGCAAAAGTGAAAATTGATTTCAAAATCATCTTACCCATAACCTAAATAGTCAATATCCTAAAAATCATTTAATTCTAATTACTTTAAAGCCTTCAATTACATTTAATTCCATCAAACCCATTTTATAGAAAATCCTTACTCTACAACTTTAATTCAAGGGTGGAATAGATAAATAATGATTGGAACTACGATTAATTACTTAGAATGTGATTATAAACTTACCCCCATGAAAATTCTTGAAGAATGCACTTGATTTCACTTTAAACCGAGCTCTAAACTTGATGAAAGTGGAAAATGGGGTTTGAAATGGGAATTTGGGAAGAAACCCCCCATGAATCCTGACCCTTCATAGCGATCACAGACTAAGGCATCGTGATGCTCATCCGTGACCCAGCCCAGTTGGGCTCATTATGGCCGTGAGACCCCGCTCACAACCATGATGGCCCGCGACTCACCTACCAGACACACACATATATAAGACCGTTCAGTCGTTGGGGTATCTATGGCCATATTGTACGGTACGTACAACTTGTATGGCGAGAAGTACGGTTCGTACATTATTGTACGATCCATATAAAATAGCCATCATCGAGTTGCAAATTCCAGTGATTACCAAATATTGGGGGTCTTCATACAATCAAGGTACAATCCGTATAAGCCACCGTATTTTGTTGGTTTTCGACGGTCATTGTACGGTGCAATTTTGTTGCCCGTATAACTTTCTATAATCTGTAGAATCCTGGCGTATCACAGGAATCACTAAATATTGGTTTTCTAAACTCTTAAATCATGGGTAAGTCTTAGTTTGAAGGTACGAGGTGTCACAATATCTCCATTTTGGGATCATTCATCCTCGAATGATGGGTCATGGTTAAGAATGAGACTGAAGATGGCATGAGTACATGAATATGAGGAAACATGACATGGAACATGGGGGCTGAATTACATGATTACATGAAAATATAAACATGAGGACATGAGACATGAGACATGAATAGTGATACATGAATGTGAAACATGAGACATGGGCACTCACGGGACATGACATGAATACTGAAGTTAATTACCTTGTACGATTTTTGCTTGCTCCTCAAATAAGTGCAGATATCTGGAATTCATGTCCTCTTCTTCTTCCAATGTAGCCTCATCAACTTTCTGACTTCTCCACAACACTTTCACTGAGGCAACTTCCTTAGTTATCAACTTATGAACCTGAGGATCCAGAATAGCCACATGAACCTCTTCATAGGTTAGACCATCCTTAATTGTGATGGATTCAGTAGGAACAACCAGCGATGAGTTTCCCACACGCTTTTTCAACATTGATACATGAAACACTGGGTGTACAATAATTACATCTTGTGGCAATTCAAGCTCATAAGCCACTTGGCCAATTTCTCACAGGAGCTTGTACAGTCTGATATATCTGGGACTCAGTTTCCCTTTCTTTCCAAACCTCATGACACCTTTCATAGGTGAAACTTTCAGAACAATTGAATCATCAACTTTAAACTCCAAGTCTCTACACTTCACGTCTGAATAGCACTTTTGGAGACTCTAAGTTGTTTTCAAATGCTCCTAAATCAACATGACCTTTTTTATAGCCTGATGGACCAGGTTCGGCCATAATAATTCTACTTCACAAACTTTAAACCAACCAATTGGCGATCTACATCTACACCTTCGCTTATACAGAGCTTCAAACGGTGCCATCTTGATACTAGCATAGTAACTGTTATTATAAGTAAATTCAATGAGAGGCAAGTAATCATCCCAATTATCTTTAAAATCTAGGACACATGCTCTGAATATATCCTCGAGGATCTGAATAGTCCGCTCTGCCTGGCCGTCTATCTGAGGATGAAAAGTCATATTGAGAGTTACCTTGGTACCCAATCCTTTCTGGATAGACTTCCAAAAGCACGCTGTGAACTGAGCACCACAATTCAAAATAATGGACACTGGGACCCATGAACTTTGATAATTTCTCAGATATATAACTTAGCATAATCCTCTGTTGAATCTGTGGTCTTGACTGGAAAGAATGTAAGTCGATCCATAATTACCCAAATCGAATCACGCCTTCGGGATGAGTGAGGTAGACCTGTTATGAAGTCCATGTTTATCATCTCATATTTCCAAATAGGAATATCAATACTATGAGCCAACCCACCAGGCCTCTAGTGCTCATTTTTCACATGTTGACAATTCAAACACTTGGCTACAAAGTCAGCACATTCCTCTTCATATCTTTCCACCAATAAATCTCTTTAAGATCATGATATATTTTTGTAGAACCTGGATGAATAGAATACCTGGAATTTTATGCTTCTGCCATGATTGACTCTCTGAGTCCATCTACATCTAGAACACATAACCTACTCGGTACCTCAAAGTACCGTCATCTCTCCCTTGTTCAAAAGTCATAGTCTTATATTTTGTAAATATCCTCTTTCAGCTACAACAAATAGGGATCGTTAAAATGCTTCTCCTTCACTTTGGCTACTAAGGAGGATTCAGACATGTTCTGGACAACCACACTACCATCTTCTGAGTCTAAAAGTCGAAGTCCTAAACTAGCTAGTCGGTGAATTTTCTTTGTCATGGTTCATTTTCCTTTTTCAACATTAGTTAATCTTCCCATGGATCGCTGACTAAGAGCATCGACTCCCACATTCGCTTTCTCCGGATGGTAGAGAACATCCACATAATAATCATGTATCAATTCAAGCCATCTCCTTTGTCTAAGATTCAACTCCCGTTGCTTAAAAATATCCCGAAGGCTCTTGTGATCTGTGAAAACGTCAACATGAACTCCATTCAAATAGTGGTGCCATATCTTGAGTGCGAAAACCACTATTGCTAATTCTAAATCATGAGTCAGATAGTTCTTTTCATGAGGCTTAAGTTGTCGGGATGCATAGGCTACAACATTGCTATGCTGTATTAAATACACCCAAGACCAACTCATGAAGCATCACAATATGTAACGAACCCCTCAGTTCCCTATGGCAATGTTAACACGAGCAAATGTCAGTCTCATTTTCAATTCTTCGAAA
This sequence comes from Anisodus tanguticus, assembly GCA_034509755.1. NCBI lineage: Eukaryota > Viridiplantae > Streptophyta > Magnoliopsida > Solanales > Solanaceae > Anisodus > Anisodus tanguticus. The sequence goes on along the minus strand of CM067546.1, from coordinate 20,667,999 downwards.
CTACGCTCACAAGCATCTGACCGCTAATATTTGACTTTCTTCTGACTTAATCTAGTCAACGGAGCTGAGATGAAGAAAACCCTTCTATGAAGCGCCTGTAATAGCCTACCAGACCCAACAAACTTCTTATCTTGAAGACTGAGGTGGGTCTGGGCCAATTCTTTACTACCTCGATTTTCTAAAAATCAACTTGAATGCCTTCACCTGAAATTATGTGGCCTAGAAATGCCATTGATTTTAGCCAAAATTCACACTTGGAAAATTTGGCATAAAGATTGTGATCTTGGAGTGTCTGCAATATTATTCTGAGATGTTCAGCATGATCAAGCTCACTACAGGAATAGACTAGAATATCATCAATGAACACAATGATGAAAATGTCAATATAAGGCTTGAAGACCCTATTCATAAGATTCATGAAAGCAGCAGGGACATTTGTTAATCCGAATGATAATTTAAGCACTTCGCTAGTGAAAGATAGTATAGTAATTAGATTGTCTCCACAGGGATTGGTACAAATAATTACTCAAATGAACTTGCGAGGAAAATAAATTTTGATATTGTTGTGGTTATAATCCCTGATTAATAACTAAGAAAAATGTAAGTAAAGACAATTGATAACGAGAGAATGATCACTATCAAGATGAGAAATAAGGGAAATAGACAAGACAAGTGTAAGATGATAGTTGAGATACGATTCTGTTTAAGATTCATGTATAAAGTCCTATTGATTCTCACAAATTCAATAGTTAATTAGAGTATTCCTACGGTTTAGATCCCTCTTCCAATTAAGCCTAAACTTTATATAATAAACTAATGGCAGCCCAGTGAACATATATGCAAGAACCCATTAATGGTTTAGTCTCAAGAAAAACGTCTTTCAAATATTTTTCCTCTTAGTTCAACCAATAATTTCAAGAAGCTCTTTCGATTACTTAAAAGAAGTATTGATTTCAAACCAACAAGATAATGCAGAGAAGTTTCTAAACTATTCCTCGTTCGATTAAATAAAATAGTAAACAATTTCACAATTTAATTTAAAAGTCCATAAACAAATTCAAGCATGAAACAAAGAATCAAAATCCATAATTAATCACCTAAATACCACGTCTGTCAAAACCCTATAAGTAAATTACTCCATAATAGAAGAAAAGAACATCGAAGAATAAGAACTAGAAAATATTATAACCGACGATCGATCCAAACTTCCATATTGAACCGAATCATGATGGAAAGTAATGAATTCGGGCGTCAAATACTCTCGTATTCTCCTCCCCTTGTTTTATCGCTCCAAAACCATGATGAGCCAAAATATTATAAAGTCCCAGGGGTTTGTCCATAAAATGACAAAATTAGACTCGAATTAAATTTTTTCGCCGTCTCCGTGCGCGGTTGCGCAGTTGGAGACTACTTCGCGCAACCACTTCACGCAACTCCACTTCGAGCAGCTAGTTTACTCACTGTCATGCCTGCGCGAAGTGACTCCCAAATGCGTGATTGCGCACCTCTTTTCCTCTAATTTCTTAATTATTTCTTCTTTGTTTCATCTATTTTCCTCTCAAGTTATGCTCGTCTTCACCTAGACCACATTACGTCTTGTACCCTGCCTCGCTAATGTACAGTCTCTATGAAAGTGGCCTTACTTACCACACCCATAACAAATATTCATACCTATGTGACACTCTACCGAGTGTCTCTTACCACACTTACCGCAAACTCGATTATTAAAGGTCCACTGACCCACACTGGCTTGTGATTGATAGCTTGATGCTGTGAAATTCTGTCACTTCTGATCATTCCTGAACTTTAGGATAGGGGCATTGGTTGAAGATGGAGCGAGTCCTAATGACCTGGTTTTTACAGAATTGTCTGCCTCTACCTCTTCCATGACTGAAGTGACCTAAAGACTTAGCTCTCATATTGAACTCCTTGTCTTTCGGGCTAGGGCTTGAAATATGTAACACCTCGTACCTTTAAACTAGGCAATGTGTATTATTCAGGGGTTTAGGAAACCAAGACGGGGAGTTTAAAGTTGAAAACCAGTTTCAGCTCTGTAGATTAAATTTTATGCCAGGATCTACATACCGTAAAATATTCTATGGTCCGTCAAAATGAACCGCCAATCTCATTTTTGTAAATTGACGGCAAGCTATTCTACGGACCGTATAAATTTATACGGTCCATCGATTTCCACCATCTTAGAACAACAACTTTCATAACTCACTGGAAATTTGAAAAAATGTAGTACGATCTGATTATATAGTCCATACAATTATTGACGGTCCAGAACCAGACCGTCAAAGGATTGACAACCTGTTAATCTCAACCGTCAATTTCATCTGACAACAAACAATATAAACATGCATACTTAGTTTCAAAATTAGTTTTTCATATTCTCAAACCCTAAAGCGAAGGTTTCTCTCTTCCCAAACTTCTCCTACATCAAGATAAGCCTTTATTCGCGTGATTCTATGTGATTCTAACGTAATCCTAATGAATTGTAAGTAGAATCCAATGTTCCTAACCTAGGGATTTTCAGGATAAATCCAACTTAAGGTTTAGGGTTCAAGTTTTGGGTTTCTACTCCATAGTTTAGATTTTTAAGACACGTATTGGAGCGATTAAGGTATGTAGAGATATTATCTACATATGGGAACATCTTTAATCATCCACGCACCTCGTTATTGAGATTAGTGTGAATTACATTCGAATTTGGGATTCTTACCCTAGTTCATAAAAATACAAAACTTGTGATTATAACTTCGTAGTTATTCATAATTATCACTTTAGTTATTATGGACTCAGTAAGTAATCAACATAGACTTGTTATTTATATAAACGAGTCTCAATCTAGAATACTCAGTATGCTTATAAACTAGTTAAATCTCTAGTACTCATATCAGTTCATGAATTTCATGTTCAGTATTTCCTATCAGTATACTTTAGTAATCCAGTATCATGATGAGCACCTATATTTGGGGCCCAAGGCCACATATTATTTTGGGCTAAGGCAACAGTTATTGTATACATATACTTGGGCCCGAAGCCACATATTTGTGCACACATATTAGGCCTAAGGCCACAATTATTATTATTTATCATTTTAGTTAAACAAGTGACTCTCCATTTCAGTACATGAAGTATTCTCATTATTTTCTTCCTCATTCAGTTATCAGTTATCAGTTTCAAATTCAGTACAATATCATTTTATTGATTTGCGTTGCCCTTTTGCCGAGCACCCCACAACTATTTATTCTTTCAGTTGCTTTACATACAGTACAATTCAAATGTACTAACGTCCCTTTGCAAGGTGCCTGCACTTCACGATGCAGGTGCCAAGTTTCAAGATGACGGATCTGCTCAATAGGATTGCTTTAGTATCAGCCATATGGTGTGCCCCATCTCATTCTGGGTGTCAGTCTATTATTTCATGATTATATCTTATTAGTAGAGGTATGACAGGGCCTTGTCATGGTACACAAATTTCAGTCAGACTCATGTTTTAGAAGTTTCATAGACTAGACTAGTTCAGTATGTTAGATATGTCAGTGTTTACTACTTTTAGACTTATGTTATTTTTCAAACTTCTTTCGTTATCATTCTTTTAGATCATCAACTCAGTATTATATTTTGCATGTTTTAAATTAGTATGATAGTATGTTTTGATGCCCATGTTGATTCAACAGCCATGTGGTTCGCTCGGTCATATAGCCAAGCACCGAGTGCCATATATTGCCCAGGCCATAGTTCATAGTGTGACAAAGCTTGGTATCAGAGCCCAAGTTCAAGTGTCTTAGGGAGTCTATGAAACCGTATCCAGTGCGATCACTTTTATGTATGTGAGCACCCCACACATGTAAATAGTCGACCACCAAGACATCTTGGATTATCTCACTTTTTTCATACTCTAGATCGTGCAGGTAGAGCTATACCTTCAGGACATCCGTCTAACTCGTGTGTATTATATATTTCAGAAAATGCTTATGAAAAGGAAAACAACTACAAGCAATAGAGTTGCTGCTAATACTGCTCATGAGGAAGATGTTTAGGCTCAGGGAGCTAATTTGGGTACAACACCCCCACCCGATGCTATAGGGCCTGTAGAGATCCCAGTTCTATCTCCCAATTTTACTGACTCTGATGTTAGGGGAACTATTCAGTTGCTCACCCAACTAGTGGTTGCGTAAGACCAACATTAGGGAAATACTCTAAGCATGGGAACTAATAGGGAGTCATCCAGTTCCAAGACTTGTGAGTTTCTACGAATGGACCCTCCAGTGTTCAAATGGTCAAGCAAGACAGGATCCATAGAATTACATTGATGGGCTTCAGTTAATCTTCCATGTTATGCATATTACTGAAGTAGAGGCTTCAGAGTTTGGAGGTTATCAGGTGCAGGATGTTGACAATATTTGGTATGAGTCATGGGAGCAGTCCCACAGGGAAGCTTCACCTTTAGCAACTTGGGATGAGCTTGCTAATTCTTTTATTGAGCGCTTTCTGCCAGTTGAGGTCAGGGGGCAAATGCCATTGAATTTGAAAAGCTTAAGCAAAACGGCAAGAGTGTGCAGGATTACTATCTTCAGTTTGTATCTTTAGCAAAGTATGCTCCACATATGGTCCCAGACATAAGGGCCAGAGTCAGGCATTTCGTTTATGGTCTTGATCCATATTTGTATGATGTACCTAATATTACGGCTCAGAATAAAGAGATGACTATTACAAAGATGGTTGCTTTTGTACATGGTAATGATAACAAGTTGAAAGAAGAGGAAGCCTTGAAAATAGAGAAGGGAAAGGAGTTTAATAAGATAGCCAAATATTCAGGTCACTTCAGTCATAGTGGAGGTGGAGGCAGATAGTTCTTTAAAACCGGTCATTAGGACCTGCTCCATCTTCAGCTAGTGCCCCAGCCCCAAAGTTCAAGAATGATAATAAGAGGCAGAACTTCATAGCTGCAGGCTCACAATCACAGGTCAACGTGGGCCATAGGGGTTTCCAGTATCCTACTTGCAACACTTGTGGTAAAAGGCACTCGAGGTGTATTGTTCAGGCATGGATAGTTGCTTTAGGTGTGGTTAACAGGGTCTCTTTCTAAGAGATTGCCCATCGACAAGGCAAGGTACAGGTGGTAACGTAGCACAATCCACCAATTTAACAGTCAATCTCATATTTCTCAGCTTAACGAAAGCATGGTGCAGCTAAGTTTGGTAAACAGGCAGAGGTCAAAACTGCCTATATGCTTTAGCCAACCGTCAGGATACAGAGGCTCGTATAGATGTTGTTACTTGTATATTAACGGTCTTCACTGTTGACATTTATGCTCTTATGGTTTCTGGATTCACTCTATCATATGTAACCCCTTTTGTTGCTAAGAAATTTGGTATAGAATCAGAAAAGTTACACGAACCTTTTGAGGTATCCACTCCAGCTGGTGAGTTAGTCATAGCCAGACGGGTATATATGAGTTGTCCAATTAAAATCTATCACCACATTACTATAGTCGATCTGGTAGAGTTAGAAATGATAGACTTTGATGTAATTATGGGCATTGACTGGTTGTCTTCATGTTATGCTACAATAGGTTGTAGAACCAAAATTATAAAATTTGGATTTTCAGGTGAACCAGTCATAGAATGGAAGAGTGATGCAGTAGCACCTGTGGGGAAGTTTATTTCCTATCTTAAAGCAGAAAGATGATATCCAATGGGTACATTTACCATCTAGTTCTGGTTAGGGATGCATATACCCAGACCCAGACTCTTTAGTAAATACCAGTTGTCAATGAGTTTTCAGAAGATCTTGCCGGAGTTCCTCCCGATAAAGAGATTGAATTCAGAATTTATCTACTTCACGCCACTAAGCCAATATTTATTCCACCATATAGAATGGCTCCAACAGAGTTAAGAGAACTAAAATCCCATTGAAATATCTCCTTGATAAGGGATTCATTAGACTAAGTGGCTCACCATCGGGTGCACCAGTCTTGTTTTTTCGAAAGAAAAATGGGTCTTTTCGTATGTGCATTGACTACATGTAGTTGAACAAGGTCACTATTAAGAACAAATATTCTCTTCCCAGAATCGATGATCTATTTGATCAACTTCAGGGTGCTCAGTGTTATTCCAAGATTGACCTCAGATCAGGATACCATCAGCTTAAGGTTAAGGAAATTGATATTCCAAAAACCGTCTTCAGAACTCTCTATGGTCATTTCAAATTTTGTGCCATATTATTCGGATTGACAAATTACTCAGTTCCTTTCATGAATATTATGAATAGGGTCTTCAAGCCTTATCTTGATCTTTTCGTCATTATCTTCATTGATAATATTCTAGTATATTCCCGTAGTGAGGCTGATCATGCAGAACATCTCACAGTAGTGTTGTAGACACTTCGAGACCACGAGCTTTACGCTAAGTTTTCCAAGTGTGAATTTTGGATTAAGTCAGTGGCATTCTTAGGCCATATGATTTCAGGAGAAGGCGTTCAAGTTGATTTTCAGAAAATAGATGCTTTTAAGAATTGGCCCAGGCCCACTTCTGCTTCAGATATATGAAGTTTCTTGGGTCTGGAAGGCTATTACAAGCATTTTGTAGAAGGTTTCTCTTCCATCTCAACTTTATTGGCTTGATTGACTCAGAAGAAAGTCAAATTTCAGTGGTCAGATGTCTGTGAGTGTAGTTTCGAAGAATTGAAAATGATACCGACTTCTTCTCCAATGTTGACATTACCAGAGAGAATCAAGGGGTTTGTTGTATATTGTGATGCTTCAGGAGTTGTTCTTGGCTGTGTCTTAATGTAGCATGGTAAGGTTATAGCTTATGCATCCAGACAAATTAAGCCTCATGAAAATAATTATCCGACTCATGACTTAGAATTGACAGCCATAATTTTTGCACTCAAAATATGTCATCATTATTTGTATGGAGTTCACGTTGACATCTTCACAAATCACAAGATCCTTCAGTACATTTTCAAACAACAGGAGTTGAATCTTAGGCAGTGGAGATTGCTCGAATTGATAAAAGATTATGATGTAGATGTTCTCTACCATCCAGGGAAAATGAATGTGGTAGCTGATTCTCTTAGTCGACGATCCCTGGGAAGTTTGGTTAATGTTGAAGAAGATAAGAGAACCATGACGAAGGATTTTCATCGACTAATTAGTCTAGGAGTTTGACTCATGGACTCCAAATATGGCAATGTTGTGGTTCAGAGCAAGTCCGAATCATCCTTAGTAGCTGAGGTGAAGGGAAGCAGTTTAGTGATCCCTACTTGTTGTAGCTAAAAGAGGGATTCACAAGCATAAGACTACAACTTTTGAATAAGGGGGAAATAATGGTACTTTATCCACCCAGGTTCCATAAAGATATATCATGATCTTAAGGAGATTTATTAGTGGAATGATATGAAGAGGAATGCGGCAGACTTTATAGCCAAGTGTCCAAATTATCAACAGGTGAAAGCCGAGCACCAGAAGCCTGGTGGTTGACTCAAAATATTGATATTCCTATTTGGAAATGGGAGATGACAAATATGGACTTCATAACTAATGTAAGTACAGAGGGCTTTGAGTTGGTACATGGTTCGAATCTTGGTGAGATTTGAATTGACAAAAAAATAGGTAAGGAAAATAGGGTTCTCAGTTTATCCGCAAGGTAGGTAGTATGGTGGTTGAAGGCTGTTTCGGTGGTTTGGCTTAAAAATCTGAGTTGGCATTTTGGGAGGTGATCCTGGGAATGTTATGGGAGAGGGTGGTGGTGGTGGTTTTGTATTTTAGTGGAGCTAAGTTTGCGGAAACAACCTGGGGCAGTGAGGGTGTGAAAAGAGGATTCAATGGGATGTTGGGGTGGTTGTTTGTAATTGCGGGTGTTTGTAGTTGATTGCGGGTATTGAGCTTTGGTGGGGGTGTTTTTTAGATGATGTGGAGGGTGGTGATGTAAACAAATAAGTAATTGGAGCACGGATTGTATACAGATTGTTGGAAACAATCTGACACACAAACCAAGTCACAATTCAGTAAATATGGGTCCTTGGATGGTAACACGAGGAGTAAATTGCTCGCGTGGGCTCCAAGATATTGTGATCAATTTCACAATGACTAGCTTGAGGCTTGTTGCCTGCAATGCTCAAGACAAACCTAGCAAGGCTGATCGAAACCTTCGACACAAGGGTGGTTCTTCCGGAGAACCAAGCGACCCTCCCGCAGGATCAACTAAGTATAACAATCCCGGAATGAAATGCTTAGCTAAATTGAGTTAACACTGAAGTTTTTCATTAACAACAACTGATTTTCACAATGGCCAAAAGGTCCTTTTTATAGTAGAGAAAATACCATTCTAGAAGAAAAATGTAAAGACACAAACTACTACTAACTCGGCTATGGTGGGAACGGGGGAGGGGAAGAGTCCTTGGCCGAAGGGGATGGATGCCATCTTCCAACGACTTCTAGAGCCTTTCTTGTGAGCTTCCATATGTGATCTTTAAATGACATTCTTGGAAAGTGGAGCAAGATATCTCCCTTGATATATATTCTAGACCGATCGGTTGGAATAGTTCAAGCAACTCCTTGGCTTCCTCGAATTCATCTTGATGTCATCAAATTTAGGAAGTCCATACACGGTTTATCTTCTTGAGGGGCACACCTTCTAGATGGTACATTTAACTCTTGTTGTCATGTGCATTCTCGGACATGTCACTTTCGAATGAAGCTTCATTCGGCCTTGTCATCTTTCCCTCTTACATAGTGTCTTAAATGTGTACTAGGTGAAGCTAAGGGTTCTTAATGTGTCCTAAGTAACTACTAGTTCATCTAAGAAGTTAAAGACAATAATTTAAAGCAAGGCCTCAACCAAGACCAACACTTAAGGCCGAAAAATACAACTCTTTCTAAGACAATCTAGTGTTGTCTCCTAAGCCATTCCACAACCATACATTTCCAAGTTTTTGGTCGTGTGTTTATAGCTCATCATTGGCATTCTTGGATCTCTAATTCTTATCTTGAATTGAGGACTTAAGTGCAGGGTTTGATTTACATCATTCTCCCTTCTTTGAAAGAATTTGTCCTTTCATGGGGATCAAATGCAAGGACTCCTCACTATCAATTCTTTCATGTGGACTTGGTTTCTTGCATGAGTCTTCTTGAAATTTAGCCAACCATTTGAAGGGACCATTCTTCAAATATGTTTCCCATCGGATCAATGAATCATAGGTCCATGGTTGGTGATGGTCATCCTCCAATTTTGCGTCATCGGATTCTAAGGCTTGCGATTCTTGGTCTATATCAGAGCCATCCTCCCATATAGTTCCAAGTAGCTCCTTCATGATTGGGGTGGGAGTGTTAATGGAACCTCGTCCGTGAACTATAGGGGAAGAAGAAATCCACCCATAGACATCTATAATCTCGCACCAATCTTGGCCTACTTAGAAGAGCTTAACATCACAGTTTACGAATAATGAGTCATGTATCCAGGCCAGGCAAACTCCTTGCATGAGACTCAAGGAATAGTTTTTTTTACGACTAATTCAGAGTGATACCACAAACTATCGTTCCTCTGCTGTAGGTCCTTGACGACCACCACTCGCTTGACTCTCCCCTTGAGTAGTTGTGAGTTGTTCTTCAAGGATACTTAGTGAAGTAGTGTATACCAAGTTCCACTCCTTTCAATCACCCACACGATCGTTACCGCGAATGAACCAAGGTCTCATTGGTTAGCTAACTCAGAAGTACTCCTCAGATCATGATGGCCAAGTAGTTGTTTTTTGGGTACCATGTTGAAGGCATGAACCATACCATTTGTTGGGATTGTTCCGATTGTTGAGCCATTTTGAAGTGCAACTTCTGCAACCCCTAAGTTAGCCTCTTCTGTCGTAATTGTAGGATCATACAACGGGTTGGTGAAGAGGGTCCTACCTTGTGTCGTCCGGACACCTTCTTCTATGTCCTCCATAAGATTTTCCTTTTCCTCACATACTAACACTTCCATCGGCCTCCCCTTATTTGATCTTCCCTCATTCTTTTGTTGCTTCACAATCATGAGAGTCTCGGAATTGGTTTGTTGTTTTTGAGCCCATTGAATCTTCATCTCTCTTACCTTACTAGGTGGTAAGGGTCTCAACTGGAAGTCCATGACATCCTTGTGGAAGGCATATGTATTATCTTCCCCATCGTGGATCGTCCTGCAGTCATACTACCATGGCCTCCCTAACAAAATATGGCACGCATCCATGGGTAGGATGTCACACCACAACTCATCCTCATATCCCCCAATTCTGAGGTTAACAAAGATTTGGTTGGCTACTTCTAATCCGCTTGCTTTGTTTACCCAACAAAGATGGTAGGGCTTGGGATGTGCACGTGTTGGCAATTGTAACTTGCTTACCATCTCTAGAGAAGCCATATTCGTGCAACTTCCTCCATCAATTATCACACTACACACTCAGTCCTTCACCTTACACCGTGTGTAGAAGATCTACTCTCATTGCGATTCTTCAAGTTCTCCCGATTGCATACTTAACACATGTTGGAGAATAAGACTTACCCCTTCTTCTGCTATGGTCTCATTTTCCCCTTGACTTTCTTCCACTTCGGGGTTTTCCCCGATGAAGGCACTATCGCACCTTGGTACTCCTCAAGGGTCATGGCCCTCTAATTCAGGCATTTTCTTGCAAAATGTCTGAGGCCTTGACACTTAAAACATCTCTTACCGCCTCCTCCAACTTCCTTGGCCGATTCTACCTTCCTCTCCTTGCCCATACCTGTCTCATCTTGATTGTATAAAGGGTTGGAATACGAAGCACTACCCCTTCCTTTGGCACTCACAGGCTTAGCATATGGTTTACAGGTGCCCCTCTTTTGTTGTTGCTCGAACTTTAGTGCCAAATGACACACATCCTCAAAGGTATGGTAAGTGGATACCTCGACCTTCTCTTGTATTGTCGGAATCAATCCACTTATGAACCAAGCAATCTGTTGTGTCTCCTTCTCATCCAAGCCACACAACATCATGACATTTTCAAACTCCCGAATGTATTCTTTGACCTTAAGGGCACCTTGCCGGAGCGTGGTGAGTTTAAGGTAGAGTTCTTATTTGTGCTTTCGCGGCAATAATTTTCTTTTCAATTGTTTCTTAAGCTTTTCCCAAGAGTCAATTTTTGTTTTGTCGTGCCTATTTCGGCTTGCTTTTAAATTTTCGTACCATATAGAAGCAAAAGACTTTAGCTTTAATATGGCAAATTTGAAGAACTTCCGTTCATCATACTATTTAAACTCAAACAATCTCTCAATAGCTCTCAGCTATTCGAGAAATTCTTCCAGATCTAAATTAACATCGAACTTAGAAAGATCAAATCGTAAGGCGCGGTCATGTTCCCCTTCGTGTCTTGGCTCCTCTAGTATATCATCGTTGGTATACATAGGATTATTTTGGGCCACTTTTTCTCTGGATTCTATGTCATGAATCACGACATGCTCTTGAAATTCTCTTCTTGGAAGTTGCATGTGTTCGTCAATCATTTCGGACATGGCCCTCCTAAGTTCCTCATTCATGTTAGCCACATCGTTATTGCGTGGGACGGGAACGCTTGGACATGATACCAAATTGATGTAAGTACGGAGGGCTTTGAGTTGGTAAGTGGTTCGGATCTTGGTGAGATTCGAATTTACCCGAAAATAGGTAAGGAAAATAGGGTTCTCGGTTTATCGGCAAGGTAGGTAGTATGGTGGTTGAAGGCTATTTTGGCTAGTTTGCTTAAAAGCATCAGTTGGCATTTTGGGAGGTGATCCCGAGAATGTTGCGGGAGAGGGTGGTGGTGGTGGTTTGGTATTTTAGTGGAGCTAAGGTTGTGGAAACAACCTGAGGCAGGAAGGGTCCGAAAAGAGGATTCGCTGGGATGTTGGGGTGGTTGTTTGTACTTGCGGGTGTTTGTAGTTGATTTCGGGTATTGAGATTTGGTGGGGGTGTTTGTGAGATACCGTAAAGGGTGGTTATGTAAACAAACAAGTAATTGGAGCATGGATTGTTGGAAACAATCCGAGACACAAACCAAGTCACAATTCGGTCGATATGGGTCCTTGGATGGTAACACGAGGAGTTAATTGCTCGTATGGTCTCCAAGATATTGTGATCAATTTCACAAGGACTAGCTTGAGGTTTGTTGTCCGCAATTCTCAAGACTAACCTAGCAAGGGTGATCGAAACCTTCGACACAAGGGTGGTTCTCCTGGGGAACCAAGCGACCCTCCCGAAGGATCAAATAAGTATAACAATCCTGGATTGAAATGCTTAGCTAAATTGAGTTAACACTCAAGTTTTTCATTCAACAACAACTGATTTTTACAATGGCCAAAGGGTCCTTTTTATAGTAGATAAAGGACCATTCTAGAAGGAAAATGTAAAGACACAAACTACAACTAACTCGGCTATGGTGGGAACGGGGGAGGGGAAGAGTCCTTGGCCGAAGGGGATGGATGCCATATTCCAATGAGATCTAGAAACTTTCATGTTAGCTTCCACATGTGATCTTTAAATGACCTTCCTGGAGAGAGGAGCAAGACATCTCCTTTGATATGTATTCTAGACCGATCGGTTGGAGTAGTTTAAGCAACTCCTTGGCTTCCTCGAATTCATTTTCATGTCATAAAATTAGGAAGTCCATACACGATTTATCTTCTTGAGGGGCACACCTTCTAGATGGTGCATTTAACTCTTGTTGTCATGTGCATTCTCGGACGTGTCATTCTCGAATGGATCTTCATTCGGCCTTGTCATCTTTCCCCCTTACATAGTGTCTTAAATGTGTACTAGTTGAAGCTAAGGGTTCTTAATGTGTCCTAAGTAACTACAAGTTTATCTAAGAATTTAAAGACAATAATTTCAAGCAAGGCCTCGTCTAAGATCAACACTTAAGGCCGAAAAATACAACTCTTTCTAAGACAATCAAATGTTGTCTCCTAAGCCATTTTACACTCCATACATTTCCAAGTTTTTGGCTATGTGTTTATGGCTCATCGTTGGCATTCTTGGAGCTCTACTTCTTATCTTGAACTGAGGAGTTATGTGTGGGGTTTGAATTACATTAATAATAGGTCTACCTCTCTCATCTCGAAGTCATGATTTGATTTTGGTGATTATGGACCGACTTACTAATTCAGCCCACTTCTTGCCAGTTAAGACAACAAATTCAGTAGATGATTATGATAAGTTCTATATCTGAGAAATTGTCTGGCTTCATAGGACCCCAGTTTCAATTATTTCAAATTATGGTGCTCAGTTTACATCGTACTTTTGTGAAGTCTTTCCAGAAATGATTGGGTACCAAGGTAAATTTCAACACAACTTATTATCCTCAGACAGATTGCCAGGCAGAGCGTACTATTTAGGCTCTTGAGGATGTGTTGAGTGCATGTGTTCTCGATTTTAAAGGTAATTGGAATGATCATTTGCCTCTCATTGAATTTTCTTATAATAACAATTATATTGCTAGCATCCAGATGGCATCATTTCAAGATTTGTATGGACAATTTTGTAGATCGCCAATTGGTTGGTTCGAAGTTAGTGAAGCCGAGTTGTTAGGACCAGATTTGGTCCATCAGGCTATGGAGAAAGTCAAGTTGATTCGGGAGTGTTTAAAAATGGCTCAGAGTTGCCAGAATTCCTACTTAGAAGTGAGGCGTAGAGATTTGGAGTTTCAAGTTAATGATTGGGTTTTTCTAAATGTTTCACCTATGAAAGATGTCATGAGGTTTGGAAATAAAGGAAAGCTCAGTCCCAGATATATCAGACCTATAGGATTTTGAGGAGGATTGGTTAGGTGGCTTATGAACTTGAATTGCCATAAGATTTAGTTTTTGCTATCTATTGTTTCATGTATCCATGTTGAGAAAGTGCGTTGGAGAGTCGTCGCTAGTTGTCCCTACAGACTCCATTACTGTTAAGGATGGTTTGACCAGTGGCTATTGTGGATCATTAGATTTGAAATTTGAAAACTAAGAAAGTGGCCTCAGTGAAAGTCTTGTGGAAGAGTCAGAGTGTCGAGGAAGCTACATGGGAAGCCAAAGAGGAAATAAAGTCCAGATATCCGCACTTATTTGAAGATCAATCAGAAAATGTTGAAGGTAACTAACCTTTACATACATACCTCTTATTCAGTTTAGTATTCAGTTTAGTAGTTCGTTCAGTATTCAGTTTAATGTTCAGTTGAGTATTCAACTCAGTATTAGTGTATTCATGATAGTTCAGTATTCTATGGTCCGTAAAAATGTTCTATGGTCCAGGATCTACAGACCGTTCAGTATTCTATGGTCCGTCAAAATGTTCTATGGTTTGACCCCAGAATCTACAGACCGTAAAATATTCTATGGTCCGTCAAAATGAATCGTCAATCTCATTTTTGAAATTGACGGCAAGCTATTCTACGGACTGTATAAATTTATACGGCCCGTTGATTTCCACCGTCTCAAAACTTCAGCTTTCACAACTCATTGGAAATTTGCAAAAATATAGTACGGTCTGATTATATGGACCCTACAATTATTGACGGTCCAGACCTAGACCGTCAAAATATTGACGATCTGTCAATCTCAACCGTTAATTTCATCTGACAACAAAATTATAAATACACACACTTAGTTTCAAATCAGTTTTTTATATTCTCCAACCTTAGAATGAAGATTTTCTCTTCCCAACCTTCTCCTACACCAAAGTAAGATTTTTTCACGTGATTCTATATGATTCTAACGTAATCTTAATGAATTCTAAGTAGAATACAATGTTCTTAACCTAGGTTTTTCAGGATAACCCCAACTTAAGGCTCAGGGTTCAAGCTTTTGGTTTCTACTCCAAAGTTTAGATTTTTAAAACACATATTGGAGCGATTAAGGTATGTAAAGTTTCTATCAATGTGTGGGAACATCTTTAGTCATCCCCATGCCTCGTTTATCGAGATTAATGTGAATTATGTTGGAATTTAGGATTTTTACCCTAGTTCATGAAAAGACTAAACTTGTGATTATAACATCGTAGTTATTCATAATTATTACTTTGGTCATTATGGACACAATATGTAATCAACATAGACTTGTTATTGATATAAACGAGTCTCAGTCTAGAATACTCAATATACTTATAAACTAGTTAAAGCTCCAATACTCATATCAGTTCATGAATTTCATGTTCAGTATTTCATATAAGTATATTTCAGTAATCCAATATCATGATGAGAACCTGTATTTTGGGCCCAAGGAAACAGTTATTGTATACGTATACTTAGGCCCGAGGCCACAGATTTGTGCACACATATTGGGCCTAAGGCCATATTTATTATTATTTATTATTTTAGTTAAACACGTAACTCTTCATTTCAGTACAGAAAGTATTCTCATTATTTTCTTCCTTGTTCAGTTATCAGTTTCAGTACAGTATATGTTTATTGATTTGTGTTGCAATTTTGCCGAGCACCCCACAACTATTTATTCTTTTAGTTGCTTTACATACAGTAAAATTTAAATGTACTAATATCCCTTTCCATGGGGACTGCACTTCACGGTGCAGGTGATGAGTTTGAGGATGACTGATCTGCTCAGTAGGATTGCTTCAGTATCAATCATCTGGTGAGCCCTATCTCATTCGCGGTGTATGTCTATTATTTCATGATTAGGTTTTATTAGTAGAGGTATGCCAGGGTCTTTTCTTGGTACACAGATTTGAGTTGGACTCATGTTTTAGAGGTTTCATAGACTAGACTAGTTCAGTATGTCAGACATGTTAGTATTTACTACTTTCAGACTTCTTCCGTTATCATTATTTCATATTATAAACTCACTATTATATTTTCCATATTTTAAATCATTACTATATTATGTTTTGATACCCATGTTGATTCAGTAGCTATGTGGTTCGCTCGGTCATATATAGCCAGGCACCGAGTGCCGTGTTTCGCCCAAGACATGATTCAGGGCATGACAGAAGAGTTGAAAAATAATTAAAAAGACTGAAAATCATGAATATGTATTGTTCAGACGTCGGAGATTCTATAGCCATATTTTACGGTCCGTACAACTTGTACGGTCCGTACAACTTGTACAATGAGAAGTATGGGCCGTACATAATTGTATGGTTCATATAAAATGGTTGTCATCGGGTTGTAAATTCCAATGATTACTAAAAGTTGAGGGACTTCCTACGGTCAAATGGTACAATCCGTATAATTTTATACGGTCTGTATAAGCCACATATTTCATTGGTTTTTGACGGTCATTGTATGGTGCAATTTCTATGGTCCGTATAACTTTCTACATTCCGTAGAATCCAGGTGTATCAAAGGAATCACTGAATCTTGATTTTCTAAACTCCTAAATCGTGGGTAAGGCTTAGTTTGAAGGTACGAGGTGTTACATACCTTCATGTAGGAGGATGAATATTAGAGACAATAGTCGAGATAGGGCTTGGAAAAGTGAAGAGTAAAGTCAAAAAGTTGAAAAATATGATTATAAAACTGTTGTCGGCGGCCAACATACGGCCAACAAATAGGCCATATGTCAAATCTATGGCATGTATGTTGGGTCGTATGTTCAAACCTGAAACTAGGCTGAAATTTGGCTCTTTGAAGTTTGACTTACGTCCCAAGATGCAGCCCGTATGTCAATTTTGCGGCCCGCATACAGATGTCCGTTTGACCTCCACCAGATATGGATGAAAAGGTATTTCAATAGAATACAACTTTCATGTTGGAAGTTTTCCCTAATTCCTTGTATATTTCCTAATATTATTGCGTAAAGTGAGGTCTCGTGAAAACTCACTTGAAAATATTATTCGTAGAGTAGAGTCCGACTCTAATTCTTCATAAGACTCTTCTTGTGTCTTGATTAGTTTTCAAATCACTTCCTACACTACTCATCTTATTTTCATTATGTTCCCATTATACAGATCAAATCTTACCTCTAAGGTATGAGGTATTACAGAAAACCCCTTCACGAACCATCAATGATAACTGGCAAGACCTGCAAAACTCTGATTCTCAGTCACTGAAGTAGGCCTGGGCCAATCTCGAACTGCCTCAATCTTCTTAGAATCCTCCATGATGCCATCCTTAGATACCATATACCCCAAAAATGCCATTGAACTGAGACAAAACTCACACTTAGTAAACTTGGCATACACTTTCTTCTCCTTCAACAACCCAAGAACAATCCTCAAATGCTTTTCATGATCCTCCCTACTACAGGAATACACCAAAATGTCATCAATGAAAACAATGATGAAGGAATCCAAATAGGGCTTGAAAACTCCATTCATCAAATCCATAAAAGTTATGGGGGCATTAGTAAGCCCAAAAGACATGACTAGGAATTCATAGTGAACATAGTAGGTTCTAAAAGTTGTCTTCGGAATATCCCCCGCTCTTATCTTTAATTGTTGATAGCCCGACCTTAAATCAATCTTAGAGAAGACCAATGCACCCTGAAGCTGATCAAACAAGTCATCAATGCAGCGCATCAGATACTTGTTTCTGATTATAGCCTTGTTAAATTGTTGATAGTTAATACACATCCGCATAGTACCATCATTCTTCTTAACAAATAGCACGGAAGTTCCCCAAGGGGAAACACTGGGTCTATTGAATCTCCTACTAAAAAAATCCTGCAACGGTTCTTTCAACTCTCTCAACCCTATCGGTGCCATCTGATATGGGGGAATAGAAATAGGCTGAGTGTCTGGCTTTAAATCAATACAAAAATTAATATCTTGATCAGGTGGTATACCAGACAAGTCTGTTGAAATAAACTCCGAAAACTCTCTCACTGTCGGTACTGACTCAAGTGAAGGAGTATCAGCACTAGTATCCCAGATATGAGCCAAATAAGCCAAACACCCCTTATCCATAAATTTATTCGCCCGAAGGAATGATATGATCTTCTTTGGAGCAGGGCTAGAAGTACCATTTGACTTTAACCTCAGAATACCTGGCAAAGTCGAAATGATTGTCTTGTCATGACAGTCTAAAATCGCATAAAGGAGATAGTCAGTCCATACCCAGAATAATATCGAAATCCACCATATCAAGGATAACCAAATCCACCCAAGTGTCATACCCCATGAATGTAACCACACAAGAATAATAGACTGAATCCACTACCATAAAATTCCTAACAAGAGTAGAAACACAAATCAATACATTAAGTAAATCACACAGCATATCCAGTCCTATTGAGAAATAAGTGAACACATAGGAGAAAGTAGAGACCAGATCAAATAATATTGAAGCATACGGATGACAGATCGATATAATACCTTTGATAACTATATCATAAGTGTCGGCCTCTGGCCTACCCGAAAAAACATAGAAATAGACACGTCTGCCCTTAGACTGAGTGCCTCCTTGACCATCATAGCCTGCGTTAGTTCCACCCTTATTGACTGGGAACTGCCCCTTCTAGACTGATGTGCACCTTTACCAGATTGTGAACCTCCTTTACCAGCATATATGCCTTATCTAGCTGGCGGTGCTCGGTCTGGATGCCTGAATTTGAGATCTCTGCTATGATCCACTCTGTTTAAGTTTGAGATAATCTATCTTGAAATATCTTGGATCACCACGCTCAAAACATGCCCTACCAGATTTGGGTTATTGAACTGACACCGATGAACCTGAATGCCCTCTACGGTCCAAATATTAAAAGTAAGAACCTCGAGATGTCTTCTTGAAATAAGACCTATTGTAGCCTGATGAACCACCTGCTGAAGTTTAAAGTACTGACTGGATGGGGCGACTTGAGTGATAATGGTAACATCTGTCATAGTGACCCCTACCCCTAAAAGTACCACCGAAGCTACCAAACTAAGAGCCCTATTCTCTCTACCTCCCTAGTGAGCCTGACCCAAACCGACTCAACCTCTTTGTCATGATCAACCACTTCATGAACGTAGCTCTAGAAGCTACTACCTGTAAGGTCGCTAATCGAAGCGGAAGGATCAAACCCTTCATAAACTGCCTCATTCTCTCAGCCCCAGTGGGGAGTGACACTACATAATCGGCCAAGGCACAAATCTGGCCTCATACTCTACCACAGATAAACCTCTCTGCTCTAGGGTTGTGAACTTGTCCCTCATGCTATCTCGTAAGCGATAAGGAACATACTTCTCCAGAAATACCTGATAGAGTCCAGGTCAAAGGTGGTGACCCGACTGGTCGACACACCATATAAGACCTCCACCATTGCCGGCATCGCCAATCAACTAAAAAGCCACATTATCAAATAAAGAGGCATCTCATGACAGCAAATAATGAACTCATACACATCATCTTCGAGGGTACATTGGAACCAGGGAGAGAAAATCTTGGTGAATCTCTCAAACGATTTCTGCTCCTCATGGGAGATCACAATCCCAGCAACAGGCCGAAAAGAAAAATCAACCAATAAAACTGCATCAATGTGGGGAGCCACAACAACAATTGGGTGTGCACCCGAAGTCTTAAATCATGTAACATCTATAGGATTTGCAGTCTGAGCTCCTACCCTAGCCTGGGAACTGTCTAGAGTAACCGGTTTCATGCTCACTTGGGCCATACTCTTAAAATAACCTAAAACAAGGAACAAAGCCTCCTAAAGGTCACGAGTTGCAATGAACCCCGCCAGTGCCTACGCGAGTACAACCTCATCAGTAGTAATCGAGTCCTCCTCTAGAATATCCTCAAGTTCCGAAGTCACATCCTAATAGGGTCCAGAGCAGGTGTTGGTGCTTGGCCCCTAGCTGGTGTAGCAACACAACCTTTACCCTTGCCACGCCCGTTATCACGTCTCATGCATCACTCACGTGTAACTACCCTAGAAGCAAGTATGGGTGTGGGCTCCTGGCCTCAATAATAGTCTATCATGTCCTCACCGTTTGTGAGAGAACAAAAGAACGGGGTTAAGATACCAATTTGAACAAACTCGCATGAAAAGAATGAACTCGATACTAATGGGAATGAACTAGCACGAAAAGAAAGAAATGGATATTTCCTAAATATCCCGTAGCCTCTCGAGTATGGGTAGTGAAGTTTACATACCAAACCGCAAGACTCTACTAGACATTGCTATTGTTCTCATTAGACCGTTAAACCTAGGAGCTCTGATACCAACTTGTCACGGCCTAAATTACGGGTTATGATGGCTCCCACACTTTCTCACCGATAGGTGAACCATTTCCCAAAATCCAATTTATTTAAGAATAGGTGCTGAAATTAAACATAATAGAAGTATTAATTAACAGTCTTGATAATTATAAATAAGTGCGAAAAATGCATAATCATTACAATCCCCAAAATTTGGTCTAGACGGTACAAGAGCATCTAATAATTATTACAATGTAAATACCGAATAGTTGTTTTCTAGAAAGAAACAAGGAAAGAATATAAGATAGAAGGAGACCAAAGGTTGCTGATAGGACTGATGACTCACCTTGGAAACCTCTGGATATGTATATCAGCTCGGGATCAGCCATGAGGCCTGCATCTGGAACATGGATAGAGATCTGCACCAAAGAGTGTAGCAAGTGTAGTATGAGTACAACACTATTACTCGTAGGTATCATGGGCCAACAACGAATGAAACATGTATACAACAAATAAAGATTGAATCTAAAACCTCTTACACATACTCAGCTAAAAATCTCCAAATACCTTTATAAAATCATGAGTTACACAGAAAAAACACACAAGCATGTATCGCATGGAAGGAAACAATGAACACATGTATGAATGAGTGTGAATGCAATGCATTGGGCAATATCAAACTTGGTGCACACATGCTAACGAATTTTCCACATAGTCATGACCCATAGGGCACTCGTGAGGTTCATGCACCTGCCACTGTACCGCCTAGGTCCATTGTCTTCGAACTTAGACCACTCACTGTACTTCCCGACTTTACCGCCGAACTGTGAGAATCCCACTATACCTTCTGAATTTGGCACTAAATTGTGAGAATACCAACCTTACCTTCATCTTAGTCATATACCATCTCGTATCTCCTCTTTCTATAAATTATGTACGTCCCACCACTCACCTGCCCGACACGAGCGTCTACGTGACTGCGATGGCCAATATACGATTGCGATATCCCAACCCTCAAAGCTATGCAATCATGATAGCCCAACCCTTCAAGCTACGAGATTGCGACACCCTTCTCACGATAGCGAAGAGGGGTCTCCAAACTAGAAAAATTAGCAACTTCAATAACCCAAAACTTCTAATCAACCACTCAAAACTCATTCAGAATCCCGCGAAAACAAAAAAAATATGCTACTTGAGTATAAACGATGATACAAACCTGCTCACGTATTCAAAATACTGATCCAACATCATTAGCGCACACTTTTCCATAAAATCACTCTAACTTACTCAAAACTCAAAACTAAAAAATCAAACACCCAAAATCTTCCCGAATCCATCGAGACCTAAACCAACGAGTCCACTAAGTCATAAATGATGTTCCAGACCTAATATAATTGATGAAACTCAATTGCACATACATTTACCCGATAATCAACTTTTAGTCGACCCTTTCCTAAACCAAAACTTAAGAATCTTCAAAATTAGGTTTTTCCTCAACAAATCCTATTGCATCGAGAAGCGCGTCACCCATTCTCGTGAGTCATAAACACGTAAAGAAAATCACGGGAAGGGTATTTTGGGAAAAAGTGTTGAAATTGAATAAACGACCAAATGAGTTGTTATAAGTTCTGAGTGTATTTGAGTGAATTCATCAATTCTAGTGCAAATATAAGGTATATGTATTTGGCTGATTGTATTTTTAGGAAAACTAGATATATTTGATTGTATGTGTTGTTTGAATATTTTATATACATGTGTATTTGACTGACTGTATTTTTAAATTGTGTATTTGAATACACCCGAATGCACGGGAAACTGTGTATTTGAATATATTTAAATACACAGGAAATAACTATAACATAGCTATGAAATGTAATTAAGAAAAAAAAAGTAGCTACGGTTGGTTAGAAACCTATAAAGTATAGTTAATTATGTAAGTTACCCAAATAACAATCCAGTAGTTCCTTCTTGTAATCATCTTCATTAAGATTTTTTAATTATATCTTGATTCCAATTCTGAGTGTCGGACGTTGATATTTATCAATATTAAGTAGGATTCTTCCTTGTTCTAGCAGGTCTTCAAATGTTAAGAATTCCAATCTTCCATCCATCTCAAAGGCATAATGTGCAACATAGCCAACCATTGCATTACCTTCTTTGTATATGTGCCTTATCTGAACTCGACAATGCTTCATTAGAGTTCAAATATCCTCGACCATAGTAATGATATGACATGGTACTTCTTAGCTCCCTTCTAATATGTTCTTCATGACCAAAAAAAATTTCTCCACAGTAATTTGTAGCTAACCATTTGTCGCACAGTATGCCAAAGCTTCTCTAGTTACAATTGTTTCAGCCTCTGTGCTTGTAGTTTTCAAGATTTTATGTCTGTGCAAATCAAGTCATTATTATGATCTCTCAGATAAAAATCGTATGTACTTCTTCATGGATTGCTTCGACTTGCACCATCGATGGTGCATTTGATTACTCTATGTTCTGGTGGTGTCCATTGGATCATTTTGTAATACAAAGCAGACTTATAGTTCTCTAAAATATGTCACTAGAGTTGGCCAGCTTTTTGGCACTTGTTTCGGCCTTGGATATCTCACCTTCATAAGTTGCCATATGCTTGTCGTCGCCTAATAAACGAGCCTGTTGAAGTTCATAGTCTTTCCATGCTTGAGTTTATTTATTCTTTTCGATAGTTTCCACACAATGATGGCTGGAAATGAAGTAAAAATTGGTTTCAACTTTAGATAGAATGAGCCTTCCACTACTTAATGATCAATTGAGATAACTGAAGTCCATTAGCGTGAAAATCTACACTAGTAGCAAGAATTCTACACAACTGGAAAGTTGTAGGAGAAGTTAGATATATGTTAAACATAGTCTCCTGATTTGGATCCTAAAAGAGCAAACATTTGGAGGGCATACTGATGCCCAACATCCTCACTACTTCATCAATAGGGATTTTGAATTTTCAGGCCCTCCACAAGATGAAGGACATCTTAAAGGGAAGTTTCTTGATCCATATATTTCTGTATATCTCCTTAATTTTATCTTTGTGCCTAATGTAATCTCATGCACTCTTTATAGAATTTACTACGTTTCTCTAGCATCCACCAATGGTCTATCAAAATTATTCATGTGAGATTGCAAAACTTTTTAATAGAGAAACCAAACTACGTCTAACAGAGAAAATGACTCGTAAACACAACCCCCCGGTGACACAAGTACACCAAAAGAAACCTTCGAAGCCTATAACCCAAGCTCCACCAGTAGTAAGCACGGAAGAGACAAGCAGAGTAGTGACCGCAGTAACTGAAGTTCCCTAAAACCTAGCTCTATTGCAATTGGGGTAATGGATAATAGAGACAAGAACTTTAAAGGTACAACAAGCTCCGACGAAAGGAGTTTTGCAATGAACCCAACTTCCTCTGGTGACGGTGACCACAACTCCGTTGTAGAAACAGATGGCGATGCAACTCAAGTATCACGAAAGCTATTGTTCTCCAATGACAGTGCTGCAAATGCTCAAGATGAACCCAGACGTAACAATCGAGCCCCTAATCGAGTTAAGAAGCTTAACTACTACCCTTCGGTTCTTAAAGATGGAAACAAGGTCATTAAATTGAATCTCCAGGAATTGGAATCACAGAAGAGGATATAGGATAGTGCCCTAATAGGATACGTTGTTGGAAAAAACCCACCATTCAAACAGATGCTTAAATTTGTGTATGCGATTTGGAACTTTGTTGAAACACCCAAGGTATTCCTCAATGAAGATGGTTACTTCATTTTTAGGTTTGCTGATGATCAACATAAAATGGATGTGCTTTAGTATGGTCCTTATACATTCGACTATATACCTCAAATACTGAAATAATGGACTGCTGGCTTCCAGATAAGGAAAGAGTCGATTAGACAGATGCCCTTATGGGTGACCTTTCAAAATTTGCATGTTTAATACTGGTCTATAGAAAATCTGGTAGAATTACAAGCTTCATTGGCAATCTTATTTGTACAAATAGGCTGACAACTGAAGATAGGAGGCTTTTTTATGCTAGAATGCTAATAGAAATTGATGTTACTCAGCCTTTACCTGAGCAGATGGTGATTGAGGAAGCCCATGATAAGAGTAGAATTCAAAAAATTAGATTATGATTGGTGGCCAGAGTATTGCCAAGACTGTATATGCCTAGGACACATCACTCAAAAGTGTCCTATGAACAAAGCAACTGTTGAAAGGAGGGAGAAAGCAAAATGAAGAACTAGAAAACATCCTTAGCCCCAAACTCAATGGCAAGCAAAGGAAGGGCCAGCTAAACAAGTTACAAATGATATTGCTCCTAAGACTGATAACACACTGCCTATGAATGCATCTGCTGGATCTGATAATGTGGTGCAGGATATCACACATGTGCAAGTGAATCAAGTGGAACATGTTAATAAGAAGGGAAAGAAAAAGGTAACAACACTGAAGAAGAGGCAACAAATCATGAACAAATGGTACCACATATGCAATCTTTAGTTGAACTTCAAATAGATGGCCATCTTTCAAAACATAAATGACATTTGTTTATGGTTTGAACACAACTCAAGTGAGGAAGGAAACATGGGAGAGCCTGAGATTGATATACACAACTATGGTAGACCCTTAGATAATACTAGGTGACTTCAATATTGGCTTATCAAGTCATGACAGAATAAATCGGGCACTTGTACACCCAACTGAAATACAAGATTTCTTAGATTGTGTTGAAGACTTGGGGGTGGGACTAATAGGGGATGTGAGTACTCTTGGAGTAACAAGAGGGATGCAACAGTCAGGAATTATAGCAAGATTGATTGGGTACTAGGAAATCCATCATAGTTCCAGTCTTATGGCAAATTGGAGGCACTGTTTGATAATCCTGGAGTATCAGATCATTCACCAATTATCCTGGATACCTCTGTCAACTATACATCATGTCACAGACCTTTCAGACTGCTGAATGTCCTACTCAAGCAAGATAATTTTACAGACTTAGTGACCCAGATTTAGCAGCAACAGATATCTGGCCACACTATATTTAGGGTCTGGAAAATGTTACAAATATTGGGAGCTCAAGCTAGGAAGTTGAATAAATAGATGTCATCTCTTAATACAAGGATTGAAGACTTAAGAATCAAACTGGTGACTGTTCAGGAGAGTATGAAGTCCAACTTATTTGATGCGTCCTTGATTGATGCTGAGAGAGATAAACTCGTGCAATTGCAGAAGTGGGATGAATTACAAGAGTAGTGTGATCTAGAGCAACATGGATTGCACATGGAGACTCAAATTCTAAGTTTCTTCATGCTCATTTAAGGGCTAGATAGTCTAGAAATAGAGTGGGATCAATATGCAATGCCTAGGGTGAGAGAGTTACTCACCCTCAACTGATCAAGGAAGAGTCTGTAAACTTCTTCAAACAACTCCTAGGTAAAGATGCAACAAAAAAACCTTGTCTTGACCCCACCATTTGATGTATATAAGGAGGGCAAAGTGAGTGTGAGTTGGTCGGAGTTTGGTTGGACACGGGTTGACACGAAAATGGATTCAAAGTTGGGGTTGTCGGGTTCTTGGTTATCGCTGAACAATGGGTGTTTGGAGGGGTAGATGGGTAGTTTAGAGTGGAATTGGGTTAAGGCATTTTGTGGGGTGTTCTAGATGAGTTGAGGGTTGTGTTGGTGGTTGGGGTTAGGTAGTTGGATGGTGGCTAGGTAACAGAAACTGGTCGAGACAATGAGGTTATCGGTAAGAGGTGTTTTGCAGACTGTTTGGTATTGTCGGGATTGGACGAATATGTATGGGTGGTTTCGGTTAATGGCCTTTGGTGTAGTGGTTTGGGAAGTGTTTTGGTGTATGATGGTGAAAAGAATCAGGTGGTTGGCACAAGAAATGGACACGAGGTTGCTAAGTGCAAGCTCGGGTACAAACCAAATGAGGGTCAGTCGAAATGGACAAGGATAGAGATGCGAGGTTGCTATGGACAAGCTTGGGTCGACACCAAGTGAAGTAGGCTAATTGGATAAGGATTTGACCGAGGTTGCTAAGTACAAGCTCGAGAACAAATCAAGTGAGGGTGGCTGATGACCTTATGATAGTAACCGGATAGGCCCTTGGCTTGGGTTTGGTTGGATCACAAAAGTTCCAACTTCAACTTACACCGAGGGAAACCTTAGCTTGGGTTCAACTAGATCACAAAAGTTCTAGCTAAACTTGCACCAAGGGTTTGACCCATAAAAGGATCGAGGTTCAGACCACAAAAGGACCAATGGCCCACAAAAGGACTGATTAAGATAAACAACACAAAGTTGAATAACCTAGCAAAATGAGTAAAACTCAAATATTTTTCATAAATCTTCCACACCTTCTTACATCAAGTTCATGCCTCAATGGACAAACTACATGGACTAGTCGGCCAAGTGTGAAAGGAAATAGGTTCGGCTTAACTTGGAGAAAAAAAAATGAATGCTTTCTAGACCACCCTTTTGTGTTATCCATGAAGATAAGTGCATAAACTAGTTCATGAATCTCATCCAAATGCAAGGGGGGGGGGATTCGGCCACCTCTTTATGTGTTCTAGGCCATTCTTTGTGTCTTCTATGTAAAGTAATGCATGAACTAGTTAGTTCATGAACTATCTTCTTGGAGCACGTTTGGAAGCTTCTATTTCTAGAAGATTCTCGGCCTAGTCGCCATTTCTTATCACACGGCCTAGCCTAGTCATCACATCCTATTACAAGGCCTATTAATTATGTCCTAATGAGAGCTAATAGTTAAGCATGGAATTAAAGACAAGCTAAAAGAAAATAGTCTCAGCCAAGACCTACAAGAAAGCAGAAAATTAATGTTATCTTCTTGAGTCTTCACGCCCAATCTTCCACTCCACTCCATATTCCATTCCATTCTATGCATATCACCATATGACGGACGTCAATCTTTGGCACTCTTCTCAAGTCACCTCTCGGCTCATGTTGGGAGTTTACGCTCATGGCCTTTCTTTCATCACCATTGCTGGGGATGGACCTATCTCAACCCTGAACAATAAAAATAACTGCTACTTCTTGTGACTACAACAAATATCATCAGTACCTTACAGAGCTTTCCATGTGACAAGGCCCTAAGAATTGATGGCTTTCCTGCTGAGTTTTTCAGAGAATTCTGGCCTGTGATAGGCGATGCGGTAACAAATGCTATCCTGCAATTCTTTGATAATGGAAAATTACTAAGGAGTATCAATTGTGCAACTGTTACCTTAGTGCCTAAAGTAAGTGCCCTAACTATGTAAATGAATTTATACCTATTGCTTGTTGTTATACTATATATAAGTTAATTGCCAAGATTATGACTACTAAGTTGAAGACTGTGGTTGACTATTTAGTAGGGCCATCACAATCAACCTATATAGAGGGGAAGAATATACTAGGTAATGTAATAGTGGTACATGAATTATTCAATAGATTGGGAACAAACATATGTCACCTAGGTGCTTCATGAAAATTGATATTAGGAAAGCCTATGACTTTGTAGAATGGGGTTTTTTGAGGATAGTGTTGATAAAATTTGGGATTCCTAATAAAATGGTTGAATGGATTATGACTTGTGTTACAACAGTTAGCTATTCCTTGTTGATTAATGGGGGGTTGACAGAGGTGTTCTAAAAAAAAAAGTTTGAGGCAGGGTGACCCTATGTCACCATACTTGTTTGTCCTGGTGATGGAATATCTGAATAGGTCACTGAAACAACTAAGACACGATTATAACTTCAACTACCACCCCAAGTGTTCTAGATAGGAGTTGATTCACATTTGCTTTGCAGATGACTTACTCATGCGTTGTAGAGCAGAGAAGGGATCCATTCAATTGATGATGCAAACTTTTGAACATTTCTCAAATGTCTCTGGGTTACATTCTAATCTAGAAACGATATCTTTTTATGTGGCTGGAGTTACTGATGTCTTTAAGGATCAAATCTTGTAGGAAACGAGGTTCATTATGGGTGAAATACCATTTAAGTACCTAGGAGTACCTCTTTCCTCCGGGAAGCTTACTATACAACAATGTATGTCTGTGGTTGAAAATATTGTAACTAGAATCAGGTATTGGTCTTCTAAGTTGCTATCTTATAGTGGTAGGTTGCAACTTATTAAAAGTGTTCTTTTTTAGATGCAAACATACTGGGCTCAAGTTTTTCTTCTACCAAAAAAGGTGATTACAATTGTGACAACTGCTTGCAGAATATTTCTATGGACATGTAGCAATGAGAGATCTGAGAATGAATTAGTTTCCTAGGAGACAATGTGGCTACCTAGATCAGTTGGAGGGCTTAACATTATCAACTCTCAACTCTGGAACAAAGCAGCACTTTGTAAGTTATTATGAGCTTTATCTCACAAGAGGAAGCATTATGAGTGAAGTGGATACATAGCTTTTATATCAAATCAAGGGACTTAAATGATCTTGACACACCTAAGCAAGCTTTTTGGCTAGTCAGGAAGATTTTTTATGCTAGAAAATGGTTTCCAAACACAAATCCACTGATGCACTTGAACTAGTTTGCAGTTAGGGGATCTTTCAGCATTAAGAAAACATATAACTCACTTATCCCTCAAGTGATTAGAGCAACATGAAGGAACTTGGTGATGTCTAAAGGTTACATGCCAAGGCATCAATTCATTACATGGTTAGCAATACAAAATAGATTTGCTACTGTGGGAAGATTGGCAAAGTGGAACATTCAAGTGGCCCAGAGTTGTGTATTATGCAACACATAAGAGGTAGAAATAATGGAACATCTATTTTTGGCTGCAGGTACTCCAGATTCATATGCTCTACTCTACTCAATTGGGTAGTCTCACCAAGGAGGAGATGTACCTGGGCAGAAGAGGTGGAATGGTTATCATGACAGGTTAACAACAACAGTCCAAAGGAAATCATAATGGAATTTATTGCAGTTGCTGCTATTTATCATAACTGGACAGAAAGAAATGCAAGAAGATTCAAGTTTAAGTCCACAACAAATATTCAACTCATTAGGGACATAGTCTTACAATTGCATATTAGAGGACAATATATTTGTAAATGGAGTAGACTATTAGCTAAATTGAATAGATATCTTGTATAGGCTATTAGTTTCACTCTGTAATAGTTTGTAAAGTCTTTGAGAAAATAGGTCTATAGTCCAAAAAGAGCTAGATGTACAGAAAGTTCACTTGGTTAAATAAAAATCTTTTACTTTGACCAAAAAAATATATTCATGTGACTAAGGGAATGATAAGGTATGAGTTATGTGTTGCACCATATTCTTTGTAGGTAGTGTCTAAGCATGTAGATGTTACATCATGCAAATGTTAAGAATTTCTTATTTTGTGTCGGAACTTGAGTATTTGTGGTTTTGAGAGTGCCTGTGAAGACCATGTTGTTAATGTTGGGTTGTTAGCTGACCTTTAAACTTTAGGATAGCTCCATTTAGTCCCTTCCCGGGCTCTTCTAATGCAGAATGCTTTGTGCACCCGGCTGCCCTTTTAATTATGAATTACAAATAACTTTATTACATTTATAATTACTTGATTGTTTGTGTATGTGTTTTTTCCAACTTACAAATATCAAATGATATTCTTATAGTTTTTATGTATAGTTCTTTTTTAGCTCTTTATAGTTCTACAAGTTGCATAATTTAAAATGGTAAGAAATTCTCAATGTATCCAGGCAATATGTTAATTCTTGGTCTTGCAAAACTGATAATTGCATATTCTTATGAAAACTGTATCCAAATGATTTAGACCTTACTAGCATCGGAAATATTGGAGATGAAATGTTGTTGTGTGCTGACTTAAACTTGTGAGTATCTAATTGGATACACCACTTGTGAATAAACATTGTTTTTTATTAAAACAAACGGTTGAATAGATTTCAACATTAGTACTTATTAAAAGAACACTTCAAATTAAATAAATTTTCTTCATCTTAATAAAAACAACAACATATATCTAGTATAATACCACAAAGTAGGGTCTGGGAAGGACAAGATATACGCAGACCTTATTTCTGCATTTTTTGAACACATAGATTGTTTTTAATAAACTTTGGACTAAAAAATAATGTATTCTTAATAAATATTGTTATTAAATAATATATAGTATTAAGAGTATTTAGGTAATTTAATATTTTAATTTAGAAATTTCTACTTTTAATATAGTATAGATGATCCTAATATAGATAGATATAGATTACCACAAGACAAAAGACGTTATAGACTTTATAAATAATGAACGTGAATGCATGCAAACGGGGAGAGGATATAAGTATAAATAGGTTCTCTCTCCCTTTCATTGCCATTGAGGAGGTTGGAGATTTGTGGAAATTCTCTGATCTCCTATATCTATCCTCAGGTAATGAATATTCAATCCCTCTCAGCAATATCAACCCTTCAGTTTTTTTGATCGAGGCTTATTCTTAGCACAATCCTGAATTAATCCCTGCAAAAAAACAGGTAATATTTTGTGGGGATTTTTTAAATTTATTTAAAAGGGGAAGCTATATTTATAAGTTCTTCTTTTTTTTTTCCTAAATCTAAAATCAATCGAGGAATGGGTATGATTTCCCACAGAGTAATGTCAGGGTGTGATCAATTATGTGTGTGTTGCCCGGCAATGAGGCCGAGGTCCAGGCAACCTGTTAAACGTTATAAGAAGTTGCTTGCCGATATATTTCCTCGAATTCCGGTTAGTCTGCTTTACTTTTTCCTCCTTTTTTGGTTTGTGTTTAACTTCAATAGCTTTTTTTTTTTTACCACACTCCCTTTAGACAGGCCTCTATCACATTAAAGTTCATGTAGCATAATGGGTTGTTTAGATTTTTAATAGGTGAATAATATGATCCTGACTATGTGGAGCATAATCTGTAATCTTTTGCCTTATAATGTTGTCAAGGTTAGGCTGGTCTTCTAGAGGGGAGAGTGTAGAAAATGTCCACAAGTTTAAATTATTAAATTTGACTTATGTATTGTATTAACGTATCATAAATAAATGTTAAAAGTAATGGTCGAAAAGATAGTTCAATACTGAAAACATCACATCCAAATTTACAATATCAATAGTTTATGAAATTAAGTTGAATTTTTCTAAATGTGTAAAAATAGCATGGTATTAGACATCCCAAAATAGAAAGAGTGAAATAGAATTGGGACTGAGAGAGTATAAGTTTTCGTTGTGACCTTTCCATGGGATTCGACTAATAAGAAATCCTGAGGTAGTTTTCTAGTGAAAGGAATTGCATACTCGGCTTATGTTTTCCATAATGACTAGTGAAGCTCTACCCTTGATACAGATATCTTTTAAGTAGTTCTCCAGTGAAAAATAAAGCTATTAGCAATATCAGGAGGTTATTTTTTATGTTTGATATATTGAATACTCATATGTATTAGGCATTATTCGACCATAATTATTTTGTTTCTGACTAGGTTATCTAATTTAGTTAGTTTAGGAGAATCTTAGTAGTTAAGTTTATTGACTATCTGAACTCGGACCTTGTTGGTGAGGAACCCCATTTCCCCTTCCCCTGCCGTGTGTAATAAAAAACAATTTTTTTAAAAAAAATTATTTATTTTACATTTTTATGACTTCCTGATAGGGTAATAACTTACATGTTCATCACTTTTGACAGGGTGAAGAACCTAATGACAGAAAGATCAACAAATTGTGTGAATATGCATCAAAAAATCCACTTCGTATACCCAAGGTTGAGTTCCTAAGATACTACACATGGAGATTGAAGAGATGAAATTTTATGTTTTCTTGAATTTTCTGCATTTTATTATTGATTTCTGAATTTACAGCTTGTTTTTTCCTTAGAAGCAATATGGATTTTTCCTTATGCAATACATGGTTAAAATCATGAACTGAAATTTTGTTCAACCACTTTGCTTTGTGATTATTGGATAACTTTATTTTCAAGTTAGAGAAGAACTCTAATGTTTAAATTTTATGTTCAGATTACAACTTATCTTGAGCAAAGGTGCTACCGGGAACTAAGAAATGAGAATCTCTGGTCCGTGAAGGTAGTCATGTGTATCTACCGGAAATTGCTACAATCTTGTAAGCAACAAATGTAAGTTCCTTGATCTTATTACAATGATATTAAAGGGTTTCTTAATCCTAAAAAGGAACAAAGAGAGAAAAGGAAGGAAATGGTGAATGAGTTCTTATCTTTCTTTTAGGTTATTGAAATACAAGATCTAAATAATTATAAACCACTTAGACATCAATTAGAAAAAGAATTCTTTCTACGAGCAGAGGCGGAGCAAATATATTGGAGTTTATGAGTTTTGAATTCTAGAAAATGCATCTTACTGGGTTCTTGATAGATTATATATACATAATACGTGAATTTTAATAAAAAAATACAGGATTTGAGCAAAAACTACCCGGTTCTGCCGAATCTATATGCAAAGTGATAGATCCGCCCCTGTTTATGAGTGATTTCTTCCCAAAAGAAAGTCACACTAAATTTAACGTGTTCTTGATTCCAGCATTAGATGGTACGGGAGGTCTTTCCAAAACTGAATGTTGAGATTTTGAGACATGTTTTTGTAGTTTCATTGGTCGAGATGGAGGTCATCTCATTCCAGTGGAGTGGAAGGATAGGAGGCTCTTACACGTGCACATGAAAGATTTCTGATGTAGTGTGTGTGGTAGTCTGAAGGATGTTAACAGTGATGGGTTCAACTACTAGCTTGACTTAGGTAATGGTATAGTACTCATATTAAGGGGTCTTAGTGATGATAGAAAGCAAAGTTAGTTGTCTCTGTTGTAGTCCCAAAATCTGTGGTTATGTCGAAAATTAAGTTCATTGTTTTCATTAGATAATTTTAGAACTGGTCAATCAGTCCACTATGCCTCAATCCTACATTACTTAGTTGAATATATGAATCCTTTATATTCATTTCATTCTATTGGGGCCCATTTCTTTACAACACTAAGTTTTTGTTAAGTTTGGAACTAACGTTTATTTATCGTCTTTGATGGAAAGGATGTGGGTGACAATATTTATGGTTGCAATTTGTATCTTAGTTTGTGTCTAGGTAAGATGTTGTCGTTTTCCTTTTCCTGTAGATATTCCGGGGGGAAAAGCACCAGTACTTCTGTTTCATAACCTTTACGCTTTCAAGAAATGTGTACATGTCAGGGATTTATATGCTTTTTGTTGTTGTTTTCCATATGATCGATCGGAGAAAATCGACTAATTGCTAGACCAATGGAGGTCCCATCATTTTGTAACTGTTTTCTTCATAGAATGAATGCTAAACCATTGATATGTCTGCAGGCCACTATTTGCAGGCAGCTTTCTGAGTATTGTACACATTTTGCTGGATCAGATGAGGCATGATGAAATGCGCATAGTTGGGTGCCAAGCTCTTTTTGACTTCATAAATAATCAGGTCATTAGATCTTTTTTCAATTGTCCCCCTGACAGTAGTGATTGATGATATTCACCTTACGAGTTCTCCTTTAAATCCGCAGCTTATCTTCTTCTATTTGACTGTGCAGGGGGATGCTACATATATGTTTAATATCGAAGGCCTGATCCCGAAACTGTGTCTTCTTGCTCAAGAGATGGGTGAGGATGAAAGAATGCTTCTTTTGCGCTGTGCTGGTCTTCAAGCCCTGTCTTCTATGGTAAACTCCCTGATATTATTCTATGCTCCTTTATCCAGGTATTAATGTCATAGTAAATAGTATACCATGTTTGTTGCCAATATATTATGAATATCAAGAGTTGTTTTGTGCAAAGTAAATATCTATTTTCAGTTGTATGTCCAAAAATATTATACAAATTAAAAGCTTTTCTTTTGGGTCCATGAGGGTAATTGCTGGGATCATCAGAACTGAAATATTTTCTTGAGATTGGAGAAAAAAATATTCCAGTCCTGATCCTAGCAAGTACACTCATGGGTTCAGAACTGGAATAGTTTTTTAACATAGTTAAGCTTGTGCACTAGTAATTTTGAATAATCACGTGTATAAAATAACGACAATAGTAATTTATGCATACAAATTCTTTCCTGATTTTCTTACGAACTCTTATATCATTCAACATCTGAATCATAGATATCTGTAACTTCTCTTTCTTATTCAAATTTTCTCTTTTCCCTGTTTCTCGGGGGATAGAAGGATCTATCACCTCCCAGTCTTTTCATCATGTGTCAGAAAGTAAATGCTTACGAATACAATGATGTTTGTGGTTAGTACTTTGCATTCAGGTGCACGCCCTTCTTTTGCTCCCTTTGCTAATTATGAATGCTAGTCTGATAAAGTGTTGCTTATGAGTTGTTTCATGGTGAGCTCTTGCACTTTAATGCTTGTTTACTCTCTTGACAACAATTTGTGGCCGGGTTCTTTGTCGTGTCTCTAAAAATTGATAACACTCTTGGGTTCCTGAATGATCTGATAGTTGCTTGATTCATGGAGCTCTTATTTTTTCTTTTGGCCATCTTGATTGAACTTTCACTTCTTCCCCAAGCTTCAATAGCAAAGGAGAAAATGTCACTTCACCCCCAGTATGCTGAAAAATGTAATGCTTTCCAGATTTTGATATATTAAAATTGTAAATTTAGCACTGTGAGGAGTCTTATTTTGGAAATCCTTCTCTGCTACCTTGTTCAATCACAAATTCCTAAAGCCTTGTTCAGACCTGGTTTATTTTGATGCTTAACATTATGCTTCAAAGAATAAAGACTATACATTATCCATAGTTTGCTGGAGATTGAATACTTTGGACCTAATGTATATGAAGGCCTTACAAATCCTTATGTCCTGATCCATGAATCAAGTTTCAGAGGACTCATCCAATTAGTTTCTGGAAGGTTCATTTATTTTCCAAGAACATGTGGGAAAGACTATTCGGAATGTATGAGAAAGGCTTGGTTCTTTCGCCTACAGTTATTGAACTCTCTGCTATCAAACCTTGAGTTTTGGTTGCAACAAGGACCGGAAAGATTCCTTGTAAATGTGTTATATTGCCACTGGTTGGTCTCTTTGGTTAAAAACTATTGGCTGAGTTTTAAGATCAGTACCATTTTGTATATATCTTGAAAGAAAGAGCAATATTCCTATCCTCTATATTTATAAAGACATTGCCTATGAATGATCATCAACAAAGATGGCATACCGTGCTTCGTTGTATCTTCTCCCTTATGCTTCGGAGGACTCTTTCCATTTCTCTAATTCATGAAATTTCTTTTCTTGTTAAAAGAAAGCTCTCATTTACTTGCGCATAAAGTTGGAATGAAGTAACAGTTTTGTGCAGCTATGTCAGCTGCTCCTTTGGGATAGTAGTTTCTCAAGGAATTTTATGTCTTTCTCATTATGCTGTCATATTATTTTAACCTCGTTCATTGAAAAAGAGACAAGATAGAAAGAAGAAACAACTGTGCTTATTTTATAATTTCCCCTTTTTTGCATGATCTCCCATGGCATCTGGTTTGACTTCGTTTGGCACATTTAAGTTTCAGTTTATGATTTTTGTTTCTTTTGTACAGATATGGTTTATGGGCGAGTTTTGTCACATGCCAGCTGAATTTGATAATGTAAGTCCAACACCAATGAATTTAAAAAAAAATATATGTCTCACTGGTTAATTCATTCTTGATACTTATATACAGGGACGGATTTAAGAGGAGCCGAGGGTGTTCACCCGAACACCCTCGGCAAAAAAATATATTGTATATATAGGGTAGATTCTGTCTTTGTCTTTATGTACATATATATTAACTTTTGAATTTCCTGAACAAATGCAAAAGATTAGCTCAACTGGTCCAGGGTATTCAAAATTGTATCCTGCATTCTAGGTTTGATTCTCAGGGACAACAATATTTTTTATGTTTAGCTGTGGTTATTTTTTTCGAACCCCTTGACTGAAAATCTTGGACCTGCCACTGCTTATATATACGTACATTTGTGCATGCATGCATGCATGCGTGCTTTGTTAGTATTGTGTGTATATATGCATCTATATGTATTGTGTGTGTGTCCATATGTATATTTGAGTTACAATTCCACTGAAGAAGGTACTTCTTTCTCTAGTTGAAAGAATTTTAGTCTAGTTAGGTCTAGCCAATTTCATTCATTTTCACAAAGACCAAGGTCTACAATACAATTCAATTTTGTAGTGATATAGGGGTAGCATTCTTGTAAAATTGTGTATTGAGAGGTAGAAGAGGCTGAACCTCTTCTTATACAACAACAACAGGCCATTCTTGACAAAGGCAGACAGACATCAGTCTGGGTTTAACAAAACATGATTAAATTGAGCAAATTACTTGGGGTAGATTTTAGGGGGCACGAAGAGGAATCCTTAGAATTTCTATTACAAGTCGATAGCTGCAAACAAGCTAGAAGGATGGGTGAGCACAGTGTTAGAAAGAAGACTAGATTCAAAGGGGCACAGGAGTTAAAAGGCTTAGTTACTTCTGACGTCAAATTCATGAGTAAGGGGAGGAAAATACTTACTATTGATCTATGCAGTTCAAACTAGTATTCTGGAATGTTAGGGGGCTGAATGATAGGGACAAAAGGAAAATTGTGCAGAGCTTGGTAGTTGACTGGAATACAGACATTATATGCTTCCAAGATACTAAACTTGAGGGGGACATTACAAACATAGTGAAGCAGGTCTTGGGAGGAAGATGGATCAGGTTTTCTTATTTGGAGGCTAGTGGCACTAGAGGGGGTATCTTATTTATGTGGGACTGTAGAAGTTGGAAGGGGGAGGTCCTAAAAATTGGTACCTATACTTTGACTTATAAGTTTGAGGCACGACTTCAAAACTTTTCTTGTCACATAACAGGGGTGTATGCTCCAAACAACTACATTGAAAGAAGAGCAGTGTGGGAGGAGATTGGAGATGTTAGAGGACTGATAGAAAGGACTTGGGCTGTTTGTGGTGATTTTAATGTCACCAGATTCATCTCAGAAAAGAGGAATTGTAGAAGGAGAACAAGGGGCATGGTGGAATTTTCTGATTTCATTGAAGACATGAAGTTAATTGATCTTCAATAAGAAGATGAATCTTACACTTGGTGGTTTAAAGGGGATAATCAAGACATAGCTTCCATAATTGATAGGTTCTTTATTTCAGAGGAATGGGATGACAGTTTTAGTAACATAAAACATGTCCTATTGCAGAGATTGACATCTGATCACATTCCAATAGCTTTACAGGGGGTTCTTGTAATAGGAGCAAAAACTATTTCAAGTTTGAAAATTGGTGGCAAGGATCAGAAGGCTTTAATGATAGAGTTAGAGTTTGGTGGAGCCCTTTCAATTTTTCAAGCAAGCTTGACTATATACTGCCTTCAAACTAAAACCTCTCAAAGAAAAGCTCAAAGATTGGAGTAGAAGTGAGTATAGTAACCTGTGTTCAGAGGAAGAAATTGCTAAGTGATATGGCGGTACATGATGAGGTGCTTGGAGACACAGCATTAACAGAGGAAGAAACAGTAAAGAAGGCAACTTTATTTATGGAATATGAGGAATTAATAAAAAAAATGACAAAATCTCGTGGAGACAAAAATCCAAAGCACTGTGGTTGAAAGAAGGTGACAAGAACACCAAATATTTTTACAAGGTGGCCAATGCACACAAAATATTCAACAATATTGACCAACTGTTGATCCAGGGTGAAATAATGGAGGAGCTAGAAAGAATAGAAGGAGAAATTATTGACTATTATCATAAGTTGTACACAAAAACTGTTCAATGGAGACCTACTTGCCATTTTGCCAACTTTCCAGTCTTATCTGAGGAGGATAAGGAATCCCTACAAGGTAAATTTTGAGGAGAATGAAGTGCTAAGATGTTTGAAGTTGTGTGCTACTGACAAAGCTCCTGGTCTAGATGGTTTTACTATGAGTTTCTTCATCAAGTGCTGGGAGATAGTGAAACAGGACATCATGAATGCTTTTAAAAACTTCTATGAACAAGAAGTTTTTGAAAAGAGTTTCAATGAAACCTTTATTGCACTCATTCCTAAGAAGAAAGGTGTTATGGAACTAAGGGACTTTAGGCCTATCAGTTTGATAGGAAGCATTTGTGAACTATTCTCTAAACATCTGATAGAGAGATTAAAAGGTGTGATTTCAAAATTGGTGGATTCTCAACAAATGGCTTTCATTAAAGGTAGACAGATCATGGATGTAGTCCTTGTAGCCAATGAAGCAGTAGAATCTAGACTGAATCAAAACAAACCTGGTATCTTGTGCAAACTTGACATTGAAAAAGCTTATGACCATATTAACTGGAGATTTCTTTTGAGTATGTTGGAGAAGATGGGTTTTAGCCAGAAATGGATACACTGGATTAGATTCTACATTTCAGCTGTTAGTTTCTCTGTCCTTATCTAAGTTGCTCGGACTCGGGTGCGGGTGTCTGATATGGGTGCAGATCCTTCATGATCTAAATGTTATGATTCGGGGATACGGATCCCGTACGATACAGGTATGGGAATTCGGCTAAAAATAATTCAAATATGTAAAAATAGAGTTATAAAACCAAAATTATGAGATATTATGTGAACTACTTGAGGAGAAAATATTGTTCAAGAGGAGAATCTCAGAAGGAGATAAAAGGAAAAGGAGTGACATTGAAATTTCTATATACAAGGTATTTCATTTTCTTCAATTTCACCTTAGCTTTTGTTTTGATTAAAGAAATCATTGAAGCTGTCAGGAATTTCTCCGTTGATTTTGGTCAAAGTACCCAAAATCGATTGACTAGATCGGGTATGGATCCCACACCCACACCCATGTCATGTCAACACGAGTGTGATACCGAAAGTGAGGAGTCCGAGCAACATAGGTCCTTATAAATGGGTCCCCAGCAAGATTCTTCAAAGCACAAAGGGGTCTCAAGCAAGGTGACCCTTTTGTCACCTTTTTCTGTTTGTGATTACTATGGAAGGCCTTAACAATATGATCAAAGTAGCCAACTTGAATGGGTGGATAAAAGGTTTTGATGTAGCTAGAATTGGCAATGATAGTCTAGAGGTGACTCATCTACAATTTGCTGACGATACACTAATTTTTTGTGATGCTGAAGAAGATCAATTGAAATAAGTGATTCTGGTTCTCGTTGAAGGAATATCTAGTTACACATCAACGGGAGGAAAAAATTTCTAAATCCCATTAATGATGTTAAAAATATGGATCTGTTGGCAGCTGTTTTGGGTGGTGAAGTAGGGGCTCTGCCAACTATTTATCTGGGAATGCCTTTGGGAGCTAAATCAAAGTCTGCTGAGATTTGGAACAATGTTATTGAGAGATGTGAAAAAATGGCTAGATGGAAGACTCAGTATCTGTCTATGTGTGGTAGATTGACTTTAATCAATTCAGTTCTTGATGTACTTTCAACATACATGATGTCCCTGTTCCCCATCCTAACAGGGGTCATCAACAAGTTGGATAGCGTCAGGAGAAATTTTTTGTAGCATGGGAACAAAGAAAAGAAGGGTTACCACTTGATTAAGTGGAAAGCACTTACTTGTGGCAAGAGATATGGAGGTTTGGGGATCAAGAATTTGAAAATTCAGAGTAAAGCTCTCAGAATGAAATGGTTGTGGAAGTTCACCCATGAGAATCAGCTCTTGTGGGGCAATGTAATTAGTGTCAAGTATGAACAAAAAGATAACTGGATGACTAAGGAAGTTGCAATACCATATGGGGTGAGTCTATGGAGATCTATTAGAGTATTGTGGAGTGAGTTGAGGTCCAATTCCAAGATCAAAGTGCTTGATGGAAGTAAAACTAGTTTCTGGAAGGACAATTGGCATGAAATGGGCAGTTTGGAATTGGTTTCCCAGACATCTTCAGTATAGTGCTTTACCAATAAAGGAATATAGAAAAAATGTGGACACCTCAAGGCCGGAACATCATTTTTAGGAAACACATCAATGACTGGGAAATACAAAGAGTAGTTGACTTCTTCAGTACAATAGAGCAGTTTGGTGGACTACAGTGAGGTAAAGATGTGTTATGGTGGCAAGGAAATAGCATGAGTATTCAAGGTCAATGCAGCTTACAAAAAGATGAATCACTCTAACCAGCAGAGAGTCAGCTAGCCTTGGAAACACATCTGAAAAATTAAAATTCCCCACAAAGTAGCATGTTTTGTGTGGTTGCTAAAGAAGCAACCCTTACACAAGACAATGTGATGAAAAGAGGACTTCCTTTATGTTCCAGATGCATTTTGTGTGGAGAAACGGCAGAGACAGTTCACCATCTCTTCTTTCATTGCAAGTTTACAACTCAATTGTGGAGAATTATTCTAAACCTCAAAGGCTTCTCTTGGACATTGCCTGGAAAGGTCACAGATGCTCTCACATGTTGGGAGGAAACATGCTTACAGGTAAAGGACAAGAGCAAATGGAGAATTGTCCCTGCCTACATCTGGTGGACAATTTGGAAGGAGAGATTCCAGATGTTTTGAGAATGTGGAGAATGGGTTGCAGAAGATTTAAGCTAAACTTTATCTTGCTTTTGTGTTTTTGGTGCAATCAGATCTACTCAAATGATACTGTCTCTATTATTGATGTTTTAGATTCAATATAGAAAGAGGACAGTAAGATTTAGAGTTGTGTTGTAAATATGGTTTCAGTACTACCTAAGTACTGTTTTGCTACATCTGAAATATAAAAGATACAGTTACCAGTTTCAAAAAAAATTGTGTTAGCTTTCATTTGTCTTCTCCAGACATATACCATTGTTTTTCAAGATTTGCTTTGAACTAGACTCTGAATTGTGATGTTCTAATTATTTGGTCTCTAATCAGTTGTGACTTTGGTGATTGGATTACCTTACTGCAATTTGATTTATTTTACTAGGTGGTGACTGTAGTTCTGGAGAACTGTGATGGCTCTAGGGATAACATTGATGATCTTAATACTAATAACCAAGATAAACAGAATTCTTGGAGGAGTGTTGTAACTGACAGAGGCCTTAATGTGACAGTGTAATTCCTCTTGCCATGGTATTTACATGTGTTATTTTGTGTTGGTGTTATTGATCATCTTATCACCACTAACTTTCTCTATTCAACAGGGAAGACTCGAAAAACCCCAGGTTCTGGTCTAAGGTGTGCTTGCATAACATGGCCAGGTTAGCTAAGGAGGCAACAACTGTAAAGCGTGTTCTGGAGTCCCTGTTCCATTATTTTGATAATGCTAGTCTATGGTCTGCTCATCATGGAGTTGCTCTTTCTATTTTGCTGGACATGCAATTCATTATGGAAAACTCTGGTGTTTGATCTTTCTCATACTCAAATCATATTATGATATGTTACTTCTTTGGCTCAAACAGCCATTAGTCATCTTTGTATCTTTACGCCATTCTCTTTCATAAAATGCAGGGCATAATACACACTTCTTGTTGTCTACTTTGATTAAGCACCTCGATCACAAGAATGTCATTAGAAACCCAGAGATGCAGGTAGAAATTGTTGAAGTTGCCACTTCTCTTTCTAATGTAACGAAGGTTCAGCCATCTGTGACAATTATTGGAGCATTTGGTGATATGATCAGACACCTGCGCAAAAGCATACACTGTTCCCTCGATGACTCAGACCTTGGTTCAGAGACAATCAAATGGAATAGAAAGTTTAACAAAGCTGTTGATGAATGCCTGGTAGAGTTATCTCAGAAGGTGAAATTGGCATCCTTTATCCTATAAAATTATGTTATTGCTAGTCGTGGTAGTTAAGAAAGCACACAATATGCCCTGTATGTTGAACAAGGTTATTTGGTCAGAATCCTATTTTAGAAACAAAATCTTAAATGACGATAGCCTACTTGAAAAGAAGGCAGAGAGAGCGAGCAAAATGAGTGTGGATAATGTTAACTGTGGTACCTTTGAAAGACAGGTAGGAGATGCTGGCCCCATACTTGACGTGATGGCAGTGATGCTTGAAAGCATCTCAAATGTATCAGTGATGGTGAGAAATACAATGGCTGCTGTTTATCGTACTGCTCAAATAGTTGCATCCTTGGCAAATCTTTCATATCAAAATAAGGCAAGGAATGCTCTACTGTTTGCATAATTTCTTTTAATGATGTTTCTAACTCCTCGATCGGCATCTTTATTTTTCTTGTTTTCCCCCTTTTTCCTCTCAGGCTTTCCCTGAGGCATTATTCCATCAAATACTCTTACCTATGGTCTCTCCGGATCATGAAACAAGGATTGCAGCGCATCGCGTGTTTTCTATTGTACTCGTTCCATCTTCTGTTTGCCCACGTCCTGACTCTATCCATCCTCAATCAACAAAG
This sequence comes from Anisodus tanguticus, assembly GCA_034509755.1. Lineage (NCBI taxonomy): Eukaryota > Viridiplantae > Streptophyta > Magnoliopsida > Solanales > Solanaceae > Anisodus > Anisodus tanguticus. Next base: position 20,625,563 of record CM067546.1, on the reverse strand, counting down.
GCTGCTGATCTTCAGAGGACGCTAACTAGAACTATTTCAGTCTTTTCTTCTTCAGCTTCCCTTTTTGATAAGCTCAAGAAAGAGAAATCTCCCTCTCAGGAAAATATGTGCCAAAAGGAGAAGACACTCAATAGTCAATCAAGGGTACATAACCAATCCATGCTGAAAAGACTAACATCAAGCTATAGCCGAGCTTATACAGTGAAAAGGAATTCATTGCCGGGAAGTGGTGAGGAAAAAGAGACTAGTAATATGGAGAAGGACCCGGTATGCATTAGAATGCAATTCTGTTTGAAAACCTGATGTCTACAGAATATGCTTCCTTTACTTCCCCTTCATTCATTTTATGTCAATGCAGGAGGGAATTTCTCTCAAGTTGAAAACCCGACAGATTAGCCTCTTGCTTTCTTCACTGTGGGTGCAGGCCATCTCTCCTATAAATGCTCCTGAGAATTATGAAGCAATAGCACATACTTACAGCTTAGTGGTGTTATTTTCACAAATGAAGGTGATAATAATGTTTTTGACAGTAGTTATTAATTTTCATCCATGATGTTCTCGACCCTTTGGGTGTGTTCGGTATGGAAGAAAACATTTTCCAATTTTTCATGTTCGGGTGGTCAAAATGTTTTGTAAAATATTTTTCCTAGGAAAACAAGTTCCTTAAAAATGAGAAAATGATTTTATATTAAAAAAAGTGGAATATGACTTCCCTAATGGTAGTAGGGAAAACAAGTTATATAAGTGATATCATTGTTTCCTCCCCACCAACCCAACCCCCACCCCTTTACCATCCCACCCCCCGTCACCCCCTAACCCAACTCCCAAACCCATCCTACCCCTATAAATTTTTCCTAGATTATATATAAATGTTCTTGGGATAATATTTTCTTGCTTTCTTACTGAACTCAATAAGTAGAAACCAACTTGTTTTCCAAGAAAACATTCTCCTTGTACTGAACACACCCTTTTTCTTCTTCCATTTTTTTTTTGCTATTCTGAAATATTTGAGGAGCGAAGACCGGGTTACTCATACTTGAGATATACTCAATGATGTCACATTGAATTGTTATTAGGTAGTTTGTACGTCAGATACTATTGACTCTTTCTCGGGTCCTTGATTTTAGATATTGCCTAGGTAATTAACTCTTCAGAAAATAGATTAGTTATAATGATATTGGGGCCAATTCGATTTCCAATTAAAGAACAACCGAGTATGTTATGTGAGATCTGGGATCTCACCAAGATCTTGACTACTAGTTGAATGCTGACCCTATTTTTCTTTGGCGGGGAAGGGAGCGGGATTGTTGACCGGGAGATTCTGTATTTTCATTTCAATCTAGTCCTATCTCTTCTTCCAGAAATCCAGCCATGAGGCACTTATTCGAAGTTTTCAGCTGGCGTTATCATTGAGGAGCATTTCGATCGGAGGAAAAGGTATTACACAAGGATTGAATTTTCAATTTCCTAAAGTTCTTTATTTTTCCTTTTATTGTTTAATAAAACTTCATGATTTGCAGATGTTTTTATAAAATTATTTATTCTGTGCAATTGTTATCAAACAAGTAAAATGTAGTTCATTAGTGACATATTTTCTTGTACTGCCTTCTGTCATCTTTCTTGTGTTTGCAGAGTCATTACCACCCTCTCGTCGCAGATCACTCTTCACATTGTCAACATCTATGATTATATTCCTATCAAAAGCCTACCACTTTCTACCTCTTGTCACTTCTGCTAAGGCAGCATTGACAGATGAAACAGTAACATCTTTGTTTCTATTTACTTATTTTGCAGTTGTTAACAAAAGTTTATCTGCTAAGTTTTATATATGGTAATTCAATTTGTTGTACCTCCAACAGGTTGATCCATTTCTACAATTGGTAGATGACTGTAAGCTGCAAGCCAAAACGGTCAAATCAGACGATGTGGTGAAAGTTTACGGTTCAAAAGAGGATGACGAAGATGCCCTTAAATCGCTTTCTTCAATAGAAGTATCAAGAAACCATTCTACGGAATATTTTGCTTCGATGATTGTGGAGTGTTTAAGGAGTTCATATAATGTAATGATTATATTCTCTTCACATTATGTGATGCAATGTTAACTTATATTTGTATATTACATATTCTTGACTTTGACCTATTTGCAGAATCAGACATCTATTATAAAAGATCAGTTGCTAAAAGATTTCCTTCCGGATGACGTTTGTCCTTTGGGAGCTCAGTTAGTTACAGAAATACCAAGGAAGATGTACCAATGTGGTTCAAAAGATGACAAGATTTTGAATGAGGTAGTTGGATCAACTCCTTCCTAATCTTTCTTCTTCTCCTCTACTCCACTATTACTTATATCCGTCATTGAACATACAGGATGTGGACCCAATACTCACAATCTTAGAGGACCAACTTGAGAATAATAACTTTCCGGACTCACATTTGACTCCTCAAAATGCTAGCCTTCTGAATGTCAGTCAATTCCTAGATTCGGTACGTCACTGTTCTGATTTATTTGTATCTGCAACCAACCTTTTAGAAGGGCTTAATACCTCCTAATTTGTTGAGATCTTTTGCAGATTCCCATACAATTTGCTTTGCCTAGTAAACTACTAAGGTTTTCTTGTTACTTTTTTGTGAAGTGTTTGCTATATGAGAAGCTAGAGTTCAATATACAATTACTCAACTAGGCAGCAAAAGTTACCATCTTTTGTGCTTTTCAGTCAGTTTGTCAAGAAAAAGAGGCAGGATACTTGATTGTTGGGGCCTCAGAATGGGTAATATGACTGGGTAGGTTGGGGGGCTAAAGAATCAAGGGAAGATAACAGGGAATACAAGGGTTGTTAGGATAGGGTGTGAATTGTTACTCTGAAACTTGAAATCTAGGAATTGCTTTAGTGAGTATATCTGTTGATTGCTGTCGTGTGGGTGTATAAACCACTTCGACAACCCTTTTTTTCTATCTTTTCTTTATGAAGTGAAGATCAATCTCCACATGTTTCGTCTGATCCTGATGTAATGGAGTCTCCACAATACTAATGGTTGCCTGATTATTACATGGTAATTTCCATGTCGTTTAAGGTGTCAAATTAAGTCCTTTCATGAGTCTTCTTATCCACATTTTCTCATATATTACACATGTTAGAGCTTAAAATTCGGGTTTTTGCACTGTTTCTGCAACAATTGGCTGGTTAATCTTTTCATGGACTTATTTTTCCACTTCTTGTCCTGCCCTATTTCCATCCCTACGTCTAGGTACTTTATACAAGCTTATAATTTTAGTTAGCTGCTGCAGTTCGGTAGGTTTGGCTGCAGTACTGTATTTACTGCTAGAGAGTTGAAAATTATCCCATCTAGCTAGTGCTTTGTTTCATGCTACTCAGAATTCCATCAGAAATTTAAACATTAGGATATTTGTTCCTACCAAAAGCATCAGACTTCATGAACGTCCACATTTGTTCTATTTCTTTTAATTCTTAAAATGGTTGAAACTAGCAGATAATCCATGGTTGTATTTATTTTTGTCTGATCTGGTGTGCTTGTAAAGGGCAGCCCGGTGCACTAAGCTCCCACTATGCGCGGGTTCTGGGGAAGAGCCGGATCTGGTGTGCTTGTAATACTGAGAAAATGCCATGTGGGGCAAGTCATAGCTACCTTTTCTAAAAATTATTGCTGCAAACTTATGCAGGTTTCGGAGACAACAAATGAAGTAGGAAGACTTTCTGCGTCAACCTCAGACATGACATACAGGGATATGGCTGGCCATTGTGAGGCTCTTCATTTGGGAAAGCAGCAAAAGATGTCTCATTTGATCATCTCCCAACAAACTCATGAATCCTTTGGATTCTATGGACAGGTAAATCTAAAGCAATTTTATCTCTGTGGTGATGAGAAATGCCATCCAGTAAGTATCAAAGAATCATGGTCTTTCTGTTGTTTCAACATTTTCAACTTGCTACCACTTCAAAGTGTTACAGATTGGCAAATATTTATATAGATTCATTATATAACGCTGGAGTGTGTTATATGTTTTTGCTAACCTAGTATTTGAATATATATTGCTTGAATAACGTTGCACCCATTTTTCCTTTCAACAAAACTCACGCCGCATGATTTAGAAAAGGTCTTTTTAATAAGTAGGCTTACAATTGGTATCGGTGGGTGAATAAGTAGTTTACGTTTGATAATGCCTTTATACTGGGGACATCTCCAGTATGGTTAGTTCCTAGTTTGAGGCCAGCAGATACAGTCTCAGCAGTTTATTGTTCCCAACTTCCTTCATCACTTTTAAAACTGGAACCCTATCACTAAAACACATGAAATTATGATGACTCAATGTGAACAACAAAAGACAAGGATAGGTTATTGTCAAATGTGCATCCAACTTAGCATGATTACCTCAAAAATGGAAAATAGCATATTACCTTTCATGATAAGATGAGACAGAATTTTTGAGAATTGGATATGGTTTTGGAGTTTTCCCACTACAGCCCTGTAATAGGTCGTTTTAAGTAACTAGTTATTTGCTTCCGTACGTAATTTCTCATAATCTTCTAGTGTCTCTGGAACATCAGATGGTAGATGTAGGTTGATGTTAAGTTTTTCCTTCTACTGTTGCAATATTTATTCGATAGACACAGTTTTTGTTACCATCTCATTGGATTATGAAGGAAGTGATAACTCTACATACAGATATATATAGTTTTCAGCTCTTGAACCATAAATGTTGCAGGTTGAACATTCACATGTCAAACATGGATGTGAATCCATTATGCTGAGTCCTTCTATCAAAGTCTCTCCAACGTCATGTGCAACAGAATTTCAGCGTAATCCCAACTTATTTGTGCTTCCAGCTTCAAGCCCATATGACAACTTTTTGAAGGCTGCTGGCAGTTAATATACCATCCTACATGAATCTATTTTTTTTGAAGATTTTGCCAGGCTCAGAAAACCCCTGGATCTCTACTTATCGTCCAACTTTGCATCGTTCTGCTGCAGATCTGAAAGCAAAATTTGAGTTTACCCGACAATTATATAATATAATGTGAAAAACTAAGCACTTTGAGGTCGAGGGGATTATCGGTGATTTAATTCTTGTATGTTTATTCATGATATAAAACAGCTGTGTCAAAACTTCATTGAACGGGCAAATTTTTGTATAGAATTTTAGTGAAAGAATGTAAGATTGTAGGATATAGGACTTCACGACTTCTCTGTATTGCGCTTGGCAAATCTGATATCTTACAAATGTACATAATAATGTCTATAGCAATAATTTTCAGGAACGAAGGTAGTTAAAATCTCTTGCTTCATCTCTCTCCGTATAAAACATTATATTCTTAGGTTAGATAACAGAAGTAGATATTGTTAGCCTGGTTTGATATGCTTCATTAAGTTCTTTCTTCTTATTTTGGATTGTAGGCTAATATGCTTCACTAATCTTCTTTCTGTTTTGGATTGTATATTATTTTTATTTTAAGAATTTTGCTCAAAGAAACTTGTTAAATATATTTAGCTGTCAAGTGATATCTGTATAAGAATTCACTCGATAAGCACACAAGTTCTATAGAAACCATTTTATCCATAGCAAATGAAGCAGCTAGTCAAGAGAATTGTAAATACCCAACTGCCCCAGACCCTGCTAACGTGGGATATTTTGTGCACCGGGTTATCCTTTTTTATGTTGTGAGAGAAACTTTTATCCAACAAGAGCAACATCAAATATTTTACATTTTGTTCTAAAAATATCAGTATCAATCACTATCTTACTACAAGAATTAATCACCATTTTCAAAATTACGTGTGCCATGGTATATCAATTTTCAGCCAATAGTGTTTACCTCTAATTGTAATACATGAGATCCATGATCCTCCATATAGATAAGAGTAAATGAGGTAGCAATATTGAACCGAGGACGTAACCAATATTTTTAATAGTGTGGCTATGGTGACGATCCGCTATATTATCTCGCGTCTCAACCAACTTTCTTTTATCTTCAAATCTCTCTTTTAGTTTTACCTGTGAGGAACTTATGTTTTATTTTATATAATTTATACTTTCAGAGTGACTTTATTGAATTCATTTCCCTTCCCTCCGCAAATCGTTTACCAATAGATTTTAATCGTAATTATGATATATCACTTCTTTCCATTAAAAAAAGATATCTTTCTCATTGTGTTTAGAAGTTTACCAAATTCAAATTGCTTCTATGTAAAGAATGGATCTTGGGTCTAACTCAACCCAAAAATTAGCTTGTAGGGTGAGGATTGTCCAAGTCCATATAAGGAGCTCATGTTCCCATTCCATATCCAATGTGAGACTATTAATACTCTCCCGTATGCCCAGAAGAATTTTTAACTGGAGCGTGAATAATATAATTTGGTGAACGAAGAATTTGAATAGGTCTGACTCTGATACCATGTAAAGAATGGATCTTGGACCCAACTCAACCCAAAAGATGGATCTTGGACCTAACTCACCTCCAAAAGTTAGCTTGTAGGGTGAGGATTGTCCAAGTTCATATAAGGAGTCCATGTTCTCATTCCATATCCAATGTGGGAAACATTTTACATGAACATAAAGATTTAATGTACACCAACATTGGTCCAACACTGAGGATGGTCTGAAGGCAGACCAAGCAAGAGAAAACATCCTAAAGTGAGCACATGAGAACAAACATCAATATCGAGCAGGAACTAACCATGTACACTTGATAAGAATCAACAGAACAACAAGGAAATTAAGAAAGCTATAAAAGGAACTCTAGAAGAGATACAACTTTAAAGCGATAATTAAAACAATTGATAACAAAAACAATGGATAACAATTTAATGTTATCTTGAAGTACTCAAAACAGTAAATCAGAAAATAGATGAAACATAAATTTCCTAGCTCAAGTTTCTTGTGTGTCCTTAAGAAATTTAAGCCTCTCACAATTGCACGGTATTGGATTAATTCCTCCCAGGATTAAACGGGAAATTATTCTGCAATAGCGGCAACACAAAGAGCATAACTTCAACGAACTCAAATGAGGCAGCAAATCACACTGGACACTTACGTTTTGCTTTTGAAACGGTGCAGAAATGCATAAGAAAGGAGAGGAAAAAGCGATTATTTTCAGCGTGTAAACTGAGGCAAAACCTAAGAATTTATAGCCACAAATTTGGGTATGAACAAGTGCGGAAATGCTTGTTCATCAAAGGTAGTATCTGTTACTGTTTGGGAATTAAACATCCAACAAACTTTTTAATTTAATTCCATGCAGAAATTATCAAGGGAGAATAAATAATGGAATTTAGAAATAAATTTGGTCCAAAAAGATTATCAATCAATCAGATCATTTGACCTAATACAAATTCGAAGTCGAAGTCGAGCTGAGTGAGTACGATGAATCAAATCAATTGACCAAATTCAAATCTGAAGCCGAAGTGCTGAACAACAACAACACGAGGGGAGAATCTCTTTTCAACTCTTTATAAGATAGATGTTGTGCTTCTATATATAAGTACTCAAGTCTTTCTTTCCCCCACCAATGAGGGACAAAGTTCACTTGTAAAAAGTAACTTTTCAAATTTCATTTTCCACCATTTCCAAATTCACACTACACCCATTTTTAAATTCCATGTATTTAAAGCCCAACAATCCCCCACATAAATGGGGAATGGCTATGTGATGCATTAAAAAACTGTGTGATTTGCAAGTAAGGGACTTCACATGTTTTCGATCCGAGGAAGGAAGCTAAAGAATTCAATCAACCAACAAAATACCAAACTAAAGAATCCCCCTCTCCTTAGAGTCAAGTGGTTGAACGTCCCTCTCCTTAGAGTCAAGTGGTTGAATGTCCCTTTTATTCAAAACATCAGTGTTCATATATTACGGACGGATTCATGATAACCACAATGAAATATCAAGAATACAATAATGAATTAGTAATACAAACATGGTATATCATGCTACATGTAATTTTGGGTCATCATGAATTAGAAAACCACCATGGAATATTTCAAAATAGAAGCTATGGAAGTCATTTTCACTCACATGTTAAGAGAAGGGAACCAACTGGCTGATGCTTTGGCAAATCAAGCCCTTGATAAGGATTATTTTCAATGCCTAAGCTTTCAAGAGCTTGAAGTGGACAAAAAGAGAATTCTTAATAGTGACAAGTCACAAATTCCATATCTGAGGATTCGAACCATTTAAAGACAACATGGAGCAATTGCAGAGAGGAAAACAACACAGATCCAAAGCACTTGGAAAGGCATATTCACATTTATTTACAGGTATATGGTACATGAAAATAAACGAAGGGAACAAAACACACAAAGAGTACACACAAGTTCAGATGGAATATCAGTTATATCAGGTACAAATGGCATACACTGGATATAAAGAGAGCAAATTACCTAAGAAAGATGCAGAGATGCCATTGGAGCTCAAGATAGGGACCAAAAGTAACGGACAACTCTGGTGGCCACATAACAAAAGATATTGAACAGATCCGAGACATGTAATATCGGAAAAAGAGTAAATCCATGGAAATCGGCAGAAATACAAAGAACAATGAAGACATGCGCAAAATCTTACCTGGAGAGTCATGCAACACATACAAGGTGAGTTTTCTTCTAGCTGAGGAGCAAAATCAGATCATTTGTGTAAAAAGTGAGTCTGACCTATCTGATCATCATTTTTGGCACTAACAACAGCTGGAACAAGAGAGATGAGCTATGGATAGAGAGAGAAAGAGTTGCAATATTTTAGGGCATCAAATGCTATTTCTTACATGTTTTAGTTGTTATTTTGTTGTTTTGATTTTCTCTGTGTTTTTTATTTTTTATTTTCATGTTGGACGATTTGGACACTTGCCCATTTATTTGTTTTTTGGACATTTATTAAAAATCAATAAAAGCCCTTTAAGGGCGTAATTCAACTTAAAAAATCAAATTCATAAGATTCTCATCCAACTTTTGTGCTTCTTTCACCTACTCAAGTAGAACTGACTTAACTTGTAAACTAGCAATAACAAAACCATCGGAATTAAATGCAAGACAAGCATTCATGGATCTTCATTCAAGAAACAAAGGAAAAATACTCAAAGATAGACTTGCGAAGGATTTGCGACTTAAAGCATTTGCAATCACATTGGCTTTACCAGGATGATAGTCAATTGTATAGTCATAATCTTTGATGAGCTCAAGACATATACATTGTCTCAAGTTCAACTCTTTTTGTGTACCCAAGTACTTCAAACTCTTGTGATCTGTAAATATATGACACTTATCTCCGTACAAGTAATGTCTCCAAATTTTCAAAGTAAACACTATGGCAGGAAGCTCAAGTTGTTAGTAGGTTAATTAAACTCATGTGGTTTTAATTTTCGAGACGAATAACTAACCACCTTCCCTTATTGCATCAGAATGCATCACAAGCCACGATGAGATGCATCAATATATATCATATATTCTTTCCCTTCATTTGGTAGAGTAAGTATATGAGCTTTTGTCAACAAAGATTTGAGCTTTTCAAAGATTTCTTGACATTTGTCATCCCACACGAACTTGACATCCTTCCTCAAAAGTTTAGTCAAAGGACAGGTTATAATGGAGAATCCTTTGACAAACCTTATATTAGCATCTCACTAAGCCCAAGAAACTTCTTATTTCAGTTGTACTTTTATGCAGTTTCCATTCAACAATAGGTGAAATCTTACTAGGATCCACCTTCACACCATTAGTTGACACAAAATGTCCTAGAAAAGCCACTTTGCTAAGTTAAAATTCACATTTTGAAAGATTGACAAAGAGCTATTTATCTTTCAAAATTTGCAGAACAATCAAGAGGTGTTTATCATGATCTTCACTATAATAGAAATATATTAAAATATCATCAATAAATACCACCACAAATTGATCAAGATAAGACTTGAATACACGATTCATTAAATCCATGAACACCGCAAGAGCAATCATCAACCCAAATGGCATAAAAAAATTCATAATGACCATACGGAGTCCTAAAAGTGGTTTTAGGAACATCTTGGTCACTTACCCACACTTGGTAATACCTAAACCTCAAGTCAACTTTTGAGAACATCCTAGCACCCTTTAGCTGGTCAAATAATCATCGATCCTAGGCAGTGGATATATGTTCTTAATTGTTACGTTATTCAATTACCGGTAATCAATACAAAGCCTAAGATTGCCATCTTTATTTTTGACAAATAAAATAGGAGCTCCCCAAGGAGAAATACTTGGGAGAATAAAACCCTTCTCAAGAAGTTCTTGCAATTGAATCTTCAACTCCTTCAATTCTGCTGGAGTCATTCGGTAAGGAGTAATAAAAATAGGAGTAGTCCTAGAAATAAGCTCTATGACAAATACAACTTCCCTTTCCGGGGGCAACCTAGGAAGATTTTCAGGGAAAACATCAGGAAATTCACGTACAATCGGTATATTCTTAAGGCTTGGACTTTCTATGTGTCTATCAACTATGTGAGCAAGATAATCCTCACAACCCTGACTAATCATCTTTCTTTCCACAAAAACAGAAATAATATCAGATGTCAATGATCTTTCACCTTGAACAATTATGTGTGAATATGTAGGATCTTTAAAAGTCACATGCTTTGACCTATAATCAACTACCGCATGGTATCTATGAAGCCAATCCATACCGACAATGACATCATAGTCTTGGAAAGACATTTCAATTAAATCAGTATGGAAGACTAGATTTTGAATCATGAAAGGACAAGATTGATAAATCTGATTACAACCAAATTGATGACCCAAAGGACTTTTGACAAGCACACCATGGTCAAGTCTCATAGATTTTACATTTTCAGGAAAACCAAGTGATGAGCAAATATAGGAATGTGTAGAACCATGATCAAATAGTGTAACAACATCTAAGCCAAATAAGTGAAAGTTACCAACAACTACGTTTGACCCATCTTGGTCATCCCTCTATCTCATAGCATAAGCTTGTGCAGTAGCTCTTGACCCACTAGCTTGATTAGCTCCACCTGCACTTGCTGTTTGTGTGATTCTATATCATACACCTCTATTCCATTGAAAATGAGTAATCTTAGGTTTCTGAACTAGGACTTCAGTATGCGGTGAAGAAATAGGGTTAAGATTAGGACAATCCTTCATTTTATAATCAAAGCTCCCACAATTAAAACAAGCACCAAAAGCTCTCCTGCAAGTACCATAGTGATTCTTTCCACATTGTGCACAAGTGGGTATACGAGTCTTACCTTGGCTATAATCTGGAGTGCTACCAGTAGAAATATTTGATCTATTTTAATTACATTGTGTGACCTATGAACACTACCAGCCTTGGAATTGGCAAACTTCCCCTTTTTGGATGGAACGCCATATTCTAAATTAGCCTTTCTGAACCTGTTTTCATTTGTACTAGCTTGTTCCTTGTCAATTCTTTCCCAAGTAAGGGCAGCTGTAACTAGTTTGAAAAAATTCTCATGTTGCAGGACTGCCACAGAGATTTAGATAGAATCGTTCAAACCATCTTCAAATCTTCTACACTTATTCTTTTCATCATTGATAATACCTCCAGCATAACGAGAAAGCCTGAGAAACTTTTGTTCATATTCAACAATAGATATACCTCTTTGTTTTAAATCTAGAAACTCATTTTTCTTTGCATCACGATAAATAGGTGGGACATACTTCATGCAATTTTTTTTAACAAAATCATCCTAAGTAAGCACCGGAGGTTTTTAGTTGGCATTTGGTACACTTACCCACCAGTCATAAGCATCCTTTTGTAACAATGAGATATCATACTTAAATTTGGCAGCTTCTAAACACTCTAACTACTCAAATATTCTCTCTATATGCTCAAGCCATTGTTCAGCATCAATAGGATCAACTATACCTTCAAACTCAACTCCACCCATTTTTCTCATTTTCTCAAAGTTCATTTCATTAGAATTCGACATTGTTCCAGCCAAGTGATGAAAGAAATGAATCATCTGTTGAAAATAAGGGTTTGTAACAGGAGTACTATGACTCATGTGAGGGTGTGTCCCATCGCTTGCACCCTGATTATTTCCTACTTCAGATCCACTAGTGCGAGGAAAATTAAGATCAGAAAAATGTTCTCCAACCCCTTCTTGTAAGTGAGGTTGGTCATTAGAGTTATCTGAACCCTCACGAGCGACTTCCATAGGTTTATTAGAAGAAGAGGGCATAACCTAGTTCCTACTTAAGGAAGATCACGTTGCATTAGGGACATGTGCATGATGCTAATGCATAATATTATGCAATGAAGCATGTTAAAAGAAACAAATACACTAACAGGTTACGACAAAAGTCCTAGAATCACAAACCTAGAGCTCTGATATCAAAACTTGTAGCAACCCCTTTGGGAGGGTGCTACTTACAAAAAAAACTATGATTTAATACTTACAGCGTTCAGAAGATATTAATTTAAAAAGACATTCATAATAATTTATTAGCGGAAATAGGCCCATGTGAGAAAGGTTTCAAAGTGCAATATTTTGTTTTAAAATACACTTTGTGAAATTCCTTAAATGAAATACAATATCAAAGTATCAAGATAATGTGATACCATCCTTCTTGAATAATCAACACGTTAAAGCAACTTCCTAACGAAATTATATTTCTCGTTCAACATCACTGCAAGTTCATATTGTACATGAATTTCAAACTTTCTCCTTTGTACATATTTACAAGACAAAATATAAATTTAGCATATTACAAGACTTGGGTAATTAACACACCCTTAAATAGCAAAACAAGTCACCAAATTCAAGTTACAAGCTTATGATCTTGAGATCCAACAAGCCTCCAAATTTACATACATAAGTGTGACATATAGATCATGTACAAGTCCGAAAACTATACAAAACCTAGATGCATATGTAAATGTGATCCTCACAAAAGCTCTAAAAAATTCTACTCCAAATGGTCGTCTTCAAATCTCTTATCGCACATTACCTACGATAGAAAATAATTATCTCTAAGAAGCATATAGCCTTTGGTCTTATAGCCATTAGATTCTCCATTTCATTTGTAGTCAAAGGTATCTCAAATAAGACATAAAGATAAATCAAGTAGATAAATATATAAAAAATATCAAATATCAAACCTTCAAGTATTTTTAAATATCAATATGATTATTTAAAGCTCAAGTGTCAAGAAAGCTTATAAAATCAATTCAAGAGAGTTTGCCAAATATGTACGTCATGCCATCACACCAAGTATAATCAAATATCAAGATGGACCAAAGCCCCAAATCAAGTAGGATCGAAATCCAATAATCAAGAACTATATTAAAAATGGCTTTCTAGTTCGTACTTAACACGAAAAAGTTTCATAATTAATATGAACCACAAATCTAAATACAAGATGGCAAAAGATTCGAATCAAGAGGCATGCCGATATAGGTGACAAACTCACTGCCACAAGAAAGACAAAGTTCCAACAAGGATGCAAAATGATCAATCAATCCGTACAAGTGGGTGAGTTAGCGAATATCTTGAAATATTTAGATAATACCAATACAACGATATAAAGTGAAGAGAAAGAAACAAAAGTTCAAGTTATTTCAAAAACTCCATCAAGTAAAGAGAGTACAAATTCAAGTTTATACACAAACCTTGGTTTTTTACAAGACAACTAGTTCTATCACAATTTGAGAACGTTTGAATCATCTATGTATAGACCAACCAAATTTGTCCACTTCCTCAAAAACTTCTCCGTAGCTTTTACAAGAGTATTTACACCTTAAATATATAATCAAATATCTATATAAGTTCAGTAAATTTAGCATGTCAAACTAAACATGATATCGGTGAAAATCACCTTAAATCGTCAAAACAGAAAGTCTGGACAATACCATTGTTTTGTGTTGTGATTCCGTTTTGAAGAGATAAAAGGCAAAACTGGACTTTGTGATCTTATAAAAGTTGTAGATATATGTGTTGGGGTGCCAAAAAAGGTTAAATCACCCCATATTAGTTTTGTACAAAACATTATGCTCAAAATACTAACATTAGCACATGGAGGGTTTGTAAAACAGAAATCTGGGTAACACCTGCCTTGTAATTCATCACCCCTTTTAGGGAAAATACAAGCCATACTAGGTTTTGTAATATGCTTCAAAGTTGTAGATATATAAGTTAGCTTTTTAGAACATATTTGCTCACTTAAAATAGAGTTTTACACAATGAGATATGACAAAACTGCTAACAACTGTCCAGTGTAAAAACAGGTTTAGTAACTTACCACAAAATACAGGAGTAGCTTGTGGTTTAGCAAGAACAATTCTTGATGGTTGGTTTAGTTGAAGAATCTAAAGGTTTTGGTATAATATTTCTTAAGAAGGAATGAGATGAGAGGTGCTTGTGGAAAAGGTGAGTAACAAAAGTAATATATAACACTTGGATAAATATGAAAACGTGGGCTTGCCCAAAAGACTTATTTTCTATTCTATTTCATACTAAGTTAACAAAAATGATAAAAAGGGTGTTCCACATAACAAAACTATGACACTTCCTAGTAAAGATTAACACAATTTAAAGTAAGCAATTTTCAAATATCGTCAAAATTCAAGTTTAGAAAGTACGAAGTAAAATATATCCTTACTATAAAGATATGGTCAATTGAAAATATAAATATTTGTCAAAAAAAATTGGGGTGTTACATGACCACTCTGCCTAAGTCTAGGGAAGTCTCTTGCAAAGTGTCCCATATCACCACACTCATAGCATCCACGACGGGACATAGGCTGCTGAGAAGAGCTAGCATGTTCGAAATGACCACCTCGACCTCAAGGTCAGGAATATGAACTCTAGGAACCCTATCCCGAACTATAACCACCACGACCCGAAAAACTAGCGATCAGAATCTACATCGCTGCCTGAAGTGGTCTACTAAACTAGGGGCGATAACCTCTGCCATGATAACCTCTATCCCCAAACTCGTGATGCCTGATAGCCTCAACACTCTTAGAGGCATCCACCATTGCCTGAAAAGTACCTCTCGAAGCTACCATATGCGTCACTGCAACTTGAAGGTGATATAACAAACCTCAAACAAAGTTCTTAATCCTCTCTGTTTTATCTGGCAAGATAGTCAAAGCATGGCGAGACAAAGAATAGAACCTTATCTCGTACTCAATCACGGTCATACAAACTTGCTCTAACCTATAAAACTGTGCATGCCTCTCGTCTTAAGCCACATGGAACCTACTTCTCCAAGAACGCTCTAGAAAACTCGGTTCAAGTAAGTGGATGCAACCTAGCTGGCCTAGTCTCAACAAAGACCCTCTAGAACTCACGGTGAAATCAACTCCGTTGGACTCAACTACCCCCAAATTGTGAAACCTCTCATGAAAACTCACCAGAACTCATAAGCGTCATCATCAGGATGTTCATTATATTGTGGTGGCTTCATCTTCTCAAACTTATCCCACCTTTTCTACTCTTCAACAGACATAGTAGGCTAAATAACTAGACGGATAGCAACACCATGAGTTTGATAACCCAGAAACTGAGGAGCTACAACAATAGTTGGTTGTTCCCTTAAGGGTCATATAATATACAGTCGTCTGATCACGAGTCAGACCCCCAACTTTGGTCTGTGACCCATCTGGAGTAAATGACAGTTCTCTTGCCTGAGTCTAACCCTCAAAGAAGATCAGAAGACGCGCCACGGTATCCTTAAGAAGTGATGTAGCAATGAATCCCTTAGGTGTCTGGGCAGGTCCAATCTCCTCAGCCTTCACTGGCTCCTCCTCTGGAACCTCATATGGCTCCAAACTCAACTCTCTAGCATGGGCCTGAGCAGTAACTAGTGATCGGCCTCTGGCTAGCATAGCAATATGAGCTCCAGACCTACCCCTACCTCGACCCTCACAACATCTCTTGCCTCTCCTTCAAGCAATAGTCGTTGGAGTAGGTATGAGTGTCACCCCAGCTTCGGAGGGTGTGGTCGGCACTCGGCGCCTGAACGGCCCGAGCGTACCACTTATATATCGTTGCATAAACATAAACTGTGTGGGCTGACAATGCCTCAGAATAACAACCACAAGGAAAATAGAATATATCAACCTGGAACAATGATAGCTAAACCAACATGGGTATATATACATCATGGCCAAAAAGTCCATAATCAACATGAGAAGGTTGGCCTAGCCATAATAGATGTACCAACACACTAGCAAGAGGCCGGCAAGGCCATACAAAATGACAATACCTAATCTACTAGTCTACAAGCCACTAAGAGTAGCACAACATGACATCAGGTTGGGACAGGGTCCCGCCATACCCAAAATTCATATTAATGTATAAACAAACCCAAAACTCGATCAGCAACTCCGGGAGAAAATGAGTGCTCCAACTCAAGTTGAACAGTGATCCTACTCAGGAAGCTCATCCAGTCGTCTATCTGAACCTGCGGGCATAAAATGCAACGTTCCAGTCGTCGATTTGATAACGTTTAACCTTGGATCATGCCATCAATAGAAAGAAGGGTGGTAACGCCTTACATACCTTTTCACCTTAGTTTTACGAATTGCATGAGTTCTCATACGTTCTATGGGCGATTATCTACATCATACGAATTAATTGAATCATAATCGAATCAATAATCCATAAGCCATCTCATTACAATATTTTGTCGAACACTTGACGTGCATAGAACTTCATTTTCATTAACAATGGCTACTCAACATCTAGACAACATCTTTAGCTTTTCCTATCTATATCTTCGCATTTACCAACCACCAACATTATTCCATAACTTATATCAAGCTTAAATCCAATCAAAACATCCCAACACAAATTAACAATCGACTTTTACATATTATCTAGCCATTTCTTCTCCTAGCTTGTGACTCCTTTATCAATACCAACACTTAAGCAAGCACAAAAAAATAAACTATAACATAATGAATTTATCTTCCATAAGCTCTTGCCACAACAAGTCACAATTATAATATCAAAACAGCCCAACAACAAAACAACCAGATCTTCTCTCATTTCAAATTCTAGCTAATGGTTTTCCATTCAAACAACTTAATCAGCAATATATCAACCTTAAAGACAACCAATATGGCAACTCACTTGCCTTATATGATCAGAATAATCTTCAACCAAAGCCCTCCTTAGCTCACAACAACACTACATCACCATAGAAGCACTTTCCTTGAGGTCTACCACACTTTGATGGTAGAGTTGAGTTGATTGGCCTTAGATTCACTTAGGAACCTTTGAGAAATGTTTATAGAGTGTTTGGGGGGGGGGGGTACTTAGGTTTAGTCTTGGTCTAGAAAATAAGGAAAGAGGTCGAGCAAACACTTAAATAGCCCCAAAAACTCGGTCACCGCTTCAGATCTGCGGTCAGTTTGCGGGCATATTTGATTATACTGAGGCATATTGAAATAGAAAACTTTAGGCCAATATGCCACCAAATATGTGGGGCAGAATCAATTTTGCAAGGCATATTGCTGCACATATCACAATAAGGTGTCGAACATTGTCGAAACTTATTATTTTCGATCCGATTAGTCTCAAACTTTCCCGAAACTTACTTAACACTACAATAAACCTTTATTAACCTTGCAGAGGGCTCTCACCCTATCTGAGCCTAGGACGGATAACTTATGACATAACAACGTATAAACTATGGGGTGTAACAATGATCATAGGTGCGGGCTCCTGATGTCCAACTGCAACCAAACATGTCCTCACCATCTATGAGAGAATGAAATAATGGAACTCTTAGAAACCGTTAGAATCAAGTACGAATGATAAGGAATGAAAGAATAGAATATTCCTGGATGTCTTATAGCCTTACAAAGATAGATACAGAGCTCATCGTAACGATCTGCAAGACTCTACTAGACATTGTTCTTGTACTTATGAGACTGGTGAACCTAAAGCTCTGATACCAATTTGTCATGACCCAATTTGTTGAGTTGTGATGGCACTAACTACAAGGGTCAGTAAGCCAACCACAACCACTTAATACAATTTAATTAGGAAAATAAAGTGCGGAAATAATAAAGTAAATAAATTTAAATTCTTATTAAGATCTCATAATATAAATAGTACAAAAATACTAGAAATTACCCAAGACAGGTGTCACTTAGTACAAAAACTAGCTACATTAAATACAAGTCTGGGATACTTCCCGAAAATACAAAAGTTGTCTGAATATGGAAAAGACAGAATATAAAGGGATATATAGGAGGATCCAGTGCATGTATCGCATAGGTGGCTCACCCCGAATCATCTTAAAGGGCCTTCTTAATGGCCGACAGTATCTCGAGCTTCGCTCGTGCTAAGTATAGAGTATGCACACAAAAAGAGTGCAACAAGAGTATCATGCGTACAAAAATAACTGGTACTCAACACCATCATCGAACGTCCCTAAATAAAATGGAGATGAGGTATGGCCGTATGAATACTACTTCTACACTAAATCGCTATTAGTTTGAAATATCAACAAGTCAATTAATTCAAGATTCAAGCCTAAGTGTATGAAACCTCTAACTAATCAGGTATATCTCAAATAGTCAAATTTCATATAAAGTGGGAAAATACACAATTTAGGAAATTGAAGCAACAAGGAATAATAAAATGAATGATATGCAAATGGCATGCAATGCAAGGCCTTGTAATCACCGGTACACACACATTCGAATATTAATGAATCGTGACCCAAAGGAGACTCGCGAGGTCCATATACCACCAAGAATCATTTCCCTTTGGGTTCCTTAGCTATTTGTAGGTTTATAATCCCTGTCTCTAGCCAAGCGCATCACTCCGTCCGAAATTATCTCCCTTCGGATCCACATATGTATCCTCAAATATATAATACATGAGATAATTATGACATGTGTAACAACAAGAATCTAAGTTATGAAATTAACACTCAATCTTTTATCAACATAAGTCATAAAGATATGATCCTTAATCAATTTCACAGTAAAGTAGCTGTTTCTTTTATTTTTTCATCGTCCAACGAGTATTTTAGGAGTTATGAGTAGCTTATTATTAGATAAGACATGCATAGACATATAAAGACTAAAAAGTACGGGATTCATACCCCAACCGCAGATCTATATGATCATACTATCTACAGGCTAGTGCCTAAAATATGTCATTCACTACATAATTTAAAAGACACAAGTACCCATAACATGTCACTAGTACCCGATACAAGTGCTCGTCACCTCACAAGTATTGGTACCCCCTTATTATCCCATTACACCCTCTTATTTAGTTTATTTGACCAACCACGACACTTTAAATAAGGTATAAGATCTCAACTTGTCTAGAATGAAAGCCTGATAGTCACAATGTAACTTTGCCCTTTCGTAGGTCCTCCGAATAGTCTCAAGCTATTCAAATATGTAAAGTAAGTTAACATACGAGTCTAAATACACCCATATTACTCTATGGAAGTTTCGGGCTCAAACAACCACCCAAAATAGGATTGCGAGCCTCAAAGGGAAAAATAGGAAAACTAGTCTCAAAATTAGAATACCCAAGGTTTATGAAGTCTAAATATCAAATATCAACTCAATACAACAACAAATCCATAATTAATTAGAGAACAACTCCATTTTCAACCTAGGGTTCATAAACCCATAAAACACCTATCCAAAACCATGATCTATAGCATGAAATCCCTTAATAATCAAAGATATATTCATTTTAGGATGATAAGAGTCTTACCCAAATGAAGAATCTTGCAAAGATTCCCAAAATCCACCATAGACCGGTCTCTGAAGTCCCAAAAATGAAGAATAAAATGTCTAAGTTCGAAATAGGGCTTTATATGTTCTGTCCAGCGATGTTCGCAACTGCAAAATTCTGCTCACAAGTGCGGGCTCCCAGCCAACTCGGCCCATTCGCAAATACGATTCAATCCTCACAAATTCGAGCCATTCCTGGAAAGAGCGACACTTACAATTGAGAGCTTCCCCTCTCAAATGCGAGTGCACCATAAACCAACAGCTCCAAAATTGTTCTAAACTTCGAATCAACCCCCGAAACTCATCTGAGACCTCCAAAAAATAAATGAAATATGTCGACCTGGACACAAAGAATTCTCGGCGTCGAGAGAGATTTGAGATTCTGTAAGCAATTGAGTGAGTGCTTTCTAAGAAGGGCTTGTAAACCACTCCTAAAATAAGCAACGGATTTGCTCATGCACTAAAAATACTCATACGAGGTCATCTTAACCCGATGTTGACTATGGACAACTCCATATTCCTTAAGTTACTAGAACTCCAACCAATTTTTCAAAATACACCCTAGTCCCTCGAAGAACCAATTACTAGAGTAAGTCATAAATGATATTCCGGACCTAAAGGAATCAATGAAACTTCAAAAAAGACTCAAATGCCCTTGATGTTGACTTTAGTCAACCAAAACTCATCTTTTAATTTATGACTTTTGTAAATTCCCAATCTTACCCGAATCGCACCCAAAGTACTCGAGACTCATTCCAATCATTAACCTAAGTCAAAACTCATGTTCTAAAGCTAATGAAATCATAAAATGTTTATTATGAGCACATATTCCCAAAAGTCAACTCCTAGCTTAAAACTTGTGATTTTCTTCAGTTATTTTTATCCAAAAGCCTCGAGAATTGTGCCACCCATCCCCGCAAGTCAAATACATCAAAACAAAGGGAGGGAAAAGGGCATTTACGAGAAAATAAGATAATATCCAAACTGACCTAATGGGTTGTTACAATAGTTGAAGAGTCTTTTTAGGAAGAGAGTGGTTTGATTGTGGTGGCTTTTCAATATTGTCATTATGACTCACTTTTTCTCTTCTCAATGGTGCCTAGAGTTGACTGGGATGGGGAAGATAGGTTTTCCAAGTTGTTTTATAATTTGAGTATATGAATTACTGCAAAATAAAGAATACATATCTGAAGCATAAATGGATAACCAAATGCTATCTTTGATTTAAGGCATGTTTTTGTGACAACCATAATGTTAGACTTTCATGAGATCATGAACCTATTTGGATATAGGATATATAACAAAATATACAAGACTAATTAAAATATCTTAATTACTTGAAGAGACACAATCTGAGACAACATTCTTAGCCAATTTTTAAGGAACATATGTGCAACTTTAATCATCCCTAATACTAACATAGTTCTTTCTTTTACACGCCATTTTGGAAAACCTTTTCAATTTGATCAACCAATATGATTAATCAACTTGCCTTTTGGAGTATGACATACCACCTTAAGCTAAGTTGGAATTCTAACAGTAATGACAATATTTGTATGAAGACTTAAGATATAGATGGGATAGACTCCTTAGTTTTGGCCATAACAAAATCTAAGCACAGAACAGAACATGTCCACATGTTTTTCCCTTTACCAAGAATGACTCCTATATGTTTTGCTTTCTTTATGCTCCTGAATTTCAGCCCCAATTCTCTATAGTAGACCTACTTGTTCTAGTTGATCATCTTCCTTAACTTGGAGGAACAGGTTCCTGAACCTATTTCATAAGCGCAAGAATAGCCATATTTCTGACGATCCTCTATTTTGCTCTTGTGGATAATTGATTTCTCCCTTTTTCACTTTTTTATCTCTGACATAACCTATTCATCTGAGACTCGTATCTTGTAAGCATGACTCTTCTTATAACTTGCATCTTTATCAAATCATTTTTATTTTTAAGTGATGCAAGATTTATTTGCTTCAAGAAGGCTATATCAGGTGTTCCCCTTGTCTTCGTGCCGTACCGTTTCTTCAGGATATGGGTGTTATTCATATATGATTGTCCCTAGAAGTCCTGATCTGAATGTTTTACTGGACTTTTAGTGGAAAACCAGGTTCATCTACATGTTTCATCCAAAGTTCCCCCTGTCTGATTGCCTTCTCGTTAAGTAGATTGGACAGACTCCTTTTGAAGCATTGTTCTTCCATATATTTTGAGAGTGAGCAGAAATAAGATTGCAAACTCTTTTTATGACTTGAGAAAGTATTTTTTTTTTATATCATTATAGCCTTCTATTCTATTCCTCTTACTTGAAAAAACAATCAAGGGTTAGTTTTAGGTACCCAGGAAAGCTTGTGTCCCTTTCCTTTGACCATCGGATAGATCAACTCTTTCTTTGCCCATTCAGGCAAAACCCAAGTGAATATATTTCGAACACTTGTTGCACCCTTCTTTATTGGCTTGGTAGTTCTATTTCTCAGATTCTTTGGACACACAATGTTGAGATGAACAATCCTTCCACATGGTGTGCACAAGTCTCATTCATAAAATTATTTCTTAGACATCCTATAATACCCTACACCGATGGTAATGTTATGTGTCTGACTAGTGAGATTATAAAGCAATTGAGAGGATTGATTCAACGATTTGCTCTTTCTAGATCAAACTCACTTTTGCAACCTTTAGGCTCATTTTTCTAGATTTCTCCCTTTTGAAATACAGCTCTCTCCTCACCTTTCTTAGATCATCTTCAGCTATGAGTTATTTGTTGCTAGCCTCGCCATTTCCCTTTCTCATATTCAGCGATAGAACTTCAGATTGAAGTGTTAAGATACATGAACCAAGTTGAGCGACTATTTTTTCAGAAGGTTGTTTTCTTGATCTGCCTTAACTTTTTTGGTTTCAACCTCTACCAGTTCATACTTTAGAAGTGTTAAGGAACTGAATGACTCAACTCTTTTGATTCTCATATTATGATACTCATCGATTAAGCTGAACATTAAGGACATAAGTCTCTTTTTTGAAGAAAGATTCAAAATGTCTTTTAATTCAATAGCACTTTCCTGAAGGTCCTCCTTAGATTCTTTTATGTCTTTCTCACTGTTAGATTTATAATATTCAATGGCCACAAGCACAACATGATTATTATCATCCTCTGATTCATCATCTAATCCTTAAGCAGTCACCATAGTTTTGGGGTCTTCTTCTCCTTCTTTTCATGAGTCTGCTCTTTCTTCTTTTCCTTCTCTGATATTTTTCATTCACTCAATTTTCCACAATGGATAATCTTTAATCAAGTGATCCAATTTATCACATTTAAAGAATCCACCGAACTGGGACTTGTCACAGCTTATTCCCTTCTCAAATGAACTACTGCCACCATATTGTTTTTCCGTTTTTAGGAATGAAGTTTTTGGTGATCAAGGCCACCTCCTCTTCATCTTTAATTTTAGAAGCCTTGAGTGCTAAGGACCTCCCAGTGTTTACTTCCTCATTCTTGGAATTCTCCATATCCATTTCATATGTCTTCAGGTTACCTACTAATTTATCAAGGGACATACATCCTATGTCCTTTAGCCTCCCGTATTGCGGTGACTTTCATCTTGATGTTATTTGGAAGGGTCCTTAGAGTCTTATCCACAGAGTCCTCACTGGTAATGATCTTACCAATATATGTCAATCGTTCATGATAGAGGTATACCTGGTGAACATCTCTACTACAATTTCTCCAGGTTTCATCTTGAAGTTCTCATAGTTAGTAGCCAGTATGACCTTTCTGACCTTCCTAACTTGACTGGTACCTTTATGCACATTCTTCAGCGCATCCCAGATCTGCTTAGCCGTTGTGTACCTAGAGATTCTGTTGTACTCACAGATGACAGAGCGAGTCCTAGTAGAAAAGAAAGAATAGGTGCGAGACTGCCACATGGTTCACTCTATTGCCTACACAAATAGGAAAAATAAAGTAGTGCATCTCAGTAGGTCTAAGTCCGCATATCAACACGTTCTTGGCCATGGAATTCTTTTCAAGCATCTTGTAAATAGTCTCAGTGTACTCACCTTTTGATTTTTTTAAATCTATTTTATTAGCGCCCATCTTAGTAGGATACTTAGGTCCCTCAGTGACTGTCTCATAGCTCGTAGTCATCTACCTGCAGATGATCCTCTATACGAGCTTTTCTACCAAGAATAATATTATACGTCGATTAGTGGTGGTCTCCTAGGTGAATGTCCTTCACTGTGTTCAACAAGTAGTGTGGTATTTATCATGATCTTCTTAAGGTGTTAATATTTTTGAAGAGAACTTTGTTCTAATACCAAATGATAATCTGCACACCACGTTTAGCCTACGCGATACCTAATGTTTTCCTATAGGATAGAATATGTTACTCTACTTATTTTATCGATAGTGTCTGTGAAATAATTAAAGAACAGTAAAGTAAGGATACAATACATTTACATAGAAACCACCCTACTCACAAGAGTAGAAAAAATTATGACCTACACCTCTGTGGGATTTATCCCCAACTCCACTACAAAGTGAGCCTCTGAAAATTCAAGTTACACACTCTGTAACGTAGAAACTATAAACTCTAATTCCTTTCTTACTAATCTACCCAGACCAGTAAGCAACCTTCAAGTTGAACTCCAACTTGAAGTTGAATTTGACTAACTTGTATACCTATACAATATGCTTCTAGAAAATCAGATAAAGGTACAACTCAATAAACAACCTAATATAAGAATCTAACTTAAGAACTGGAAAATATTATTCAGTAGAATAGCTCCTTCAATCTTCTTCGTAGTACTAGGGTCGCACTAATACAACCAGAACTCTCTCAATGATGCTTGGTTGATTTGCTCAAGTTCTTGATTTTCTCTCTTTGTGAGTGCGTAAGTTTCTTCATGGTAAGACTTGATATTTATAGCTCTTAGGCTTCATCAATGCGGCTAACCTAAACCCTGCTTGATACGGTCTATCAAGGTAGAATATGATTTGAGTTGGTTTAAGATTCTTACACCTTCTCGCATATTTAGTTTCCTTGCAGGACTTTAAAATATCTTGATAAGTATGGTATGAAATCCTGATACGTATAACACGGAATGCTACCACCTTGTACGCCAAGTCTTTACCATAAAAACACAAATTTTACTCGCAGTAGGACTCTGAGAAGGAAAACGTTCCCGGACATGTTCCTTGCATATGTTCCTGTCTTGTTGCTAGGACTAAGACATAACATGTTCTTAGACATGTTTCATTCACCTCTGCTCTGTGTCTATTTCTCTTCACCTGATATCTTCACAATCTCCTTACTTCTGTTTCATTCATCCACTACACCAGTCGACTCTTTGAGATAGAGTGTGTTTACATGCTTATTATATTCTACATTGAGTTGTTGTTTTAGCTGAGTCATCTATTCTTCCTTTATACTCGTCTAGATATTTCTCGGTGATAGAAAAATTCCATGGACTTGATTCATGTGTTAAATCACCTGCAACCTCCTTGCGATAGAACATGTCTTTGGGCCAGTTCTATTCACCCTGTGCATTGTTGCTCTTTCATACATTTCATTGTGTTTCGGCCTCTACTTTTATTTCAACCATCTGTCTAGCTTTGTTCAGTTATCACATGTATATAGACCTAGTTTATTCACCTTGTATGTTCACTTTGTTTAGTTTGTCAATCATCAAAACTCGGACGTGTTAATGCCAACAAACACAAGTCTGAATCCACCAATACACTGTCTGGATACAAAGGAAAGAACGTACTAAATATGTAAGGCTGAAACTCTAAACGAATGTAATACTGTAAATAGAGTGTAAGGTTGAAACTGTAAATGAGTGCAAGATTGGAAATAGAGCAATAGAGAAACAACTTGTACTCTGAATGCCTCTGAGGGCAAAGAATATGCATACTTTCTTTAAAAATCATGTATACATATATATGTCTATATATGCCACATATCGGGGACATCTCATCATCATTTAGTCACTCTTTTGGGCTATCATCATCATAAACTTCCCAACTGTAGTGGTGTGCATATATAAGTGCCTGCCAGGCCAACTATAGTGCGACGCGGTAAAAAATAGCTATATATAAAAAAAAATAGCTATATATATATATACAATGCATGAAATGACTCAGAAGAACCTCATGGATCTGATCGAAGTGACTCGAGGTTGTTATCCTCCAATTATCATTATGAAACTATGTCTGTATCAACTGTCAGAGAATCTATAAGAGCCTTAAGAAGCCATACAAGTCAAGACACTATCAAGGGCGGGAAATGCTCCCGACAAAGAATAACGAGAGTCGTGAAATATACCACTATGAAACAAAGGTACTCACGAGTTCAATCATAAGAATAAGACCTTTTTGGAGGGACGTTCGTTCTTGTTACGCTTATTCATAGGTCATGCCAAAAACAAGGAAGAGTGAGACTTAACATAACTTGTTGTTGGCCAACACCACTCTTATGGAGCCTCTCTTGTCCTACAATCATTGACCCAAGCAATAAGGATAATCCACATCAAGATCCAATCAATAGTTTCAAGATTTCGTCGTTGTGACCTTCCGTCAAAAACTTAGCGCGCATACTTTATCCTATCTTATTTTCATGGCAACTTAAGCTATTCTCACCTCCTTTACAATAATCACAATACTATCAATATTACAACAACCATACTCCATGAATCTAGCCATAGTTATCTCAATGACCTCATTAAAACCATCCAACAACCAACACAACAACTATCATGCTCAACTATAGAGTTTATCTTAACTTTCTGTAGATTACTTTTCCCAAAAGATTAGTCTAAGCTAGGAGAGGCTTAAGAACACTAAGAGTATCAAGAATCTTACCTTAATCATCCAAGAGATCCTCTATATCAAAGCTTTTTTCAATTCTCCAAGACTTCCAAGTTATTTTCGACAATCAGGGGGAGATTTCAAGATGATCCAAGCTTCTTTAGGGAAAATTCACATCCCAACCTTATGGAATGGTTATTTAATAGTGTATATACCTTGGGAGAGGGTTTTGAGACATCTAGGTATGAAGGGGGTCGAATATGAAATATTTGGAATGAAGGTATGAGATTGGGCTTTAAATAGGCAGCCCACTACCTCTCATATGCAGGAAAATATGCAATGCATATAGGCATATACGGTTGCATCCTCCACCACATATAGTGGAAGGAAGGTGGACAATTGGTTTTCTTGATCCATGGCTCCATCCGCGAAGCAGAATGGATTTTGCGACGCGAAACGCTTAGTATATCATCCTATCTTAATCAAACTTTGTCGAGATATAATTACTTTAATACAAATGACTTCTAACTTTACATAGACCTTATTAACATCTATTTATGTCTTAAAAGACCATTGGAGTGGATCTCAAGTTGTCAGAGCTCAAATCGATTAACCATGCTCTTATACGTGCACAAAACGATGGGTATGACTCGAATTTTTTTAGATATACTTCCAGCCTTGGCCCAAGGTCTTCCTTATCCTTATATGGGCATCATAACTCTTTTCATCTTGCATCAGTTTGACATGATGTACTCAATGTAAGAATTGCAAACACGAATGGCTTAGCGGCTCTTAAACTCTTACAACTTCTTCAAGTTTTAACTTGATCATTCATTTATCCTCCAAAGGGAAACCTCTTCCTTGTATTAGGCTCCCTAAATTATGGTATATTTGATATATGAAATTACGGGGTGTAGCATATCCTTCGATAGATTTTAAGAGATGCCTAATACCTTCCCCTTAGAATAAGTAGAACCCTTACCTAGAATCTCACCAATTTCGCCAGCTAATAGAGTTTACATTACATAACACATAGGTTTCCAAATAAATCTTTAAAATTAGGTGGTGACTCTAAACCCTTTACAAACCAGGGAAAAGAGTCATAAGTTGTGAACTAGTTTTAACTAGTTTAAAGTAGGATGCAACACATAGTTGGTAAAAGAACCAAGTTCTTTGAGTACATAGGTAGTAGCCCGATCCTAATATGTTCTTCTGAGAAGACACATGGACATGATCAGGTTCTCTAAACCTAGACATCTATATGGTTGCAAAGAGTGAAAGGTAAGTCCCTACAACTTATTAAGTGAGCCTATAAATCTTACTTAGTCAAGTAACCTAACCATCTACTAGGATGCAATGAATGGAAGGTTAGTCCTAGCTACCAATTCTGTAAACTTACAAACCTTTGTGTTTCGAGGGTGAACTGAAGCAAGCTTAATATCTTGCTAAAGTTTGTCTAGATTGTTGTATCAACATGAAATTGCAGTGTTGAACAACATGGAGCTGGTTCTAAGGGGGGAAATTATCAACTTAGGAGCTATGCATAAGGGGTAAGATGAGATCAAGAGCTTATGAAGATTGATGAAGATGATCAAATGCACATGAAGATGTACAAAGTTGTTATGGGTATGTCATCATCAAAGAGGGGAAATTGTTAAGAAATTGCAGTCTCAATAATAATTTAGAGGTTAAATGAAGTTTTGGTAATTGATAAATTATGTACAAGAGACAGTCAAGTATCAAGGAAGAATTAATGAAGATGGAGAAGAACCTGATCCTAAACAGATCTCCTAAGGAACTAGTAAAAAAATCACAACAGAAGAGGAACTAGTCCTTTGATAGAAGAATAGGATACTGTCAAAGAGAAATCATTTCGTGCATACTTGGAGAATTGAAAGTTTTAACTCATTCCTATTCGACAAGAAACTTGAGTTCAAGTCATGAAAATATTACCATAAATTGAACACATATAGTTAGCTATGAAATAGGAGAATGAAACCATATGTACGTTAACAAGGAAAGAAGAAAATCCACATCAAATAAGGATTGGTTTTCGTACAATTTGTGAACCCAAGTTAAGAATGGATTGGAGAATTGTTGGTAGTATTCACTTATATAAACACATTACATCAAAAAGTTGTGGATCTTGACCACAACCAAAGAGATATACATCTAGAGTGAGAGCCGAGTCGACTCTAGAGTTTCGAAGGAGCCAACTAGAGAAGAAACAAAGAACATGTTCCTATCAAGATATATCATTCAATTCTTGAGTTTTAATACTTAGGTTCTTGTGTGGTTTCATCTCTTTACTTTTATTAGTAATTGTAATAGGTGTTTATGGAGTTGTAAGGGACTTCTCTGACATGATAAAGTAATTGAAGAGAGAGTATAGAAAACCAACAATTTGGAGTTGTTGAGGAAGAGAGAGTTAAGGCAGGGATTATTTGAAAGAGTTCCTTAGGTGTACAAGTCACTGTAACATTAAACAAGTTGCTCGAGTTTAGAAGAAAGTTTGGCAAATTCCTATAGAGGTAGGTCGTAGTCTTGCTTTTCTTGAGCAAGGAGCTTTACCATGCTAAATACTTGTGTTGATTTTATTATTTCACATTTTACCTTATTTTGTTGTTTCTCAAAAAAATCATATTCTTTAAGTGCATAGGAAGTAACCCGGTTTATCACAATATACCTTGATTGGTATTATGGGGTTTTCTGAGAGTATGGTTCGGGCTAGACTGATACTAGTGACACCAAAAATATCTCAAGATAGAGGGGGAGCACATACCCCAGTTGCACACACTCTAGTTAACCAATATGCACTCGTATTTCATACTCAGGATTATAGCCAACTGTAGTACCACAACCTATGGGTGCCCCACATCCCATATTTTCACCATAGCTAGTGGTCCAACTCATTATGTCTATCGATGAGCAGAAGAGCTTTGAAAAGTTCACGAGGCTATTTCCCCTACACTACAATAGGGATTTATTAGATGATACTTGGGAGTTTCGCGATCAGTTTCATGAGATGTTGTACAACCTCTTTTGAAGCATCAAGCTCCGCTCAAACAATCTCAAACAACCTCAATCTATTCAAAATTTTGAATAATAGGTCCAAATTAGTCTAGAGAAATTAATCTCATAAATTCAGGATGTCTCAAGGTCAATGAAGACTTTTGGTCAACTCAAACTCCATCCCTTGGGTCAAGGGTTTGAAATCCAAAATTGATTATGTTGAGTTGCTACTTAATCAATAACAATTGATGAGCTGAAAATGAAGATTTGATGATTTAAAAAACTATGTATCCATAGGACAATCAAGCATAATGAGTAATAAGGAAGGCGTTGAAGAACCAGAAGTCCAAACAAACATCCAAAGGATTTGGTGAAGAAGTCACAATATGAAAGAAACTCCTCAAACTAACTGATCCTTATCGAATAACACTGGAGACTATTGAAGAGCTATTTCATGCCAAATTGAAATTATTGATTCATTCCTATTCAATGAAAGGTTGGATTTAAGGTTATGAAAATATGACCATAAACTCTACTTAAAGTTAGCATTGAAGTAGAAAAAGAAGTCAACATGCATACAAGGAAAGAATGAGATCCAAGTCAAACAAGGATTGGTTTTCAAACACAATTATGAAACCAATACTTGGTTGGATTCGAACAAGACAAAGCCGCAACTAATTATATATAAATGACACAAAAAGATTTGAAGCCTAACCACAATCAACACCATCCAACGTGAGGCCAAGAGTGATTTGAGAGTCAACACTTAAGTCTTTAAAGAGTCAACTACTTACCGAGAAGAACCTATCCTTATCAAGATTTATCAGTGAGTTCTTGCATTGCAACAGTTAGGTTCTAGGTGTGGTTCCATCTATTTACCTTTCTTAGTATTTTGTAGTAGGTGTTTGTTGAGTTGTAAAGGACATCCTTGACTAGGTAGAGTCATTAAAGTGGAGCTAGAAGTTTAGACATGTTAAGAGTTAAGAGGTTAGAGGCAAGCCTATTTAGAACAGTTCCTTACGTGTTATAAGGGCGTTGTAAATCTTTAATTTTTTGGGCTCATTTTAGAGGAGATTTTTGGGAAAATTCCTGTTGGATAGGTCGTGGTTATTCCCCCCTTGAGTAAGGAGCGTTTTCGCGCTAAAATACTTGTATAGATTTACTTTCCGCAAATTACCTTCTTGAATAGTTGCTCAATGATACTGATTCATTGATTATATAGGTAGTAGCCCGATCCTAACAGATTGCATGAACGGATTACCCATAAATTATGAAGTTCAATCCAATAATCAAATTCAGTTTTGACAGAAATTACAAAGTCAAATCATTTGTTTTTTCAATTCTAGGTTTAACTCTAAATTCCCAATTTTAGCTACTTAAATCTCATAATTTTGAGGATTAAATTCAACAAAATTATCATATAATCAATATATCGATGCAAGGAATATATACCTTAAAATTTTGGGTCGAAATTCCAGCTTTTCGAATCCCATGCACGAACTCCAAAACCCCAAAACTTACAAAAATAACTGCTGAAATTCAAACTCACCGATATTTACACTATATATCGTTGTTCTCTTTCAGTCACATCAATGCCGCATTCACAAAGAACTTCCCCCCTTAGACCTCTTAGATCGCAGTCAATGACTCGCGATAGTGTAAAAGGCTTGACCGGGTGGTTAACTAAACAATTTACCACGCGATTACTTTCATGGTCGTGATTTGTCACGACCCAAATTATGAGTGTCGTGGTGGTACCTACACAATCCCTCCGGTAGGTGAACCAATCCCAAAAACAACTCTAAAAAGGTTAAATAAATGCAGAAGAGAATGATTTACTGTAAATAACAGTTTTCATTAAAACTTTTTTAAGAAAACTGATCCTTACAACAACCTTCTTTTCCCAAACCCTGGTTTGACTCATACAAGGACTCTACGATACAAAGAATGAAGGAGAAATACAATAATACTACTCTAAATGAAGGAGACAGTCTACATAAGATGGGAACTAAGGCCACCAAACTGAGTAGTCTACCTCAGCTCCCCGTGTTCCATTCTACAACCTGAATAGACCGAGTACCTACATCCATGTAAAAGTTGTAGCAAGCATAGCATGAGTACACAACGTACCCCGTAGACATCATAGGCTGATAATGATGTAAGATACGCAGAGATAGATAAATATCAAGTTAACACTATATAGCCCTAGCACTAGCAATTCAATAAGTCACGTAGGTCATGTTGTTCACACAATAGATCATAAAATTATCCAATAGCCTTGAACATATAAGGACTCACCAAGTCAAGAAAAACTCACAATCACACAAGACTAACAATTCATACAGACACCAATTCACACCACAGTTTATAAATCACGCAACTACCTAACCCACAACTAACTCGTGAATCTGCTCAATCACATATAAGCTCATTAATCACAGAAGTCACCTAAATTCACACATAGGTTTACTTATGCCAGAAATCATGTTTGACTTCACCCATTCGGTTTGACAACATGCATTAATTAGACACATAGTTCATGACACCGCTACCTTATACCTTCCACAATATAAATCTGAGGATAGGGACACTTTGTTAACACTTATTATCCCTAGTCTCTAACCCTAAGTATAGTCATATCCAAGTACAAGCCCTCTTAGTTTGTTAGACTCTTTCCATAGGTCTTAAGTAGTTTCCACTTTTTTACCTTTATTTACCAAGCAACAATTCCACACATATACACATACAAGCAAGACCACATGACAACAACTCAATACCCTACCAATAATCCATACTAGAACCTTTATCAAATAACACTGTCACTCACCAAGCAATACAAGCCCTTGGAATCCACTGACCAAAAATAAGTCCAACAACGAGTATGCAGACTCATAAAGATGTAACCACACAGTCCAACCACAGAGAACAAGACAATTGTGGCAACCAAATAGGTCCAATATAATCAATCCAATCATATGATCCCATTTAATTAAGAAATCACTTAAGTTCCAATAACCAATCCATATCACGTAGTCACACAACAAGTAATCAATGTATGAATGAATGTATGAATATGAATGCAATGCATATGCCAGATACCTTTATCCTCTAATATACACGCTGTCAAGTTTTTATTATGATTAGCACACCCATGAGAGACCCTCGAAGTTCATATACTCCTCCAAAATTTCCTATTGGTACCCACTAAACTTTGCATCACAACCGTTTGAGTGGATCCCCAAACACGCCCAATACCCCTCAATATTATTACGTACTTCTATCGGAATCTAGTGAAAGAAAATTATAGCCTACCTAAAAGTCGAGAAAGAGCCACAAATGGTCAACCCTCTACATGCGTATTTACTTTTCGGGACACCTTATAGTAAATATAGTCTGACACACATATTCTATATGTTAATATCAACCAAGCATACACAAGGACTTAGTCCTTAACTAAACATAAGACATCTAAAATTTACCCTAGGCCCATGGTGTCAAAAATCTAAACTCTATTACTCAACAAGGCTTAAAACATGCTTACTAGTTACATCCTTAGGTTAATTTGAGAAACAACCTTAATAGAACCCCCAATTTTATAATTTAATAAAAGCCCTAATTTACAATCCTAGGTTTCTTCCAAAATAAGAAAAAGGGTTTTCATGCTCAAATCAACTTTGCCACATGGTTATTTAATCAAAACCTATGCTTATTTAGAAAATCAAGATTTGCTAATTCATTTTCCATCCTTCATTCATGATTCATTTATGCTTATTTTACCCAAAAGTTTAGACTCTTTTTCCCCAATTTTACATCTATCTCAAGACTAGATACATGAAATGAAACCAAAAGGGATGGCAATGCTACCACCCATGAAGGATTTTCAGCCAAAACATCATAAACCACCCTCTAGACCAACCCAAATCGAGTTACAATATTTTTGAAAGTGGGGTATTTTTAGGTCATTAAATCAATCTGGACAGATAGTGATTCTGCCCTTTCAGACCTGACCCCGCAGGCGCGGATATAAAAGCTGACCACTAAGGTGCATGCACTTGACACCTCACCTCAACGTAGAGGTAGAAAATAATCTGCAGAAGCGGACTTAACCCTTCTTTCGGTGTGGACACTGCTCTCTCAGCAATTATTCACTTTAATTAATGTTATTTCAAAACCATAGGAGTTACTTTACTCACAAATTCCATGGTAACAATCATCAGTGAATGCCTGGATGAGAGATATGATAGAAATATAGATGAAAGGTTCATAACGACTGAATGGATAGTTACATCAGATACTAATTAAACAAATGTTCATCCTTGAATAGGGATGAGGGGACGTAGTTTATAATGTATGAAGGACTCAGGATCTGGTCCCACGCGGGATTCTTATCAATCACGCACAACAATGATAAAAACAACATCACATGACATAACCAGAACTCTACATCACCAACTCTGATTTATAGTATAATTTCCATTACAAGCAATTCCGACTAGTCGATGGAGACAACTTATTATAATCATAATCTTAGGAAGAGAATTGTTCGTTTGGAGAATTTTAGCATTAAAGATTCATGGTATAGTGCCATGCATCGATCTCACTATCGTACATCACACCACATCATTCAATATCGGTACTACTGAATTTGTAATATCGTTTGTTTATACTGGCTCATTGAATTTTATCTCCGGCAAAGAACACATAGTATAAAGGAATGGAGGGGGGTAGACACTTCACAAGAGTCATATATAAGACTCGAAAAGTAGATTTCCATTCAAATATGGTGGGACAACATACTCATCTGGTTTCAGAAGACATCACACACGCGGTAGTTTTTAATAAGAAGGCTACGCTACAATGGAAGAACTGTGTGCAGGAGCGCACCCGTACACATGTAATATATACCGCCAAAGCAGTCAACTTAGGAAAAGGTCAACCTCGCAGGGGCGGCTTAGGTACCCGCTCCTACAGAAGCGTTGTGTAATGATTCTTCCAGTTGTTTTTAGCTAATGACCTTTATTTGCTTGTTTGATCCTTCCTGTAGACTCTATATAAGGTTTGTGATGCGTAGGGATGGGTGGAATAGATCCTGAGGTCCATTTATATGAGTTTTAGATGAAAATCCCAAAATTAGAAACTTAGAGTTGATTGGTTTAACTCAAAGTTGACTTTTATCTATATGGGTTTGTTTCCGGGTTTCGTCATTTTTGAAAGTATCGAATGGTCATATATGAATTAGTAAAGTCATTGGTTCTCTTCTCGAGGAAATTGGATGTGTTTTGTGGCTTTGTTTTGTAAATTTTAGATATTTGGTTTTCTCAGATCATTCTTTAAGAAAAGTATGCCTTAGCTCGGTTA
Organism: Anisodus tanguticus; assembly: GCA_034509755.1. Classification (NCBI taxonomy): domain Eukaryota; kingdom Viridiplantae; phylum Streptophyta; class Magnoliopsida; order Solanales; family Solanaceae; genus Anisodus; species Anisodus tanguticus. The sequence goes on along the minus strand of CM067546.1, from coordinate 20,590,644 downwards.
TATGTGAAAGACGAGGGTACGAGCGATTTTGTAAAATTATTTACCTTAGATGAGCATGTCCGGTTTGTGTCCGGGGGGTCTCAGGAGTATTTCGGGTATTTGGAAGAGGTTTTGACTTGTTTCTATAATCTAGTGTCGGGTGTCCGCTTGGGCGGCACTAGTTTCCGCTCCGGTATGACCCCTTGGGTGAGAGGTTGGCTTACCGAACCGGGAGTTAGGAATGTGTGGATTTATGCCATGGCAGAGGGTTTGTCCATAGGGGTGAGTCCGCTCCTATAGAGTCGTGCTCGCCGTAGAACTGAGGTGAGGTTTTAAGTAACACTGCCTCGGCGGGGTTTTTATTCACCACAGCTGGTTCACTCTAGCAGAGTCAATTCCGTTGGGGCAGAAGTACCGTATCTGGTGTCCTATAAAATCTCCTATGTCAGAATTCTTTTTCCAATTTGGAATACCTCGAACCCAGCACCGCCTTTGAGCATTTTTAGAATCCTAGGAGTAATTTCAACCTTAGGGTAAGTGATCATTTCATTTATGACTTAAGTTTATGTTTCTAAGTTTTTTAATGGTGATATAGTGTGTTATTAAGTTAGAGAAAACTCATTTGCAAGTTCTTATGAGATTAAGAGAGCTAGGTTATTGGTTAATAAAAGTTTTATGGATTTAATTGTGTTAATATCATTAATTAGTGTTGGAAAATGCTAGATTATCATGTTGTAAGCCTAAATTAAAGTTTGAGTCTTAGTGACTTGGGCCCGAGTTGGTATTTTAAAGTCTTATTTGTATCATTGTATGTTGCATAAGCTTTATATTAACTAATAGTGTATATACGTGGATATACTTCGACCATCACGAGGAGCAAAGGAAGGGCAAGGCTCTCACCGATGCTTGATCATGTAGCGCTTCTGTTCGGCTCATAGGTAGGCTACAGTTTAGTTTTTTCAAGACTCCGATAAAGTACATAGTAGTTATAAATATTAAGAGGTATTGGACATATTTGGTGGTCTCACTCAAATGGTTATGATGAACGGTTGAGTGAGTACCAGTATTGAACTGTATTGATGGAAATCATCCATAGGTTGATTCCGACTGCTGTTATATGGGCTTGCTGCCATTGTGTGGGCTCATCGCCAGATTTGATAATGTCGTGTTTATTCATCACACATGCTTTGATATAATATCCTGATCGTACTTGGATTATTGTTATGAACTCTGACAGCATATGGTGGGTATTCATCTTCTATACTTAGTTGTATCTGATACATTCTGATTTCTAATCTTATATTGTCATTTACATTCATACACTCATGGTTCTATGATATTGATATGAAAGTGGTATGGATATGTTATGGGCCCAATGGGCCGGAAAGGTAAGAACACTTATGAGATTATGGCAATACTGAGATGATGATATTACAGATGGCTCAGGTTGTATGCTGCAACAAATATGATATGGGGGATCAGATTTGCATGCCTACAGTATGATACTATTACAGCCAAGAGGTGGGCTTCGTGATCCAACGAGTTAGTTTGGAGCGGAAGGGTATATGGACTTCGTGGGTCTCCCATGGGTGTACAGATCATAGTAAAACCTTGATGTATTATATATCGGATTGATAAAGGCACCTAGCATTTACATTTGCATTTGCATTCATATCATACATACATCTATACATTGATTAATTGTGGTTTGGTAATGTGATATAGTTAGTCATTGGAACTTAGGTGAACCCTGATTTACTTGGATTGGATTGATTGTATTGGACCGGATTGGTCGCAATGATTGAGCTTGTCTATGTGAATACCTGGATAAATTGGTTGATCTTATTGACTTAAATTGGTTTCCATGTGTGGCTTGATTTCTTATGCATAGGTCTTATGGTTATAATTTGTAAGTTTAAGTCTTTGATGTCTACTGCTACTGTGGTCGGAAGTGTCAATATGTCAGGCCTATTATCTAGATCCAGGGAAATATATGAATTGTGTGTTGTCTGTTAATTGATCGTGATTGAGTACCGAGTCTAGTAAGGAACATGTGATAATTGTTGTTATAGGGAAGGTAGACACTGAATGATCTATATGTGTCATATAGAGACTTAACTAAATCTAAAGCTAAGAAATATAAAGGAGTTAATGTTTTCATGGCTAGAATAAGTATAACACTCTTGAAAAAATGTTCTAAAAGGGTTAATGTGATCTAAGTGTTGACTTGTTTATTGATGTGTTAAGGTTGGGTAAGTGGGGTTAAACTTGAATATGCCTTGGATAAGAAAGTACTAGTTGTGGGTACTATAATAGTAAGGTCTTTGTATGTGTGAATTAATTAATTATACTTGACTGTGAATGGAACCTTAAGTGAACATTGTGACTTGTTGAATTAGTGTATTGATATGTGTACAACATGACTTATATGGGCTAATAAACTGTCTAGTATAGGCTTATCTGGTGTCAAATTGATATTTATCTCAGTTATGTATCTTCATCGTTGTCGGCCTATGATGTCTACCGCGGTACGTTGTGTACTTATTATACACTTGCTGCATCTTTTATGATGCAGATACAAGTACCTCTACTAGTTTTGCGAGCTTGAGTGTGAGTCCGGGCTTGTGGATTTCAACGTTCCAGGGAGAGGATGCTTCTTTCGGCATGCCTTGGATGCTTATTCTCTTACTCTGTCTTTACATTTGGATTCGAAAGACGTAGTTAGACATTTTTATTATGTTATTTAGTTTTAGCCTATATTTCCTTCATTCAGACTTGTATTCCGCGTTAGTGCTCTTGTATCATAGATCGGATTTGGAGGGTGTATTGATGTTTTTGATTATATTTCCACTTTTCTTTCATATTGTTTTGTTTCTATGGAAAGTGGCTCGCCTACCGGTAGGAATTTGTAGGTGACACCACGATTCCTGAAAAGGGGTCGTGGCATGATGGTCTGGATTAGAGTTCGCTAAAGTGGAAACTCTAATTTCAAGAGTCCCAAAATTGCTCGACTTCCCCCACTTCCTTCAACTCCCAAACTTCCAGAACTGCTTCTCCAAACCTCCCAACAACATCTGCCAAAAGATCCTTCACAACATGATTTTACTCTCTTTCTCACAAACAACATCCCCATACCCACTGCTTCTCATTCTCAACACACCGGAGCCGAGACCACAAAGGAGGTGAAAAAAATTGAGGCATGATGACAAGTTCTCCAACCATCTCAACAACTCAAGCGCCATTCCTTGGTAAGTCTCACCTCCTTGCACTACGCACAATTTGCATCATAAAATAAAGTAGGAACATGCCTGCGGTTTAAGAAATTTTCATAAAATCTTTGAAATTTGGGCGGTGGTTGTTATGGGGGTAGATCCATAGATTGGGTGAAATAATAGTGTAATAAGGGTCTATACATCATACATACTCATATAAGACACAAAGGGATGTATATTCTGGTCGAAATAGGGGTGAAATCATTGGATTTTCCGATTGGGTTGGTCTGGGACGACGACCTCTCTTCGGTGGATAGCTTCCGCTGAGGCACAAAACTTCTTCACCAAGACGAACAGACGAGGAACATATACCTTCACAAAAGCTGACAGTTTCCTCACTGGAGCGGAGTTGCTCAGGCGACACTTTCCGCCGGGGCGGGAACATAACAGAAACATTTAAAAATAGTAGCTTTGCATAAGTTAACTTGGGTCGATTTTTTGTTGGTTCCTTTGGCTCGTTAAGCACGTAATAACATAATACATACGACTCCATCATTGAACTGACTAGAATTTAATTAATGCATGTACAATTTGCTAAAATGGACCATAACCCGATTGAAAATCTTTCCCGGGCCTATGGTCTTGTTGATTAAGAGCCCGCAGCCGACTATCAATCTGTACAGTTCATGTCAAAGGATTGTGAGAACCGTTACTATGCCAACTTGAGAGACAAGAAGTTGTTGAAACAGAGAGGTATGGACATGACCAAGGTGCCAGAGCATGTCCTAGAATTTTATGAACGACTTATGCGAATAGGCTAGAATTATTTTGTTGCTCCTCTTTGCCAAGGTAATGAAGACTGGGTGATGGAGTTCTATGCAAACCTAAAGCGGGTGAGGCTGACGGAGCCTAACCCTGAGATAAGAATTTGGGGACTATGGTACCAATCGGGGCTGAGGTGATTAATGCTCTCTATGGCCTGTCGGACCATCCCCTAGAGGCTATGGATGCCAAGGATGATTGTGGAAATAAAGTGTGGTTGGTTGCACAACTGGTAGTTGAGGAAAATAGGGGTAAAATCACATGGACCAAGGCTAAGAGATGGCAGAACATCATCACTCGCAGGGTATGTCCTTCGAGCAACACTTATGACTGCATGCACATTCGCGCTCTGATAATTGCTTGCATTTTAGATGACATCCAAGTAAATGTGGGCTATCATATCATACTGGAGTGCGGGGACTACTTATCAAGGACGAGCCGAGTCTGATGTTTTCATCGCTGATCACGAAGCTGTGCCGGAGGGCGAGAGTGCCGAATTGCCCTGGTGATGACTGGATTGATCTTTAGGGAGTCTTCCACCCTTTGAATATGTCAGGAATGAGTACTTTGGTGAAATGTAAAAAGAGGAAGGTGGACTTGAACGTGAGTGATGATGAAGATGATGATGATGTGTCTCAGTCTCAATTGCAGTCGCAGCCACATGGGCCATTTTGTGCCATGAGATCTCAGTTGTATGGCATTAGAGAGTTGATCGTCGGACTTCCTAGGCCTCCCACTAAGGCTAGTACTTGGTGCCAATGCCAACTATTTCACCTGCGAGTAGATGCAACTATACCTCAATCCATAAAAGGGCTTCGAGACCTCAGTTGGTACCTAGGAGACAACATATAAGGATTTGGCCAGAGATCATGGTAAGCTTTGCACGAGTTTTAAGAAGGAGAAGCAAAGAAACAAGTCCAAGCGTATGCTACTCGTGAAGGTGTGGAGAGGTATCAAAATCTTATTCAAGCTGTTGGATTACAAAGACCCCCTCCCGGTTGAAGATTAACATGATGATGAGGACTACTCCTTCCTGCCCAATCCCGATGATAGAGATACTAGAAGCACCGAGGGAAGTGGCGAGATGCAAAGTTTGAAAAGGAAAGACTGAGCTCCTGATTAGCACCGGTTTCTAGCCCATGTCGGGCTTTAATTCAAACAGTTAATTTTTTTGGTTCTCGTTGGATATTTGGGATATTTATGTTTGATTCCTTGCTTTATTTTCTGGTTTGCTTTGGTTGGTGAATGCTTCAGACAATTCGGATATTTGTAGCTAGTTGTTCATTTATGTCATGGTTGTGATTGTATGATATTTTGGTTGTTGGATATCTACATTGTTTGTTGGTTGTTCTCTAATTTTGATTGACATGGTATAAGTCTATATATGCACAGGTTGAATAAGAAAAACAAGGCAGAACTCACTGGTTTCTGCCCAATGATTCCGCTGGCGCGGGAGTAATCTCTGCTGAAGCGGGTTCGCTTCTGTGAGAAAATCTCACATAGGTGGACTGCATACAGGGCACAAGTATCCGTTGCAGCGGAACATTTACCATAGAAGCAATCTTTCCAAGGCGGACCATATTTGCCAAGGCGGACACAGTATAACAATAGGATACCCGCTCCTGCAGCCCATCATTCGTTGGCACGGCTCCGCAGGTGCTGAAGAATTTTGCTGGGCGGAATACATAAATTAGAACAGAACCCCAGACTTAGAAAATCCTTCAAATTTCTCAATAAATTCCAGACTTAATTTCCATACACGGTCCACTCCAAAAGAGTGTTAGGCACATATACCAATTGGAATCGTCTATATATCAATTTGAATCAACCAGATATCGAATTAAATGAGGGAGCACGATGGGAGTGAAAGAACGGAAGAGTTCTTAAAATGCCTCATAACCTCTCGAGGATGGGTACGGATGTCAACGTACCAATCCGTGAGACTCTACTAAACACTGTCCTTATATTCGTGAGACCGGTGAACCTAGGGCTCTGATACCAACTTTGTTATAACCCAAATCACGGGCGTCGTGGTGGCACCTACACAATCGTCCAGTAGGCGAACCAATCCCAAAAACAACTCTAAGAAGGTTAAATTTATGCGGAACAGAATGATTTACAATAAATAACAGTTTTCATTAAAACATTTTTAAGAAAACTGATCCTTACACAACCTTTTTTTCTCAAATCATGGTCTGACTCATACAAGGACTCCATGATACATCGAATGAAGGAGAAATACAATAATACTACTATGAATAAAGGAGACAATCTACATAAGGAGGGAACTAAGGCCACCTAGTGAGTAGTCTGCCTCAACTCCTCATGCTCCAATCAGCAACCTGAATAGACCGAGTACCTCCATTCATGTAAAAAATGCAGCAAGCATAGCATGAGTACACATCGTACCCCCGTAGACATCATAGACCGATAACGACAGAAGATACGTAATGAGAGATAAATATCAAGTTAACACCACATATCCCTAGCACTAGCAATTCAATAAGCCACGTAGGTCATGTTGTTCACACAATATATCATAGAATTATCCAGTCACCTTGATCATATAAGGACTCACGAAGTCAAGAATAACTCACAATAACACAAGACTAACAATTCATATAGACACCAATTCACACCACGGTTTATTAATCATGCAACTACCCAACCCACAACTAACTCGTGAGTCCGCTCAATCACATATAAGCACATTAATCACAGAAGTCACCTAAATTCACACATATGTTTACTAATGCCAAAAATCATGTTTGACTTCAGACATTCAGTTTGACAACGTACGTGAATTAAACACACAGTTCATGACACTACTACCTTATACTTTCCACAATATAAATCTTAGGATGGGGGACACTTTATTAACACTTATTATCCCTGGTCTCAAACCCTAAGTATAGCCATATCCGATTACAAGCAAGACCCTCTTAGTTCGTTAGACTCTTTCCATATGTCCTAAGTAGTTTCTTTACCTTCATTTACCAAGCAACAATTCCACACATACACACATACAAGAAAGACCACACGACAACAACTCAAAATCGTACCAACAATCCATACTAGAACCTTTATCAGATAACATTGTCACTCACCTAGTAATACAAGCCCTTGGAATCCACCGACCATAAATAAGTCTGACAACGTGTATCCAGTCTCATAAAGATGTAACCACATAGTCCAACCATAGAGAACAAGCCAAAGATGTAACCACATAGTCCAACCATAGAGAACAAGCCAATTATGGCAACCAAATAGGTCCAATATAATCAATCCAATCATATGATCCCATTTAATTAGGAAATCACTTAAGTTCCAATAACTAATCCATATCACATTACCACACAAACAGTAATCAATGTATGAATGGATGTATGAATATGGATGCAATGAATATGTCAGGTACTTTTATCCTCCATATAAACACTGTCAAGTTTTTATTATGATCAGCACACCCATAGGGGATCCGCGAAGTCCATATACTCCTCCAAAATTTCTCATCGGAGTCCAACACTTCGCTGAATAATAGTAATTGTTGTAGGCGTGCAACCCGTCTCTCCGCGTATCATTATCATCTCAGTGTTGTCATAATCTCATAAGTGTTCTTATCTTCCAGGTCTCTTGGACCCACAACATATGTCATACCACTCTAATATCAATAGCATCCAAACCATAAGGGTATGAATGCAAATAACAATACAAGGCAAGGATCATAATGCCATGAGATGCAACCAAGTACAAAAATGGATATCATATGCTTTCAAGAATACATCAACATATAATCCAAGTACAATCAGGATATCATATCAAAGCATGTGTGATGAATAAGCACAATGATAACAAGTATGTCAACGGGCCCACATAATAGCGACAAGCCCAATCAATCAGTAGTAGAAATCAGCTTAAGGTTGATTGCCCAAATCACCTATCATCACAGTTCAATACCGGTACCCACTCAACCGTTCATCACAACCTTTTGAGTAGTACCCCTAAATACGCCCAACACCCCTCAATATTAATAATTAATTATGTACTTCTATCAGAGTCTAGTGAAAGTAAATTGTAGCCTACCTCAAAGCCGAGCAGGAGCCACGAACAGTCGACTCTCTACGAGAGTCTTTACTCTTCGGCACACCTTGTAGTAACCATAGTCTAACACAAATGTTCTATATGCTAATATCAACCAAGAACACACAAGGACTTAGTCCTTAACTAAACATAAGGCATCTAAAATTTATCTCGAGCCCAATGTGTCAAAAATCCAAACTTTATTACTCAATAAGGCTTAAAACATGCTTACTAGTTACATCCTTAGGTTAATTTGAGGAACAACCTTAATCAACCCCCAATTTCATAATTTAATAAAAGCCCTAATTTACAACCCTAGGTTTCTTCCAAAATAAGAAAAAGGGTTTTCATGTTCAAATCAACATTGCCACATGGTTATTTAATCAAAACCTATGCTTTTTTAGAAAATCAAGGTTTATCATTCATTTTACATTCTTCATTCATGATTCATTTATGCTTATTTTACCCAAAAGATTAGACTTTTTCCCCTAATTCTTCATCTATCTCAAGACTATATACATGAAATGAAACTAAAAGGGATAAAAATGTTACCTCCCAGGAAGGATTTTAAGCCAAAACTTCAGCAAACACCCTCTAGACCAGTCCCAAAATTGAGTTACAAATTTTTTAGAAAGTGGGGTATTTTTAGGTCATTAAATAAATCCGGATAGACAGTAATTTCGCCCTCGCAGACCCGACCCCGTAGGCGCAGATGCGCTTCGGCGTAAAAACTGACCGCTGAGGCGCAGACACTTGACACCTCGCCTTAGCGCAGAGGCGGAAAATAATTCGCAGAAGCGGACTTAACCCTTCTGCCGGCGCGGACTCGATTTCGCCAGTGCGGACACTTCTCTCTCAGTAATTCTTCACTTAAATTAATCTTCTTTCCAAATCGTACGCGTTACTTTACTCATAAATTCCACGATAATAGTTATCGGCGAAGGTCCGAATGAGGGATACGATAGGAATTTAGACGAAAGGTTCATAACGATCGAACGGATCGTTACACTATCCCTTTTATGTGGTCGTGATGACCAATTAGTCAGACCTCTACGGCCATGACTCCCTAGCTCTCGATAGTAAGAAAAAAAAGAAACCAACACAAGAAAAATTTGCAATTTAACCTACCCCCTCTGTCCCAATTTATATGATGTAGTTTGACTGGACACAAAGTTTAAGAAATAAAAGAAGACTTTTGAATCTTGTGATCTAAAACAAGCCACATATATTTGTGTCGTTATAGATCATCTCATTAAGCGTAAAAGGTAATGTTTAAAGTTAAATTATTGTTAAATAAGAAAATGTGTCATTTTTTTTTAGATTAATTAAAAAGGAAAGTGCGTCATATAAATTGGAACAGAAGAAATATTAATCAACGCTGATGAAATAACTCTGAGCCATCCAAAGTGTTTGGCCCAGTGGCCAATACATTAGGGTATTGTTGTCTGAGGTTCCGTGTTCGAGTCCTCTGATCAGCGAGAGTGGAACTGTGTTCCCCCAAAAAAATCCCTCCATACGCGTAGGGCCAAGCGGTGTATACTAATCCGTAGGGCCAGGCCGGAGGTGGGGTTTTCTGGGGTATGGGGCCGTAATGCGGTGGGACCAGTCACTTTAAAAAGTTTACCCTACCACAGTTTTTGGTCCTCCGGGGCATAGTCCAGTGGCAAAGCCTGGGCGCTATAAGGCGCTCTGGCATGGGACAGCGTGGGTTCGATTCCCCGCAAGCACGAAGAAATTTCGCATGTTGGGGAATTTGACCTTGTCTCATTGATCGGTTGTACGCTCCCGTAAAAGCGGCCACCGGAGCACATCCCGCGATTTACCTGGTGATAGTTGTTGAAGGACCGGTGCTATTACCTCCAGGACGTCTGGGTAATACCAGTGAAGTAGTCAGGCGCAAGCCTAGAAACCTGGATTATCAAAAAAAAAAAAAAATAACTCTGAGCCCCTCGGATCCCAACCCGAGCCTGACTAGAATTCTAAAAACATTATATTTACCTATACAAAGTTTCAAATCATGAAATGACACGTAAATACTCAAAGCTGTGGGTTGGTTTGTTACATGTTACTTTTTGGAACACCCAAAATCTCACCAAATTGGGTAAATATTATCGATTTTTGTATCTATAGGAAAAAAAACCCTGAAGTTTGTATTGGGAATGCCATCTAGTAGATGGTAATAAATGTACTAGTTTTAAACATCACCTCATAAATTATAAAACAACTGTAGGATACGAAATAAACTAAAGAGGAAAAGTGTGAATATCAAAAACCGCAAAATATTATTGAATAAGCGAAATAAACTAAAATAATTTTAATGGTTTTACACGGGACAATCATACAAAACACGCAATCAAATAAAAAAAAAGCGAGACAAATTTTGAGATATTAGATACACATTACTTTTTATCAAAGTCAAGATTAATGTCGGCACTAGTCAAGATTAGGACCGAAATCCCTTTTCATTTGATCAACAATCATTTGAGGGGACAACCCCCATTTCTCGAATGCGAGGCTATACTCGCTGTCAAACCCTAAATCCATGATTTGGACCTCGGCATTTTTTGGATTTATTAGGTTTTCCACTTGTTCGCCGTTCATCTGAACAATCTCATGAGCATAATACGAATAGTAAGTCCGTGACTGATTATAACAACATTTAGGTTGTCGTTAGCACGGTTAAATTTTTTGTCCATGTCCACAGTGATTCGATAAAACATTTACATCAACACCTAAATTATATCAGATTAATTTATGAAATGAATATAGCAGTCCAATTGTAAATGATTTCTAATCAACTTTTTTAGAAGATTTTGATTTCTTTGGGTTAAAATAATTTACACCCCGAAGTTTACTTTTAAAATCAAACTACCCTCTTAACTTTGAACACTAGACACATTCTTTCCCCCTCCCCCATCTGAACAATCGAATGAGCAAAATTCGAATAGTAAGTTCATGGCAGATTATAACAAGATTTAGGTTGTCGTTAGCACGGTAAGGAATTTTGTCCATGTTTATATCCGTGATTCGATAAAACCTGTACATCATCACCTAAATTAGATCAGATTAATTTATGAGATGAATATTGCAGTACAATAGTAAATGATTTCTAATCAACCTTTTTAGAAGATTTTGATTTCTTTGGGTTAAAATAATTTACACCCCGAAGTTTACTTTTAAAATCAAACTACCCTCTTAACTTTGAACACTAGACACACTCTTTCCCCCTCCCCCATCTGAACAATCGACTGAGCAAAATTCGAATAGTAAGTTCGTGGCTGATTATAACAAGATTTAGGTTGTCGTTAGCACGGTAAGGAATTTTGTCCATGTTTATATCCCTCCATAGTGATTCGATAAAACTTGTACATCATCACCTAAATTAGGTCAGATTAATTTATGAGATGAATATTGCAGTGCAATAGTAAATAGTTTCTAATCAACCTTTTTAGAAGATTTTGATTTATTTGGGTTTAAATAATTTACACCCCCAAATTTTCTTTTTACCCTCTTAACTTTGAACACTAGACACAATCCCCCCTCCCCCTCTTCTCCCTTATCATATACTGTGTCTATTTTATCCTTGACATTTTGAATCTCCATCTATGTGATAAATTTTCATATTATATATAACATAAAAAAATTTCACCTAGGTAGTGATAAAATTTTATTTAAGCTCATTATCATTATAAGTAGAATAATTCTTATATGAATTTGATACTAAATTTAATTCTTATATATATATCACATAGATGGAGACTTAAACATATATTTTATATATGTGTATATATGTGTGCGTGTGCGAGTGTGTGTATGGGTGAGTGTGTGTATGGGGTGAGTGTGTGTCTGGGTGAGTGTTTGGGCACGCGCGTCATGTGCGTATAGTTAAGTTTCACTTTTTCTATATTCTATATTGTCTATATATGTAAAAGTGTTTTGGTTTTCATTAATGAATATACTTTAAATTACTCCATCCAGATAAAAAAAGTATAGTTTAACATTTATTACTCGAGATTATCTCACATAAAGTCTGATGGAAGCGGGAGTACTATGTGTTTGTTCAAATAAAAATATCATCAAAATCAAAACATCTACACTTGAATATGAATTGAAGCTCCAGTTCCACCATCTCTTTTTAGCAAGATCTACTAGCATAAGTACTTGGAAGTCAAAGGCGGAGAAATAAAGTTACCTGAAATCCGATCATACACATCGGCAGCGAATTCACCATGGGGAAACCGGTAAAAGAACTTTCCATATCTCTCTAGTTCCTTCTTATACTCCTCCATCTTCTCTGTAATTCTGAAATTTGGCAGAGTCCATTTCTCTCCATCTTCATTCTTCTCTTACCCCCGTTATTTCGATATTAGAAAACGCCGCACCTATCTCTTTCAGTGTCTCACAGGTGCGCAAAAAGGGAGATACATAGAAATACACCTTGCAGTTTTTACTCTTGTTAATGACGTCGCAGATAAGCTCCCCAGCTTTCTTGGCTTTCTCTGTGAGTTGGACTTTGTGGTCAGGTACGGTGGCCTAGACATTTTTGTCTACATTACCCTCACTCTCACCATGGTGCACCAGTATGATGCTCTTCGGAAATCGCCTCTCTTTTGTTCCACTATTGGCGTTTCCCATTTGGTTTTGTTGAAACTTCAACGTTGATGTATTCTATTAATTATAGCTCTGGAAATATGTGTTTCTATGGAGTATATATTGTGGGGTTACAACAATTGCAGGGAATGAGAAGTAAGTAAATATTACAATTGCTAAAAGGATAAACTAAAGATTACAATAAAACTGAAATTCAAGAATGAAACAAACTCCTTGTGTGATTTGTTGAGTCGAGTGATGACACTCTGTCTTTAAGACAAGATTGTCCCGTATATCTCCTTTTACGTTGTTGGGCAATAGTCTCCCAAGATACAACAACAACTTAACAATTGAGCAAAGGAAACTCAAGTGTTACTCTTGAAGAACTTTGACTGTAGTAATTTTGCTAGAGAGGATGAAGAAGATGTTAGAAAATTCTATAGATATTTCTAAGTGTTTTCAACAATTGAGCCAAAGACCTCAATTTATAGTGTAATGAGATGACCCTTCAACTAGCCAACTAATGACCTTTAATAGCCATGTAATGGCACTTATTGAGAGGGGTTACATTCAGCCAAATAATGACTGAATTCATGTGCCATGTAATGGAGATTCAATGCTCCAAAACCAACCCAAAGGTCAAAACTTTCCAACTTCCCGTCGCATCATTCTGCCACCGAAGCGCCGCGGCACCGTGGCTCTAGTGACTGGCCACTCAATTAGCATCGCGGCGCTCCGGCTCCGACGGGGCTGCACCGCGGTCCTTCGCGGCTCCACGGCGACTTCCAACTCATTTCATCTTACACTTCGCACACTTCTTCCTTCGTTTACCAACGTGGAATACTTTTTCATTTGGCCAATAACCGTCTATCATTCTATGTCTCAAACGTATTACATACGTACTAATATCTCTTTCACTAATGAAATTTGCGATACTTGGCACTACGTGTGCACGTGTGTGAAAATAACGTTTCTGACGTGCTGAGCCCCAATTGTTTGAGTCATAAATAATGGGATATATTTAATTCCACATTAGTAAAATTCCAACAATCCCCTCTTGAAAGAGATTTTGGCGCACTCACATGGTGCCTTTTCCAGCAATCTTTCGGCGGACCGATGTTGTATCTGGATAGGTAGATTCTGCTTTGAACCTTCCATAGTTGAACACCATCAAACTTACTTACTGTGCGGTGAACGTGATGTCTTGAACCGTCAGTGTTTAGTGTAAGCCAAGTCAACAGTACCAACACAACAACTTTCCTTACTCTGTTCTTCGTAATGTTTTGTCTATTGTGGCCGTGGACACTTCTTGGATTCTTAAGTGCGTTCATTTGAGATGGCCTGTCCTCGCACTTAAATAGGTGGTCTCCTACAAGGTATCCTGCTATGCCCCACTTTACAAATAATAGAAACTATTAAAAGTTTTCCCAAACCTAACTTCAACTAGTGAGAATCATTAAATATTTTGGAAACTTAACTTTTACCCACACTGCAGATAGCACTTATAGTCTATCGCGGGAACGGCTTTGGATTTGGTGTTTATTTACATAAATCATTATACGAAGTGCTCATGCTTCCACCGAAGCGCTCAACTGAACCTTTACAGCTTAGTTTTCCCATTGAACCTTATTCCTGGGATCTCCAGTCAGTAAGGTTGGGTTACCACCGTATTGGTCCTTATACCTTGGGTTTTTAGCACATTCTCCTAGACAGGCAGAACATCTAATCCTTGGGTAAGCCCTTTGTTAGTGGGTCCGCTATATTATCCTTTGATTTTATGTAATAATTGGATATTATACCCGTGGTGATCAGCTGCCTAATGGTCTTATGTCTCCGTCGAAAATGACGAGACTTGTCATTGTACATAGAACTATGTGCCCTTCCTAGAACCGACTGACTGTCATAGTGGATCATTACAGAAGATACAGGTTTGTCCCAATAAGGAACATCCTCTAAGAAGTCGTGAAGCCACTCAGCTTCTTCTTTTGCTTTGTCTAAAGTGATAAACTCCGATTCCATCGTGGATTAGGCAATGCAAGTTTGCTTAGAGGATTTCCAAGACATAGCCCTACCACCAATTGTAAAACATACCCACTGATGGACTTGGTGTTCTCTATAGTACCCCTCTAGTACAACTAGATATCTCGAATAATGCAATCCGTAAGTTAGTGTGTATTTCAGGTATCGTAGTACCCGATTTAAAGCCTTCCAATGATCATTACTCGGATTACGGGTAAACCTAGCCAACTTGTTGACTGCATAAGAAATATCAGGTCGGGTGCAGTTTGTTATATACATCAAACTCTCAATCACCTGTGCATATTTCTCCTGGCATACGGGTGCACCATAATTTTTATCAAGCTTTTGATTTCTATCCATTGGTGACTTCATAGGGGAACTGTCAAACATCTCTAACTTTCACAACACATCCTCGATGACATGAGACTGTGATACCCATATCCTTCATGTCGAAGCATTATTTCAACATATTCTTAGTCTCTAGAATCAAGCTAGGACTGCTCCCTGTGATCAATATGTCATCTACGTACAGGCATATCATGACGAATGAGTCAGAATTACCTTTCATGTAGACACATTTGTCACATTCATTAATGGAGAAACCCTTCGATAGTAGAGTACTATCAATTTTTTTGTGCCATTGCTTCAGGGCTTGTTTCAGCCCGTACAGAGAGTTGACAAGCTGACAGACTTTCTTCTCTTGCCCTGGAACCACATACCCCTCGGGTTGTTCCATATAGATTTCTTCTACCAAATAACAATTTAAGAAGGCTGTCTTGACATCCGATTGATGTATCTCAAGGTCACGCAACGCTGCGATCGCAATGAATACTTGTATGGACGTCATCCTAGACACCGGGGAGTATGTGTCAAAATAGTCAAGGCCTTCCTTCTGTCGATAGACCTTGACTACCAACCTGGCCTTGTACTTATCTATAGACCCATCTGCTTTATACTTCCGTTTGAGTATCTACTTACAACCCAACGATTTATTTTCCGGAGGAAGATCAACCAACTCCCAAGTATGGTTATACAGGATAGAGTCTATTTCACTCTCAATAGCTTATTTCCAAAGCGGTGCCTCTGGAGTTGATAATGCCTCAGCAATTGTCCTTGGTTTGTCATAAACCATATAAGCTACAAAGTTAGGACCAAATGATTTATCCTTCCTGGCCCTTTTACTTCGCTTTTTGGTTCCATCTCTGGAGTCTCCAAGTTCTGAGAATCTGAAACACTAGATTTTGGATATACAACCACTTCGAAGTCCACTAGATCTGAACCATCTAGATCCAGGTATTCAACGACTCCCGGTTCCTGAGAGCTTTGTTCATAACTTCGTTTACGAGAGGTTATGTCTTTTTCCTTTCTAGGAAAAGTATCTTCAAAGAATTGATCATTCCTTGATTCCATGATTGTACCCCCGTGGATATCTGGAATATATGACTTATGCACTAAGAAGCGATAAGCACTACTGTTATTTGCATATCCGATGAAAATGCAATCTACAGTCTTAGGCCCAATCTTGACATGTTTTGGCTTGAGTACTTCGACCTTTGCCAAACAACCCCACACCTTTAAATATTTATAGGTGGGTTTCTTTCCCTTCCATGATTCATATGGAGTTTTGTCCTTACCCTTATATGGAACTCTGTTAAGAATTATATTATTGGTAAGGACTGCTTCCCCTCACATGTTTTGGGGAAGATCGGAATTGATGAGCAAGGCATTTATCATTTTATTCAATGTGCGGTTCTTACGTTCCGCCACACCGTTCGACTGAGGTGAGCATGGAGCCGACGTTTGATGAACAATGCCTGATTGGGCACAATATTCCTCAAATGGCGCTACGTATTCTCCCCCTCTATCGCTACTAATGGATTTAATCTGTATGCTTAGTTGGTTCTCAACTTCTTCTCTATAACATCGGAACGCTTCAAGGGTTTCATCTTTACTTTTCAATAAGTAAAGGTAACAATACCTTGTGCTATCATCAATGAATGTCACAAAGTACTTATTCCCCCTCTAGTTTGTGCAAACTTCAAATCACATATATCTGTGTGAATAGGTTCTAGAGGAGCGGTATTCCTTTCGACGTATCGAAAAGGAAGCTTTGTGAGTTTTGCCTCTACGCACACCTCACACTTATGTTGAGGGTTTATGTCGATAGATGGCAACAACTCCAGCTTTACCAACGTTTGGATGGACTTGTAGTTAGCATGTATTAATCTATGATGCCATAAATTAGAGGACTCAAGAAAGTAAGAAGAAGCTTCAATATTATTGCTTATACGTAGTACAAACATAGAGTTAACTTTGAAGAGGCCTTCACAGACGAAGCCCCTTCCCACAAATATTCCATTCTTGGTGATTACAAATTTATTGGACTCAAACACTAGCCTAAAACCAGCATTAACCAATAAATGACCTGAAATTAAATTTCTCCTAATCTCAGGATCGTGCATCACCTCTTTCAGAGTGAGCTCCTTTCCAGAAGTCATCTCCAGGACTACATTTCCTACCCCCAGCATATTAGAGGAAGCGTTGTTACCCATGAATAACTTTTTGTTAGTAATTGGTGTATAAGTGGAGAAGGTATCTCTATTGGAACAGATGTGTCTTGTAGCACCTATGTCCATCCACCACTGCATGGGATTCTCAACAAGGTTTGCTTCAAGCACCACCGCTGAGAACTCCTCAATCATGTCGTCCAAAAGCCTGTCTTTGACGACGTTAGCCTGAGCCTTGCCTTTGGCCTTGTCCTTCTCTTGTTGCTCAGTCTTGAGCATGCGGTAGTCCTTGATCATGTAACCATGTTTTCCACAGTGGTGACATTTTTCTTTGAACTTCTCTGCTGCTTGGGTCTTGCAGTCTTTCTGGAACTTGCGCTTCTTGCTTGGGTTCCCTTTGGCCTCAGCCAGATTTGTCTTTGCCTCAGCGGGTTGTTTTCCCCTAGGCAAGGCCTTCTTATTATCTTCCTGGATCTGGAGTTTGATAATAAGTTCTTCAAATGTCATCTCCTTTGTCTTGAGTTTTAAGTAACTCATAAACTCATTTCACGAGGGAGGTAACTTTTCAATCAGTGATGTAACCAAAAACTGCTCATTTGGTTTCATACCTTCCAAATCCAGGTGATGTAGAATTATTTGGAATTCCTGGACTTGGGACATCACTGTTTTACTATCCACCATTTGAAATTTTAGGAATTTCCCAACAATGAATTTCTTAGTACCTGCATCTTGTGTGTTATACTTTTTTTTCAGCTTCTCCCATAACTCTTTGGCAGTGCCTACGGTGCAATACACTGTGTAGAGTGGGTCTAACAAGCAGTTCAAAATATAGTTCTTACACATGAAATCACTATGACTCCATGCATCAAGAACCATCTTCATGCCGTTAATGATATGGATACCTTGGCCCCCTTCAGTCGTTTCAGTAGGCGAATGGTCCATTTCATCTCCAGCTTGTGGAGGATCTTCTGTTAGGAAATGAGCCATTCCCATAACAGTCAGATAAAAGAGCATTTTCTGTTGCCATCTCTTGAAATTGGAGCCCATAAACTTTTCTGGGCGTTCATGATGAAATCCAGCGGGTGGAGGAACTAGAGTGTTCCCTTGAGTAGCAGAAAAGGTGTTGGTTAAGCCTTGAGCAACCGGAAAGGCATTTGGTATGCCTTGAGCAGTGGGGAAGGCAGAGGGGTTACCTTGAGTAGTAGCAACAGTAGAATCAGAAGCAAGTTGTTCTCTTCCAGTCATCTTTCTAAGTACTTACAACGAATCTTGCCTTAAAATTGTGGGGTTACAACAATTGCAGGGAACGGAAAATAAGTAAATATTACAATTTCTAGAAAGGATAAACTAAAGATTACAATAAAACTGGAAATCAAAAATGAAACAAACTCCTTGTGTGATTTGCTGAGTCGAGTGATGGCACTCTGTCTTTAAGACAAGATTGCCCCGTATATCTCCTTTTACGTTGTCGGGCAATAGTCTCCAAAGATACAACAACAACTTAACAATTGAGCAATGGAAACTCAAGTGTTACTCTTGAAGAACTTTGAGTGTAGTAAACTTGCTAGAGAGGAAGAAGAAGATGTTAGAAAATTCTGTAGATATTTCTAAATGTTTTCAACAATTGAGCCAAATGCTCAATTTATAGTGTAATGAGATGACCCTTCAACTAGCCAACTAATGGCCTTCAATAGCCATGTAATGACACTTATTGAGAGGGGTTACATTAAGCCAAATAATGGTTGAATTCATGTGCCATGTAATGGAGATTCAGTGCTCCAAAACCAGCCCAAAGGTCAGAACTTTCCAACTTCCCGTCGTAGTATTCTGCCTGTGAATTAGCACCGCGGCTCCAGTGACTGGCCAGGCAATTAGCACTGCGGCGCTGCCTGGGAGGCGTCGCGGTGCTCCGGTGCCTCGGTTCCGATGGGGCTGCGCCGCGGCGCTTCACGGTGACTTCCAACTCGTTTCATCTTACACTTCGTACACTTCTTCCTTCGTTTACCAACGTGGAATACTTTGTCATTTGGCCAATAACCGTCCATCATTCTATGTCTCAAACGTATTACATACGTACCAATATCTCTTTCACTAATGAAATTTGCGATACTTGGCACTACGTGTGCACGTGTGTGGAAACGACGTTTCCAACATGCGCCCAATTGTTTGAGTCATAAATAATGGGATATACTTAATTCCATATTAGTAAATTTCCAACATATATATATATATATATATAGAAAATAGATGTTATCGGCGTGCGTTGTTTAATTGTCCTTTTTTCAAACCAAATGATAACCAGCATATATACATGCTGTATCATTACAGTATTAGTTTGTTGAATGGAAGAACACATGGTCCGTGCATGAATAAAAATTAGCGACCATTATAGTTGTAGCATGCTGTGGTTTTTGTTATTGGAAGGAAGAACACTTTGTCTATGCGTGAATAAATAATGAACCCCAGAAAACATATATATTTATTTGCTTATAATTGCCAACTGTCATTATGTATACATCTATTTTCATTAAGGCAAATCTCGTTTCATATATTGTTGTAATTTCTATTACTAACAATTGGGAAGAGAAGGAAAGTTGACCCTCATTGGAATAAGTGGTTTTTGGTACCCTTTTACAACTTGAAATAGGCATTGAACCTTGCAAAATGATTCAACTTTGTCATTCATCAATAGTTGGGAAATATGTTCATGCCTTTATAATATTAGTTCCAATATGCCCTTATTTATTAAAGGCAGAAGCTTTTCAATACATGAGCATTTTTCACAAGGGAAAAGGGTAGTTTACTTTTGAAGTATGCGAAATGATCTAGATTTGCCACGAAACTTTGAAAAAAGGATCACTGTTGTTGCGGCAACAACATCGTCTTCCTCAGCTCCCAAAATCTCCAACGATAATTGTCTCTATCGCCAAAGCTCAAATTAACCACCCTCAAGCCTCAAATCATCTCAAATAGAACTCAAAAACATAAGTGCACTACCAAATTAAATTTCCAGCTCTACCAAAACTCCAAAGACACAACATCAACTTCTACATTTTTTGGATCAATATTGTGGAAATCAAGGTAGGGCTACAATAGTTGAGGTGGTCTTATGATAGAGTTAAAATGGTGATAGGGAAAATGGTAAAAATGAAAGTGAGAGATCACTTGAATGTAGTAGTTTTTGAGTGAATTTTTTGTGCGTTCTTTCTGTGAGTGCCATTAGGATGTGGGGTGATGGTAGTCTTGAAGCGTTGTTTATGTGGGTGGGGAGAATTAATTATTATGATCAGATTTAAAGTGATGGTGTTGGTGACCGAGAAAAATAAAATTCATACAATTTTGCAAATTTCATGGGCAAATTTTGACCATTTCGCATAGTTTAGTGGAAATTTTGACTACTTTTCCTTGTGAAAAATGCCCACATATTGAAAAGCTTATGCCACTAGCAAATACGGGAATATTTGGACCAATATAGCGATAGAGGCATATTTTACCCCAACTATTGACGGATGAGTGTACTTTGGCCTCGGCCTCCGCAGGCCCACCATGCACCGAGCCCTACACAAACCGACATTGAAGCCACAATGCACACACTTGGATTAAATTCACTAGACCTGAATTGGTACATGGCATAATTGTTGGTAATGGTAATTCAATTCCAATTCGTGGTTATGGTCATAAAAAGTTGTCTCCCCATCCACCCCTTATCTTGAAAAATACTCTTCATGCCCCTAAATTGATTAAAAATTTAGTGTTTTTCCAAAAATTCACCATTGATAATTCCGTGTCTATTGAATTTGATCCGTTTGGGTTTTTTGTGAAGGATTTCAAGATAGGGAGTCCTCTCATGAGGTGTGATAGTAGGGGAGATCTTTATCCTATCACGCCAACGTCCTTTTTCTCGAGTCACGCATTGCCATCAACATTTGCAGCTCTGGCTCCTTCCTTGTGGCATGCTCGTCTAGGTCATCCAAGGTCGTCTATTTTGTCTTCCTTAGATAAAAACAATTTTATTTCTTGTAAGGGTACGCGTATTACTCCGCATTGTCAATCTTGTTCTTTAGGAAAAAAAAATAGATTGTCATTTGTAGCCTCTAATTCTCATACTTTAATGTCATTTGATATTATTCATAGTGATTTATGGACATCTCCCATTCTTAGTTATCTGGGTCATCACTATTATGTTCTATTTTTAGACGATTATTCTAATTTTTTATGGACTTTTCCGATAGCGAAAAAATCTCAAGTTTTTTTCATTTTCTTAAAATTTAGAGCATTCATTAGAACCTAATTCGAATGGAAAATTAAAAATATTCAATGTGATAATGGGGTGTTTTGGGAGTTTTGTGCTCATAATGGGATCAATTTTCATTTTTCTTGCCCACATACATCGTCACAAAATGGAAAGCCGAACGCAAAATTCGTACCATTAATAACATTTTCCGCACTTTATTGATTCATGATTCCGTACCCCCTTCGTTTTGGCATCATGCGCTACAAATGACTACATATCTTCTTAACATTCTTCCTTCTAAAGGTTTGACTTATTCACCCCCCTCCTTCAAATTTTATATAATAAGACTCATTCGTATTCATATCTTAGGGTCTTTGGGTGCTTGTGTTATCGAGTCTTTCCGTCCACCACAATTAATAAAATTCAGGCCCGGTCTACCCCTTGTGTGTTTTTGGGTTATCCGCCAAATCATTGTGGTTACAAATATTTTGATTTATCGTCTAATAAAATCATCATTAGTCACCATGTAATTTTTGATGAATCCCAATTTCCGTTTGCTAAGGTTAGTAATCCCGTGCCTAGTTCATATAATTTTTTGCATTATGGTATATCCCCGTATATTATTCACCAATTTTCGGAGCCCACTGGCCGCTGGCCCCATAATTCTCCCACCTCAGTCCAGTGGGCTAGACTCAGGTCCACTTTATCTCTCGGAACTGGGCCAGCAATCCAGGCCACTGCTCCAATCGACGTTCCAGTTATTGGGCCAGCAGGCCCACTGCCTGTTGTCCAGCTTAGTCCCGCTACTGGCCAGTCCAGTTCCAGTTCCGTCACTGCCTAAAATTCTCCCAATTCTCCCTCGAGTCATAGACCAGTCACTCGTAGTCAACGGGGTATTTTTAAACCACAAAAACATTTTAATTTAAATCCTAATGTTCTTAAATCACCCCTACCACGTAATCATGTGTCTGCTTTAAATGACCCGAATTGAAAAATTGCTATGACCGATGAATATAATGCTCGTATTGATAATAAGACGTGTGAGTTGGTGCCCCATCCATCTGGTGTTAATATTCTTCAGTCTATGTGGATTTTTACTCATAAGGATAATTCTGACGGTTCGTTTGCGAGGCATAAGGCTCGTCTTGTAGGTGATGGTAAGACTCAGCAGGTTGGTATGGATTGTAGTGAGACTTTTAGTCTGGTGGTCAAGCCAGCTACCATTCTTATTGTGCTCATCTTGGCTCTTTCGAAAGCATGTCCCATTCATCAGTTAGATGTGAAGAATGCTTTCTTACATGGTGATCTCAAGGAGACAGTCTATATGCATCAGCCCTTGGAGTTTAGGGATCCCAGATATCCTCATCATGTCTATTTGTTGAAAAGTCCTTGTATGGGCTTAAGCAATCCCCACGAGCTTGGTATAAGAGATTTGCAGCCTATGTTTCGACTATTGGGTTCTCTCACAGCACGTCTGATAATTCATTGTTCATCTATCGTCGTGGTTCTTCCTTGGCGTATATACTGTTATATGTGGATGATATTATCTTGACTGCCTCTTCTAATGCATTACGCCAGTCTATCATGACGATGCTCAGTTTGAGTTTGCTATGAAAGACTTGGGGGGCCCTTGAGTTACTTTTTGGGGATTGCTGTCACTCGTCATGCAGGTGGGTTGTTCTTATCCCAGAGGAAGTATGCAGTTGAGATCACCGAAAGGGCTGGGATGCCATCCTGAAAGTCCACTTCCACTCTGGTTGATACTAAACCCAAGTTGGGTGCTGAGGCTGGCTCACTTTATAAGGATCTGACCCGCTATCGCAGTCTTACAAGGGCCCTTCAGTATCTTACTTTCACGAGACCAGATATTACGTATGCCATACAACAGGTGTGTTTATTTAAGCATGATCCCAGGATTGAGCACATGAATGCGCTCAAACGCATTATTCGGTACATCCAGGGGACACTTGACTATGGCTTACATCTACATCCTTCGTCGACGTCTACACTTGTCTCGTATACAGATGCTGATTGGGTGGTTGTGCGGACACCAGATGATCTACGTCTGGCTATTGTATATTTCTTGGTAATAACTTGGTCTCATGGTCTGCAAAGCATCAGTCGACATTGTCCCGCTCTAGTGCAGAGGCCGAGTATCGAGGGGTAGCCAATGTGGTCTCTGAATCATGTTGGTTGCATAATCTTCTTTTAGAGCTTCATTGTCCTATTCAGAAAGCTACCTTGGTTTATTGTGATAATGTTAGTTCCATCTATCTTTCTGGTAATCCAGTTCAGCACTAACGCACTAAACATATTGAGATAGACATTCATTTTGTTCGCGAAAAGGTAGCTCGTGGACAAGTTCGAGTCTGACATGTCCCTTTCATGTATCAAATTGCAGACATCTTTACAAAGGGTCTTCCCTCAGTCCTTTTTGAAGATTTTAGGGACAGTCTCAGCATACGAAGACCGCCAGCTATGACTGCAGGGGTGTGTTAAATAAGGTATATACCCGTGATATACACTTGATATACATAGTGTATATCACAGGTCTATTGGGTCTTTTGTACAAGATTAAACCATGATATACACTTACCATATATAAGGTGTATATCACGGTTGAGGGATGATATATTAGTGTAAATTAATTGTAATTATTAGTATTGTACACTTACCATAGTTGTAGGATTCTTGTACTACTAGAATAGGGTTTTGGGATTAGAATAGGAATAGGATTTCCTATTAAAGAAATTATTTATTTTATATATTCTCTTTCATTAATGAAAATAATCAAGGGATTATTTCTTTCAATGACAAAGTTGGACCATTTAACAAAGTTCGATGACATATTTAAACATTTTCCCAGTAAACTATTTTGTATGAAACTTTGAAGCAATATTCAAATTTTACTGTGTATAATAAGAAATGAGTTTAACTGATATTCATCAACGGTATAATTTTATTTTATTCTGTTATAATAAAAAAATTAAAATTAGGTACGAACTTCTCCGCTAAATCACTCGTAGCTAACATAACCTTTTGGTAATGTGTCGCTAAACCGTCTCAAAATAGAATTAGTGGCGCCCGACGCTAATTTCTTTTTGGTAGTGTAATTTTACTTTTTATCGCATGTGGATTCTCTTCTTTTTAAACTACAAATTCCACTTTTTAGGAGAGTTACCTTTTTTATCACAAAAACTTGATGCACAACTGATGTAGCATTTCAATTATAAATTCTAGTTTAAGAGATTCTAGTTTTGTACTTGTGGAAGCGACTCTACAACAACCAGGACTTCAATTACCGACGGATAGGATTTATTACAAAGCGAAAGAATTTCTTAGTTTCCACGGCCTAGATATCATCTAGAAGGCCCGTCGTGCAACTTCTTTTGTTGCCTTCCTTTTAGCTTTGTTACATCTAAGAACCATTCTTTTTGTTGTTCCTTTCATTCCTTTTCAATCATTTCTTGTTGTCACGCCACATTTTTAGGAATCGTAGTGGCACCTACATATCCCTACTGGTAGGCGAACCACTTGTCGATCATTCACATGATAAACATAATTAAAAGCGGACGATAACGAAATATTACATAATCTGTCTCATAATATAAATGCGGAAAATATAAGTCTGTACATCAGAATAACATCCCCTAAGAATCTAGTATGTGAATACAAAGCACTAATAAAACTGAATACAAGTCTGAGAGTCAAGGGCAACATAGTAGCAAAATTGAGTAGCCATAATGAGAATGTATAAAAATGTCTCCAGAACCAAGTAAAGACAATAAATGAGATAAGGCAATTCGGGGTATGCTGAAAGTAGCATCCTCACCCTGAAAGATGGAAGATCAACCACTCAAACTCATCCACGCGGTCTCGATCTAGATGAAGGATATGTATCTGCATCAAGAAAATATGTAGCAAGTGTAGTATGAGTACACAACGTACCCCCGTAGAAATCATAGGCCAACAATGATGGAAGGTACGCAAAAGAGATAAATACCGAGTTAACACCACACGCCCTATGCTAGACAGTTTAGTATCCAAATAAGTCACGTAGTTCATGTAAAGGTCCACTAAATTCAACAAGTCACATTATTCACGTGAGTATTCATATTCATAAGAGTTATCCAATTCCAGAGAGTCCAATGACTATGTTCAAGTACTTAACCATCAATTATAAATCCTCATTTATTCAGAAATCAACCAAGTCATCAATTATCCGACCAACACTTAGTTCATAGATAGATGATCAATGCAATAAAATATGAATGATGTGAATGCAATGCATATGCCATATACCTTTCCTTTTCCGTATAAAGGCGCTCAAATTCCATGAGCTGCACACTTATGGGTGACCCGCGAAGCACATATACCCCCTCAAGAATGTCCCATCGGAGCCCAGTTCTTGGCTGTAATAATATTTGCTGCAGGTGTGTAATCCCGATTCTCGTGAATCATCATCATCTCAATGTTGCCATAATCTCAAAGTGTTCTTATCTTTCCCACAACATATATCATACCGTTCTAATATCAATATCATCATAACCCTGAGTGTATGAATACAATGACAATGGCAGGCAAGAATCATAATGTCATGAGATGCAACAAGTATAGAGATGAATATCACATACTTTGAGAAATATATCAACATATAATCCACGTACAATTATAATATCATATCAAAGTATGTGTGATGAATAAGCACAACGATACAAGTATGACGATAAGCCCACATAATGGTGACACACCTAAATAATCAACAGTCGGAATCACCTTAAGGCTGATTCCCCAAATTACCTATCATCACAGTTCAACATCGTTACCCACTCAACCGTTAATCACAATCGTTTGAGTAGGACCCCCAAATAAACCCAATACCCCTCAATATTTATAACTAATTACGCACTTCTATCATAGTCTCAAAAAGCTAAATTGTAGCCTACCTCTAGGCCGAACAGGAACGCCAACCAATCAAATCTCTGAGATAGCCTTCCCTTTCTGTTGCGCCTCGTGATAATCGAAATCTATTCACGCATATACTATTCGCTAATATAAATCTTATACAATAAGCAAAGACATAATCCTTAATCGAAGCAAGACTTTAAATACCAACCCCGAGCCCATTTCACCAAGACTTAAACTTTAATACCCAAAAACCATTAATACATACTAGGTAATCATATCCTTAAGTTAATTTGAAAATGGTACACATTTGAACCTTCAATTGAACATTATACAAAAAGCCCCAAATTAAAAACCCTAGAATTTTCATCTAGATGGAATAGGTTTCTATACTCAATTTAAATCTTACCACATGATAATCTAACATATTACAACACTAATTCATGATATTAATACAATCTAATCCATAAAACCTCCATTAAATAAAAATATAACTCTCTTAATCTCATAAAAATATACGACTCATGTTCCCCAACTTGTCAACATACTAAAACACCATCAAAGGACTTGGAATCATATAATTAAATCATAAAGAAAGGAAATCTATTACCCAAAAGATGAAATTGCTCTTAAACTTCTAAAAATGCTCTTTGGTGGCTCTAGGTTGGAGATATACTATTTGGGCAAATGAAGTATGACATAAGGAATAGTATAGGAAACCTGAACAGTGATTCCACCCGGCGAAATCGACCCCGCCGGTGCGAATCCGCTGCCGCGAACAATTACTCGATGGGGGGCAGTTACTTGATAGCTCACCCCCGCGCCACGGTGAACCCGATCCAGAAGAGGTGAACCCGCCCCTGCGGACAAATCCTTCTCCAAGGCAGAAACCCAACAATCTACCACCCCTCCACCTTTGTGAGCCAACCTCCCACTGAAGCGGACATGCAGGGGCGAAAAAAGGTGTCGCCGAGGTGGACACTAGATACCAGATCAGGTAAAACATTACCAAACTCTCATCTAAACATCTGAAACACTCCCAGGACCCTTAGACATAAACTAGACAAACTCATCTAAGGTAAATAGTGTTATGAACTCACTCGTACCCTTTGAATTTCCCATTTAATCAAGCTAAGGCATACTTTTCTATAGAATTGTCTGGAATTACCAAAAATCCAAGTATTACAAATAAGGCCACAAAATATATGTGATTGTCTCAGAAAGCGAACCAATGACTTGATTTAGTCATAAATGATCCTCCGGAGCTACCATAAGTGACGGAACCCAGAAATGAACCCATATACTCAGAAGTCAACTTGAGTCAAACTATCCAACTCTAAAGTTCTAGTTTTGAGTTTTTCATCCAAAACTCACATAAATTGACCTCGAGATTCATGCCACCTATCCCCACGCATCACAAGCCTCACATAAAGGCCACAAGAAGGGTAAAATAGGAAAATAAGAATCTTTAGCTAAAAATAACCAGACATGTCATTACATCATATACTAATTAAACAAACTTTCATCCTTGAACGGAGAGAAACAGACAAGGGACACGTACCGAAACTAGTCAGGATATCTGCTCTGCATGTCAAACTTTGTCTCCCAAGTTGCCTCCTCAATAGGACGATGCTTCCAATAAACCTTCACCGAAGCGATCTACTTTGACCTCAACTTCCTCATCTTCCTGTCTAAAATAACCACAGGCTCCTCCTCGAACTCCAAATTCTAATCTAGCAATACGGAGTCCCATTGAATGATATAAGAACCATCGGCATGATAGTTCTTCATCATAGACACATGGAAAACTTGATGAATGCATGAAAGACATGGTGGCATAGCCAACTCATATACCACCTCTACAACTTTCTGAAGAACCTTAAAAGGTTCGATATACCTCAGACTTAATTACCCTCTTTTGCTGAACCTCATCACACCCTTCATGGGTGAGTCCTTTAGACGAACCTTGTCACCAACCATAAATTCTAAGTATCAGACCTTTCGCATACTCCTTTTGTTTGTTCTATGCTGGCAGGAGCTTGTCCTGAATCGCCTTCACCCTCTCTAAGGAATCCCTAAACAAATTAGTACCCTAAGGACAAACCTCGAATGCATTAAACCAACCAATGGGAGATTGACATCACCTACCATATAGAGCCTCAAATAGTGCCACATCGATATTGGAGAGATAGTTATTATTGTAGGCAAACTCTGGCAAAGATAAGAACTGGTCCAACAACCACCAAAATCAATCACACAGGCTCATAACATGTCCTTCAATACATGAATAGTATGCATGGACTAACCAACGATCTGAGGGTGAAAAGTTGTACTGAGACCCAAGCGAGTACCCATATCTCTTTACAAAGTCCACTAGAAATGCGAAGTTAACTAAGTACCTCAATTCGAGATGATAGAAATAGGAACCCCATGAAGACGCACAATCTCTTGAATGTAGATCTTAGCCAACTTCTCTGTATGATAAGTCTTCTGGACTGGAATGAAATTCGCAGACTTGGTCAATCTATCAACAATGACCCAAATAGCATTAAACTTTCCAAAAGTCTTGGGCAACCAAACAACGAAATCCATGGAAATCTTCTCCCACTTCCACTCGGGAATGGGCATCCTCTGAGATACACTACCGGGTCGCTGGTGCTCATACTTGACTTGCTCATAATTCTGAAACCAAGACAAAAAATCAACAATGTCTCTCTTCATCCTCCCCCACCGAGAATATTTTCTCAAGTCACGGTACATATTGGTAGCACCTGGATGAATCGAATATCTAGAGCTATGAGCCTCCTCCATAATCAGTCTAGTCACATCAGCAACTATATGAACACATACTCTACCTTTAACCCTCAACACCCCCTCACCATCAATTATGGTCTCCTTGGACTCACCACTCATCACCTTATCGCAAATTCTGCACAACTTCACATTATCATACTGGTGAGCCCGAATCTGATCCAAAAGAGATGACATCACCTCAACACATTCCAAAATCTTACCCGAATTCAAATATCAAGCCTCATAAAATGATTGGCTAGGACTAGACCTCCAATGCCAAAGCACGCTCAGAAATGATCAAGCGAGCTAAACTTCTCATGCTGACTGCCTTTCGACTCAAGGTATCCGCCACCACATTAGCCTTACCTAGATGGTACAAGATGGTCATGTCATAATATTTCAATAACTCCATCTACCGACGCTGCCTAGAATTCAAGTCCCTCTGATTAACACATGTTGAAGATTGCGGTGATTGGTATACACCTCACAATGGACACCATAAAGATAATGCCTTCAAATCTTCAAAGCAAACACAACAACCGTCAACTCTAGATCAGGAACAAAGTAATTCTTCTCGTTCACCTTCAATTGCCTTGATGTATAAGAAATAACCTTACCCTCCTGCATCAACACATAACCCAGCCCAATCCTAGAAGCATCACAATATATAGTAAAGTCCTTCCCCTCCACCAAAAGGGATAAAATCGGGGTTGTGATAAAAAAAGACTTGAGCTTTTGAAAGATCTTCTCACACTTGTCAGACCACCGGAACAAAACCTCCTTCTAAGACAAACACATTAGATGAGAAGCAATAGAAAAGAATCTTTTGACTGATTAGCGATAGTAGCTAACAAGACTCACAATGTTCCTAATCTATGTCACAATAGTTAGTCTAGGCCAGTATCTGACTGCCTCTATCTTCTTAGGATCTAGCATAATACCCTCCTTGGACATCACGTGTCCCAAGAATGCCACAGAGTCCAACCAAAACTCACACTTCAAGAACTTAGCAAATAGCTTCTTCTCCTTCAATAACCCAAGGACCACTCTCTGATGCTGCTCATGGTCCTCCCAACTCTTCGAATAGATCAGGATGTCACCAATGAACACAAATCACAAAAGAATCCAAATACGACTTAAATATCCAATTCATCAAGTCCATGAATGCTGCAGGGGCATTAGTAAGACCAAATGACATTATCAAAAACTCATAATAGCCATATCGAGTCTGAAAACCCATCTTAGGCATATCATTAGCCTAGATCTTCAACTGGTGATATCCGGACCTCAAATTAATCTTTGAAAACACTGAAGCACCTTGAAGCTGGTCGAATATGCCATCAATATAATGAATCAAATACTTGTTTCTAATTGTGACCTTGTTCAACTGTCTATAATCAATGCACATATGCATAATTCCATCCTTCTTCTTCACGAACAAGATAGGAGAACCCCCTAGAGATACACTCGTCGAATGAAGCCCTTACTCAACAAGTCCTGAAGCTACTCCTTTAACTCTCTAAGCTCTGCTAGATTCATACGGTACAGAGGAATGGAAATAGGTCAAGTACCCAGCTCGAGATCAATGCATAAATCAATATCCCTGTATGGAGGCAAACTCGGTAAATCTAAAGAAAAGACCTCGGGCGAACTCACTAACCACCAGAACGGACTCAATGGAAGGAGTCTTCGCACTCGTATCCCGATTTGAGAAAGATACGCCAGACAACCTTTGTCTACTAACTTCCAAGCACGGATAAAAGAAATGATCTTCTTAGGAGCAGGGCTGGGAATACCTCTCCACTCTACCCTCGAAAGACCATGCATAACTAAAGCGATTGTCTTGGCATGACAATCCAGAATCATGTGATATGGTGATAGAAAATCCATACCCAAAATAACATAAAAATTCACCATGTATAAAATGACCAAATCTACCCAAGTATCGTTGTAATACCCCGTACTTTTGGGTCATGGTTTGAATCGCTAGACTTATGTAAGTAGACCTGAGTCCTGGGGAAATTTTATTATATTTACGTATCCACATCAAGAGCTTGGTGTATAAAAGGATAAAGTCCCAAAATAATTTAGGACTTAATAAGTGTGATGACAAGAATTAAAAATAATATTTGGTGTGTCAAAAGAGTCTATAGACTAGCGTTATATCACATGATGATGATAAGGGGCATATGAAGTGTGTTAAAAATTATTATTATTTATATGAAATGACATCATGGAATTCATTATGTCAATAATTGGTTAAGTGTTGAAATAAAGTGAGAGAGTACGAAATTAATTATGGTATTGATTATGATTAAGTGGATAAGATTGTCTTGTCCACGTGGGACTATTATAATTAAAGAGGTAAATGTCTATGTGGGCAGCACGTTGCTGATGTTGTAGGAATCATATGGCACAAATAAATATGGGCTAAGGCCCAAGGACACATTTCTTGTGGAAAGAGGTGATGGGTGGCTCACTTACGTCTCTCCAATAAACTCAAGGTGTCTCAGCATCATTCATGCATTATATGCATACATACACCTTGACCTCAAAGACGTTATATACACTACTAAATGGTATGCATTATATATATGTATGAGGTATAGGAAAAGAGATGATGTTATATACGCACTACCACATGCAGCTGGTATATATGATTGCAGCTGGTATATATGATGATTATGCCCACAGAGGCCGATATGATATGATGGGATGCCCACAGAGTGTTGATAACATTATATACGCATATGTATATATATGACTGGAATTGTGCATGCATAGACATGATACTTAGGCATATTATGGCCTCAAAAGAATTCAGTACATGTTGATTATTCTTGTCTCATGTTACTTGTATGTCTCTATTATGCTATTCTTCATGCTTGACATACTCGGTACATTATTCGTACCGACGTCCCTTTTGTTAGGGGACATTGTGTTTCATGTCCGTATGCACAGGTAGACAAGGTGATGGTCCGCAGTAGTAGGTTGCTGGTTCAGCTGATATTGGAGCACTCTACTTATTCTAGAGTTGCAGTCTAGTCCTAGTATGATATTTTTATATGTATAGGGGTATGGCGGGGCCTTGTACCGACCTTATAATGTCACGTACTCTTTAGAGGCTTGTAGACAATTGTCTTGTGTATAGTAGTCAGGTATGGCCTTGTCAGTCTTAGTATGTATATATGCATAAGTTGGGTTCTTCTGTTTGCAGGATTTTACGTAGCACCTTTCCAGTTTATTATTTCTATGTGTCAACAAGTTACCTCGTGGCGGCTCTCGTGGCCCATGCTTAATTATGGTTAGGTGGTAAATATATGATTAGTGGTGCTCGGCAAGTAAGGTCCGAGTTCCCATCATGGCCCTCCGGTTTGGGTTGTGAAAAACTTGGTATCAGAGCCAGGTTATGTCCTATGGATGTCTATAAGCTGTATCCAATAGAGTCTCGTTTATGGGTGTGTAGCGCTCCATACTTATAAACAGGAGTCTATAGGGCATTTAGGATTGTCTTCTTTCTTCGTAATCTAGATCGTTCGATAGAGCCGAGTCGTAAGAAAATTTGTTCCTAATCCTATTTTCCAATTTGAAATTGCAGCGATATCTATGATGAGAAAGACCCTGGTTAGTAAGAGTGTGGATATGGCTGGTATGGGTCAGAGGTCTACGGATGTAGTAAAAAGAGACGTAAGTTACACTATAGAGTCAGACCCATCAGAGATCATGGTTTCTATTGAGGAGGATCCATATGAGTCACCCGCTCAAATATTTTTGATTCTGCTAATGGAAGATGGGATGAGGCGAGTTCCAACCTCATCAAGGCCCTTAGTTTCAATATCAGGCCCCATTGATCATAGTGTGAGTGGAGCAGCACAGGGATTGGCACAACCAGGTTCCCCTCAAGCTCAACACCATGTCAAGGTATTTATTTAATTTACTGACACTAACTCTTCTGAGGTACCGGATAGTCCACAGTCTTGGGAGTCCGTCAATCAGGGGTCACCGGTGTATGTCACGAAATACGTGGAGGAAAAGGAGAGTAGGCAGGCCAAGAAGATGCGAGTAGTTGATAAGAATAGGAGGGTTCCACTCCGAAGTGTGCCTGATCAAGGATCACATATAGGACCGAGGTAGGACAATGCATGTACATTAATCCATTTATTGAAATTGGTTATATATATACATATTCATGCACCCAGAAACAACTTATTATTTGTTATAAGGGAGTGAATGATATTCTAGTAGCAATGAGTCGAGATTGTAAAGAAGAGACCATAGTAGAAGTAACATGACCACAACACTATTCTAGCAGGCTAATAAGATATGAGAGCTCACCGATGGATGATTAATACGTGATTCGAACCCTTTGTGACCTTGTATTCAGAAACCCCAGACTCACCTTATGCTGAGTTAACTGGTTGGGAGTAGGTTAGATGTGTTGTTTAACTCTTTACGGGAGAAACGACAATAAGCACGTATTGTTAGAAAATAATTACAATAGGTAACACTAATGGAAGGGCAAAGGCAGAGTATGGAAAACATATCAAGGATTTTGTCACCCAATGGTACAAACCAAACGCAGAGGTATGACACCGCTAACAAGTAATGATGGTTAGAAATACAAAACATTGGCCATAAAGGAACACCTCATGAAAGCTTCGGGAGAATATAAGAGGCAAAATGGTGACAGAGGGAGGATAGCCATCAAATCAAGCATTATAAATGGAGCAGGGAACCCACGGTGACGGTAGACTATGCAAGCACAGGAGTCTCTTTCATGAATACTAGCTGCATCATCTAACAATTGTTCGAGAAAAGTTGTGCAGGCTGAACTTGACAACAAATTGGTTGTAGTTATAGACAAGGAAGTGAGTTGACGATCTAGTAAGCGCTCACCAGAGAATGGTCATTTTGGGAGGAAGAGAAGGATTCTAATAGTAACAAGCAACTTGAGGCAAGCTAAGGTCAAATTAGGTATTTAGAAAGTTCAGCAGGACTAGGTGATGTTATG
Source organism: Anisodus tanguticus (assembly GCA_034509755.1). Classification (NCBI taxonomy): domain Eukaryota; kingdom Viridiplantae; phylum Streptophyta; class Magnoliopsida; order Solanales; family Solanaceae; genus Anisodus; species Anisodus tanguticus. Next base: position 20,556,492 of record CM067546.1, on the reverse strand, counting down.
ATACTGGAAAGATGAATGACTGTACATTGGGAGGATACCAATAAGTAATGAAAGAATAACTATTTTAAGTCAACCACATTGGGAAATGTCACTAGTAAACTTCGTAGGGTAAGAAATAACTGCCACAGTCAGATATAGTATGTATATATGTACATGTCCCTTCTGGACACCCAAATGACGTTGAAGTTGCCATACTATGAGACGTATATCCCGATGGTAAGTTAAGTCGCAGGCAAAAAGAAAATTTGATGTAACAAATCAATGTGGGAGACGACAGTCTAAGGAGCTAAGGTAGTGATTACACCCATTAAAGTAGGGGAAGAAGACACAATAATATCTAGTAGACTGGATCTTCCAACAATCAATTAACAAAAGGATTATAGCAAAGTTAACGGCTAAGGGGAACTATGATGCAGAATGATCAAGGAGGGTGCCTGAATACAAACGATAAGCTTACTAAGAAAGAAGAAACGAAAGGGGAGATATGAGGGATCATCAAAATACTTAGAAAGCTAAGCCGGTGAAGGTAAAAGTAGCCAAAATGATATTGACTTAAAATAAGCTACTACGACTATAGAGGAAGGTAAATGGATTCAGAAGTAAGTAACATGCTAAAAAGGATTGAGATAGAGATGAGAGATTGCAGATATTTTGGGAAAGGATGACAAAAAGGATACCATGAGTCGGAATAAGTATGTTTCGGTTATCTAACTAACCACCCTCTTCATAACGTGTGTCAACAGTCAAGGCTATCATATAAAGAATGGAATAAGTTCATAACAGAAGACTTCAAGACTGCCAATGCAAGGAAAAGTGCGCGTGAGGTTCCGAGAAAGGTGACATATGGTAAAGAATATGGAGAAACCACAACAAAAAGGGAGTACAATAAGTTACCCCATAACATCGGCTTTCCAAAAGTGGTAGGTACTCAAGACGGAGGCAAAGTATTAACATTATTGCAATTAAATATGTTGGTTGAGAAATAATGGACAACGACAACATTGAGACCACGCAAAAGGAGATCTAAGGCATATGGGTGCTAAAATAACTTATGTATATATATAGGGAGTTTCAGCAAAAGGTCAAGGGTGGAAATCAACCAACGGATGGTGCTAAAGAAGGAACTAGATAAAATGAGAGCAAAGTCTGATCTATGAGGTAAAGTATAATACAAGTGCTTCTATGATGTATAATGGCCATGGTAGTTTCAATATCGTATATGTGTGTATATGAAAGCAGTGATTGCATTGCCCTATGTGACATATAGGTTGGAAATAGTATTTTGTGTAATCGCAATGGAGGCAAAGACAGTCGGTAGTCCAGATGAGGAGCCTAGAGACGACCAAAGTAGTCGGTTTAGGGTAAGTTAGGGATTAGGGCATATGAAATTACAAGAGATAAATTTTAAATGAGAGCCAAAAAAGAGCCCGATTTATAGATATTATGTGAGACTAAAATGAATTACCTAGGACTAAATCAAATGAATCGAATATCATAACGGAAGTAGTAGCCATTGGTTGGTTAGCAGGTAAAGGGCGTTTGTATGAGGACAAGTGTGATCATGAGAAAACTAGATGTGGAAACCCCAACATTCGAGGACGAATGTTTTTAATGGGGAAAGAATGTAATATCCAGTACTTTCGGGCCATGGTTTGAATTGCTAGACATATGTAAGTAGACCTGAGTCCTAGGGAAATTTATTATATTTACGTATCCACATCAAGAGCTTGGTTATAAAGGATAAAGTCCCAAAATGATTTAGGACTTAATAAGTGTGACGATGAGAATTAAAAATAATATTTGGTGTGTCAAAAGAGGTTATAGACTAGTGTTATTATTATTTATGTGAAATGAGATCATGGAATTCATTATGTCAATAATTGATAAGGTGTTGAAATAAAGTGAGAGAGTACGAAATTAATTATGGTATTGATTATGATTAAGTGGATAAGATTGTCTTGTCCACATGGGACTATTGTAATTAAAGTGGCAAGGTGTCTATGTGGGCAGCACGTTGCTGATGTTGTAGGAATCATATGGCACAAATAAATGTGGGCTAAGGCCCAAGGACACATGTCTTGTGGAAATGGGTGATGGGTGGCTAACTTAAAGATAAGGTACTACAGGGAGATAAAGAGAATAACAATTCTTTCTTGTTCATTTGCAAAGTGAAAATGCGGCACGTTGAAGTTGATAGAGAACTCACTGTGTGGGTGTTTTCTTGGAGAATTTTGTGGAGGAAAACGTAGCAGCAAGGCGATAAAATGCAACAGCCCAAAGCTAACTTTCTTTTCTCCAAAATACAAGCGGATTGGAGATTACTTCATGGTTAAATGAGTGATTAAAATATTAAGCTCAGACACCTCTTGGATTTGAGATTTCTTAAGTGAAGAGGCAACAACGAATTAGGGGCACCCTATGTAGCAATCGTGTCTTTTATTTCAAATATGTGTTCAATTTCTATAAGTTCGAGCATGAGCGGGCTGTTTCGCTTTGTTATTCAGATTAATGTGTAGATAGAACGGGTTTCGACATCGTCATTAGAGGTTCAACACTAAAGGTATGTTAAGGCTAACTCTTCCTTCTTTTGGCATGACCCGTATGTAAGTGAAACGTAAACGAATGTCCATCAAAAGTGATTCAACTCTTGAAAGCTAGAAATATATATGTCCTTCATTCTATTGAAGAAGTTTGTTTGTTCATGTATATCTTGTCTTATTGACTCATAGTGAAAGGTATGTTTATATGTTAGTTCCATTATGTTAATCGGATGTGCAACGACCTTACGTCTCTCCCATAAACTCAACGTGTCTCTGCATCATTCATGTATTATATGCATACATACACCATGACCTCAAAGGCGTTATATACGCTACTATATGGTATGCATTACATATATGTATGAGGTATGGGAAAGGGAGAGACGTTATATACGCACCACCACCTGCGACTGGTATATATGATGATTATGCCCACAGAGGCCTATATGATATAATGGGATGCTCATAGAAGGTTGATAGCTTTATATACGCCTATGTATATATATGACCGGCATTGTACATGCACAAACATGATACTTAGGCATATTATGGCCTCAGAGGAATTCAGTACAGGTTGATTATTCTTGTCTCATTTTACTTTCATGTCTCTATTATGCTGTTCTTCATGCCTGACATACTCGGTACATTATTCGTACTAACGTCCCTTTTGTTGAGGGACGCTGCGCTTCATGCCTGCAGGCTGAGGTAGACAAGGCGACGGTCCGTACTAGTAGGTTGCTAGTTCAGCTAATATTGGAGCACTCTACTTATTCCAGAGTTGCAATCTAGTCTTGGTACGATATTTTTGATATGCATAGGGGTATGGAAGGGTACTGTCCTGACCTTATAATGTCACGTACTCTGTAGAGGCTTATAGACAATTTTCTTGTGTATTGTAGTCAGGTATGGCCTTGTCGGCCTTAGTATGTATATATGCATAGGTTGGGTTCTTCTGTTTGCAGGATTTTACATAGCACCTTTCCAGTTTATTATTTCTATGTGTTAGTAGGTTACCTCGTGGCCCATGCTTAATTAAGGTTAGGTGGTAAATATATGATTAGTGGTGCTCGACAAGTAAGGTATGGGTGCCCGTCATGGCTCTCCGGTTTGGGTCGTAACAATAGTACCCTATAAAAGTAACCACAAACATACGATAAACTCTATCTACAATCACAGAATTACCAACCAGTGTGGAAACACGAATAGGAACATCAAACATATCATACCACATACCTAATTTGGCTGAGAAGTAGGCAAACACATAAAAATGTAGATCTTGGATTAAATAGCATAGTAGCAGACCCATGATGGACTCAGATGATAACTGTAATAACCGCATCGGATACCTCAGCCTCGACACTACCAGGGAATGCATAGCAGTGAGTGCATCCTATCTCAGACTGAGTACCCTGTTGGCCACTTTGGCCTGAACAAGCTCCATCTCTCCCTAACTGGGATCCACCATGCCTAGACTGATAGCCATTTTGGCCCGAATGAGATCCTCCTCGGCTAGATTGACTACCACCCTTAAATGGTTATGTTGGAGTCCTAGATGCACGGGAAGCACTCGATGAAAGTTTGGGGCACTCTATCTAAAAATTCCCAATCACTCCACACTCAAAATAGGTCCTGGCCGCTGAGGGCTGATGAATAGAGTTGAAGAACCCGAACCACCACAGTCAAAATACCGAGACTGAGAACCCCTTAAAGACTGGCCCCCACTATAACTGCTATGCTCCGCAAAGAAACCATTAGTAATCTGTAGGGCTACCTAAATCGGTCGACTGGGCTGCGACTGCTGATATCTCCCCTGATACCTATAACCACGGGAAGTAGAACTGTTGAACTGACCATATCACCTCACCCTCTTATCGAGCTCCTATCTGGGCAAACCGCCCCTCACAAACTCCACCATCCGCGCATGCTTGGATACCGTCTCAAAAGAAGTTCCAGAACCCACCAACTGCAATGTGGCCAAGTGAAGTGGAATACATAATTTTCTAACAAAATATCTCACTCGCTAAGCCTTAGTGGGAAGTAGCGGTGTTGCATAACGCGATAAGGAAGGGAAGCGATTCTCATATTGTGCAACTATAGAGCCTCTCTGCTCAATATTTTGAAACTCATCACGCTTGCGTATTTGCAAGCTCAATGGCACATACTTCTCTAAGAAGACCCGATAGAACATAACCCAAGTCAATTGAGGTGACCTCGCGGGTAATAAATCAACATACACTCTCCACCACATTTTTGCATCTCCTAAAGTTGAAGGGCTACAAAATAACTCTGTGAGACTACCATGGCTACTCACGATAAACTCATATGCGTCCTCCTCCTCAGGCTGACCATAAAATACATGAGGCTTCATGTTCGAAAAGTGCTCCCAAATCTTCCACTCATCGCTGGTCATAGCTTTCCCACCAATAGTCTAGGGACTGAACTCTGTATCATGAACCTCATTAATATGGGACACTGGCATCGTTGCTCGCTGAATAACGGGAGTATGAAACTCAGGGGTTTGAGTCTGCTCCCCTCCCACACGGGTTTGATAACCACCCAGAGTAGTAGGATGTACATATGTCTGAGAAAATCCATTAAAAACACTCAATAACCTGACCGGTGTGTCTTGTAGAACCGGAGTAGCAATGAGTGCAGGTTGATCCTATGCTGCCCCCCTCTCCTCCTCAAGTAACTCATCCTGAGCCTTAATATAAGTCTTTGGGGACTCTAACCTGGCACGAGCCTGACTGGCTCTCTGTGCCCCACTCTGAGCTAGTGCCGCTCCTCGGGCTCTACCTCTGCCCCAACCACGTGCTCTACAATGACCGCACATAGCAGGTGTCGGTGCCTCATCTCTTGCCGCATCGGCACGAGTCCTCACTATATATGAGAGAATAGAAACAAAGGTCAGATACTAATTTGATTCAACTTAACACGAAAGGAATGAATGAAGTGAAATTTCCTAAATGACCCATAGCCTCTCAAAGACTCTACTAGACAATGCTCTTGTATTTAAGACAGATTAACCTAAAGCTCTGATACCAACTTTTTTACAACCCCTTTTCAGGAATCATAATGGCACCTACACATCCCAACCGGTAGGTGAACTACTTCCCAATCATTCACATGATAAACATAATTAAAAGCGGATGATAATGAAATACTGCATAATCGGTATCATAATATAAATGCGGAAAAGATAATTCTGAACATCAGAATAACATCCCCTAAGAATCTAGTCTATGAATACAAGAGCACTAATAAAACTAAATACAAGACTGAGAGTCAAGGGCAACATAGTGCCAAAACTAAGTAGCCAAAATGAGAATGTATAAAAATATATCCAGAACCAAGTAAAGACAATAAATAATATAGGGCAATCCGGGGTATGCTGAAAGTAGCATCTTCATCCTAAAATATGGAAGATCAACCACTCGAACTCATCCACACGGTCTCGAGCTAGATGAATGATTTGTATCTGCATCAAAAAAAGATGCAGCAAGTGTAGCATGAGTACACAATATACCCTCATAGACATCATATGTCGACAACGACGGGAGGTACTCAAAAAGAGATATATACTGATTTAACACAACACACCCTATGCTAGACAGTTTAGTAGCCAAATAAGCCACGTAGTTAATGTAAAGGTCCACTAAATTCAACAAGTCACATTGTTCACATAAGTATTCATATTCATAAGAGTTATTCAATTCCAGAGAGTCCAATGACCATGTTCAAGTAGTTAACCATCAATTCTAAATCCTCATTTATTCATAAATCAACCAAGTCATCAATTATCAAACCAACACTTAGTTCTTCGACAGATGATCAATGTAATAAAATATAAATAATGTGAATGAAATGCATATTTTAAGTACCTTTCCTTTTTCATATAAAGACGCTCAAATTCTATGAGCTTTACACCCATGGGGGACCCACAAAGTCCATATACCTCTCTAGAATGTCCCATCAGAGCCCAACTCTTAGCTGTAGTAATATCTGTTGCAGGCGTGCAGCCCCAATTCCCGCGTATCATCATCATCTCAATGTTGCCATAATCTCAAAGTGTTCTTACCTTTCTCGGTCCCTTGGACCCAAAACATATATCATACCGCTCTAATATCAATATCATCAGAACCCTGAGTGTATGAATACAATGACAGTGCCAGGTAAGAATCATAATATCATGAGATGCAACAAGTATAGAGATGAATATCACATGCTTTGAGAAACACATCAACATATAATCCACGTACAATCATAATATCATATCAAAGTATGTGTGATAAATAAGCACAACGATACAAGTATGGCGATAAGCCCACATAATGGCGACACACCCAAATAATCAGCAGTCGGAATCACCTTAAGGTTGATTCCCCAAATTACCTATCATCACAATTCAACACCGTTACCCACTCAACTGTTCATCACAATTGTTTGAGTGGGACCCCCAAACACACCCAATACCCCTTAATATTTATAACTAATTACGCATTTCTATCATAGTCTCAAAAAGCTAAATTGTAGCCTATCTCTAGGACGAACATGAGCGCCAACCAATCAACTCTCTAAGATAGCCTTGCCTTTCTGTTGCGCCTCATGATAATCGAAATCTATTCACACATATATTATTCGCTAATATAAATCTTATACAACAAGAAAGGACATAATCCTTAATCGAAGCAAGACTTTAAATACCAACCCCGAGCCTATTTCACCAAGACTTAAACTTTAATACCCAAAAACCATTAATACATACTAGGTAATCATATCCTTAAGTTAATTTGAAAATTATACACATTTGAACCTTCAATTGAACATTATACAAAATGCGCCAAATTAAAAACCCTAGAGTTTTCCCCAGATGGAATATGTTTCTATACTCAATTAAACCTTACAACATGATAATCTAACATATTTCAACACTAATTAATGATATTAATACAAGCTAATCTATACAACCTCCATTAAATCAAAATATAACTCTATTAATCTCATAAAAACTTACAACTCATATTCCCCAACTTATCAACATACTAAAACACCATCAAAGGACTTGGAATCATAAAGGAAAGAAATCTCTTACCCCAAAGATGAAATTACTCTTACACTTCTGAAAATGCTCTGTGGCAGCTCTAGGATCGAGATATGCTATTTGGGCAAATGAAATCAAACCTAGGAAATTATATAGGACACTTGAACAATGATTCTACCCCGGAGGAATTGACCCCGCCGGTGCAAATCCACTCCCGCGAACAATTACTCGTTAGGGGGCAGTCACTTGACAGCTCACCCCTGCGCCACGGCAAACCCGATCTCGTCCCCCCACAATCTACCATCCAAGGCAGAAACCCAACAATCTACTATCCCCCCACCTTTGTGAGCCAACCTCCCACTAAGGCGGATACGCAGGGGCGAACAAAGGTGTCGCCGAGGTGGACACCAGATACCAGATCAGGTAAAACATTACGAAACTCCCATCCAACATCTGAAACACTCCTAGGACCCCCAGGACACAAACCAAACATGCTCGTCTAAGTTAAACAATGATAGGAACTCACTCGTACATTTAGATTTCCCATTTAACCGAGCCAAGACATATTATTCTAAAGAATTATTCAAAATAACCAAAAATTCAAGTATTACAAATAAGGCCACAAAATACATCTGATTGTCTCGGGAAGCGAACCAATGATCAATTAAGTCATAAATGACCCTTCGGAGCTATCGAAAGCGACGGAAGTCGGAATGAACCCATCTACCCAGAAGTCAATCTTGAGTTACACTATCCAACTCTAAGGTTCTAGTTTTGGGTTTTTCATCCGAAACTCACATAAATGCACCTCAGAATCCATGCCACCCATCTCCGCGCAACACAAATCTCATATAAAGGCCACAGAAAGAGTAAAATAGGCAAATAAGAGTCTTTAGCTAAAAACAACGAGATGAGTCATTACACTTGTCTTCATTCAACTTTCTACAAACATGCAGTCTCCCACCAAGTGATCCATTTTCTAACATCCGTATCGCCCACTAAAGGATGCCTTGTCTGGAACCTTTGACTTGTTGAAGTTCTCCCTCTCGCTCTTAGGATTTTGCATAAATCTCTTGAATATTCTAGAAAATAGGGCTACATTCATGTCATCATCAGAATCTTTAGTGGTAGCCTTAAGGACCAAGGCTCATCCTATTTTGGTTGTTCCTGCATTTTTTCAATTTTTATCATCTCGTGAGTCCTCATATTACCAGTAAGTACATCTAGAGTCATCTTCTCAAAATCCTTTCCCTCCTGTATTGCATTTACCTTATTTTCCCAAGATACATAAAAAATTCTAAGGATTTTTCTAACCAGTTCTTCTAGATGAAACTCTTAACAAGTGACTTTAGCTCATTAATGATAGGTGAATCTAGTAATCATCTCTTGTATGGGCTCATCGTCCTTCCTGGAGAATAGCTTGAAGGCTCCTATTAGCAATTCATTTTTAGACGTATTCACTTATATTGTTCATTCATGGAAATTTGTCAATCTCAGATTTGCGTAGCATTTGAGCAAGTAAAGACTCGATTGTAATCATCAACACCAAGTCCACATATAAGGATTTTTTTCCATCATTCTGTAATCTACATCAATGAATTGAATGATCTCCTTTGGGAAGTCTCCTTTCATTGGAAATAGTGGTTCTCAACACAATGTTCCACAGTTCATAATCTTGTGCAGTCAGAAAAATATAGTTAGTGTTGGGAGTGCTCATATTGAGTAAAGGCTGAGTCTTTATCATACAAATTTGATTTTTGACTCGTGATTGATGCATATATTAATATGATATATATGTGTATATCTTAATATGATTTATTTGTGCATATCTTTTTATGCTTTTGTGTTATTTACTTCTATCCATAATATACTTTTATTGTACAAGTTATTTAATTGAGTATTTTTAGACCAATCCTTGTCAATACCTTGTTGGGATTGTACTCATATTACATTTGCTACACTGTGTGCTAATACTGATTCATGCACCAGTTGAGCCCACGAGTAAGTCATTAGCTGATTGGAGACTGTCGTGGTGAGTTGTTTGGTCCAATTTGCAGCACCTTGGAGCCCCTTTTTCATATACTATACTATTTTTTATTCCAGACGACATTGCTAGATCGAGACAATTGTATAATTTGATTATCTTAGATGCTCATGACTTGTATCACCAGGTCCCAAGGTTTTACTGATTTTTTGCGTTGTACTGATTGTAGACTTGTATTCGTATGATATTTTACTACTTTTTGACTGATTCATGTTTCTTAAATATGATGTTGTGAGTTGTTATGCTTCCGCTTTTCCTAGTGGGTTAGGATTAGGTGTCATTGCGGCTTAGACAAATTGGATCATGTCATTCCATCTTACTTGATTAATCAAATTGACATCAATGATTTATGTGTTTTCTCTTAAAAGAAAGTATAAATTACATCAAAATTATTAAAGCATAGATGATGAAAGAAATAAAAATATTTAACAAGCACATAATTGAAATTTGATTAAAAAAAGTTGGTAATATAACACTCTCTCCATCCCAAAAAGATTGACATATTTTGACTTGACACAAAGTTTAAAAAATAAATGAAGACTTTTGAAATGTGTGGTCCAAAATAAATTTTAGATATTTGTGTGATTGTAAATGATCTCATAAAGTTAAATTATTTCTAAATATGGAAAGAAGCCAATTTTTTGGACAAATTAATAATAAAAGTAGGCCAATCTTTTTGGGACAAGTAATTGAATAAAGAATAATTGGACAACATTACTACTGAAGACACACACCAAAAATGGTTCACTACAATAGAAAATCTCACAGTAATTTCTGAAGCTGAAGAAGGAAAAGGAGATGAAGAAAAGGGAGGAGAAGAAACAATTTGTCTGAAGTTTACTAAGGGTAAATATAAATTAAATATTTAAAAAATTAGATATAATTTAAAGGAAAAGGGCCAAAATTATGTTTCTACTTTTGAATATTATCTACATTTACATCTGTTATACTATCAGGCCAAATCTACCATATTGTTGTACTATTCGGCTAAATTTTCCCCTCTCTAACAAACTTTTAAAAATTACCGTCCATTTGTCTTAAAGAGAGTTGAACTTTCTTTTCTTTTGTATAGTATTATAAGGCGGAGAATTTAACATAGTACCCTTAACAAATGTTAGTCTCCAAAGACTAGATCCTAATTCCCAGAATGTAGCAGGCTTTACCTAAATCCTTCATCATGAAGGTACTGGACAACCACTCCTTGACTGACTGCAAGAGAGTCTTATTGTCTCCCATTATCAATATGTATCTACATATATAATAATGAAGGTAATACTCACATCCTTGCGTTTACTGTAAACACAGGGATCCACTTTGCTTCTGACGAAATCAAATGAATTGATAGCCTTGTCAAAGCAAATGTATCAACTCCTCAAGGCTTGCTTAAGCCTATAAATGGACTTCTGTAGCTTTCATACAACATTTGGTTTAGACTCAGATGAAAAACCCTCAGGTTGTTTCATATACACTTCCTCAACTAGATTACCGCTGAGGAAAGCGATTTTGACATCCATCTGCCAAATGTCATAATCATAATATGCAGCTATTGCAAGTAAAATCCAAATGGACTTAATCTTAGCAATATGTGAAAAGGTTTCATCATAATCGACCCTAGACCGTTGATTATAACCTTTAGCCACCAACCTTGCTTTATAAGTCTGTACCTTGCCAAATGCATCGATCTTCTTATTGAAGACCCATTTGCATCCTATGGGTTTAACCCCAACTGGCAAATCAATCAAGTTCCACACTTGATTGATGAACATAGATTCCATCTCAGATTTCATGGCCTCTTGCCATCTCTTCGAATCAATGTCCAACATTGCTTCGCTATAGGTTGTAGGTTCATCGTTATCGAGAACATCTATCTCATTGTGTATTTCCACAAGTAGATTTAGTTTTTCAGGAGGACGATGAGTCCTAGTGGACCTACGGAGTTGATTGTTTTGCAGTTCCGTGCTTGGTATGTTCTAACTGTGAGAGGGTTCTTGTGTGTTGGATAATCCACTAACTTGAGAGCTTTCAGGAATATCATTTTCATGTATTTCCTGAATGGGAGGAGGTGCAACCATTGCATCTACTCCCAAAGGCTGTGTATGAGGATCTTGCATTTCTGCATTGTTCCTCGTAACACTCCTACTAACCGAAGGGCGTACTTGAAGTACCCAATCTTCGCCAAATACTCCTACTGAATTCTTCTTTTGGTTATTCGGTAAAGATTCAACCTCTATGTTATCTCGCGGTTCTTGAACTTCTTCAAGTTCTATCTCTGTGCAACTATGTTCCTTGTAGACATATTCTTCTTCAAGGAAAGTTGCATTCCTGAAAATAATGACCTTATGTTCTCTAGGAAGATAGAAGTAGTATCCCTTAGTTTCCTTTGGATACCCCACGAAGTAACATTTCCCACTTTTGGATTCCAACTTGTCAGTGAGCATCTTCTTAATATATGCAGGGCACCCCCAGGGTCTCATATGTTTAAGAGTTGGCTTCTTGCCACACCATATCTCATATGGTGTCTTTTCTACTGACTTAGAAGGAACCCTGTTCAGAACATATATTGAGATTTGTATAGCATGTCCCCAAAGGTATGTCGGTAGAGCTGAGAAGCTCATCATGGATCGAACCATATCTAATAAGGTTCAGTTTCTCCTTTCGGCAACACCATTCATCTGTGGTGTTCCAGGAGGTGTCCATTCTGATTGGCCTCCATGTAGCTTTAAGTAATCTAAAAACTCCTTGCTCAAGTATTCACCTTCTCGATTAGATCGAAGGGTCTTGATACTCGTTGTGAGTTGTTTCTCTATTTCAGACTTGTACTCCTTGAACTTTTTGAAGGCCTCGGATTTGTGTTTCATAAGATACACATATCCATACCTTGTGAAGTCGTCAGTAAAAGTAATGAAGTAAGGAAAACCTCCCTTAGCTTGAGTCGAGAATGGTACACATACATCAGTATGTACTAGCTCAAGCACCTTCTTGGCTCGCACACCCTTCCCAGAAAGTGGTTTGTTGGTCATCTTACCTTTCAAATAGGATTCGCAGTTACCATAAGACTCCAAGTCAGATGGTTTGAGGTAGTCAAGCTTCCTTAACCTTGCTATCCTTGTTTCGTTGATATGACCAAGTCTACAATGCCATAGGTAGGTAGAGTTTCTATTACTTATCTTAGCTCATTTATTTTGTACATTGAATATTTCTCGACTACAGTTTAGTGCATATAATCCATTCACAAGAGGAGCAGTTCCATATATAACATTATCAAAAGACAGTACATGACTGCCATTATAAATATTTGAGGAAAAACCCTCCATGTCCAAAACAGGGATAAAAATGATATTCCTCGTTAACGAGGGTACATAGTAACAATCATTTAACACTAGACAATAGACAGAAGGCAAATTTAATATATAAGTTCCTATGCGCTCAGCATCCACTCGTGCTCCATTTCCAACGCATAGGTCCACCTCTCTTGGTCTAACCTTCCTGCTGTTAGTTAGCCCCTGCACATTGGTACGAATGTGTGAGCAACAAGCGGTATCCATTACCCAGGAATGAGAGTTATTTATAGACATATTTATTTCAATGACGTACATACCTTGTCCACTATAAGTAGAAGCACCTAGTGCAGTGCAGTCCTTCTTCCAATGCCCTTTCTTGTTACAGTTGAGGCATACATCCTTAGCCGGATTCACCTTCTTCTTCTTCACACTTCCTTTAGGCTTCGTAGCTGAGGGCGCAACGAATGATTTGCCCTTCTTCTTATGTCATTCCTTACCTTTCGGCTTGGGCCGGCTAGTAGAGCTCACCATAACCACAACTTTGCCTTTGGTAGTTGATGATTCAAAGGTCTTGAGCATGTTATGCAGCTCCAGCAGACTCGCCTTCGTTCCGTTCATATTGTAGTTTACAATAAAATTCTCGAATGAACGAGGGAGATAGTTCAGGATGAGGGTGGAAGCGATGTTTTTCTGCAGCTTTATACCAATCGAGGCCAGCCTTTCTATTAGCCCTATCATCTTCAACACATACTGAGACATTTGGCTCCCTTTATTTAGCTCACACTTGAAGAGTTCTAGCAATAACTCATATTCCATAGTTTGGGACTGAGAGTCGTAGAGACTTTTCAAGTGTTCGAGCATTTCGTTAGGGCCCATATTTTCGTGTTGTCTTTGGAGCTCCACTGACATGGAAGACAACATCACGCACCGTGCTGAAGTGGCATCGTCTAGGTTCTTCTGGTAGGCTACCTTATCGAATGTGGCATATTCTGCAGAATCCTCGGCAGAGACTGTGGGGAATACTTTGTCCAATACATATTCTATCTTTTCTTGCCTTAGAACAATTCTCAGATTCCTTAGCCAGTCTAGATAGTTGGGTCCAGTAAGTTTGTTCATTTCCATCAACATTTTCAATGATAGGCTCGACATTTTGATAATCTGAAGAGTTAGATATATATGAAATTAAACTCAAATTTATTTCCTATTATAAACATTCGTTTAGGCTAATCAACATGGACATTTGTTTAATTAGCTCCCACTATTTTAACATACTTCTACGACCCCATGGTAGAATACGAACCTATATTAATTTAAGGTCATAATGGGCCAAGATCCAAGCCTATGCTATCTCCGCATTTGTTTTGGCTGATAACTTCAATAACACATCTTGGTAGGTTCTAAATCAATTGCAAAACTTATCTGCAACTCTTGGTTGATCAAATATTATATTTAATCTTGCGTCCTTAGATTAGTCCGACACTTTGGCGCCAAGATTTGTCTAAGCAAGTCAACCCCATTACACGACTGTGTTTATGTATCTAAGTAAATTTGGCCTTTGTAAGCAAATACTTTGGTGTAAATACTCATAAAAGTTTATCATCTACCTTTACATTCAAAACACATCTATGAAAGAGTTTGGGTCCTCATAGACATAGAGCAAATGCTTTGGCATAAATACTCGTATCACCGAAAAGGATCTTGCACTCTAACAATTATAATGGACGACGCATTTAATTTAGACTTATATATAAAATTTGGGGAATATTTTAGTTTCGGGGATTTTAACCAAGATCAACAATTTGTGTCATATCCAATACGACATTTAATCATGCAATTTCTAAAAACACATTTAGTTGGGAACTATCAACCCAATAGGCATAATATAAGATGATTTGATCAGTTATTGGGTGCCGCCTACCCAGACAGTTATAGCGGACATTATGCTAATAATTAAATGTACGCATTTAAACACTTAGCATATAATTAGTATATTATTCAAAATATACAATAAATAATAATCATGAGTTAACTTGTTTAAACTCTAAAATTTAAGTCTAATCCAAACAGTCCCTTAAACATTTTCTGATTTTAAAAACTGATTTTCAGGATATTTTGTAAATTCCAGATTTTCAGAATTTACAGTTTAGTCCCTCAAGAATTTAAAAATTCAATTTTGAACCCCTTTAAATTCAAAAAATCCAATTTTTATTTTCAGAAAATATTTTCAGGTTTCAGGGACCTGTCTGTAATTTATAAAATTTAAATTAATTACAGATTTGCCCCAAATGACCAAATCTGCTTATTAGAAAAAGTTTTAATTTCAGACTCTGAAACTCTTAAACTTCAGAATCAAAATCTGAAAATTTTAAAACTTCAGTTTCTGATTCAATTTTTTTTTCGTCAGAATGAATAGTGCCGAGGCATCTTGTCAAACTCTATGTGGCGTCGCGGTGCTCCATCATGGAGTCGCGGCGCCTCCGTCTCAAAAACACAAAATCTGCATTTCCGAAATCCTAAAATTGGTTCAGGGTCAGATTTGCAGATTCACCTTCGTTACCCTTCACTATCAAATAACACGTTCATCGATCATCATCCAATCCCTTTTCGTTCTTCGCTTCAGTGCACCATGTTCGCAGTGAATCGGTTACGCATATCGACTTATAAGAGTTAGATCGGAATGACTTCCTCGATTACATCATTGTTTAATAGTTTGGGAGACAAGTATGATGTGCCTTTAAGATATTAGGTTTTCAAGCTTTAAATGACATAAAATTTCAGATTTAAACAGATTTTAACCCATATTATTATCAATGATTACTACATAATCACACAAAACAACCCTAGCTCTGATGCCACTGAAGGTTTTCGTTGGGTTCGTGTACCCAGCGGAATTTGAAAATTTTGTGTTTCAAACCTAACAAGCGATGAACTGTAGGATGATTATGTAGTAATATAAAATACGACAATACATAACATGTATATAACCGTAATACTTTGATAGAATACTTACAGTTTGAAAACTCTGGAGTCTTTTTGTAATTTCCGAGGGTGCGCACGCAATTGATCACCGACATCAAGTTTCAAGAACTCCGATGTATACCTCCTTCAGACAGCTAGGAAATTCGGCAGAGGTTCAAGAGAGAGTTTTATTCTAGGTCTCTAAGACTTAGAATAATATATGAATAAATCGTCTAATAATGAATGATGATGTGCTCTATATAGAGGTGAAATTAGGGCAAAATTTAGATTTTGGGAATTTGGCCTGCTGCCCAATTAGCTCTGCTGCTCTGCCCATTGGGAGCTGCGGCGCCTCGCCCTTTTCACAAAATATTTTCAGCACATTTTAATTAAATCCAAAATCCAATCTTGACTTAATTAAATAATTTCCATCAAATAGAAATTATCCCATAGTTATTATTAATTTAAATATCTCGATTTCAAATCGAATATTTAACACTTTCTCAATACACCCTTAGATCGAAGAAACAATTGACATAGGGTTACCCTACAAGTCCTCACATATCAACACTAATCATATTAGGGTCTACACAGAACTCATAGACGGCGCCGTAAGACGAACTCAATATGTGAAGTATATTTACATAAATCCAGTAAACTGAACCTTTATGTGGGAAGATAAAATCTTTTCATTCTCGACGCACTCGATTAAGCTTGGATTTGCCAAGTGTCTATTCAAATGGCTTGATCATTATATCTCATCTATATTGGTTGACAACAAGATCATATTCTAGATATGTCTATTGTGTTGGCCAGCGACTTAGTCAACCTAATATCACTAAGAAGCTGAGTGTTCTCTCGAATATACACTCGAGGAATGAATCCTAATCTTGGCTCAACTACCACCTTTAATCCACATCGTAATGTACCCAATACAAGTCGTATCTCAACCTATAAGGCATTTGAGCTTATGACAGGATCAAAGTATATTACTCTGTAGAGAAGGTGTGTATTGACCTCAAGTCTAAGGACTTCTATCTCCCACACGCTGATCATACTTTAGACATGTATAACAAACAATATATCAGCAGGGTACCAATACTTCCAAAGTATCCATGTGTCCATCACGAGTAGCCATTACTCGTAACATGTGAGACATGCTACATCCTCTAAGGATGTGATGCAGACCACATGTCGACTTATCACATATCATCGATATCCCATTCTCGATGATCATTAGTCGAGGCTATTTTAAGAGTTACATTATAATATTAATATCTCACACTATTAATAACAACGTAACCTCTAGGGATGCATATTATAGAATATTACAAAAAATCAACTAATAATTCAATAATTGCAAATGCCCAAATATTAATCTCCATTAATAATAATACAAAGGTGTATAAAGTACATTTGTCCTAATATAGATTGTCTCTAAGATATACATATACTTTCAGATTATACACCTAGAAATATATCAAGTATATTTACTTTTTCTGACCAAGGGCTCGCTGGTCAGATCGAAGGTTGTTTGATAGCCAAAATGAAGGGATACTCGGAGGAATCCGAGGTTTTAGCAGCTGGACAGGAGTTCCACAAAGAAACTCAAGTGGTAGGATGAAAAGAGAAGAAGATTAAGAATATAGTTCAATAGGAAAAGTGTAGTATTATTCATCTATGAATGTCTGTTATTGTGAATTGATTTATAGAGAATTCAAAGAGAATCAATATGGTAATTACATCTACAGATTGTAACTAACATAACAATTTTTCTACTGATGGCTAATACAAACTAACATTAACTAACTGTGGCTAATTATACTATTTCGTGTATTATTGACCTCTTTGAATCCTTTTTATTGTGGAACTAAAGGAGTATCGAGGCTTGAAATTTAGCCATTGAAGAAAAAGAAAGAAGGATCTGACAAAACTTCCCAGTACGGGTGAAAGGCAAGAGATTTTATCGTCAAATATGGTGCTTATGGTGTTTTTAATTTTTTGTTTATGCAAATAAAATGTTTTTTTTTCCACAAAATACCTTTTTTCCACATATAATTTCCTTGTTTGTAATTCAACAACAACAACATACCCAGTATAGTGGGGGTATACGGAGGTAAGATGTACGCAGATCTTACCCGGCCTTTGTGAGGTAGAGAAATTGTTTTCGATAGACGCTCGACTCGAAAAAAGAAGGCATTTGAAGCAAGATAACAAGTAAAAATATAATAGCACATCAACAAGATACATGCAAACGAGACAACAAATACTAATACGCATAGGGGAAAAGAAACTAAGCGATTAAAAAAAGGGCAGTCCGGTGCACTAAGCTCCCGCTATGCGCGAGGTCCGGGGAAGGGCCGGACCACAAGGGTCTGTTGTACGCAGTCTTACCTTGCATTTCTGTCAGAGACTGTTTCCTGGACTTAAACTCATGACTTCCTGATCAAATGGAAGCAACTAAGCGATTACTAGCTAGATACTATTAATAGGGAGAATCAGCTAACTACTAGCTTTCTAGCCTAATCATCGACCTCCACATATTTTTATCTAGAGTCATGTCCTCAGCTCACTGAAGCTGCGTCATATCTTGTCTAATCACCTCCCCAGTTACCTCCTCCACCCCACCCCCCACAAATCCCCGCAACCTACCCCATTTTCCACCCGCCTAACCTATCACTAGAAGTTGCACTTTGAATTCAAAAATCTCATAATATTTTGTTTTGAATATATGCTGTCATTTTTCAACTTTTTCTCACGTACCAAATATAATAAAATAAATAAAAAAATCACTTATTTTTCCGATTGTACCAATTACACCGGGAAAGTTTTACTCTTTTAAGAGGCAACAAAAAGAAAAAGAGAAAAGTACCGCACAAAATCAAAATCAGATGGCATCAGACGCTCGTCAGAGTTCAAACGTAAAAGCATCCGCTGCATTCCCAGTTGAGAAAGAAATCCAAGTCACCTCCTTCCCTAACCAATAAATTGACAGGGATCCATATCCAATCCGCCATTATTCCCTCCCCAAAACCCTGTTTTAATGTCCATATTTTCTGCATAATCTCACCCGATTTGGGAATAATGATAAATAATATCGTTGATGACAACGGCCACGCCCAAGCCCAAGCCCAAATTCCTGATCAGCAACAACAACATCACTGCCATTTTCAGCAGAAGCCCATACCAAAGTGCCTACCAAAGCGCATAATTTTGGTTCGTCACGGTGAGAGCGAAGGGAATAG
The DNA here is from genome assembly GCA_034509755.1 of Anisodus tanguticus. Lineage (NCBI taxonomy): Eukaryota > Viridiplantae > Streptophyta > Magnoliopsida > Solanales > Solanaceae > Anisodus > Anisodus tanguticus. The sequence goes on along the minus strand of CM067546.1, from coordinate 20,537,383 downwards.
AGACGACGCCATGTACACCGTCATGCCCGATTATAGGATCCCATTAACTCCCAAGGGAATTGGTCAAGCCAAGGAAGCTGGGTCCCGCATTTTTGACGTTGTTTCTGATAATGGCACCTCCGATAAATGGAGGGTCTACTTCTACGTTTCCCCATACGTCCGAACACGTTCCACCCTTAGGGAGATCGGCAGGGCGTTCACCAGACGGAGAGTGCTTGGCGTGAGGGAAGAATGCCGAATTAGAGAACAGGATTTCGGTAATTTTCAAGTGGCAGAGCGCATGAAAGTGATAAAGGAGACTCGCGAGAGATTTGGGCGCTTCTTTTATCGATTTCCTGAGGGAGAATCAGCAGCTGATGTTTATGACAGAGTTTCCAGTAAGATTCTGACTATGAAGTTAGGATTTTTAACTTATATACACTGATTCTATAAGCTACTTTTACCTAATCTGTGTATTTTTGCATAGCAAGTTATTTACCAAATTAGACTTACGATAGACAGGTTGTCAGGATTTACTATAGAGAGTTATAAATATTTACTTGTGGTTGCATGTCACTTAACATGAATAACTTACTTGAACAAACACAACTCGTACACACACCTAGGAACACCCCTTTCCACATATTTAAACAAGACCCTAAAGATAGATAACAAGAATGGAATACTGACCATCCAAGACTGGGTATTTATAGAATCATCTTTAACTAATGCCAATGTCAGGGAAAAAAACAAGTTAACCTCAATTTGTTATTGTAGTTGTATGACGTTATGTCCATATTTGCGACAAAACTGTATTCTGGTTTTTAATACATATTTGATCAAGTTCGTGAGATTTATTGTCACTATGCTTCATTAAGATTCACCTTGACTAGAGAAATTTAAATTTGGAATGATTCCATTTAAGGATTATGCATATCCTGTGGAACTTCGTTGCGATAGTCTAATAGAGTAAGTAGATCGATACGGGTGCAAGTCTTTTTGTTTTGAACCCAATCTATACAAGTTTAATTGGACAAGGAAAGTAACCACAACAGCTCGTGCATTTCCCTTTACATCCACCCACCAGCCATATAGTCATATGTATATAAATGGGTGGAAGTTCAGTGGAGAAAAGATGGCCAAAATTAAAGCATCTCTTGTCTCAATGCTTCATCTTCCTCTCTATTCTTCTCTATCACCGATATGCTCTCGAATCTTTCTCCCTTCCCTTCTCTATTCCTCTTCTCTGATTCTCTCTTCTTTTCGCCTCTCTTTATTCTGCGTTCTTCTCTCCTTCTTGCTAAAGAAATATTTTCTGCTCTGCTAAATTATTCTTCTTCCTTATTCCCAATGGATTTACTTTCTTTATGGATCATACTGATTCCTGTGGATCCCTTGCAGCTTCGAGCTTGACTCTGTGAGGCCGTCTATTCTTTTTTGTGGTTGTAGTGAAAGTGAATCATAGTTGATATTAGATACTGAATAGTTCTATATTATTTTTAGCTTTGGTGTAATTGTATAATGGAGTTTGTGTTTTTTTTATTGTTCATACAAGAGTGAATACCCATGTTGATGGCCCAAAAATTTTCTCTGCTTTTGAATTATTTGGTTTATTTCCATTAGGAAAGAACATTACACTTTTGAGGTGTTAAGATTACACATGAGAGTGGCATTATAATTAATTTTCTTTTCTTTCCCTACCTATGGCAAAGACAGGTGCATGATGGCTGTTCTGGTTTGGGAATGATTAGATAGTGGCTCCTGGAGAGTGCCCACCAAGAATTACCTTATCCGTTTTAAGTTTTACACCAAAGATTGGATATCATGATTGAAATTTGATCACCAGCATGTGCATATATTGTTATGAGATTCACTGGATTTTGCTGCACTGAAGAGGAAGAATAGGTTCTAGCATGTCCGCCCTTAAGATACTGGCTGTGTTAAATATATTCCCGGTGGTAATTTTATGTTGCATCCCGTTCCTTATGTACCACATCAAAGTAGTTCAGTATAACATGATGTGGTACCAGAAAACGAAGAGAAGCAATAGAAAAGAGTTGTAAGAAAAAGTAATCCTTTATTGGGGGTAAGTGGGCAAAAATGCCAAGTTGTGATTTTCTACTCTTGGATACTTGTGACTGCATTTCAATGTATTGACCGTTCACTACCCTGGAATATAGTCGAACTGAACTGCTTGATTCTAAGGTGGGTGATAAACAATTGTATATGTATCAACCCTACCATCTCTTCTCACGAAAGACGCTCCATTCTGAAGAGACTTTCTAGTACTTCGAGAGTAAAATTATTGGTTTGACCGACGAACAACGTGGGAAAATAAACTTTTCTTTGATTTTGAAGGAAGATTTTTGAAAGTAACAATTCCATTGAGTCCATACCTAAAACATTATCCTGTCTGGCATTCACAATTACCATTGGTACTACTGGTTGCTATCATATATATTTGCAACCAAAATGACCTTGTCCTTTTCTTACAGTTGTGTATATATATATCTTTTTCTTGTGATTGAAAGCACACTATTCCTCAAAAATTGCATCAATTAGATGGATAATGTCATCCAAAATACTAGATATTATTAACCAGGAGTGCTGTTGTTTACAAGATGCATCCTGCCTTCTTCAGATGTAAAGCTGAATATATAATCTGGCCCTTCCTGACTATTGACCAGGTTGCAAGAGAGAGCCTGGTATACTCAGAATTCATGCTCAGTCTAATACGATAGCAGATGTCTTTCTTATGCCATTGTAAATAATACTCTTCACTTATAAAAAAGTTAGTCTTCACGTAAAATAATATTTTTTGTGATTCCATTATGGTATAAAGTTGATTTAGACTTGCTTTTGTGGAATAAAACTCTACTTGATGGTAAGAATATTGTGTCTTGTGTGCGAAACTAGAAGTCCCAGAGTAGTAAAACTGCCAATTACTTACATTGTACTAGATTGGTATCGTGCATTTCATGGTGCTGAAGAATACCTGGGTATTCATGGAAACAATTGTTGACATTTGTGCATCACTGTGAGCTAAATGCAATATGTATTTAACGGTGCTGAAGAACATTTGTGTGTTCATGGCAAGAATAATTGATATTTATGAATGTCATTGAGGAAAGTCGCAAAGTGTGCCTCTTTCTTCTCTCCCTAGTAGTCCTTGTTTGTCTGACACATTACTCTTTGTGGATCATCAAAATATAGTAATGCTTATTCTATTTATTCGTAGGATTTCCTGTGCCAATTATAGTAAAGGTAAAAGGACTGTTTCTCCATCTTTTGGGTGAGGTTGGGGGAGTTTGAAAAGTGAAGACTGTTACTAGAGATGAAATTCTGAAGGATGACTATAAATAAATAACCTTTCTGAGATATTCTTTGAGTAACGTAATAGAAGATGTTCTCCTTCTCCTGCATTTCTCAACTTCTCATTTAATTTTAGGCCAGTATTTGATGAAAAACATAATAGTTGAATGATCAAGCTTTCTACGTTTCTCATTTTTCAAGAAGCACAAGAAACTACAGGGAAATGCAAGTCTTATTTTCTTTTGCAGTCATATATTTTATAATATAAATGTTCAGATATGTGTATATTGCATTTCTGTACTATGGATATCATGCTATTTTCAGATTGTTGGTAGTTCTCTTCTGCATAATATTAGTACCTTTACTTGAAGGGTACTGATAACCAGAGAAAAGATTGACCTTTAGTTGCTTTAGTACCTATTTGTTTAATGAAAATGATGTAAATGACCCAGACAGCTTTACAGATTTTTGAGTTAGCTAGAGCTGTACCACCAGCTTGGAAGCCTTTGAAAGGTGAATAAAATACCATTAAGTGTGCGTGTATAAGTACCTGAAAGTTCCTTAGATCCTGAGATCCACATTCTTTAGGTGGTAAATCAAAATTTAATTGATGAAAAATAGTGCAGTAGATTAATTATTAGGAATTTAATGGTTCTTCAATCAGTTTTCTATTGCATTAGGGTTTTACTTGAGATATTTTCTTCATTAGTTTGGTTCTCTGGAAATATTTTAATTTGCATATTGTAGGAGCAAGTTGTATCCAATTGCTAACCCAAATTCTGGTGCAGGTTTCCTTGAATCTCTTTGGAGGGACATTGATATGAACAGACTCCACCATGATCCTAATGATGATTTGAATCTTGTGATTATATCCCATGGTCTAGCTAGTCGTGTCTTTCTGATGAAGTGGTTCAAGTGGACAGTTGAGCAATTTGAGTATCTAAACAATTTAGGAAATAGTGAATTTCGAGTTATACAATTAGGGCTTGGTGGCGAATACAGTTTAGCAGTCCATCATACTGAAGAAGAGATGCTAGAATGGGGACTATCCCCTGAAATGATTTCAGACCAAAAATGTCGAGCTCATGCTAACAGGAGTTCATGGAACGACAAATGCTCTTGGTACCTTGATGCTTTCTTTGACCATCTAGCTAATTCAGATGACGACGATTACGATGAAGTGAAATCAAACTTCTCCGACTAGCTTAGTGCTGCTTCTGGTGCATTGTTCTGATTCCTTGCATTATGTAGCCTAGATGAGTAATTAATTTGGTTATTGTCAGAGGTAGTTGTATGATCCATTCAACTTTATTGCGGTAGTCCACTTTCGGGGGCACAAAGCATTTGTTTGATTTTGTTGCATTCAATTGTAAATTTTAAACAATTGTCAATCATTCTTTTATATCATGAGCAAACTGTGGATTTGTTTTGGCAAGGAACTTCTATAATTGAAACCAACATAAACTCTATAAGATTTCATATCCCCTATCTCCGCAAAAGTTGTTATGTTGCTATATTGAGCAGTCGGAGCCTTCAAATTCATAGGATTCCCATTTCGATTACTTTTTTGCAAAATTGGTCTTCACATTCCAATAAAGATAAAGTGTACTCCGATCTTGAAAAGTATTATAGACTTTGGGTGTGTTCGGCATGGACGAAAATATTGGACAAAATTTTTAGAAAATATTTTCTTTAGGAAAATAAGTTTATTAAAAATGAGGAAAATGGCTTCTCTAATAGAAGTAGGGAAAACAAGTCCACCAAGTGGCATTCCAAATTAATTGTCTCCTCCCCACCTCGAACACCCCCCCCCCCCGCCCCCACACAACTTCTCCTCTTTCCACCCTCCCTACCCCTACCTTCCAGCTACCACCCACCCTTACCCCCACCAACCCCCCACTCCTAGCCCCACCAATAGTGGCGTACGCATGATTTTTTGTAAGCGGTATCGACATTTAAAAAAATAAACAAATGAATAATTGATATAACAATGTTATATTAAAAAAACTGCTATTCAAAGCGTGTTAATAAAACATAATTCAAGTAACTATTACAACTCTCCTCGACGAGTTTTCATATTTTGAAATGTATTCATAATAACCTCATTAGAGATAGTATTAAATATTTCATTTTCTATATAAGGCACCAAACAACCACTCAAAAGCTATCGTTCATTCGATTTCGTAAATTTGTCTTGATCAATTTCATCGCCGAGAAAGCTCTCTCAACTGTAGCAGTAACAACTGACAAAAGTAAAGCAAATTTCACAAGTCGACACACAAGAGAATAAGTTCCATGCTTCATAGTCTCTACGAGTATCTTGGCAAGATTACCAAGTCCCTTAAGATTGGAAAACCTTTTTGTCACCCAAATCGGAGGGTCATGACGGGCACCCGGACCTTACTTGCCGAGTACCACTAATCATATATCTAGCATATAACTGTAATTTCGCATGGCCCACGAGGCCGCCACGAGATACCCTGCTAACATATGGATATAGTAAACTGGAAAAGAGCTATGCAAAATCCTGCAACCGGAAGGACCCCACCTATACACATATACATACCAAGGTCGACAAGGCCATATATGACTACTATACACAGGACACTTGTCTACAAGCCTCTAAAGAGTACATGATATCACAAGGTCGGGACAGGGCCCCGCCATACCCCTATGCATATAAAAAATGTCATACCACGACTAGACTGCAACTCTGGGACACATAGAGTGCTCCAATATCAGCTGAACAAGAAACCTACTAGTGCGAACCGTCACCCTGTTTACCTGAGCCTGCGGGTATGAAACGCATCATCCCTCGACAAAAGGAATGTCAGTACGACTGATGTACCGAGTATGTCAGGCATGAAAAATAGCATAATAGAGACCTGAAAGTAACATGAGACAAGAAACAACCAACTTGTACCAAATGCCTCTGAGGGACATAATATGCATAAGTATCATGTCTGTGTAGAATGCCTCTGAGGGCCATAATATGCCTAAATGCCATGCATAATGCAAATGCGGTCTTTCATATACATATGAGTATACATCAAGCCTCTGTGGGCATCCCATCATATCATATCGGCCTCTATGGGCATAATCATTATCGTGTATATCTGTACCAGCTACAGGTGGTGTGCGTACATAACGCCTTTCCTTTGCCCATACCCCATACGTAAATATAATGCATATATATAGTAGAGTATATAACTCCTTTTGAGATCAAGGTATGTACATGAATATAATGCATGAATGATATGATAATAAGACACTATAAGTTTGTCAGAGTGATATAATATCGCTTCACCTCCGATTAACATTATGAATACTAATATCTTTTCCATATACCTCAATAAGGATTTAGGAACATATTTAGACATTCTTTGAAAATAGGAATGAATAACATGAACATCCTTGACTACTAAGAGTAGAATCATTTATGAGACAATATTACGTTTACGTTTCGTACTTAGAACATGCCAAAAGAAGGAAGAATTTGCCTTAACATATCATAGCCATTTTGTGTCTACAATACAACTAAAGCAACCCATAATGCACCCAATTCTTATTTTTCAAGAAACCTTCTTCTTCCACGTTACTTCACTTCGAAGAAAGCCCGAATGACAACTCAACGATAAACAGAACAACGAGATTGAAGCGGTGAGCAAAATCCGTAAAATTGAAAAACGTTGCTATCAACTTGTTTCGTGAGGAGATTCATTAATTGCAATGATAATAAATATGTATATCTACGGTCTGTATATATATAAAATATTGGAGCAATATATTTTCCTAAAGATGAAATCAAGAAAGTGAGATAAGATCATTTAAGGGGACTTTTACCCTTTACACGTGTAAGGCCCTTTTCGATGAATTTATCTTCTAAGTAAAGAAGTTGCTGGCCTAGTTTGGGTCTTATTGAATTTCTAGAGAGACACGCAGGCCCCTCTACCTCCACTTAGTCACACTACATGAATTAATCATAAACCTTTCTCGACCAAAGTTATACACGTAACGTATATCTCTAGTAAACATATATCCACTTAATAACACCTTTTAGCCTTATTAATGCCACGTGGCAGCCAATAATCAACACTTATCCAATTAATTAAGTCCTTGTCACCCACTAACATCAACAATTAGCCAATTTTTGAATAATTAATTTCTTGATCTCAATTCACTTAAATAATAATCAGTTTTAGCACGCTTCATATACTCATCATTATCATCGTGTTATATAGCACTAGTCCATAATCTCTTTTGGCACGCATAAAATATTATTTCTACTCACCGTCATTGCACTTTTAAGTCTAAATCATTTCGGGACTTCATCTTCTTATACGACGAGCCCTTTATTTACATGCTTGAATATAACCAAAATTCTCTGGGGCTTGGGTCTACCTTCATACGTCCAGTTGCTCAAACCATAGTCTGAAAGTACGGGGTGTTATAACCTTTCCCCTTAGAAACATTCGTCCTCGAATATTGGGGTGACATAGCTAGTCCCCGTCACGTAACCAGAAACACAACCACCGCTTCACGGGCCATATAATATAACATACATCATTACATCAGACCTCACATGGTCCTCAAGCATTAATTATAATAATCTTAAATAGAACTCACCTTATGCTTCTCTCGGAACCTCGGCGTTGGTCTGAAATATGTGAGGATATTTGTGTTCCATCTCCTCTTCCACCTCCCACGTCATTTCTTCTACATTCTTCTCCCGCCATAGAACTTTTACGGAGGCTACTTCTTTAGTCCTCAACTTGCGGACTTGTCGATCTAAAATAGCAATAGGAACCTGTTCATATGATAGGTCCTTTGTAATCTTCACCTCGTTAATCAGTACAATTTGGGAAGGATTCCCAACACACGTTTTTAACATAGAAACATGGAAAACCGGATGAACAAACTCTAACTCCAAAGGCAAGTACAATTCATAAGCTACTTGGTCGATTCGTCAAATTATGTGATATGGCCAAATGTACCTTGTATTGAGCTTTCCCCTTTTTCCTAAATCTCATTACACCCTTCATAGGAGAGATCTTCAAAAAGACCCAATCATCCACTTAGAACTCTAGGTCCCACCGTCGCACATTTAAATACGACTTCTGAGCGGTTAACAACCGTTCTTGAATAAGCTTGACATTCGCTATGGCTTAGTGCACTAGGTCACGCCCAAATAATTCTGATTCACCTACTTCAAACCATCCAATATGAGATCTACATTGTCGTCCACACAAAGTCTCGTATGGAGCCATTTTAATGCTGACATGATAACTATTATTTTACGCAAACTCAATAAGGGGTAAATGATTATCCCAAATTCCCTTACAGTCCAATACACAAGTTCGTGGCATGTCCTCGAGCGTCTGAATCGTATGCTTGGCTTGCCCGTTTGTTTGAGGGTCGAAAGTTGTTCTAAGATTACCTTGAGTGCCCGAACCTTTTTTTGAAATGATTTCCAGAAGTTAGCTGTGAACTGCGTACCTCGGTCAGATATAATAGAAATAGGTACACCATGAAGTCGAACGATCTCCTTAATGTACAACTTCGCGTAGTCCTCAACTGTATAGGTAGTTCTGACTGCCAGGAATGAGATGATTTGGTCAGTCTATCAACCATCACCCAAATAGAATCAAAATTATGATAAGGGTGAGGTAAACCCGTAATGAAATCCATATTAATCATTTTCCATTTCCACATCGGGACCTCAATGTTCTGAGTCACGCCGCCGAGCTTTTGGTGCTCTACTTTTACTTACTGACAATTAAGACACTGAACTAGCAACTCCGCAATGTTCCTCTTCATGTCGTTCCACCAATACATACCTTTGAGATCATGATACATCTTAGTAGATCCAGGGTGAATGGAATATCGTGAGAAATGGACCTCCATCATAACCTTCTCTCGTAATCCTGCTATATTGGGAATACACAAATAGACCTTCCACCTGGGGTTCCCTCTCCCATTATACTCGAAGGTTGCGGTTCTCTTTTGTTAGATATCCTTCCCGACCTTACCTAAAAATGAAACCTTTGTCAGGACGTTCCTTTTCTTCCAGTATATAGGATGACCCTACTATATTATGAGTCGTAGGGCTATCACTATCTGAATCCTCCAATCGCACTCCCACTTAGCTAACTGATGTGTTCCCTCAGGTCAACTTCTCTTATTCACCATCACATTAGTCAAGCTGCTTGTGGGTGAATGATTCTATTGTCAACTTATCTTTGTTTGCTAACTGATGTGCTGCAAACTCTTATATGTGTAGTATCTTAATCGTGAACACTTTATGGATAATGTCATTGAATCTGAAGTGCATGTATCATCGCCGTTAACTCTCATTCATGGCCTGAAAGGAATCTGTACTTTTTCACTACTCGTAATTATAAACAACTTCCTGTCTTACTTCTTTTGGCACTTGTTCACTCATTTTCTTACGTGTCATACTCGTCCTCATTATAAAATATTCTGGTATACATGCGTACTCTCAAACGTTGCTCATAATTTCAATCATTGGCGTTACTATCCCTTAAAGGACGATTTATTATCTTATTCCCTTATTCGATACGTGAAAGATTCTGAAGAATTTTTCATTACATGACATTGGCCTACTTTATCCAAACCTAGTCATTATATTTAGATTCGAATTCCTTCACTTGCCTCATGGCTAAGACTTTCTGTCAATGGCGCTTCGGGAAAAGATTTCCTTGATCTCATTAAGCTGTAAACCTATTACTTTATCTATCTTGTAGAATCTTTGGTCAGTTCAACAATGCCCATAGACATCTGTATTTGCCTGACATTTTATCTTCATTATAATGTCATTATCTCTTGACATATATCTTTAATGCCTACCTTGTATCCATAGGCGTCATTGGCCCCTTTTCACCTATTTAGGTGCTGATCTCGAGCTTTACTCATTGTTACTTCCCTTTACATACTTTTTGAGATGTATGACTACATATGTTGTGGAATCGATGCTTCATATATTTAGATCCAATTCACGGTGTTACATGATCCTATGACTTGTCAAGCTTTCTTGTACTATCATTATTAGATCACCCATCGACCGAGTGCTTATTGTCTTACCTTTACATTTCCATTTCAAATTTCCTTAGGGGGTCTCTTATCTTAAAGTATTTCTCATACTGTCTCCCTGAACATTAGAGGTTCGTCACCTTTGGCCGAAGAGTTCTTACTGTCCCTTCTCTACCATTGGTCTTTATGTTGTTGTGGAGTAATAATACCTTTGTGAAACCTGCATAACTATAATCTCATTCACCTTTATTTTTCTTGTCGTAATGCTTCCTTCTACTCATCATTAAATGAAAAATATTTCTGCCTTGATACTTGATCATACCATTCCCATTCATACTTATTAACTGTTTCCATATTTCTTACAACCCTTCTTCAATTGTTCCATAGTTTCTGTCCTCAATTGCCCCTAACAAACTATTGTTATTCAGAGGTTATTTAGAATTGTAACATGCTACACAATGAAGCCGAAGACCCAACTAGTCCAATGCCTATAGCATACCTTAGCCTACTATCATTGATACATATAATTATCAATAATACAAAATATCGCCCTTTACGCAAAGATGAGAAGGTTATGTCCCCTTCCACTACCATGGATAACTCGATCCTTATATATGACTTGAGTACGTTACTTTACATGATCTTCTTAAATTTTACTGATGGTTACTCTTCAGACGATTCGATTGTGGCAATCCGTTCTCGTTAATGATACCCCGGGACAATTTCCAATCTATTCTAGGGCACGTACATAACATATTCCCTCACTCTAATCAGCAAAAGTCACTATAAAACATGTAGGTTTTCATAACATACTAAACCTTCCAATGATTTTCTTTTGCTTTTCATCTGTACAACTCATAATCATTTTATCCTTACCTTTGCGGATACTTCGGAATGTTGTGGCCATGGTTGCCAAACTAAACCAACCCTCTGTAACTTTGCGGCATAATCCGACATGCGCTCGACCATACTGATTACAAGATGGTCAAGGCGGTCTCACTCGACCTCTACAACTTGACCCTAAGATATTGGTATCTTTGAACCCTTTAAATATCGGCGATCCTTGACTAATAAACTCCATGGGTTATGAGCTCCCTGACCCCTCAAGGGGCCTTGTTGACACCCAATTTTGTCCCGTCTTTTCCAATTTATTTGCAATTTTAAATATTTTTAACACCTCAAAACAATTTTAATCTATATACATACATGCGTATATATATATTATTATTCTCTTATTATTATTATTATTCGCATTTTTTACCATCATTTGCATTTTTTACCATAATTATAAGTTTTATCCGAAAATTTTATTTATTTTATTCTCAAAAAATTGCATCGTATTTCCATTTTTTTAATTATTATTAAGCATTAAACATTTCGCAAATATTATATTATTATCACATCGTTATGTTATTTTAAATAATTCACATCTTTTACAAAAAAAAGAATATATTTTAATGTTAAACCCCTTTTATATTTTTTAAACCCATCACCCATTTAATCCTACTCAACCCAAAACAATTCAACTTCCCATTCTCTTATTTTTGGCCCACCCGAAAACCCCCTAAACCGGCCCAACTCCCACACCCTTTTTATTCTACCCCAACTCCCAAACCCCCCAAAACAAAACCCCATTTTTGGGCCCAACCGAAACAACCCAACATTTTCAGCCCAAAACCCTTTATTTCCCCCAATTCCCACAACCCACACCCAAAACTCGCGGCCCAATTCCCTTCCCCTTTTAACCCCTAGGCCCAACCGGCCACCATCACACCCAAAAACCCAACCCGACCGGCCCAATTTCCATTCCCCTTTACCCCTTTAAACCAAACCAAAACAAAACCCAAAAAAATAAAAGAAAACCTAAACCTAAAAACCCTTCAACCGCCGCCACCCTACACCCCTACCCCCACGTCGCCTCCCCATGCCCCAGCCACCACCAACTCCCTGCCACCAAACCCTGACACCACCACACCCCTCCCATCACTTCACCATACCCATACCCCAAAAATCCGCTTCCAAAATTCAGAAATCTTTACCTTTGATTCAAATTTCAAACTCACTTCGACGAGGTGAACGTTGGGGGGAAACCCATCTATAAATACCCCCCATTGTTCTTCAAAAAAAAGGGAGAAAAAGAAAGAAGGATCTGTCTTTGAAGGTCCAAATCGAAATATAAAAAAAAAGAGTTCGAAATTGTTCAAAAATAGTCAAGAAATCAGTCCGAAAATACTCTCTGTTTTAGTTCCTAATTTCTCAATCCGAGAATCCCTTTTGTTTCTGTTTCGGGTCGGATTTCCGGGTCGGGTCGCATTCCGGGTCGGGTCTGAACCAAAACCAGTTCTGTTTCGTTCCAAAAATCAGAAAATCGAATTCCAAAATTCAGAAAAGCAGCATTCCAAAATCGAAATCGTATCGAATTCGAAACCGCAAAAATCTGAATTCCAACTTCTCCGAGCGGTCGACGATTCGAAACGCGCCTCGGTTCGCTACCCGGAGAAGGTCAGTGGCCTCGAAATTCTCAATCCCTTAGGGTTTCCTTTATTTGTTGTATGTTTGCGCGATTTAATTTAACCAATTTTATGTGATTAAATGTTTAGTTTGTATAGCTTGTTTAGTTCTTAGTTGAATTAAGTTAGTGATACGCCATGTGCTAGCCTAATTAATATGTTTGTTTTAAAACTAGTAAAATCCTGCAGATTAGTAAAAATGAATGGATATGATGTTTGTTTAATTCATTTATACTTAGTCTCTGAAACACAATTGCTAGATTCTTCATACTGTCACAAATATGATTAGTAATATTTATTGACAGGACCACGGTTTGATCTGTCTGGGAATTCTTTTTTTTTTTTTAGTTGACAATGTGGGCTTGAGTTCATGTTAGATCTTGTTAAGGGCCAATAATATATATATGTGTGTTTAATATAGATCACAAGTTAGATTCACTGTGTGTAACAATTTTTTGTGAAGATGAATGCAAAATATGATTAGGCGAATGCCCTATGATGTTGGTTTGGCTAGATGTTTATTTATGTCCCAAGGTGTTAGGATTTGGACCAGATTCTGTAAATCTGTGTGTTGTTTACATTTAATATAGAAATATTTCCGACTAGGTTCTTGATATAGATAAAAATGTCCATGTTCTTGAATAAGATGCAACTAGACATGTCTAAGTTGCCTATTAAAGTATATGCCGTTTTTTTTTGGTTCGTAACTTGGCCTACGTGAAGCATGCCTATTCGTAAACATAATGAATGAGTATGTGTTGGGATAGCTTTAATTCTGGGCGTGATGCCACTGTGCAAGTGTGATGTAAAACCATTCTAGACTAGTCTTTATTTCTCAAAATATGAGATTTGATTGCCTAAATCATGTTAATTATGCCATGCCTAATTTAAAGTGTCATTATGCCTAGTTGTGTAGAATGAATGTTGCTGCATATTTTTTACTTGACTGACTCCACATTTAAGGAATTGTATAAAAATGATCATATGTGCATTTCCAGGCTTCCATATTCTTCTTAAATTGACTATATATTTGTCTTTACTTGCCTAAGTGTACAATGCTTTCGTGACAACATATTATCTTTTATGGATTACTTATTTGCATTCTCTTACGTATATATTTTCATGTTCCGCCTGCTAATCCTTTTCTTTTCTTTTATTTACATGAAATGCATCGGGAGCTACGAAGAGTCTCATCATGAGACTCATCACAACTTTCTCAAACCAAGACCCGCATCCACATTCATTGCATTCTCCGGCCTCGAATTTCTACACAAATAGGGCGGGATGACATCATCATCCTCCCCCAGTTTCCTCTTTTATTATTATTCTTTAATTTCGTTATTTCTATTCTTGGGCATGTAATAATTATTTTAATGCTTGTGTGATTGTTAGGATATTTAGAATAATTAGGCCGCGAATAGATGAATGAATAGGATAATCTAACTGCCGTTAGTTAATTTCTTAGGCTCGTTTGAATTGGAAACCATCACTAGCTTTATTTGTTTAGGGTTGTCTCGTAAGTTCCACACTTAGCCTCTAGTTACTTTGCTATATTTTTTAGGTTCGTTATGCATGCTTTAATATCTTTCAAAAAATAATTTGGCAATCTATTATTCACTTTCTTTAAAAAATAAGGTTTGCATTCTATCCGATTTGCAACCTTGAAAAGTTTTTTTTGTCATAAAAAATTGCTTCTTTTATTCAATTGCCAAATATGCATTTTCTAAATAAAAATAACTTCTGGGCAATGATGAGACTTAAACCTTTTATTTCATCCGAGATCAACATGTTTAGTAGGCGAGGTGAATAAAATAACCAACAAGTTATATATTCGCAGCCACAACGTGATTATAGTGATCTTTTCTTTTCATCCGAGAGACCAACACGTTTAGTAGGCGAGGCAATCAAAATAACCACTTAGTCATATGTTTGCAGCCACGACGTGATTGGAATGTTCTTTTCAAATTTTAAGTCTGAGCCCTCCGTGACCAAAACGCTCACCATTTTTGGAAACGGATCCGAAGTTACGTCAAAAAATGATTTTAAAAAATTACTCCTTTGACATTACAAATGAAGTGCTTTTCTCCTTATTCATTGTCACAAATGCATACATGTACAAAATGCATCTCTTTCATTAATTATTTGCAAACATCTTTTTTTAACTTCATACTTTAAAAACATGCATTTTTTCTTAGTATAATATTAACCTGAGTTTGACCGGATAACCGCAAGTTAGCGGATCTTAAAGGATGCCTAACCCCTTCCCTTTAGGATAATGAAGAACCCTTACCTAGAATCTCATTAGTTTCGCAGACCTTAAAATCGGAGTTTACATTGCAGCATTTAGTTAATATTTAGGTGTCCTAATTCACCGTAAAAAATAATTAGGTGGCGACTCCTCAACCCTTTTACCCAGGAATCACCCTAATACGCTGTGCTCCGCTCCGACCTCCCGCGGGTCGGGTCAAAATAGGGCGCGACAGAATGGCGACTCCGCTGGGGATCTTTCAGGTTCTTAACCATAGCAAATTCAGGTTAATTATAATTGTGCTTTACTTTCACTCTTTGTTTGATGTAATGCTTTGATTTGTTTCCTCTGTAAAATTTTTTGCATGCATAACTGCTTTAATTGCTATATTGTTTTACTGCTTTCCTTAAATTGACATTTCGCTCATATTTCTTCCACTCTGGAAAATTGACACTATCACACACTACACGCGAGGTGTGTTTTGCGCACCCGCAAATTTCTTTCAATCTACCAAATTTTAGGAGAGTTGGCGTATGCGCGGAGTGACCGGACCATCCGGTGGCCGCGTAGCCTTCTCACTCGAGTAGTCCGCTCGGGAACCTTGTGTCTAGTCAGCCAAATCTTAGAAAATTTAGGATAGAGCTATACTACCATTTATTTTAAGTCATGCATGCATACACCTTAGGTGGATCGATCCTTGGCATCGACTCCACAATTAAGAAATCCGCCAAAATTGTCCATGGGTCTCACAACCCAACGACTAATCAGCATATTATGTGTAGCGTGATAATGATAAGACTAATCCAAGCCTATTCATGACATGCTGAAATTGGAAAACGTACATTCATTTTGTCTCATTTCCGACAAAAGCATTACAGTTTAGCAGCTTGGATCAATCTGTCGTAATCCCGCATATCTGGCGTTTAGGCCCACCTCTGGCATAAGAGAGGCCCCATGCATATTAGGACGCGCATATAATTTCCATACAATCTGCTTGCTATTTTGTGCTGCTTTCCACTCCGTTCATATTATTTGAAGCAATAATTACTCGTCTTATACTAACTTGGTTTTCTTCATTTTTTTTTCTCAGCAGGTTTATTTTGCCTAATTTATTTCCCCAAAGGTTGATTTGTGTTGACTAAAACTGGCGGAGCACCCCATCTTTTATTTCTCAATCATGTCTACCCAAATTGTATTAATATTTAATGAAACAATGCGATTCTGATTGAGGCCTGAATCACATATATGCATTTAATATGTTTTACCTCCACCTTTTGAAAGCTCAAAATGACACATCTGCATTGCTTTTGCTAGTTTAAAATCTGTTTTGTTTAATAATTTTCTTCTTTTTAATCATGAAAACTAATTTGTCGGTAATATGTGACATATAATGAAACAAGCAAACAAGGTCCCAAACAACGAGCAAGACTTCGAAGAATATGAGGAAGACTCGCAACCGGAAGAACTGGGGCATTTTTTTAAAATAAGTCAAAGCCAGATTTGGATGAAACATCAGGATGGTTGATAGTTACAAGCATTGGCCCTTTGCACTCTCGGGCTACCACGCTACGACCAGGACTTCTACTGGGGCATTTCCCTATCGTTCGAAGCCAAATCATGTACGAAGAGACTGATTGATGAAAGCAGATGGACGCAATCGTCCGGGGCAACCTTATCAGAATAGAATGGCCAAAAACCATCAATGCAGATGCAGTGAAAAGATACCATATCTAAGATTAGTTATTCTCCATGTAATACCTTTTCTATGTTGTAAAAGTTGCGCTCCCTCGGCGGGATACGCATAGAACCCACGTAGGATTCCGTTTCTTTAGATCACAAATTTCCTCAAGTTCCTTTTTACTTGTGCCCTGAACTACGTTATGACCTGATTCCCTCGGCAGGATACGTAGGCGGCCACATCGGCTTCGGTCCCATTTTAGAAAACCCTTACAATCCCCTTTGCTTGTAACGAACTACGTCATGAACTTATTCCCTCGGCGGGATACGTAGGCGGCCATATCGGCTTCGGTCTCATTTTTAGAAAAAACCCTTACAATCTCCTTTGCTTGTAATGAACTACGTCATGACCTGATTCCCTCGGCGGGATACGTAGGCGGCCTAAATCGGCCTCGGTCCCACCATTAGGAAATATTTTTCTCCTTTATATCACATATGACAAAATGCACCCATCTGATCACCCTGATAAGACAGGCAAGCAAATCACACAAGACTTGGTGGTCCGTTCGAAAGTTCATCATCCTCACATATCGGAAACTGGGGCATTTTTAAGGGATCACTGCCAGAGGACGCCGATAAACATGGAAAAGCATCGGCAAAAAAAGTCTTCAGCCAGAAGAATTTTGGATAAGACGTTTGTTTTGTTTCACCGCATGTCACTGCTCGACAGACATTTTACATAAATGCATACTTTCTCATAAGCGGATTATTTCCAACAAATATCTTCATTAAAGTTCGACAAGAACTTTTACTGATATGCATATTTTCTTATAAGTAAATTATTTTCAACAAATATTTTCGTTAGAGTTCGACAAGAACTTTTTACGGATATGCCTATTTTCTTATAAGTAAATTATTTTCAACAAATATTTTCGTTAGAGTTCGACAAGAACTTTTACTGATATGCCTACTTGTTACAAACAAATTGTTTTCAACAAATGTTTTCATTAATGACTATCCAATACGGGGGACCAGAGAGGGGCTACAGGTCCGAATCAACAGGACATACACTATCAAGGCCAAAGCTACAAAGTCAACGCGAATCAACTCCCCCTCCCCAAACTCATAAATTTATTTAGGTACAGGTTCTTCAGGTGGAAAGCAGCAGGGAAGCTGCAACATTTATGAGCAAATTCGCAAGGGATCTCCGCATCGCAGCTCACCACAAGGATCACTTTCCTGTTTGGAGAATATACAAAGACATCATGCTAAACTACATGTTCCCAACCGTGTTGTGTCCACGCAAAGAACGGTATTTCGACTTACAAGGTCGCACTCTCATCTACTCAACTTTTGCATCGCTTATGTCCACACATTAACTATCATGGCATGGCAATAGGGTCACACTTTACATTACGTCAACACGACGACATAAATCAGGCGCCCACCTTCTAATGCGGGTATGTTTTAAATCAGGCGCCCACCTTCTAATGCGGGTATGTTTTAAATCAGGCGCCCACCTTCTAATGCGGTTATGTTTTAAATCAGGCGCCCACCTTCTAATGCGGGTATGTTTTAAATCAGGCGCCCACCTTCTAATGCGGGTATGTTTTAAATCAGGCTCCCACCTTCTAATGCGGGTATGTTTTAAATCAGGCGCCCACCTTCTAATGCGGGTATGTTTTAAATCAGGCGCCCACCTTCTAATGCGGGTATGTTTTAAATCAGGCGCCCACCTTCTAATGCGGGTATGTTTTAAATCAGGCGCCCACCTTCTAATGCGGGTATGTTTTAAATCAGGCGCCCACCTCCTAATGCGGGTATGTTTTAAATCAGGCGCCCACCTTCTAATGCGGGTATGTTTTAAATCAGGCGCCCACCTCCTAATGCGGGTATGTTTTAAATCAGGCGCCCACCTCCTAATGCGGGTATGTTTTAAATCAGGTGCCCACCTTCTAATGCGGGTATGTTTTAAATCAGGCGCCCACCTTCTAATGCGGGTATGTTTTAAATCAGGCGCCCACCTTCTAATGCGGGTATGTTTTAAATCAGGCGCCCACCTCATAATGCGGGAATTTTAATTTCAGTTAGGCGCCCACCTCATAATGCGGGAATTTTAATTTCAGTCAGGCGCTCAAGTCATATTCTCATATACACATTGTATGCAACAGTTATGAAAATCTATTCAGAAAATGTTGGTCCAAATGTTGTGCAACATTTGTCCCAACATACTTACATATTCATATCAATACTTGAGGAGATATGTTGAGTCAAATATCACAACACCAAATCCAACATTAACAATCTCCTTTTTGCCTTTCTTTACAAAACATATTCAAAATGTAAAGTTGACTTAGGATGTTTTCAAAAATGTTGTCTGACATCTGTGATCAACAATTTCAAGGTCATGCTCCCCCTTAACATGTGATGGCATACAAGAATAACATGTGTATACCGATTCATAGGATTAGAAAAGAAAAAAATATGAGCACACATATCATCTAATATATACAAAAGACACATAGAAATAAACCATCGTCAACAAATATCAATATCAATCCACTAAAGATCCTCATACAACATCGACAACATCAACATCTCCCTCCTTGCTCATCATACAGTAGCACCAGCTTCCAACAACTTTCTACTCGTGCATAACAACTTTAGCTTCCTCCCCTTGCATCAACATTATCTCCCACTTTTTGTGAAAAAAGTAGCATCATGAAATGGTCTCTAGCTTGTATCAGGGCATTTCTTGCAGCACCAACCTCAGAAATCTATTGGTTGATTTTTCCAATTTGATCCACAAGCCATTCTGTAGAAAGTGCAGATTATCATGGACCAGTGTTGCTCAGAATGTTGGTGACATTTCTGGCAACATTTTCATTTTTATCTTCCTTCTTACAAGGCAAGTCGATGACTCTGTCCTTGCTCTTCAAAATTATTGTGTTTACAATGTAAAGCTCATGAGCCTTCCTTAAAGTGTCTTCACTCTTAGGCTCAAAGCCTTGGGTGGTTAATAATTTGTAGATCAGAGAGGGAAAAGAAATGATTGAAGTTGATTCTTTCTCAGCCAAGTTGGCCATTTGATGAAATATCATTTTTCCCAAATCAACTTTCAAACCTTTCCCAATTTTATACAATAGGGTGGCTTGTTTAGATGTCATAATTGACTCATTCATTGAAGAGAGCCAATTGTGAATAACAATTCTGTGGAGGGTGGCAAATAAGGCTATCAGTTTGCTAGGGATCATTGTGCTCCGAAGCCTCCGTATTCATTGGAGGGATTGTGCTCGTTGGAGTGTTGGAGTGGATGTTGGATGACATTTGTTCTGAAATTGGTGATATTTCCATTGGTGAAAATTTGGGAGAGGGTTTTGAGAAGTTAGGGTTTCTAATAGAGATGTGAGTTTGATTTGGTGAGTCCATCGGGTAGGTAGGGAGTTATACGGCCGATGATTTTTTTTTGAGAGAATCAGAAATGATAAAAAATAGCAAATGAGAAATAGTTATATACATGGCGAACTTTTTCTTAGCATAAGAATCCCTTAGTTTTAGGTGTTTCAATTTTGCACAATAACTTACACCTAAAATATTGGAAAAAAATAAACATCACGGTAGGAATAAAATTTAATCTTATCATTTTAAATTTTGAAATTCCTGTAAACAAGGCATATAATAGGGAGTAAGATCTGATATTTTAAAAAATAGATAAGAACAACATCCCAACACATATCACATTCTGAAAATGTCAACAACAATGTTGGCAATATTTTGGATGACACAAGTATTTTGAGCCCAGAAGAACTTTTCGTTTTGGCAAAAAATCATGACACATTTTATACGTATTTTATGAGTTTGACCACTGGACAATATTTTCTCATCGTGTCCTTGATCTAATCATATAACACATACAAAAGAATTTTTGTGTCAAAAATAAGAATACTTATTTAGTATTGTCAAAATTCTTTTGAAGCACTCGATACTCCTATAGAATAGGAATGATATCTTTTCATGGGCTTTGCCTTATTTTGATACTCCCCTTTTATGATATATATATTTTTTATATCATCGCAGAGAACGGTATCACGTTGACAACACATTCTTATTGAAGGATCATACATGTGTGACCAAAACTTATGCACCATACAACAACAATAATTAGTCATCCATATAAAATAGGTAAATGTTACTCGAAATGTTAGCTGACACTCACAAAAAAATACCTTTTTAGAGATTACAAAGACCAAGAGATTTATTCAAGCTAGAAAATCTCTTATTGTCCAGAGCTTTTGTAAAAATATCAGCTAGTTGATGAAGAGTGTCAACATGTTCAATTTGAACTGGCTGTTTTTTGACTAAATCTCTTAAAAAATGATGTCTAATATCAATATGTTTTGTACGTGAGTGCTGAACTGGATTTTTGGAAATATTTATAACACTCAAATTATCACAGTACAAAATCAAAATGTTGCTAATAAATCCATAGTCGTCTAACATGTGTTGTAGCCAAATTAATTGAGAACATCAACTTCCAGCTGCCATATATTCAGATTCAGTAGTTGAAAGTGTGACATAGTTTTGTTTACGACTATACCATGAAACAAGGTTATTGCCAAGATAAAAACATCCGCCACTTGTACTTTTTCTATCATCCACGTCTCCATCCCAATCTGAGTCACTAAATCCTATTAAGTTAGGATTAGTGTCTTTGGAATACCAAATTCCCAACTCACATGTGCCAGCAATATATCGAATAATACGTTTCACGACATTTAAGTGGGACATTTTGGGACATGCTTCTTGAAAACATGCACAAACACAAAAACAAAACATAATATTTGGGCGACTAGCAGTAAGATAAAGAAGGCTACCTATCATAGATCGATATAATATTGGGTTGACATTTTCACAAACATTATCCTTACATACCTTCTGCGATGAACCCATTGGCGTTTTCATCTGTTTAGCATTCTCCAAACCAAATATTTTAACTAGATTCTTGGCATATTTACTCTGTGAGATGAAAATTCCATCTTCACTTTGCTTTATCTGCAAGCCTAAGAAAAAAGTAAATTCCTCAATCATGCTCATTTTAAATGCCGATGACATAACTTCAACAAATGAATTTAGGTACGACTGTGAAGTCGATCCAAAGACTATGTCATCCACGTAGATTTGAGCAATTATAATATATACATCATGTCGTTTAATAAACAAAGTACGATCAGCTTCGCCACAGTTAAAACCAAATTCAAGAAGAAAGTTAGTTAAACGATCATACCATGCATGAGGGGCTTGTTTCAACCCATACAAAGCCTTTTTAAGCTTGTACACATAGTGTGGATGGTAAGGATCTTCAGATCCTTTTGGTTGTTCAACATATACCTCATTGTCTAGATAACCATTTTAGAAGGAACCTTTTACATCCATTTGGTGTAAAGTAATTTTCAGACAACAAGAAATAGCAAGTAAAAGTCTAATCGACTCGATTCTAGCTACAGGTGCGAATGTTTCATCAAAATCAATACCTTCAACCTGAGTATAACCATGTACAACTAGACGTGCTTTGTTTCTAACAACTGTTTCCGATTCATTTGATTTATTTTTAAAAGTTCATTTAGTTCCAATTACATTTGTATTATATGGACGTGGAACTAAGTCCAAGACTTCATTTTGAGAAAATTGTTCAAGCTTTTCTTGCATTGCTTGTATCCAGAATTATCTTTAAGTGTTTCTACAACATTCTTTGGTTATAATGTAGATATAAAAAATGAAAGACTAACCTCTTGGTATATGGTTGACATACACACATACCTTACCATTTCTCTATAGTTTAGTGGTTCTTTGCCTCTTGTTCTAATTCTTTCAAAAAAACCCTCTATCACTTGGCCCGTTGGATGATTCTTTCTAATCTTTGATGAGGGGTCCCTACGAACTTGGTCTAACAATTCAGCACTTGACTCATCTTATGTGGCCTCTATGGTCTCTATTGTTGTTTCAGATGTTTCTTCAGGTGTGGCAACATCCGATTCTTCTACAATCTGTGGACTTTCCACTGTATCTATAATATTATTTTCAATATTTTTTCCTGAAACATCAGAAAGATCATCAAAGATAACATTTACAAACTCTTGTACAATTCTGGATTTCAGATTGTATACTCGATAAGCATGACTATTTTGTGAATAGCCAACAAAAATTCCTTTATCACTCTTAGAGTCAAGGTTTTCCAAATGATCCATGTCATTTAAAATATAACAAATACACCAAAAAACATCAAAGTAATGCAAGTTTGGTTTCTTTCCATTTA
The DNA here is from genome assembly GCA_034509755.1 of Anisodus tanguticus. Taxonomy (NCBI): domain Eukaryota; kingdom Viridiplantae; phylum Streptophyta; class Magnoliopsida; order Solanales; family Solanaceae; genus Anisodus; species Anisodus tanguticus. The sequence continues at coordinate 20,514,294 of CM067546.1, read as the reverse complement.
TAATCTCATAGGGTGTCATATTTGTTCCTGGCCTTAAATAGACTCTATTAGCGATGTGATTAGCAGTATTCAACGCTTCTGCCCATAAACGTTTTGACAAATGTTTAGAACTAAGCATCACTCTAGCCATTTCTTGCAATGTCCTATTCTTCCGTTCTGCAACCTCATTCCGTTGAGGAGTTTTGGGGGCAGAAAACTCATGGAAAATTCCTTTTTTCTCACAAAAAATTATGAACAACTATTTTCAAATTCTTTTCCATGGTCGGATCTAATCCGAAAAATAAGAGAATAGAATAAATTTCTAATTCCAGAGTGCAGGATTTTAAACATGTCAAACGTTTGTGATTTGTATTTCAAAAAATATATCCAAGAATATCTAGAAAAATCATCTACTATCACAAAGGAATACCTCATGCCTCCTAGACTGTCTACTTTAATTGGATCCATTAAATCCATATGTAGAAATTGAAAACAGTGAGACGTACTTGAATGTTGTCCGTCGTGTTGGACAACATTATGAGAGACACGAGTTTTCTTACCTTTCAAACAATCTTCACAGACAATTTTACTTTTATGGCTAAGTTTAGGTATGCCTCTAACCGCTTCATATGAGACCAATTATTCTAAATTGCGGTAGTTGACATGCCCCAACTTTTGATGCCATAGTGTTGTGTCATCGACCTTAGCATTATTGCATGTTTATTGTCTTACAACAAGATAGAAATTGTCACATGTTCTTGTACCTGTCATGACACATATATTTGCTTCATTCATAACTCTGCAAGCATTCTTATTCAATTTTACCTCATGATTGTCATCACACAGTTTACTAATACTAATCAAATGAGCCATTATGCCTTCAACGTGTAAGACATTTCTTAAGGCTGGAAATCCAGGAACATCAAAGATCTCTTTTCCAATTATTTTGCTTTTACTGTCACCTCCATAAGTCACGTTTCCTCCATTGAATGATTCATAGTTCTTTAGAAAACCTTTTGTACCTGTCATGTGGCGAGAACATCCACTATCAAAGTACCAAGAACCTGAAATGTTAGTTCTTAATGCAGTTATAGCAACATTACATGTTATATCCTTTTTAGAAACCCAAACTCTCTTAAAATATTATTTACCTTTTGGCTCAGAAATGTTGCTTCGATTGTGATCCGGAATGTTGGACAACATTTTAGGCAACATTTTGCTCACATAATCTTGAAGTTTAAAACAATATGGTTTTAAGTGTCCAGGGGAGTTACAGTGATGTCACACAAACTTCATATTCTTTGATATATATGAGAACCTATTATTCATCCCTTTTTCTTTTACAAAGCATATTTTCTCATTTTTATCAAAGAGATTAGAGCATATGGTTTTAAGAGAGTTTTCGTACCCAATTCCTGCATGTGAAGGTTAACTAAAGTTGAGTATCTCATTCAATTTTGAAGTCCCCGTGTTGAGCTTATGAAAGGTTGCTTCAACTAAATCCAATTTTGCACGGATCTTACCAATTTCAATATCCTTTTTGGTAAGTGCAACCTCAAGTCAGGTTATCGTGCCTTTTAATACTAAATTCTCATTAGTTAAAGATTTTACCTTTTTGTCAAGTTGCTTGGATTCTATGATTAAGGATTTACAAATACTTTGTAATTCATTAATCATATCATCTTTGTATTCAACTTGATCCATACAATCAGTCTCACTAAAGAAATAGATACACTAAAACAATTAACATCAGAATAGTTAAAGAATTCATACATTTCGGATGTCGCTGAGGATGTTGATGTTGGAACAAATATTGTGACATCTGAGACAACATTGTATACGACATCTTCATTATCCGATAAAGACTGTTCAAAAATAGTAGCCAGCATTGTTTGTGTTTCAATTTCAAGTTCTCCTTTCTCTTCTCCTTCATCATCACTAAGAGAAACCCATAGGTTCTTACCAAATTTTCTAAGAGTGTTTGTACATTTGTTAGCATATTGACCCCAACCTGAGCATGCATGACACTGCACGAACTCAAGTTGTTTGGGATCAAATTTGGTACAATCTGAGTTGGTTCTTCTTAATTGATTTCCTTTTTGTACATATGGAAGGAATCTAGTGGGCTTTTGATTGAAGACTTGGTTTTGGTGCTCTTTAAATTTAGATTGATTTCTCTCATTTTTGAACTTCCTCACCATCGAATTGTATTTTCGAGTGAGTAAGGCAACATTTGCACCATCACCAATTTCTTCAAGATTCTCACCCTCTTATTCGATTTGACTCTCCGAGGATTGAACTTGAAGTGCCACATTCTTGCTTTTATACAATTCCTTTTGATTCTTAATGTTCATCTCATAAGTTTTGAGAATGCTCATCAAGGTATGAATGTTCATTGTGCCAAGATTGTGAGCTTTTTCAATAGCACAAATCATTAAATTGAACTTTTCAGGATGAGAACAGAGAGCCTTTTCAACAAGTTGAGTGTTGGTTAATGGTTCACCAAGCACTTGACATTCATTTGAGATGTCAGTCAACTTTTCAAAATACGATTTAATATCATCCGCTTCTTCTATCCATAAACGTTCATATTTACTCATGAGCATGCGTAGCTTTGTTCGACGAACACTTGAGCTACCTTCACAATGAATTTGTAAAGTATCCCATGCATCCTTAGCCGTGGGGCAGTTTTGAATGAGTTTGAACATATACATATTATCCCATCCAAAAATTACATTTAAGGATTTTTCGTTAAAGCTAGCAATATTGGTTTCTTCTGTAGTCCATTCGAATTCAGGTTTAACAAGAATGTCACCTTCCTCATCCGGTGGTAACACTGGAACAACATAGCCATTGGTTATAGATCTGCATGCCCTAACATCAATTATTTTTTATACGAGAACGTAGGCGAATCTTCCAATAGGCATAATTTGATCCATCTAAAATAGGAAGCCTACCAATAGTTAGATTTTCCAGATTCATAGCTTATGACAACATGACCAATCACTTATTGTGTTAAGTGTCAGCTCTGATACCACTTGTAGGGTGTCAAATGCTACGAAAAGTAAAAACAAGAGATGAAATAAATCGAATGCCAATTATATTTCCGAATGTCGGCAATTATGTCGTTTGACACTAGTAACAACACTTTAGCAAAACAGAAAAACTTGAAGAGTAAATGCAGGGGAAATTTGAAGGACACAAAAGTTTTAAATTTTCATAAGTTATATAATATATATAACTTATGATGGTCAATGACTAAATGTATTGTATATATATTATATACAAATATATAAATTCCGTTATTTATAAATTTACAAGATAAAATGGAAAGGAATTAAAAGTTGAAGTCGTAGATGACTTCTGCCTGAAAAATCTAACTAAGTAGACATAGACAACCGCTCATTACAATCGCTCCATACAAAACTAATCTAGAATCTAAACAACAATTGTAATGTTGGACAGAATGTTGTCAACACACTCAGGCAACACTGGTGATCCAGATTTTTGAGATGAAATCCCGAGAGCTATCTTGGTATTTTTACTTTCTGGTTCTGGATATCGATTCTCTGTAGTAGCCTCTCTATTTATAGTAGAGAACCTTCCTTGAAAAGCTCATCGATCAGTTGTGGAGGTTGAGAGTAAGGTGGACTGCTGGTGGGATTGGTTGGAGAAGATCAGGGAGTAATAATCTAAACAACTTTGGCTTGGTCCTCACAACAAGCAACAACTTTTGACTTAGTTCTCACTCATTTTTTACCAGATCCTTTTTACCTTGCCAAGTCATTTTTACTTCATAGTAATATTTACACAAATATTACTACATCGCGTGAAGTAAGGCAAAATCTTTTCAGAAAATGTTGGTCCGAATGTTGTGCAACAAATATCCCAACATACTTACACATTCATACCAATACTTGATGAGATATGTTGGGTCAAATGTCACAACACCAAATCCAACATTAACAGTTGCCAATTAATAATTTTATAAAATACATCAACTTGGTAGTGATGTAAAATAGTATACTCAGAAACTCTCCGACGTGAGTTTACGAGGATAACATAAAGCTCATCAAATTTAGGTATCAAAATATCATATTCGATAAAAAATTTAGATACCTTATCAAGTAGTGGATCCCAACCTTCACCTCTTAGTCACTGCAATCAATCATTTGCCACTCCAACAAGTAACATGACATTTGCAATGTCTTGTTCTTTCTTTTACAAATATTCATTTAAATCATTTGTGATTGCTAAAATAGTACAAATGCAACATGAAGACAACTTCGAATGCTAAACATGCTCTAAGATATACTTTTGCCCTACATTTTTCTTCTGAATGGGCATTAACCACAATAGCATCAAGTACATCAACGATAGGACCAAATTTAAGAATAAAATTATAAAAGGATTTGTAATGAAATCCCCATCGAGTATCACCCGCTCTAGAAAGACCTAATTCTTGATTCAAACCCTTATCAGTTTCAAGCTCACCTTTACGTAATGCCTTTTCAATTTATTCTGCTTGAGCTTCACGAAGTTCATCGCTAAGCTTGAAAGATGCTCCCACCATAATTAATATATCTAAAACAAAAGAAAAGCTCTTGCACTTCATCACATTTTCTTGAATTCACAATAAGAGTTAATTGAAGCTTGTTGCATCAAGATTTTTAGCCCATTTCATCACCTTGCATATTGCTACTCCATCGTACATTATCCACATATATAAGATGAACTTAAAGAATGTTGAGCAAGTAAACCAATAATTTCCAATTTTAGAGATAAATCAGCAGTATCACAGACATGAACAACCCCAACCACTATCACTAACCCAAAGGTCTCAAAGAATGGAGAATTGGTCGACTCTGACTAACACGCAAACGTATGTGGTCGACAAGTAATATAGATTGAAGTAAAGTATTGTTACCAATGAGGATTTAATCGTAACTTTCTAACTAGATTAAACAATACGAAATCAATGGTTTGAATATTTTAAAACAGAAAGTAAACAAAGGAAGTAATATGATTTGGAATTCAGAGAAGAAAGATATCCTAGAAATACCGGGAAATTATTCATTCATGTTGTGTATCCATGTGAGTTAGTCCGTCGAAAATCAAGTTTGCTAATCACAGGGTTGATATTATGTCACACAAGAGTCACATTAGAACGACGCCAATCCAAACTACTGGACATTATGTTTACACGAGCGTATATAATAATAAGGTTGCATTTATAACTCATGTAATGGACTAATGAAGATGCACAAAGTGAAGGTCTACAACTAACCTATCACTTGCTAATTATAAGTTAGTCAGTGCCGCTAATCAGCATCGGGTGAATCCCTAGACGAACCGAACAAGATCTACCTTATCCTATAATAAAAAATAGACCTCTCCGACATGATTCACAGTCCAAATTCATAGATAGTATTCAATTGGTGACCAATCAATCAAATAATTAAGCACACGATAATGTAGGTAAAATTATTAAATCAATTTGAATCGATGATAATCAAACATATGCTTACATCAAGTTTCAACTAACAACAATCATGAATAATCCCATTACCCTAAAATAGTAAGAAAACTAGCCACTCATAATGTGGCGATTACACAATCTATATCTTTTTCAACTAAGTGAATAGAAGAAAAAAATGATAAACTGTGTGAGTTATTGCTCCACGATAATGTGCTTAGCCGTCCTTGCATTGTATTTCTCTCTAAGGTCTTTTTCTCCTCTGAAAAATGTGTAAAATGTGTATATATAGTGCTAGGATTTGATATGGGCTGAATCTTCAAAATAAAGTTCAAACCCCACTTGGACTGTGCTGTTTTTGTGAGGATACGCCGCACCGCCTACCTAGTGGGCATGACGTGCCCTTGTATTTTGTAGACTTGCATTTTTGTTGCCAATATGCAAGGGCATAGAGCATGACCCATCTAGGGGGCGTGGGGTGCCCTTGTATCCTCTGCGATATTTACTTTTTCAGCTCATTTTCAATGCTACTTGGCCCTCGGGTTCTTAGCTCATTCCAAAATTTTCAAAATGACTTCTACTCAGACTTCAAAGTCATATTTGTCCTTTTTTTTGCATCAAACATGAGCTTCCCATCTAATCATCAGTTAAACATAATAAACACACAAATCAAGTGTAGAGTTATCGCTATGTACTTCAAACACAACAAAAGAGTAACAAATGAGAGGCATAAAATGGCTAAAAAATATGTACGCCTAGACGCCAATCATAATCCCATACTTAAACCTTTGCTTGCCCTCAAGCAATTCCTAGACTCTAACTTACAACTACTCAAGCTCACCTTGTAAAGTTTCCTAAAACCCATGACAATGGTTGCAACCAAAAATTAGGCTAGCATAAGAATCAACTCATATAAACATTTCTTGATCATCATTCAAGTACACTCAAGTGAATAACAAGATCCTAAACCTCCTAATCTCAGTGGGGACTCAACTTATCAAATTTCTGCTCGCTCACCTACTCTATCAAAGAAACAAGTTATATAACCGATCAATCATGAAGTAAGTTCCCTTATAAGAAAACAATATAGAGTCCACACTCAAATCATTGAATCGGATGCAATATAAAGGACTCATCATGAAGAACAATCTCTCACACTCACAAAAAAATTTACATGTTTCCTATTATGTACATCTCTATTAATTAAGCATGCTCGAATTACATTGGACTTGTAGCTGGTTGTAACGTAAGCTAAGAGATGGTTAGGGCAACTATATAATAGTGGCTACACATCCTAAGCACTTTACACTTCATATACTCTTCTTACCTCGCTACTTCTTCTCTTATACTTTCTGTCCACTCTTCATTCATTATTTCAAAAGTCTTCCTCCTATCAAGAACGTTTCAATCATGAAACATTTTCTCATCATTTTAATTTTTTTTTTCATGTCACATTCTTTCTAAGAGGACCTCTTCAATCACAAACAACTATTCATTGGTAACCATTTTTCTACACTTGACCATCCTTCTTTAGATTTAACAATTCACCACATAGTCTTAGATACAAATGCTCAAGAAAATAGGATACACAAACTAGGGACTCAATAAAAGGATCAAGGTAAAATAGGATTATCGAACACAAACGGCTACATGCTCAAAAGGGATGACAAGTGATACTATATGTGAAAAGACTAAAATAGATAAGACAAAATAAAGAAAGCCTATAATCATCTTCTAAACAAAGCAATACTTTGATTTCCCTTCAATAACATGCAGGGCGAGTTCTAAAATAAGATGCAAAATGTGGAATATTTGCAAAAGAATCTCCCCTCTCATTGGCACAAGTCTTACTCAAGCACAATAAATATACTCCAAGACAGACAGGGTCATCGCGAAAGACTAAATAAGAAATCCATAAAAGAGTCACTACCATGACTCTAGGTGTCAGAAAGTCTACTATAAAGCATTCACAGGAAAGTTATCTCTCAAAACTTAAGCCTTAATATTTTAGCGTCAACCAAGTCAATTTCTCAATTTTCTTTCATTCTAAGGGTTATGTCCTTCAAAAAATCTATCCTAAAAAATAAAAATTAACTATACCTAGTTCAAATACATCCCTCGGAAAAGAAATGATGCACAAAGAATCATTGAAGGGGATTATTAACTAAAAAAATTAAAGAAGTTACTATAAACGTTGAATATTGTATTACTATTAAAAGTTCAAACTACTTATTACATGCCATTAAATTTCACGAATGAATCCAAATAGCCTATACTGGGAAAGGAAGAAACAAATAATATAATGTCAAGTGACAAAACAAAAAAATTGTACGGATATTACATTCATCTAATAAAAACAAGAATAAAAATCCTAAATAAAGGAAAGTACTTTCCCCACCCAACACTTAGACAATGCATTGTCCCCAATGACCTGTATCAAGCCTTTTCCCCATCATAATCTGGGGAAAAGTCGACTGAATCTCCCTCAGAGTTCACATCCTTAATAGACAATAAACTTTGAGGTCCCTCCGAGCCTAGAAACTGCTTGGCGTTGGAGGACATGGGATGCTGTGCAACTAAATCAACCAAATCAACTTTCCCCCTATTAGCTTGGTACCATAGACAAATCATCAAGAATAATGAACACTCCCCTTGTCAAGAAACCCTTTGCTCTATACAAAGTGTATGAGCGGATAGTACCTCCTCATTCATATTTGTGGGATCATAGTATGCTAGAGTGGCCTCAACTTCCCGATCATGTAGGTTATCCTTGGGGATTCCATGATTCATCAAGTGCTCGGTCAACATCCACAGATAATAAAGCCTCATGTTCATCGGCTCCTTGACCTTCCTTATCTAATCAAGCATGATGTAACATCCCATATTTTTATGTTAGAATGCATCATAACAAACCTATATAACCTCGGTGGGATTGTGGTCTGCTATAAGGTTATTCATGTGTTAAGGAAGTCTTAGAGATTGAACGATTGTAAAGAATGAGTTTCAGAGAATTTCCTAACTTGTGGAGTAGCATACGTGTTATAACCCATACTTTCGAGGTAAGACTAGGAGTACTTAACATGATAATAAGGTCATGTTATGAGGTATTTGAATCATATAATAGTCGTATCTTAAGTGCTGAAGTCAAGAAAGTTGGAAAACAAAAATCGGCAAAGGGCGTCGCAGGTTACATTCATAGGTTCACTGAAATTTAGGTCAGATGTGGAGGATCTTTTCTCTCAATCTACTAGGAGTTAGGGGATGATCCACTAACCAAAGTAAAGGTATACGAGTCTTATTTCAAGCGTATTAAACCGTTTGTTAATACGACATCAGAGTAGAGATATATTCACATTTTTGCCAGACTGCACACTGTAGGTAGGCAGTGAAGGAGCTCGCCGAGCGAGCTCCAAAGCGAGGGTATTGCTCTTATTGAGCTTTGCTGAGCGAGCTAAGTGAAGCGGTGGGGCAGTGCTAGGGTTATTTAAAGCGGTGGCAGCTCATATTATCTCATATATCTCATCCAACTCGACCTCCTCAGCTCCTAAACTCTCCCTTGAAGTTCCTCCACCATTATAGAATATATATACAAGATTCTAGGGTGGATCTTCCCTTGTAAGTATCATAGTACATGTACAAGCTTAGTTTTCCCATGTTATAAGTAAGACGAAGGTTTCTTCGGGTCGAAGTAAGGTGTCTTAAGACTGGATCTTATGGATTAAGGTAAGAACACCCTTCTCCATTTTGTATATGGGTTAATCAAGCTTTAGGGGATGTGTTTTCATAATAAGAATATGTTAGACGCGAATCAGAAGTTGTAACTAGTGTTTGATGTTGTTGTATTATGTTGTAGAGGCTGCTCTTGTGGTGTTTAAATGCTTGAAGTATTAGTACGTTTATACATGTATGTTGTTGTTGGTGAGTTAGGAATTAGAAGGGGGCTAGGCTCGGATGTAGACTATAGAATCATCCATTGAGCGAAGTGTGCTGTTAGGAGGCTAGTTGTTATATTCTTCTTTGATTAATACTGGTATTGTCTCTTATTGTAGACTAGTTGTGAAGGAGGACGTTCCATGCCAACATCAAAGATTCTTAATAAAGGTATGTAATGTCTATCCCTCTTTCTTCTTTGGCATGAATCCGAACTTATAACAATTTGTAAACGAAGTACATAAACGAGCTATTGTTTTCGTTGCCCTTGCTTGTCCTTTATTGTGAGTACATTCCATGTTATCGAGTTACTTTTAATTACATAATTTTCTATTGGTGATATCCTTAAGTCCATATTGAATCTTGTTCTATTCCAAAGAAAAGAGTTTGAGATAACATCCATAAGGTCATTCAAGAGTCCATCCCAGGAAAAATAATAAGTTGTAGATCATCGAGCCTACAACTCTCTCTCTATATGTATGCATTTATATGACATGAACACTACCAAGATATAATTGGTGGGCGATGGACCTCATATGGCTTGTATATGCCCTATGTAATGGGTGCCAGTGGTATGCCATATGTGATGGGTGCCAGTGGTTGGGCGATATTATATAACCATCACCGAGCTATAATCGCTTGGGCGATAGACATATATTTATGCATTCATACTATGACCACTACCGAGTTATAATTAGTGGGTGATGGATATACAAATATATATGTACTTGAGGTATGGTATTACCCTTTAGTTTACATTCTCCCTATTAGGCATTCAAGTTTCAAGTTGACCTGTATACCCTATTTTCTGTTGTAATAATTTATATGTTATTCATGCCTTAGATACCAGTACATCCTTTGGTACTAATGTCCCTTTTGCTAGGGACGCTGCATTTAATGCTGCAGGTTTAGATACACAGGTTGACAGACCTCCACTATAGGCAATCTTTAGAATTCAGCGAGTGTTCGGTGAGCTTTATTTCTACTTAGAGTTCGCTGAGTCTAGTAGGTATGGTTATGTATATATACTATATGGGTAGGCCAGAGGCCTATCCCCACCATGTTATGTTGTCAGTTACTCTCAGATGCTTTGTAAACGTATGTGTAGTCGGTACAATATGTATGATGGCCTTGCCAACCTCGTCGTTGTATGATAGTTCACATGGAGGCCTTGTCGACCCTTGTTGTATTCCTTTTGGATGGTTCTGTTGTATAAATCCATGGCGGCCTTGTCAGCCCACTTATATATATATATGGTTTGACCTGGTTATGAGTTGAAGCATTGTCCTTTCATATTCTTAGCATGTCATATGTTACGGCCTTGTCGGCCAAGAAAGCTTTGCATATGTTCAGGATGTATGGGTTACAGGTTGGTTCGCTCGATCACATAAGGCACTGGTGTTACAACTCAAATTTTTCACGTCATTCATATTGTAAGTAAGCTAATGTGAGTCCGGGAAATCCACGAAACCCACTCAAGGGTAAGGGAAGTATTAAACAGGTGTTAAGCATGTACCAAAAAGGTTTTGGGATTAAATGAATCAAAGATGTTATAATCCGTACTTTCGGGATAAAACTAGGAGTGATTAATATGTTAAGGAGGTCATGTTTTAATGTATTTGAATCATATAATATTAGCATGTTAAGTTTTGAAGTCAAGCAAGTAGTAAAATGAAAGTCGGCAAAAGTTATTGAAAGTTACGTTCATAATTTTGCTGAAATTTGGGTCTAATTTGAGTGAGCTTTTATCCCAATATACTTGGAGTTATGGGCTAGTGTACCCACCAAATTCAAGGTCTACAAGTCTAGATTCCAACGTATCAAAACTGTTCATAAATACGACGTCGGAGTAGAAATATTTTTGTGTTTTTGCTAGACTGTACATGCAACCCTTTTTGGGACCCACTATGGCGGTGGCCGACTTTGGCCTATTTTAAAAGCATTTTGGGACTTGGTTTTGGTCTTTTTTCGACCACACTTCATCTCCATTCTTTCTCAAGATTTAATAACAGTTCCATAAGCGTTTAAATGTTGAACCTAAGTGATTACATCTATTTTCAACGTCAAAAGCTAGCTCTAGTGAAGAATAATACATCTATGGTGTTGTGGTGTTAACAAGGGTGGTTGTGAACTGAAATAAGTACGGATTTCAAGTTGTAATTGCTGTAAAAGGTAACTATAACATTTTTTGCTTGTTATTAATCTTATTCAAGTATTGGTTGGGTTATTTGAGTGAAACATTGCAAGCTACTACTTGAAATGGCATGATATGTTGTTATCTTATATTAGACTATTTTGGGAGTTGTATATATGACCTTGTAAGGCTGGAAATCATGGGACATAACTTGGTTATGATGTTGTTAGTATGATTATTCTTGTTTACATGTTAAGCTTGTTGAATAAAGTATTAAATAGAAGAGGACATGGCTATAAAGAACTTCGAAAGTATTCATGGTGTTGCTATCTTATGTTGGGCTATTTTGTGTGGTTTTGAAGATATGTAAGTGGTTGGAAATTCTATGAATTTATATTGTTAACATGCTGGAATATTGTTAAGTTAAGGTTCTAAAGGGATTTAATCCAAGCTTGCCGCTCGTCGTGATATATAGTAGTTTCGTTGGTAATGTTTGTGCACTTGATGTTTTGTAAATGGATTTATGTTGTTGTGATGTTGGGTGTGTTGTGGTGCCGCAAGTATATAGTTGAAGGTTATATGTGTTCTTGTTGTTTTCATGAACTTGGGAATGTAAGGAAAACAATGTCCGATTTTATATAGAATGAGCTTGCTGCTCGGAGGGGATTGTTGAACTACTCATAATTAACGTTAGTACCCTTATTTTTGGTTGTAGACTTAGGTGTGAATGAGGTTGATTCCGTCTTAACATGTTGTGGTTCTATATAAGGTATATTAAGACACATTCTCTCTTTCTTTTGGCATGATTCCAATGAACGAAACGTAAACGAATGACATTCATAAACGACTCTATTCTTAGTAAATGTAGAAATCTTATGTTCCGTGTTTATTATAATGTATTTACTGAGTTATGACATTACTTCTTGAATCCCATTGAACGTATATTGATGATGTTAGTTCCATAACGATAATCAGAGGTGTAACGACCTTATGTAACTCTGACCTTGTTCATGGTGTCCTTCTGATGGTTCTCATGCATGTATATATATAAGTACTATGTATTTATATCACCCACTAAAGCCTATGACATTATATACGTGATATATACATGTATGGTACCACTGATCAGTTGGTTAAGATAATGACGATATTGCCGATATAGGCCTATGGTGTTATATAAGCAGTCTAAATGTGTATATTACAGATGTGTACTAATTAAATTTCCCACAGAGGCCTATGGTGTTGTATACACGATTATATTATATTCATGTATATCATGGCCCACAGTGGCAAGTCCTGAGTTACAGATTGATCTTCTTGACTTTACTATATTAATGTCTTACTTATGCTCTTACTTCTTACATATTAAGTACATCTTTTGTACTGACATCTCTTTTGTCGAGGAATATTGTGTTTCATGCCCGCAGGTTCAGGTACACTAATTGACGACCCCTGCAAGTAGGATCTCAACTCAACTCTGGTGTTGGAGCACTCCACTTGTTCTAGAGGTACTAGTTTGAGTGAGTATGATCTTATGTACATGTTATGGGTATGGCGGGGCTCGTTCCCAACTTATTTTTTATGTTATGCTACTCTTAGAGGCTTGTAGACTTGGGTACGTGGTTTTGTATGGCCTTGCCAACCTTCCTATTGGTTTGTTGATGTTGATTGTGGCCTTGTCGGCCTTGTTATGTATAGTTGGTCATGAGGTCTCATCTTACTGGCTATTATGTTCATATTTATTTATGATTATCATTTTGAGGCCTTGTCGGCCCAGACGATTGTATGTTTATATTATGGTATACATGTGGTACACTCGAGCCGTTCAAGCACCATATGTGGGGCAACCCCCCAAGGTTGGGGTATGACAAACTTGGTATCAGAGCTGGTCTGTCATAGGGATGTCTATAAGCCATCTATAGTAGAGTCTTATTTATAAGTGTGTTGCGCGCCACACTTATAAACATGAGTTTTTGGGACATTTAGGATGTTTACCTCTCTTCTATGTTCTAGATCGTGCGATAGAGCTGAATTATGGGGAATCAAGTCTAACGAATACGTTGATGTAGGTTTTACAAATATGTCTTCGCCTTGAAAAGCTGAAGATAGCAAAGATTTTAAAGAAGGATTTGGAGAGGGCATGAGAGGTATGCCCTCTATTGAGACAGATCCATCTGAGGCCCAGAGTTAAGAAGTTATGAGATGTATGCCTTCTATTGAGATAGACCCATCTGAGGACCCTAGTGACCTTCTGATAGTCTCCATAAGATTCAAAGGTCAATCCAACATCATTAGCTCTATCAGTTTCACCTTTGATTCTTATGGAGACTATCAGAAGGTCAATTTATCTATGTAAATGAGACACACTAATATCTGAAGATGACTTAGGATGGACTTGAATCAAAGCACCGATCAGAAAGTCAAAAGATTATCACTATCTAACATTACAATGGTTATATCACACCCCAACCTAGGTAGGGCATGGCTGGCATCCGGTACCCTAAAGGACCGAGAGAACCACTATGTAACTCAAGGCTACTGGACGTAACTAAGATGTACATGGGCCAACTGGGCCAAGCTTGTTCTTACTATTGTCTATTGTGGGCTATGGAAGCCACTATAAATATCCATACTAGATAAACTCAATAAAATATAAAATGAGGGCTGACAAGGCCATTGACATACTGAATATACTTAATCTATGTGTACAAAGCCTTTAAAGATAATTGATATCAACATTGTTGAGATAGGATCCCGGTCTACCCATAGTATGTATAAAACATATGAGACCTGACCTCTAGACTCAGCTGCACTCCAAATGAAATGGAGTCTTACCTATCCTTCGCTGAACGTCACCTTTATCTACTCAGAAGGCTCGTCGAACTGATTACCTACAATCATGAAGTGCAATGCCCCAGCAATGGAACATCAGTACGAAAAAATGTACTAAGTATGTAAGGCAGAAAATAATCTAAATATATATATAAACTCTGAAGCTGAAGAATGTGAATAAACACGCTGGAAATCTCTATTGAAAAGTAAGGACTGGAGTGGACTTACCACAAACTCTAGATTGGCTTACCCGACTGTTGTTTTTTGGACTGATTGGCTCATCTTTCTATCTATATAATCTATTCTGTCATGACTCTATGTACTATCTTAGCTAACTCTGATTTTCGACCTTTACTACATTGTTATCTATCATACAAACTGAACATAACATTTTGGCCTCATAAGGGATCCGGTGTGTAAGTGTATAGTCCCAAAGGCAGCTTTATCTGAATGGCCCCGAAGGCAATCTATATTTGTATAGCCTCAGAGGCAAGTGTGCATCTGTATGGCCCCGAAGGCAATTTGTATTTGTATACCCCTGAAGGAAATACACATATCTGTATTGTAGCCCCAAAGGAAGTCTGTATCGTATCCCAAAGGCAATCAATATCTGAATGGCCCTGAAGGCAAGTGCATGCATACAATAACCAGAAAACAATCTGTAACTAAGTACTTGCGTCTATAATTCATAGTTCATACTTATTACCTTGTGTTCTTTTCTGTTAGCTTTAGGGAGTCTTATGTTATCTTAGACCTCTTTCGACTATCTTGTTATACTACTCGATTTATCTCTTAGGATTTACATATCTCTACTTTTTCTTAGGTTTGGGGAGTACCTCGTACAACTTGTATTCTATATTCTTTTAAGTAACTTATCCCGTCTTAGTTCGTACTGTACGTCTATTATCTTTAAGGAATCCCTTAATCATTCTCAAATATCCGCATACGATTGTCCCGCTAGGCCATTACAATATGATCCTACGATCAATTCGATCTTCCCTTTCTTTATTGACGTTTCACTATGAGCTCATTAGCTCATTCACTCAGTTCTCTTTCTACTCGGAACTCTTAGCTTCTATATACATATCTCACGAATATCGTAAAGGAACTACTGATTCTGATTCAAAGGGCTTATACGGGACATCTACTCAAGGTCGACTCAACAACCCTTAGATAACCTTAATTTATTACTAAGAAATATAGATGCGAACTAGTCCCCTTTGGCTTCTAATAAAGGGAACATGCTTACAGATTCATGCTGAAAAGAAGGAAAGATAGCCCTTACATACCTTGGAATAGAGTCTTTGACAATGACAATGCAACCCGCCTCTTCACCATCCTTATACAACAATAAATAACACTCATGTCAACAAGAAGGGACATACCTCTAGCTATTGAGTGACAAGCTCGTTCTATGACAAATTGTAGAGCATCTCCCCCATATTCTTACCTCTTCCAAATCAAGGACGACATCCACAACAACAAAAAAAACATAAACAACTTATTCTTCATAATTTCTAGCCACTCAACATCAAGGAATTTCTCTCAAACAACTCATACTTTCAATAACATGAAACTCCACTTTTACATGCTTTCTAATTACTCTTTCCGTTAGCTTGTGATGAAATTATTAATCTTCAATACCAACACTTAGACAAGAACAACAACACCATACACACCATATCTAAGTCACTTTCGATGGAATCCAACTACAACAAGTTATGATTATTTCTTCAAAACAGACCAACAACAAGACAACTACATCTCTTATTATCTCAAGCTCTAGTTCATAATTCTTTATCCAAACAACTCATCTAATATGAGATTAACCTCAAGAACAATCAACAATATGTTATACATACTTTATATAGTAGACTCAACTTAAACTCCAAGCTCCACCTAGATCACAACAACCCTCAACTTCATATGAACACCAGACAAGCTTCTTTTTGTAGTTTCCAACATCTTCAAGCTAAACTTTGGTTTATTTGCTTTGGAATCACTCTTGGATCTTTCGAGAATGTATAGGGAGAGTTCAGAGGTATTAGGGACTTGTTTTGGTCGAAAATGAGATGGAATGGGGCTTCCACCGCTTAAATATACAAAGTTGGTCGGCCACTGCTTCTAATCCGCGCTGCCACATGCGGTCGCATATGGCCATATGCGAGCCCATATGCAGCCGAACGTCCTTCCAGGATTTTCCTCAACTTTTGGCTTCTCTTTTGCGACCCCATCTGCGAGGCGGATCCCATCCGCGACACAAAATTCTTAGCGTATCACTTTAACTTCGTCGAACTTCACTGATGGATTGTTCCTCCAATCCCAATGACCTCCAACCTTTTGTACACCTTCATAATATCCATATAAGTCGCAAGGGAATCTCATAAAGGATCTCGAATCATCAGTTCATGTTGTCTAACTATGTTCTCACCCGCATACCAAACTCCGGGGTGTAACAAATTAGATGAGTGAATAAATGGATGGAAGAAAATGCCAGATAGAATTAACCTATAGAGAACTCCTTGACAAGCTTCATAAACCGTGTGATAACAAAAGTGTATGGCTCTACGAGTATAAATATTTTTTTAAACCATCTTAGATGAAGTGAGGTCATTCTAAGATCAACCATCAGTTGGTGGGATATGGTCCATGAAGGATGGAAGGATGAACAAGATTTTAACCATAGAGTATTTAGTCACTTTCCTAAGGGGGAGATGACATGTAAAGTATTAAGTTGGGAATGCACCCTTTATTCAACAACGAAGAGGACTGAAGGATTATGGCAAATGAGAATATGAGCAGTTTCAAAATGACCAAGAAAAGTAATTGATATGGAGATGGGACAACATTGATCTACAACGTGATGATGGACATAGTTGGACACTTTGAACAGAAGCATGTTAGCCCAAAGAAGGAGTTATAGCTGAAAGTTTGATTTTAAAAGAAATTGTTTGAGGTTGAGATATGAAGATAGAACGATTGAACTCCCGATACGGAATTGGAGAGGGACCTGGTTATGATTACGCCTGAAGTTAAAGATAAAATTTTGGAATACCCAAATGGTATAGTCACTCCGAATTAATTTTACCATTATGAAGTTGCAAATAAGTGAGAAGGCAGTGATGACAAAAAAATTAGTACAACATTTAAAGGAAAGCCTAAATAAGAGAAACCATCAAGATAAGAAACGATAAAGCCGACACTAAGGATAAGATTCTATATTGACAAAAGGACAAGGACAAAAGCAGAAAGAGTTAGTATAAGGATAAGCTGTTACACAATGACAATTCTTTTGTATTCCAAGATCTGACCGACAATGGAATAGGCTAAACATATATGATAATATGAAGGTATAGGTCAAAGACAGTGTTCGTAATTACATGTATAGGAAATCTAGAATATGAGGGAACTAGAATTGAGTTGCAAGCAAAATGTAATGAGATGAGCCTAAATAAGAAGCTTCTAGCAACTGACTACAGTGAGGAGGTAAAGATGAGTGTCCCTTTCATATAAGACACGTTGGTTAAATTAAGTTGAAGACGCCAGAGATAATGTCGTAGCGAATACGTTTACTTGTAAATCCACAAGTGATTGACAATGAGAAATGCCCAGAGGGAAAAAGGGGTTGCTAGAAGCTCTTCACTAGTTCTAAAGGGATTTAATCCAAGCCTGCCGCTCGTCGTGATAAATAGTAGTTTCGTTGGTAATGTTTGTGCACTTGATGTTTTGTAAATGGATTTATGTTGTTGTGATGTTGGGTGTGTTGTGGTGCCGCAAGTATATAGTTGAAGGTTATATGTGTTCTTGTTGTTTTCATGAACTTGGGAATGTAAGGAAAATAATGTCCGATTTTATATAGAATGAGCTTGCTGCTCGGAGGGGATTGTTGAACTACTCATAATTAACGTTAGTACCCTTATTTTTGGTTGTAGACTTAGGTGTGAATGAGGTTGATTCCATCTTAACATGTTGTGGTTCTATATAAGGTATATTAAGACACATTCTCTCTTTCTTTTGGCATGATTCCAATGAACGAAACGTAAACGAATGACATTCATAAACGACTCTATTCTTAGTAAATGTAGAAATCTTATGTTCCGTGTTTATTATAATGTATTTACTGAGTTATGACATTACTTCTTGAATCCCATTGAACGTATATTGATGATGTTAGTTCCATAACGATAATCAGAGGTGTAACGACCTTATGTAACTCTGACCTTATTCATGGTGTCCTTCTGATGGTTCTCATGCATGTATATATATAAGTACTATGTATTTATATCACCATCTGAAGCCTATGACATTATATACGTGATATATACATGTATGGTACCACTGATCAGTTGGTTATGATAATGACGATATTGCCCATATAGGCCTATGGTGTTATATAAGCAGTCTAAATGTGTATATTACAGATGTGTACTAATTAAATTTCCCACAGAGGCCTACGGTGTTGTATACGTGAATATATTATATTCATGTATATCATAGCCCACAGTGGCAAGTCCTGAGTTATAGATTGATCTTCTTGACTCTACTATATTAATGTCTTACTTATGCTCTTACTTCTTACATATTAAGTACATCTTTTGTACTGACATCTCTTTTGTCTAGGAATATTATGTTTCATGCCCGCAGGTTCAGGTACACTGATTGACGACCCCTGCAAGTAGGATCTCAACTCAACTCTGGTGTTGGAGCACTCCACTTATTCTAGAGGTACTGGTTTGAGTGAGTATGATCTTATGTACATGTTATGGGTATGGCGGGGCTCGTTCCCAACTTATTTTTTATGTTATGCTACTCTTAGAGGCTTGTAGACTTGGATATTATGTACAGTGGTTTTGTATGGCCTTGCCAACCTTCCTGTTGGTTTGTTGATGTTGACTGTGGCCTTGTCGGCCTTGTTATGTATAGTTGGTCATGAGGTCTCATCTTACTGGCTATTATGTTCAGATTTATTTATGATTATCATTGTGAGGCCTTGTTGGCCCAGACGATTGTATGTTTATATTATGGTATACATGTGGTACACTCTAGCCATCAAGCACCGTATGTGGGAAAACCCACCAAGGTTGGGGTGTGACAAACTTGGTATCAGAGATGGTCCGTCATAGGGATGTCTACAAGCCATGTATAGTAGAGTCTTATTTATAAGTGTGTTGCGCGCCACACTTATAAACATGGTTTATTCATACCTTCCTATTATATGACTCATTGAATGTGTCCTAACAAGACCTAAAAGCTAAGATAAGAAATAAATACAAGCTAAAAGAAAAACAAACATGGTCTTCTGCCAAGACCTACATACAAAGGTTGAATAAAACTTGCTTCTTTGATCTTCACGTGATGCCATTCATTCTACTCCCCATTTCATCTCATTTGAGGCATTTATCCTTAGGTAGATGGTGAATTGTTGGCATCCTCAGCAAGCTACTTAATGGCTCAAGTTGGGAGTATAAGTCCGTAGTATTTCTTGCATTAATTCGTATATTAAGTTTTGAAGTCAAGCAAGTTGTAAAACAAAAGTCAGCAAAAGTTATTGAAAGTTATGTTCATATTTTTCTGAAATTTGGGTCTAATGTGACTGATCTTGTATCCCAATATACTAGGAATTATGGGTGGTGTACCTACCAAATTTAAGGTCTACGATTCCAGTTTCCAATGCATTAAACCGTTCATCAATACGACGTCGGAGTAGAGAGATATTTTTGTTTTTGCGAGACTGTGCATGCATCCCTTTTTGGGATCCACTATGGCGGTGGTCGACTTTAGCCTCTTTTAAAAGCGTTTTGGGGCTTGTTTATTGGTCATTTTTCGACCACACTTCATCTCCATTCTCTATAAAGTTTTCCTAACAGTTCCATAAGGGTTTAAGGTTGAACTCAAACGATTACATCAATTTTCAACATCAAAAGCTAGCTCTAGTGAAGAATAATACATCTATGGTGTTGTGGTGTGAACGAGGGTGGTTGTGAGCTGAACCAAGTATGGATTTCAAGTTTTAATTTTTGTACAAGGTAAGTATAACATTTTTTTTCTTGTTCTTAATCTTATTCAAGTATTGGTTGAGTTATTTGAGTGAAACATTGCAAGCTACTACTTGAAATGGCATGAGATATTGTTATCTTTTATTGGACTGTTTTGGGAGTTTTATATATGACCTTGTAAGGCTAGAAATCATGGGAAATATCTTGTTTATGATTTTTTAGTATGGTTATGATGATTTGCATGTAAAGCTTGTTGAAGAAAGTACTAACTAGAAGAGGAAGTAGCTATAAAGCACTTGGAAATTGTTCATAGTGTTGCTATCTTATGTTGGGCTAAGCAGATTAGCTTTCATAGGGTGAATACTTAACGTATCGCCTAATTTATGTCAAACTTTTCCGAGATATGTTCCCTTCAATACAATTCACTTCCAACCTTCTGTATACCTTCATAATACTAATATAAGTCATACGTTACCCTAAAAAAGGGTCTTGGGTTGTCGGAGCTCAAATAGACTAACTATACGTTCAAGCGCACGTAAAAATTGTAGGGTCTAACATCCTCCCCCTAAGAACATTCATCCTCGAATGTTGAGGAATGTAACTGAGCGTATTCAACTCTTGGGTTTCAATAGAATTTCGGTTTATTTTCTTCTATAAATAGGACTATCCCAAAACCTGCTAAGCAGCCACAACCAACACAAGTGCCACACATGACCATATACTATATCATTGGCCTCACACGACCACCACTATGTCAATAAATATAAAAGTTAGCCATAACTCACCTTATCCATCTTCATCGTAGGCCTGAACTGCTTCGGTTTCACTTTGATTTTTTGATCGCCGGAACTAAACACATAGGATTTGAGATAAGGCTACTATATTGCAAGAGTAGAGGAAAATCGTATCATATGATGTAAATATTAACCTGTGATTTGGAAGAGGTAAGGATACTTAGATTTCATTTCTTCTTTGGCCTCCCAAGTTATTTCTTCTATGTTATTATTGCTCCATAACCCTTTAATGGAGGCAACTTCTTTAGTTCTCAGTTTCCGGACTTTGCGATTTACAATGGCTAGAGGATTATCTTCATAAGATAAATCCTCGATAATCTGCACATCCTCCATGAGAGTAATTTTGGAGGGATCTCCTATACACTTGCACAACATCGATAAATGGAATATCGGGTAGACTTCTTCCAATTCTGAAGGTAGTTCAAGCTCATAAGCCACTCGGCCTACCCTACGAATGATTTTATATGGCCCGACGTATCTAGGACTGAGTTTCCATTTCTTGCTGAATATCATAACACTTTTCATTAGAAAAACCTTTAGGAATACCCAATTGCCAACTGCGAATTCCAAATCGCGATGCCGAACAACCGAATAAGATTTTTTTGACTCTGGGCAGTCAATAAACACTCTTAGATTAGCTTTACCTTTTCCATTGCTTGTTGGACTAAGTCGGTACCTAGTAATTTTACTTCACCCACCTCAAACCAGCCAATCAGGGATCTATATTTTCCGTCTATATAAGACCTCATACGGGGCCATCTTAATGTTGGAATGATAGTTGTTACTCTAAGCAAACTCGATAAGGGGAAAATGATTGTCCCAACTACCTTTGAAATCTAATATACAAGCTTGTAGCATGTCCTCAAACATCTAGATTGTGCGCTTGGCCTGACCATCGGTATGTGGATGAAAAGATGTGCTAAGGTTCACTTGGGTGCCTAAACCTTTCTAAAATGACCTCCAAAAGTGAGACGTCAACTGATCACCACTATCAGATATGTTGGAGACTAGAACACCATGCAATCGAACTATTTTTTTTAATATATAGCTTGCATAATCTTTAGCCGAAAAAGTAGTGCGAAAAGGTATAAAATAGGCTGATTTCATAAGTCTGTCAACGATAGCCCAAATGGAATAAAACTTATGATAAGAATGTGACAAGCCTGTGATGAAATCCATATTAATCACCTCACACTTCCAAGTGTAATTTCCATATTCTAAATCAAGCCTTTGGGCTTCTGGTGCTCAATCTTAAAATGGTGATAGTTCGGATACTGAGCTACAAATTCCATGATATTCCGCTTCATATCATTTAACTAATAGACCTGCCAGAGATCACGGTACATCTTCATCGATCCAGGATGAATAGAAAACCTAAACTAGTGCATCTAGGCCATAATTCACTCTCGGAGTCCTCCTATGTCTGGCACACATAGTCAACCTTGGTACTTATCCCATGCAAGCTCCGATACCAGTTTTTTTTAGGGGAATCCCCTCTTTCATTTGGAATAATTGGGTCGTCAAACTGTCTTTCCTTCACCTCTTCTGTCAGGGATGATTCTGCGATATTCTGCACCGTCGCACCTTCATCATCCATATCTAATAGTCGCACATTCAAGCTAGCTAGGCAACACAATTATTTGGTTATTTCCAACTTGTTGGCTTCAATACCATCCAAACTCCCCATAGAATTGTGACTTAAGGCATCAACTACGATATTTGCCTTGCCTGGGTGGTATTAAATATCAACGTCATAATCCTTCAACATCTCAAGCCACATTTTTTTAATCTTAGATTCAACTGTTTTTGCCAAAATATATATTGTAAACTTTTATTATCTTTAATGATGTAAACATGGACCCCATATAAATAATGATATCACATCTACAGGGCAAAGATCACTGCCGCCAACTCAAGTTCATGAGTCGGGTAGTTTATCTCGTTCTTCCTCAATTTCCTGGAAGCGTATGCTATAACCTTCTTGTGCTGCATCAGGAAACAGCCTAGACTAATGCTGGAGGAATCACAATAGACCACATAACCATCAGTACCTTATGGAAGAGCCAACATAGGTGCGGACGTCAACCTAGTCTTTAACTCTTGACAATTGTGATCACACGTATCTGACCACTGAAACTTGGCTGTCTTATGAGTAAGCCTTGTCATATGTAAGGATATAGAAGAAAATCCCTCCCCAAATCTTTGATAATATCCTGCTAAGCCCAAGAAACTATTTACTTCGGTAGGGTTCATGGGCCTTGGCCAATTTTTTACGGCCTCAATCTTTTGATTATCCACCTTGATACCATCTGAAGAAACTATATGGCCCAGAAAGGCAGCGAAGTTCAACTAGAGCTCACATTTAGAAAACTTGGCATATAGCTTACGGTCTTTGAGCATCTGTAACACCGCTCGAAGATGATCTACATGGTATGCCTCGGTCCATGAGTATACCAAAATATCTTCAATAAATATGATCATAAATATATTAGAAAATGATTTGAAAGCCTGATTTATTAGAACCATGAAGGCCGTTGGTGAATTAGTGAGTCTAAAAGACATCACTCGAAACTCAAAATAACCATACTTGGTTCGAAAGGCCATCTTCGGGATATCTTTATCCTATACCATTACCTTATGGTATCCCGATCTCAAATCAATCTTCGAGAAATACTTGGGACCATGCAATTGATCGAATAAATCATCGATCCTCGGAAGCAAATATTTATTCTTGATGGTGACTTTATTTAATTGCCTGTAATGTCACATCCTCAAGGAACCATCTTTCTTATGAACAAACAATACGGGCGCACCCCAAGGAGAAGTGTTACACCTGATAAAGGATTTTCGTAACAAATCCCGCAGTTGATATTTTAATTCACTCAACTCAGCACGAGTCATTCGATAAGGAGGGATAGATATCGGTTGCGTATCCGGAAGTACATCGATAGTAAACATGATCTCCTTCTCTAGGGGATACCCAGAAGTTCATCCGCAAACATTTCGGGAAAGTCACAGGGGCAGATTGAAAGGTAGGAGGCTCTACATTTACCTCCCTGACCTAAACCAAATGATAAATATAACCTTTGGAAATCATCTTTCTTTCCTTTAGGTAGGAAATAAACCTGCCTTTAGGTGTAGCATAATTGCCTTTCTATTTGAGGGTCGGCTCGCCTAGAAAACTGAATTTAATAATCTTTATCCGGCAATCAACATTTGCGTAACAAAAAGCCAACTGATCCATGCCCATAATGATATCAAACTCAACCATAGGTAACTTGGCTAGATAAGCCAAGGTAGGACGGTTACAAACTGTCACAGTACAATTTTTATAAATTCGCCTTGCTACTATATTGTATAAAATAATGTAGCCACTTCATACGTCTTAGACAACAACTCTGGTTTAAACCCAAACTTGCTAGCAACAAAAGTTATAATATAGGACAAATTGTAGCTCGGGTCTACCAATGGATAAACATCATAACTAAAAATTGATAGTATACCTTTAACAACATCCGAAGATGACTCCAAATCTTGGCATCCTGATAAAGCATAAATGCAGCTCTGGGAACCATTAGAGCAAAAGGCGCATCCTCGGCATCTGCCTCTACCTACTAAGGTCTGTGGCCCATTACTTTACGAGTGTACACTCGATGAGGATTCTATTGTCGACGCCGTCGATTGAGGCATACCACCTCTACCCATGCTCGAACACTGGTGCATATAATGGCCAGGAATTCCACACCAATAACACACATAGGCACCCTGACAACACTATCCCGAATGTGTCCTACCACACTAGCCACAAGGTGGCAATGGTGGTCTTATATTGGCCGAACTTCCTTACCTCTAAAACCCCAAAGCTCTCGAACTCTGCCTTGGCCTAGACAGAGCATGTCTGTCATATCTAGGCTACTAAAACTAAGATGGAGAACTATTGGAAACTTTGGTGGATGCCTATGAAACCGCTTCCTGGAGCCACCTAGTATTTCCCTGAAAAACCCAACTTATCTGGACCTCTTAGTCAACTCCCTCTCTGTATCTCTATCATCTCGAAGTTGATGCTTATTGTCCTCGATACTCTTAGCATAGTCATGTATCCTGTCAATGTCCAGGTCCCTATTCAAGGAGGTTGTCGAACACTTGTCAATCAAATACATATCCAAACCTGATATAAATAGATGAACTCGAGCTCTCATTGTATCAATGATATTTAGGGCATACCTAGCCGAAATATCTGTCACACCCCAACCTTGGGAACTGTGGCCGGCAGGTGGCGCCCTAAGGCTCAAGCATACTAATCTCGATAGCTATAACATACTTGCTGACAATTTCTCTGACGAGTGATTACCTGAGCAAAGACTCAATCACCTGCTCGGAGAAAAGGCCAAAAACATATGTATATACAACAAGGCCGATAAGGCCTACATAAACACAATGAGTCTATTGATAAGGCCGAAAATGCCACACAAGACCACTATACATAAAACAAGTATCGACAAGCCTCTAGAGAGTACATCAAAACAATCTGGTTGGGACAGGGCCTCGATAATTCATTTAATTCGTAATATAAGATAAGGTTATTCCACATTTTGCTTCAGGGAATTATCACCACTTGGCTTCAATTTTTTCTAGCTACTTGTTACCTTACTCTCCCCTTTAATCATCATATTCCTTCTCTTACTAGCAGTACTCGACCATATCATCAACTATGCCCTTGTGTATTATGTAGAAATCTCTTATTTCTCCCTATTTCTTGCTCAAGTATCCTTTCTTGATGTATATCACTCTTTTACCCTTTATCTTACTTTTCCTTTTTCTTATGTACTGAAGACCGGACACCTCTTCCTTTTTGATGTCGATTTCCATTTGTTGGCCTTATTCTTAGGCCACTATTTTTTTTACTTTCTCTGGACTTGTTCCATTTTGAGAGAAACATTAACCTCACACTAAGAGCACAACACTGGTCTCTGGTAACTTCAAGATTCGTTACTTGCCACATTCGACTATTCTTGTGCCTGGTATGTCATATATACCTGATCTTGTCGGAAAACCTTCCACATAATTTGTACTATCCTTTAGTATTTTCTATGCTAAGGGTCATCCTACTCCTTTTCTCATCGAATGATTCATGCCTGCAAGGTATCAATCAGCCAGACTCACCACGATCATCGTGCGTGAGTTAATGCTCTCATCTTTATAGCTTGGCTCTGTTTCCTTTTGCAACCCATATCGTTAATTATATCATCCAT
This sequence comes from Anisodus tanguticus, assembly GCA_034509755.1. Taxonomy (NCBI): domain Eukaryota; kingdom Viridiplantae; phylum Streptophyta; class Magnoliopsida; order Solanales; family Solanaceae; genus Anisodus; species Anisodus tanguticus. The sequence goes on along the minus strand of CM067546.1, from coordinate 20,487,901 downwards.
CTCGTGGAGTTTTCGGTTAATTTGATAAATCCAAAGATTATGGTTATTCACTTACTCTAATATTTACTTTGTCATCCCTAATTTTTAACTCTTTTTCTTAATGTCTACTTTGGCCTCTTTGAGGTCCGTTAATCATTTTGCCCTTCCGTCATATGCCAACATTAGGCCTTATTCGCCTTTACTTTCACATACTTGTCTTCCATCGTCTTGCTGGTATTCGGGACAAAATTAGTGTTTGACATATCCAAGTTCAAATCATAGCCCAATTTCAATTTACTACTTACTCCGGCTTCCCCCTTAATGAGGATTAGATCTTTTCTTAAACCTCCACTCGATCCTTTAATCTTTACATTTATGACTTAAATACCTTAATTTGATATATCCCTTGTACTTATCTCTCATGTGCATCGGGGTTCTTTCCTTTTGCTGGAGGATTTACATATCATTTATTTGCCATTATTCTCATCTTCAAGGTCTTCATATTGTCTTGGATTCCTTCCCAGTCTTATCATTGGTACCCTTACCATTTAAAATATTCTTGCTTGTCTATCCCTATGAGAAATACCCCGTGGACATAGTATACTGTCACAACATTCTACTTGCACTTGCCGAACATCCGTCTACTACTCCTTGACATTCCTATATTATATCATACTCGTTATTGTAAATTGTATTCAACCAAGTGTTCTTACTCGATCGGCTTGTAGAATCACAACATAGAACTTAAAGTCCTCATCACCCATCGTTGGAAATCTATAATCCTTTAGTGTCACCCATACACGAAGTTTTTCACAATGAATAAGGTATGTAACTTCGATCAAAGGGACTTATCTTGTTTTCAGCCCTCAAACATTGTCTTATCCTTGGGGAGGGTTTGGGGCCACAGGTTCGGGCATAGAACTCCCCTTTTCGTTAACCTGATTTTGAAATAAAGCTTCATGTAACTTGGTTCCAGAAATCTATTTCCCTATCACTCCTATGGCCCAATGTTACTATTTAAATTAAACATTCATATAAAAATCTCATATTCAAAAAGACATAAATTACTAAGGGGCAAAAAAATTCTCAAAACGCTTCAAACTATCCAACACCTCTTTTTCCTTTGCATTCCCCTTTTGATCTTATTTCGGCTTGCCCTTTCTCACCCAAACCCTGGGTTTCATACAATCGTTAGATGATACCTTATCATGAATTAGATGTTTGTCTAATATAGTCGTTTGAAAATATGCCACCCATTCCGCCCATAGGTTGGGTTAGGTGCTCCATATCATTTCCATTTGCATTGTGCATCTGTAACTTTACTATCTCTTGGACTAGAAGTTTTCTTATTTAGTTAACATTATATAGTCACGATGTTTTCTTATCAGAATATTTTACCCCAACGGGCAACTCAGAACATCGACTCACAAAATAATATCACCCTTCTAGAGTATAAAATCGATCCATATGGTGCATGTAGAAGGTAGGTAAATGAGTAAGAGAATCAGTAGCATACATGCACTCATCTTCTCTCCCTGAGTAGTATTAGAACTCGAGGCTATGTTCTTGCTCTCCTCCTTTCTCCTATAAGCTATTACGGGACACTTTCTATCCTGTGTCCTTGATTACCACACCAACAAAAAACCCTATCTCCTTACAACAAGGCTCAACATGTATCTGTCTACATATCCTACAACATGGCCTAGACGGCCCCACTCGATCTGAATCACTCCTATTATGATCTTGAGATATCGAGGGTTGTGACCCTTGCCTCGACCTTATGTAAGAACTATGATCATACATGTTCTATCGCATACATCTGTCATGTTTATCATGCATCTGAAATCCTTCCTCATTATGCCCTTCCTGATAACCACTCTAACTCTCTTAGTTATTTCCCATTCTCAAACTGAGTCAGCCCTACCAATCATTAATTGTCTCTGACCAACGAACTCCCTGGGCTGAGAACACTCTAACCCTTCCAGGGGTCAATCAATGTCATTCATACTAGGATGGTATCATGCTTGAGAGGCCACCAGATAGGTCGATACCTGAACTGCCCTCCTAACATCTTCGTCGGAAGGTGTTGGGGGTATATCTATCTATACCCCTGATCGTATTTTGGTCGAAGACTGGTAGGAAGGTAATCCGCTCATATCCTCTGATAGGTCAGTCTCGATAGAAGGTGTATCTCTTGAAGAGGACATCACTGAAATAGTAAGTACGACAAGATTATGAAAGAGATACTTACAGATCAGCTCTATTGCATGATCTAGATCAAGAAAGAAGGAAACCATCCTAAATGACATGTAGCCTCTTGTTTATAAGTGTGGCATGCAACACATCCATAATCAAGACTCTACTAGACACAACTTGTACACATCCCTAGGACTGACCTACTTTGATACCAAGTTTGTCACACCCCAACCTTAGAGGGAGGGGGTGGCCTCCACCCGGCGCCCTAAGGCTCGAGCATACCAATCTCAATACATGTAACATACCCCAAAACATAAGGGCTGACAAGGCCTCTGATAAGTGAATACCTGAGCCAAGACACAATCATCTGCACACAGAAAAGGTCCAAAACATATGTATATACAACAAGGCCGATATAAACACAATGATTCTATTGATAAGGCCGACAAGGCCATACAAGACTACTATACACAAAAATAATGTCTACAAGCCTCTAGAGAGTACATCAACAATATCTGGTTGGGACAGGGCCCTGCCATACCCAACTATATAAATATATATGCAACTGCCATACCAATCAGGTCAATAGACAGCTCCTGAATCTCTATCTGTACATGCGGGCATGATACGCACTGGCCTAGAAAGGGACATCAATATGAAAGATGTAGTGAATATGTAAGGCGGAAACTGTAAACAAGAAAAACACTGTAAATGAAGCATAAACTGAAACTGTAACTGAGTGCATAACTATAAGATAGAGTAATAGAGAAGCAACATGTACTCTGATGCCTCTGTGGGCCAAAATATGAATAAATAAAAGATAATCGTGTATTAATAATGTCGTAGGCCTCTGTCGGTAGTATTATCAATATCAAATCCATATAGACTGTGTATGTAAAGCCATAGGCCTATGTGGGCAATATCATTAATATCATATCTTTATAGCCGCGTATATAACGCTGCAGGCCTCTGTGGTCAATATAGATATATAATATATGCATATGATGACCTCTTAAGGAACATAGAATATTATTTGTGCTCGTCGAAGTGACATAAGGTCGTTACACCTCTAACTTCCTTATGAGGGTTACATATTACCTTCCCTTCTCATGATAATCATTACAAACATTATGACACACGATTGACTTAACCTTCAAGAATATCAACATGGAACCTTGTTATATCCAAAATAGACATGACTCGATAGGATATGGATAGTAGATTTAACCAATAGTAGCTAAGAACTATAACCAAGAGATGAAATAAGTCATAAATACATTCTTGGATATTAGGAGTGGAGTAGATATTGGATAGTAACTCACAAGTGTCATTTTCATGTAGATCATGAAAAAAAAGGGGTAATCCTTACATACCTTGTTATCAGGGAAATACAACTCCTATGATGTCTTGATCATCGTATAAACATCAACCAAAACAATTTACACAATCCATGTCAATATCCAATCAATGGTTTCATGATGTCGTCATTGCGACACTCATCAAACACTTAGTGTGCATACTTTATGTCATCTCATTTCCATGGTAACTTAAACTAATATCACCTTATTTCAATAATGATAATACCATCAAGATCAAAACAACCATAATTCATGAAGCCTAGCCATAGTTATCTCAAAAACCTTATTAAACTATCCAACAACCAACACAACAACTGTCATGATCAACTATGAAATTTACCTTATATTTCCATGGATTACTTTTACCAAAGAGATCACTATGAGCTATAAGAAGCTTAAGGATACTAATAATAGTAATAATCATACCTCAAACACTAAATAAATCCTTCATACCAACACTCCTTTCAATTCATCTGAACTTTCGAGTTGTTTATGATAATCCAAGAGACATTTCAAGGTGATCCAAGCTTCTTGAGGGAAAATTCACATCTTAATCTTATGGAATAGATCTTCAATGATGTATATACCTTAGGAGAGGCTTTGAGAGCATCTAGGTTCAACTTGGGGTAGAAATGAAATAAAATGAAGAGGGTGTCGAGGTTGGGCTTTATATAGCCAACCCCATCGCCTCACATATGTGAGTGCATATGCGGTGCACATGCCCATATATGGCCACACATGTCACCATATATGGTGGTAGTGAGATGTCAGAAAGGTGGCTCTGGTCAATAGTGGCATCCGCGAGGCGGAACAGGTTCTGTGGGGCAAAATATTTAGCATTTAGAGATGTGATTATTTTGATCCCAGTGATATAAAACCACCCATAAACCTTCTTAACATCCATTTTGTCATAAATAACCCTCGGAACGGGGCTCGAGTTGTCGGAACTTAAATCGGTTAATCAGGTCCTCAAACAGGCGTGAAATGACTAGTATAACTCAGAATCCTTTGGATGTTCTTTCAGTATTGGCCCAAGGCCTTTCTTATTCATTGATAAACATTATACTCTTCTCATCTTGCATCGGCTTAACACTACGCACTCAACATAAGGATTTCAAACACAAAGAGCTTAACAACTCATTTAAACTCTTATAACTTCTTCGGGTTCCAACTAGACCATTACCTAACCTTTACAATTGAACTTTCTTCCTTATATTAGGATTCTTAACTTACAGTACATTCAATATGCTAATTTACGAGGTGTAATAGAATCAAATCACAAATTGTAATCCCGGGCGCTCTTGCCTCTCTACTTGAGGTTTAAGAAACACTCTACCATGGCCTCTCGTACCTCTAGTGGGAAGTAGTGATCAAGAAAAGAATCCACAAACTTTTCCCATACTACATGAGGTGAATCTAGGCCTCGGGACCATTCACAAGCCTCGTACCACAAAATAGCCACATCACGCAATCTAAAAGAGGATAACTCTACTACCTCTATCTCCAAAGCATACATACCCCTCAATACCCTCTGCATCTGACCAATAAGGTCATGTGGGTTTACACCTGGACCAGTACAGGTAAACACTAGGGGCTCAATGTAAGAAATTCTCATGTCTTGGAGCTCCTTATCCCATCAGAAGACCCAATACTTGTGGATGCCTTTATCTGCCGCTGCTGAGAAGCAACTATTTGTGCCAATAATTGCACAGCACTTGCCACACCCTGATTAAAAGACTCGAGCAGAGGAACTAGAGAATCCGAATTATGCGAAATTGAGGGTACTATATCCTGAGGAGCTGGAGGTACTGCCTCTCCTCTAACTCCTCATGTAGGGGTGGAATATGTGATACATTAGAGTGAGACTTTCCTTGGGCCTCAACTCTATCGATCTGTCCAGGTGGGGAATTACTAGTACCTTCACCCCTATCGGCACTGGTTCGATGAATACCAGTAGCTTTCGTAGTAAGTGGCATGACTGAAAAAGGGATAGAGCATGAATTATACTCAAAATCATGTTACGTAGCTCTATAACACAATCTATGAAGTGAAGTAATAGTAACCATCCCTAGATGCCTGACAACCTTTTGTTTATAAGTGTGGTCCACAACACACTCATAAATAAGACTACTAGACACAGCTCAGAAACTCTCTAGGACTGACCTACTCTGATACCAAGTTTGTCACACCACAAACTAGGGGATATGGCTAGCACCCGGTGTCATACTGACCAGAGCAAACCACTTTGATGAACATGCTCTTATACGAATAGAACTTCTGGCCACAAAGTCCATACTGGGATACAATCCAAACAATAACACTATAAGAGGGCCAACAAGGCCACAATCTATAAGACAAGATGTAGTACAACCTCTGAGGGTCAGCAAAGAGGGAGCAACCCAACATACATATATAAACAAGGCCGACGAGTCTGCGACATTAGTCAACAAAAGATTACTTGACCGACAAAGCCATACATCACCACTATACATACCACACAAGTCTATGAGCCTCTATGAGTGCCTGTATTGTCATATGGTCGGGACAGGGTCCCGACCTATCAATTATGTACATATCTATATAAGACATACTCAACATCGGACTTGAAGGCTCTGGGAAAGAAGAATCTCTCAGTGATGGCTGAACTTGACAACTCCTACTGCAGTGGTCTATCACAACCCCTTATCCAAGGGACATCAGTATGAAATAAATGTATCGGTATGTAAAGCATGAATAGAAATATAATAACATAAGATGTAAAAAGGAGCATAAAAGCAGTCTGATACTCTGATAACTTGTGTGCCACGTAGGGCGAACAAAGAAATGCTGAAACTGTACTGAAACCTTTGTATAGAAATTTGGTTACATGATTTATCCTCGTCTTATAGTTTGAGGTTTGTAATATATTGCTTCCCTAAGGTATGCTCTGAGGTGTATGTATGGATGCATATATAAGTGCCTATGTGGCCAACTATAGCGCGACGCGGTATGTATAATGTACATGTACAACTTCCCCCCGACTGATTGCAATAATGGTGTAAATAATATATATATATATATAACTGCCCACTGATATTTTTTCAGTAGCGTGGATAATATGGTGTGGTAACAATGGCACTTGTGGCCTATTTGGAACTTAGAACCTTTTGACTTTACTTTGGAACGACTATTGATCGACTCGACGAGTAACTATATGGAATACTCCCTATCATATATTTATGATACTTTGGATGAGAAACCAACAAACCAGAAGTATGGAATACAATTGTAACAAGAGAGCTCTTTCCAACAAGGGATAAATGATATTCGAATAGAATGAAAATGAGCTACCACCGCATTTGGCTAGTTTCACTCACTGCCTCCTATATGCGGCTGGTTATGCGCCACATACCACCATATGCGGCTGTAGAACCCATTGCACATGGTTGCAGTGTGGTGGGGAAGTTGAGTTTATAATCTGTGGCTTGACCCGCGAAGCAGATCGGCTTCCTTGGGGCAGAATGCTTAGCGTATCGCCTATTTTTTGTAAAACATTGCCGAGATTTTTTCCCTTCAATATAATTCATTCCAACCATATTTATACCTCCGCAATACTTATATAAGTTCTGCGTGATGCTTAGAAAGGGTATCGGGTTACCAGAGCTCAAATAGACTAACTATACATTCGATCGCACATAAAAGTTGCAGGGTGTAACATCCTCCCCCTATGAAAACATTCATCCTCAAATGTTGTGGAACGTAACTGAGAGTCTTTAACTCTTTGGTTTTAATAAAATTGCGGCAGAGTTTCCTCTATAAATAGGAGTATCCCAAAGCCTGCCAAGCAGCCACAACCAACACAAGTGCCACACAGGGCCATATACTATATCATTGTCCTCACACGACCACCACTATGTCAATAAATGTAAAATTTAGCCATAACGCACCTTATCCATCTTCATCATAGGCCTGGACTGCTTCAGTTTCACTTTGATTGTTGTGATCGCCGAATAAAAGATATAGGATTTTAGATAAGGCTATTATATCGCAATAGTAGAGGAAGAGGTAAGGATATTTAGATTTCATATCTTCTTCGGCCTCCCAAGTCATTTTTTCTATGTTGTTATTCCTCCATAGAACATTAACGGAGGCAACTTCTTTAGTTCTTAGTTTTTGGACTTGGCGATCTAGAATTGCTAGCGGAGTCTTTGCATAAGATATATCCTCGGTAATTTTCTTGTCCTCTATAGGGGTAATATGGGAGGGATCTCCTACACAGTTGTGCAACATTTATACATTGAATACCGGGTGGGTTGCTTCCAATAATGAAGGTAGTTCAAGCTCATAAGCAACTCGGCCTACCCCGTGAATGCTCTTATATGGCATGACGTATCTTGGATGAGTTTCCCTTTCTTGCTGAATCTCATAACACCATTCATTGGAGAAACCTTTAGGAATACCCAATTACCAACTGTGAATTCCACATCGCGATGCCGAACATCCGACTAAGATTTCTGTCGACTCTGGGTAGTCAATAAACGCTCTTGTATTAGCTTTACCTTTTCCATTTCTTACTGGACCAAATTGGGACATAGTAATCCTGCTTTACCCACTTCAAACCATCAAATCACGGATCTATATTTCCATCTGTACAAGGCCTCATATGGGGCTATCTTAATGTTTGAATGATAGTTGTTTTTGTAAGAGAACTCGATATGGGGAAAATAATCATCCCAACTACCTTTGAAATTGAATATACAAGCTCATAGCATATCCTCGAGCCTCTAGATTGTGCGCTCGGCCTGACTGTCGGTCTGTGGATGGAAAGATATACTAAGGTTCACTTGGGTGTCTAAACCTTTCTAAAACTACCTCCAAAAGTGAGCGATAAAAATAAGCACCCCTATCAGATATGATGGAGAATGGAACACCATGCAATCAAACTATTTCTTTAATATATAACTTGGCATAATCTTTAGCTAAAAAAGTAGTGCAAACAGGTAGAAATCAATGAACCGATCCCTCATTGTATCCATGATATTCAGGGCATACCTAGCCAATGAATCAAACTGCAAATTGTAATTCAGGACATTATTGCCCCTCTGCTTGAGGTTTAAGAAGCGCTCTGCCATGTCTTCTCATACCTTAAGTGGGAAATAGTGATCAAGAAGAGCATCTGCATACTCTTCCCATACCGCAGGAGGTGCCTCTAGGCCTCGGGACCACTCCCAAGCCTCGTACCACAAAATAGCCACATCTCACATTCTAAAAGAGGCTAACTCAAATTCCTCCATCTCAGAAGCATACATAACCCTTTATACTCTTTGTATCTAGTCAATAAAGTCCTATGGGTCTGCACCTGGATCAGGACCGGTAAATATTGGGGGCTCAATGGAAGGAATTCTCGGGTCATAGAGCTCCATATCCCATCAGAAGACCCAACACCGGTGGATGCCCATATCTGCCGCTGATGAGAAGCTACTATTTGTACAAATAACTACACAACACTTGCCACACCCCTGCTCAGAAGACTTGGGCGGAGGAACTGGAGGAACCGAATTCTGCAAAACTGGGGGTATTGTATCTTGAGGAGTTGAAGGTACTGCCTTTCCTCTGATCTCCTCATGCGGGGGTAAAATAGGTGATACATGGGAGTGCGACTCTCTTTGGGCCTCAACTCTATCAATCTGGCTGGGCAGGGAATTACTATTACCTTCGCACCTATCAGTACTGACTCGATGACTAGTTGTAGCTTTCATAGTAACTAGCATGACAAAAAAGGGATAGAGCATAATTTATACTCAAAATCATGTAACTCAGCTCTATATCATGATATATGAAGTGAAAGAATAGTAACCATCCCTAGATGCCCGATAGCCTCTTGTCTTTAAGTGTGGTGCACAACACACCCATAAATAAGACTCTAAAAGATATAGCTCACAGACTTCATAGGACTAACCAACTCTGATACTAAGTTTGTCACACCCCAAACTAAGGTGTGTGTCCGGCACCTGGTGCCATACTGGCCCGAGCATACCACTATAATGAAAAAACTCATGTCCGAATAGAAAATCTGGCTGACAAGGTTGTACAATGATACAATCCAAACAATAACACTATAGGAGGGGCAACAAGGCCAAAACCTGTAAGACAATATGTAATACAACCTCTGAGGGTGAGCAAATATGGAGAAACACAACATACGTATATAAACAAGGCCGACGAGGTCGCAACATCATTCAACAAAAGACAACCTGAAAGACAAAGCCATATATCACCACCGTACATACCACACAAGTCTATGATCCTCTATGAGTGCTTGGACTGTCATATGGTCAGGACAGGGCCCCAACCTATCCATTATGTACATATCTACATAAGACATACTCAACACCTAACCAGAAAGCTCTGGGAAAGACGAAGCTTACTCACTGACCAAAGCAATAGCACCACCACCACCACCAACAACAACAACAAGACATTCTCCATAATTTCTAGCACTATATCTTTGAACCTAAATCCATGGTCATATCAAAGTTTACTCAAGAACTATCCAAGACTTATATAAACTATTTCATGGAGTTTTATCTCAACTACCACAAATTTCATTTATCAATAATACCAACAAGGATATGAGAAGCTTAAGATCATTAATAGCATTAATATCTTACCTTAAATTAGCTAAGAAAACTTGTAGCATCAATCTTTCTCCAAGCTCAAGAAGGTCATTCACTCCATCCTGCTACTAGGAAGATTTCCAATCTCCTTAATGGTTATCTATCGAAGATTTACCTTCAATTTGATATGGAACTGATCTTAGATGATATAAGAACCCTAGGGAAATGTTTGAGAGAGTTTGGTAAGTGTTGGGGTTGAATTAGAATGAAAATGAGTTGCCACTGCTTTTGGCTATAAATAGTGTCACCCACCGCCTTCCATATGCGGCTGGTTCTATGCCTCATACCACCATATGCAATAGCAAAGCACATCGCACATGGTGGCAGTATGGTACGGAAATTTAGGTTCTATTTCGTAGATCGATCCGCAAAGTGGATCAGCTTACGTGGGATATAATTCTTAGTGTATCACCTAATTTTAATCAAACTTTGTTGAGATGTGTTCCCTTAAATCCAATTAACTTTCAACCTTCTACATACCTCCAAAATACTCATAAAAGTCATATGTGACCCTTGGAAAGGGTCTCGTGTTACCAGAGATTAAATTGACTAACTATACATTCGATCGCATGTAAAAATTGCGGGGTGTAATAGTAGAGGTCGAGAAAGGGGTAGAGGTAGACCTCGAGCGGTTGCACCATCTTAGGGTGGAGCAGAGGGAGCCGTTCGGTCTCATGCTAAATCTGTATCCCCCGAGCCGAAGATGGAGCATCAGGATGATCATTATCAGGAGGAGATGGGGCCAACCCATGCTTAGCTAGAGATTATAGCCACACCTATTCTACATGATACTTTGGCTTGCATATTGAGTTTGCTTGATGGTTTTGCCCAGGCAGGTGTCCTCCTAGGTACTCCAAATGGATCACAGACTTAGGTATGATGATGAATTCCTAAGTTCCGTACACCAGGGGTACAACCAGCTACTACTTTGGCACCCCGTATTGATGAGATCCTAGTGCCAAAGTTTGGTCCCTGACCAGTGCCTAGAGTTGTTATGAGGTAACACCTCGTACCTCTAAACTAAGCCATGTTCATGATTCAGGAGTGTAGTAAACCAAGATAGCGAGTTAAAGTTATAAACCCAGTTTTAGTTCAATAATCCCAGTTTTACGCCAAAAATATATAGAGCGTAGAAAATGTGACAGACTGTAGAAATGGGCCATAAAAATCACCGTTGAAATTTACAATGTACTGTAGGTTATACGGACCCTATAAAATTATACAGACAATTCTTTTTCACTATAAAGTCCCTCTCATCTTTTGGTAGTCACCGGATAGTTTCTTTTCGATGACAGTAACCTTAGATAGACCGTACAAAATTGTACAGACCGTACTTCCCGGTGTCAAAATTGTATGGATCGTACAATACAGACGTAACCCCCCTCACCCCCCCCCGGATGACTGGAACAAAATATAAACGTGAAATCCGTTTTCAAAATCAATTTTCATATTTTTCAAGCCCTAGAACGAAGGTCCTCTCCTCCCATCATCCTCATACACCAAGGTAAGCCTATTCCAAGTATTACAAGTGGATTCTAATGTATATACATAATTTCTAAGTAGAAATTAATTGTTTCTAACTTAGGATTTTCAAGAAAATCCAACCCAAGAGATTAAAGTTCAAGCTTTGGGTTTCTTCTTCAAAGATCAGATTTTTATATACCAGTTTTGGAGCGATTAAGGTATGTAGATCTTATATCCATGCATGGGAATATCATTTTTCTTCCCCACGATACTATTAATCCATGGAACATGAATTTCTCAGACCTAGGGTTTTTCTCTAATTCATGATAACCGTATATACATGTACAATTATATATATATATATATATATATTATATATATATATATATATATATATTATGCTTATATCATGTTTTTTTTTATTGTATTCATGATACATCATTATTATTGTCATGAACTTGTCCGTAATCCATGAACACATGTTCAAACTCCATGAGTTCTTAAATACAAGTCATTATACATATTTTTCATGATTTATACAAGTTATATTACATATCTATTTACATGATAAATTATTATTACAAAACTATGTTTTACAAATTATTCTCATGAATTTCATGGGGTTACAAGCCAACTATATTCATGTTCATGTTTTAGGAGTTAGCCAGATTACCTAGAAGGCTCAGACAGCCTGAAACTACGTTTTCCAGCGTAGGATAAGGATCGCTCCACCCAGTTAGGATGATACTTTCATGTTATCTGTTTACAGGATTATTGGATCCATTCATTTCATCTTCATGTCTCGTACCCCGTCCAGGTATGAGATAACTTAGCTGATCATGAAGAGATCAGACACCACGTTCTAGCATGGTGGTTTTATATTAGTGTCAATAATGCTCTCCTACCGATATACAAGTATACAAATATACAAATATGTAATTTTATAGATTTTATACATGTTATTATACTCATGTTAGATCATGCTCCTGCTCATTATTCAGTTTCAGTTTCATGTTCTTATTATTCCACGTGCCTACTTATTCTTTTAGTTACTTTACATACAGTACAATTCAAACATACTTACGTATTTTTTTTTCTAGGGCCTGTACTTCACGGTGCAGGTACTGAGTTTCAGGACGACGGGTCTGCTCATTAGGATTTCATCAATATCAGTAATTGGTGAGCCTCATTTCATTCGGGGTGTCAGTTTATTTATTTTCATGTTATGCTTTACAGTAGAGGTATGCCAGGGCCTTGTCTTGGTAAAATAGTTTTGTAGTCAGATTCATGTTCAGATGTTTCATAGACTAGTTAGCATGTCATGTCAGATGTTCAGTGTTCAGATATTGACTTATGCCTTAGTGTTAACATTTCTAGAGAGAACCGATGGGTTTGTTGTATATTATTATGCATCAGGCATTGGTCTCAGATGTGCTTTAATGCAGCATGGTAAGGTTATAACTTATGCATCCAAACAGCTCAAGCCTCATGAAAAGAACTATCTGACACATGGTTTAGAATTGGCAGCCGTAATTTTTTCGCTTAAGATATGGCGCCACTATTTCTATCGAGTTCAAGTTGACATTTTCATAGATCACAAAAGCCTTAAGTATATTTTCAAGCAGCGATAGTTAGTTCTTAGACAAAGGAGATGGCTTGAATTGATAAAATATTATGATGTAGATGTTATCTACAATTTGAGAAAAGGAAATGTAGTAGCCGATGCTCTCAGTCGGTGATCAATGGGAAGCATAGATCATATAGAAGAAGAAAATAGAACCATGGCGAAGGAAATTCACTGACTAGCTAGTTTAGGATTTTGAATTTTGGACTCCGATGATGATAGTTTTGTTGTCCAGAACAAGTCCCAATCCTCCTTAGTAGCCAAAGTGAAAGAAAAATAGTTTAATGATCCCTATCTGTTGCAGCTAAAATAAGGGATTCAAAAGCATAAGAACATTTCTTTTGAACAAAGGGGAGATGACGGTAATTTGAGGTACCATGGCAGGTTATGTGTTATAGATATGGATGGACTCAAGGAGAAAATCATGGCAGAACCACACAACTCTAGGTATTCCGTTCACCCAGGTTCTACGAAGATGTATCATGATCTTAATGAGATTTATTAGTGGAATGATATAAAGAGGAACATAGATGACTTTGTGGCCAAGTGTCCGAATTGTCAGCAAGTGAATTTCAAGCACCAGAGGCCTGGTGGGTTGTCTTAGAACATTGATATTCCCGTTAGGAAATTGGAAATGATAAATATATAATTCATAATAGGTCTACCTCGCTCATCTCGAAGGTATGATTCGATTTGGGTGATTGTGGACCAACTTACTAAATTATCCCACTTCCTTCCAATCAAGACTACATATTCAGTAGAAGATTATCCCAAGTTATATATCTGAGAAATTGTCAAGCTTCATGGGAACCCAATGTCCATTATTTCAGATCGTGGTACTCAATTCCAGTGCACTTTTGAAAGTCTTTATAGAAAGGATTGGGTACCAAGGCAAATCTCAACACAACTTTTCATCCTCAGACATATGGCCAGGGAGAGCATACTATTCAGACTCTTGAGGATATATTGAGGGCAGGTGTTTTTTATTTTAAAGGTAGTTGGGATGATCCTTTGCCTCTCATCGAATTTTCTTATAATAACAATTATCATTCTAGTATCTAGATGGCACCATTTGAATCTCTATATAGGCAAAGATGTAGATCGCCAATTGGTTGGTTTGAAGTTGGTGAAGCATAATTGTTAGGGCCAGACTTGATACATTAGGATATGGAAAAGTCAAGTTTATTTAGTAGCATTTGAAAATAGCTCAAAGTCGCCAAAAGTCCTATTCGGATGTGAGACGTAGAGACTTAGAGTTTCAAGTTGATAATTCAGTGTTTCTGAAAGTTACACCTATGAAAAGTTTCATGAGGTTTGGGAACAAGGGGACACTCAATCCCATATATATTGGACCGTACAGGGTCCTGCGAAGAATTGTCCAAGTGGCTTATGAGTTTGAATTGCCACATGATTTAATTGTTGTACACCTAGTGTTTCATGTATCTATGTTTAGGAAATATGTGGGAGACCCGGCGTTGGTTTTTCCTACTAAAAACAGTCAAGGATGGCCTAACCTATGAAGAAGTCTTTGTGTCTATTCTGGACCGTCAGGTTCGCATGTTGAAAACTAAGGAAGTTGCCTTAGTGAACGTGTTGTGGAGAAGTCAGAAAGTTCAGGAGCCTGCATGGGAAGCCAAAAATGACATGAATTCCAGATATCTGCACCTATTTGAGTATCAAGCAGAAAGCGTACAAGGTAAATGCCTTCAGTATTCATGTCATGTCCCGTGCGTATCTATGTCTCATGTTTCACGTTTATGTATTCATTACTCATGTCTCATTTCCCCATGTTCACATTTTCATGTAATCATGTCAGTTCAGTCCCCATAATCTATGTCATTTTTCTTTACATTCATGTACACACGCCATATTCAGTCTCATTTTTTACCATAACCCATCATTCGAGGACGAATGATCCAGGGGGAGATATTCTAACACCTCATACCTCCAAAATAATCCATGTTCATAATTTATGATTGTAGGAAACTAATGCGGGGACCCAGTTTCAGTTCTGTAATCCTAGTTTTACGCCAGAAATATATGAACTGTATAAAATGTGACAGATTGTAGTAATGGGCCTTACAAATCACCGTCGGAAATTGACAATGTATGATAGGTTATACGGACCGTATAAAATTATACATATCATCTTTTTTTACCATAAAGTCACCCTCAACATTTAGTAGTCAGTGGATCGTTGCTTTTCGATGACGATCGTTTTATATGGGCCGTATAAAATTTTACGGCCAATATTTCCCAATGTCAAAATTCTACGGACCGTACAATACGGTCGTAAAAACCCTCGACGACTGGAATAGTATATAAACGCGAAATCAGTTCTAAAAATCAATTTTCATATTTTTTAAATCCAAGAACGAAGTTCCTCTCCTCCCATCATCCTCATACACCCAGGTAAGCCTATTTCAAGTATTCCAAGTGGATTCTAACGTATATACATGATTTCTAAGTAGAAATTCATTATTTCTAACCTAGGGTTTTCAAGAAAACCCAACCCAAGAGATTAAAGTTCAAGCTTTGGGTTTCTACTTCAAAGATCATATTCTTAATACATGTTTTAGAGAGATTAAGGTATGTAGAGCTTATATCCACGCGTGGGAATATCATTATTCTTCCCCACGCTATTATCAATCCGTGGAACATCAATTCTCCAGACCTAGGGTTTTTCTCTAATTCATAATAACCGTATATACATGTACAATTTTATATATACACATATATATATATATTATGCTTATATCATGTTTTCATTTATTGTATTCATGCTACGTTATTATGATTGTCATGAAGTTATCCGTAATCCATGAACACATGTTCGAACTCCATGAGTTCTTAAATACAAGTCATTATACATGTTTTTCATGATTTTATACATGTTATATTACATATCTATTTAAATGCTAATTTATGTTTACAAAACCATGTTTTACAAATTAATCTAAAGAAATTCATGAGCTTACAAGCCAACTATATTCATGTTCATGTTTTTGGAGTTGCACTGATTACCTAGAAGGCTCAAACAGCCTAAAACTATATTTTCCCGCATAAGATAAGGATCACTCCGCCCAGGTAGGATGATACTTTCATGTTACCCCTTTATGAGATTATTGGATTCATTCATGTCTCGTACCCCGATAAGGTATGAGATAATTTAGCTGATGGGCAGAGATCAGACACCATGTTCTAGCTTGGTGGTTTCATATCGGTTTTAATAATGCTCTCCCACAGATATACAAGTATACAAATATATAGATATGTAGTTTTACATATGTTATACATGTTATTATACTTATGTAAGATCATGCTCCTGTTCATTATTCAGTTTCAGTTTCATGTTCTTATTATTCCATGTGCCTGCTTATTCTTTTAGTTGCTTTACATATAGTACAATTCAAATGTACTTATGTCCATTTTTACTGGGGCGTGCACTTCATGGTGTAGGTACTGAGTTTCATGATGACGGGTCTGCTCCTTAGGATTTTATCAATATCAGCTAATGGTGATCCTCATTTCATTCGTGGTGTCAGTTTATTTATTTTCATGTAATTCTTACAATAGAGGTATGCAAGGGCCTTGTCCTGGTATAACAGTTTTGCAGTCAGATTCATGTTTAGAGGTTTCAAAGACTAGTTAGCATGTCAGGTCAGATGTTTAGTATTCAAATTTATTATGTTTTCAAATTATTCCGCAATCAGATTTTCAGGTAATATTTTCAGCATTATGTTTTACGTATTTTAAATAATTACTATAGCATGTGTTTGATGCCTATGTTGATTCAGCAAGCCATGTGGTTCGCTCGGTCACATAAAATCAGGAACCAAGTGTTATACTTAACCTAGGCCATGGTTCAGAGTGTTACAAAACTTGGTATCAGAGATCTAGGTTCAAGTGTATTAGGGAGTCTATGAAATCGTGTCTAGTGGGGTCTCTCTTATGTGTGCGGCACCCACATATGTAAATAGTTGACCACCAAGACATCTTGGATTGTCTCACTTCTTTCGTACTCTAGATCGAGCAGTTACAGTTATACCTTCAGGATATCCTTCTAACTCGTGTGAGTTACATATTTTAGAAAATTCCTGCTAAAAGGAAATTATCTACAATCAAGAGGGATGATACCAATGCTGCTCATGAGGAAGTTGCTCAAACTCAGGGAGACGATTCAGGTAGACCACCCCCACCCGATATTGGAGGGCCTGTAGAGGTTTGTACTCTAGTTCCGCCACTCAGTTCCACTAACTCGGATGTTAAGGGAGCTATTCAGTTGCTCACCCTGATCGTGGTTGCACAGGCTCAATATCAGGGAATGACTCCAAGTACAGGAGCTAGTAGAGAGTCATCCAATTTTAGGACTCGGGGATTTCTATGAATCAAGGTCTGACAAGACAGAAGATCCACAGAATTTCATTAATGGGCTTCAGAAAATCTTTCGTGTTATGTATGCCACTGAGATAGAGGCAGCAGAGCTGAGATCTTAACTGTTTCAAGATGTTGCTTATATTTGGTATAAGTCGTGGGAACATTCTTGAGGGGAATATGTTTCTCCTCCAACTTGGGATAAATTAGCAGATGCCTTCATAGAGCACTTTCTGCAGCTTGAGGTTAGGGAGGAAAAGGCCTTCGAGTTTGAGAAGCTCAAGAAGAATGGTTAGAGTGTGTAGGAGTACTATCTCCACTTTGTTTCTTTGGATAAGTATGCTCTAGACATGAGGGCTAGAGTTAGGCATTTTATGAGGGGTCTTCACCCCTATTTGTTCAGTGTTGCTAACATTTCTACTCAGAATAAGGAAATGACTATTACCATATGGTCGCTTTTATGCATGGTAAAGAGAGCAAAATGAAGGAAGATGAAGCGTTAGAAAAGGAGAAAGATAAGGAGTTCAATAAGAGAGTTAAGTCTTCAGGCAACTTCAGTCAGAGGGGAGGTGGCGGCAGGAAGTTCTTTAAAAATAGGTCAGTATGACCTATTCTATCTTTAGCCAGTGCTCTATTCCCTAAGTTCAAGAATGATCATAAGAGGCAAAACATTAGAGCTTCATGCTTCCAATCACAGGCTAGTGTGGGTCAAGGTACCTTTAGCAATCCAGTTTGTGGTAAGTGTGGTAAGAGACACCTAGGGGAGTGTCGAATGAGTATGGATATCTATTATGGTTGTGGTCAGCGAGGCATAGTACAGGAGGTAATATGGCTTTGTCCACAAATTTAGCAATTCTTCACAATTCTCAGGCCCAATCAGGGCGTCACACAGCTAAGTCAGGTAACACAGGTGGATATCAAACTTCTTATATGCTTTAGACAGCCGTCAATATATAGAGGCTCATGAAGACGTTGTCACAAGTATACTAACCGTTTTCACTTTTGATGTGTATGCCCTTATGGATCTTGGATCCACTCTGTCATATGTAACCCCATTTGTTGCTAAGAAATTTGGGATAGAACCAGAAATGTTGCATGAATTGAAGGGTGATGCAGTAGCACCCATAGCCATAAAAATGACATCTAAGGGGTATATTTACCATCTAGTTTGTGTTAGGGATGCATATACAAAAAACCCCAACTCTTTAGTCTCTACCAATTATCAATAAGTTTCCAGAAGTTTTTCCTGAAGATCTTATTGGAGTTCCGCCCAATTGGGAGATTGTCTTTGGAATTGATCTACTTCTCGGCACTAAGACGATATCTATTCTACCATATAGAATGTCTCCAATAGAGTTAAGACAGCTAAAATCCCAGTTGAAAGTTCTCCTTGATATGGTATTTATTAGACCAAATGTCAATCTTATTTGTTCGAAAGAAGGATGGGTCTTTGCGCATGTATATTGACTATCGCCAGTTGAACAAGGTCACCATTAAGAACAAATATCCTCTTCCAAAAATGATGACATATTTGATCAACTTCAGGGTGCCTAATATTATTCCAACATTGACCTCAGACCAGGGTGCCATCAGCTTAAGGTTAAGGAAGTTGACATTCTAAAGATCACCTACAAAACTTGCTATAGTCATTTTGAATTTGGTGTCATGTCATTTGGATTGAAAAATTCCCCAACTACTTTTATGGATATTATGAATAGGGTATTCAAGCCTTATCTTGACCTTTTTATCATTGTCTTCATTGATGATATTCTACTATATTCCTGTAGTAAGACTGATCATGCAGAATATCTCAGAATAGTGTTGCGGACACTTCAAGGCCGCTAGCTCTAGGCGATATTTTGCTAGTGTGAATTTTGGTTAAATTCAGTAGAATACTTAGGCCATGCGATTTCATGCGTAGGCGTCCAAGTTGATTTTCATAAAATAGACGCTGTGAAGAATTGGACCAAACCCACCTCATTCTTTGAGATAAGAAGTTTCTTGGCTCTGGCAGGCTATTACAGGTGTTTCGTAGAGGGTTTTTCCTCCATCTCAGCTCCGTTGACAAGATTAACTTATAAGGAAGTCAAATTTCAGTGGTCAGATGCATGTGAGCGTATTTTTGAAGAATTGAAAGCAAGGTTGACTTCTGCCCTAGTGTTAACATTGCCAGAGGAAATCTAGGGATTCATTGTATATTATGATGCATCAGGAATTTGTATCGGATGTGTTTTAATGCAGCATGGTGCCTTATGAAAAGACCTATCTGATACATGATTTAGAATTGGCAGCCATAATTTTTGCACTCAAGATATGACGCCACTATTTATATGGAGTTCACGTTGACATTTTCATAGATCACAAGAGCCTTAAGTATATTTTCAAGCAGCGAGAGTTGAATATTAGACAAAGGAGATGGCTTGAATTGATAAAGGATTATGATGTGGATGTTCTCTAAATTTTGAGAAAAGCAAATGTGATAGCTGATGCTCTCAGTCGGTGATCAGTAGGAAGCATAGATCATGTTGAAGAAGAAAAGAGAACCATAGCGAAGGAAATTACCAACTATTCCGTTTAGGATTTTTACTTTTGGACTCCGAAGATAGTGATGTTGTTGTCCAAAACAAGTCCCAATTCTCCTTAGTAGCTGAAGTGAAAGAGAAATAGTTTAATGATGCTTATATGTTGCACCTGAAAAAAGGGATTCACAAGAATAAGACTACCATTTTTTAACAAGAGAGAGGTGACGTTACATTAAGGTACCATGGCAGGTTATGTGTTATAGATATGGATGGACTCAAGGAGCGAATCATAGCAGAACCACACAATACTAGGTATTCCATTCACCCAGGTTCTACGAAGATGTATCATGATCTTAATGAGATTTATTGGTGAAACAATATGAAGAGAAACATAGCAGACTTTGTGGCCAAGCATCCAAATTGTAAGCAACTGAATGACGAGCACCAGAGGCCTGGTGGGTTGGCTTAGAACATTGATATTCCTGTTAGGAAATGGGAGATTATAAATATGGACTTCATAATAGCTCTACCTCGCTCATACCGAAGAATGATTCGATTTGGGTGATTATGGACCGAATTACTAAATTATCCCACTTCCTGCCAGTCAAGACCACAGATTCAGCAGATGATTATGCCAAGTTATACATCCAAGAAATTATCAAGCTTCATGGGACCCTAGTGTCCATTATTTCATATCGTGGTGCTCAATTTCAGTGCTCTTTTGGAAGTCCTTCCAGAAAGGATTAGGTACTAAGGTAAATCTCAACACAACTTTTCATCCTCAGACAGATAGTCAGGGAGAGCATTCTATTCTGACTCTTAAAGATATGTTGAGGGCTTGTGTTCTTAATTTTAAAGGTAATTCGGATGATCATTTGCCTCTCATCAAATTTGCTTATAATAACAGTTATCATACTAGTATCCAGATGGCACTGTTCAAAGCTCTGTATGGGCAAAGACGTAAATCGCTAATTGGCTAGTTCAAAGTTGGTGGAGCATAATTATTAGGGCCATACTTGGTCTATTAGGCTATGGATAAAGTCACGTTGATTTAGGAGCATTTGAAAACAACTCAAAGTCGCCAGAAATCCTATTCAGATGTGAGGCTTAGAGACTTAGAGTTTCAAGTTGATTATTCGGTGATTCTGAAAATTCACCTATGAAAGGTGTCATGAGGTTTGGAAACAAGGGGAAGCTCAATCCCATATTTATTGGACCGTATAGGATCCTACGAAGAATTGACCAAGTGGTTTATGAGATTGAATTTCCACAAGATTTAATTGTTGTACACCTAGTATTTCATGTATCTATACTGAGGAAGTGTGTGGGAGACTATACGTTGGTTGTTCCTACTGAATCCATCACAGCGAAGAATGCCCTAACGTATGAAGAAATATTTATGACTATTCTGGATCGTCAGGTTCGGAAGTTGAGAACTAAGGAAATTGCCTTAGTGAACGTGTTGTGAAGAAGTCAGAAAGTTCATGAGGCTACATGGGAAGCCGAAGAGGACATGAATTCCAGATACCCGCACGTATTTGAGGATCAAGCAAAAAGCGTACAAGGTAAATGCCTTCAGTATTCATGTCATGTCCCTTGCGTATCTATGTCTCATGTTTCACGTTTATGTATTCAGTACTCATGTCTCATTTCCCCATGTTCACATTTTTATGTAATCATGTCAGTTCAGTCCCCATAATCTATGTCATTTTTCTTCACATTCATATACACACGCCATATCCAGTCTCATTCTTAACCATGACCCATCATTCGAGGACGAATGATCCAGGGGGAGATATTGTAACACCTCATACCTCCAAACTAATCCATGTTCATAATTTATGATTGTAGGAAACCAACGCGGGGAGTTAAAGTTAAAAACCCAGTTTCAGTTCTGTAATCCTAGTTTTACGCCAGAAATATATGAACTGTAGAAAATGTGATTGACTGTAGTAATGGGCCTTACAAATCACCGTCAAAAATTGAAAATGTATGGTAGGTTATATGGACTATATAAAATTATACAGACAGTCTTTTTTTACCATAAAGTCCCCATCAGCTTTTGGCAGTCAGTGGATAGTTTCTTTTTGATGAAGGTAGTTTTATATGGGTCGTACAAAATTGTATGGTCCGTACTTCCCAGTGTCCAAATTGTACAGACCGTACAATACGGTCGTAAAAACCCTCGACGATTGGAATAGTATATAAATGCGAAATCAGTTCTAAAAATCAATTTTCATATTTTTTAAACCCTAGAACAAAGTTTATCTCTTCCCATCATCCTCAAACACCAAGTTAAGCCTATTCCAAGTATTCCAAGTGGATTCTAACGTATATACATGATTTCTAAGTAGAAATTCATTATTTCTAACCTAGGGTTTTCAAGAAAACCCAACCCAAGAGATTAAGTTCAAGCTTTGGGTTTCTACTTCAAAGATCACATTCTTAATACATGTTTTAGAGAGATTAAGGTATGTAGAGCTTATATCCACGCGTGGGAATGTCAATATTCTTCCCCACACTACTATTAATCTGTGGAACATCAATTCCTCAGACCTAGGGTTTTTCTCTAATTCATGATAACCGTATATATATATATATATATATATATATATTATGCTTATATCATGTTTTCATTTATTTTATTCATGATACGTCATTATGATTGTCATGAACTTATATGTAATCCATGCACACATGTTCAAACTCCATGAGTTCTTAAATACAAGTCATGATTTATTGTTGCTCAATCAATGAAATTATACATGTTTTCATGATTTATACAAGTTATATTACATATCTATTCACAAGCTAAATTATGAATACCAAACCATGTTTTAAAAATTATTTTCATGAAATTCATAGGCTTACAAGCCAACTATATTTATGTTCATATTTTGGGAGTTGCCAAGAAGGCTCAGACAACCTGAATTTATGCTTACCAACATAGGATAAGGATTGCTCCACCCAATTAGGATGATAACTTCATGTTACCCCTTTACGGGATTATTGGATTTATTCATGTCATGTTCATATGTTGTACCTCAGCAAGGTATGTGATGGCTTAGCTGATCGGACAGAGATTAGATGCCTTATTCTAGTGTGGTATACAAGTATGCAGATATGTAGTTTTATAGATTTTATACATGTTACTATACTCATGTCAAATCATGTTCATGCTCATTGTTCAGATTCAGTTTTATGTTCTTATTATTCCATGTTCTTGCTTATTCTTTCAGTTGCTTTACATACAGTACAATTCAAATCTACTTACATCCCTTTTTGATTGGGGCCTGCACTTCACAATGCATGTACTAAGTTTTAGGATGACAGATATGCTCATCAGGATTTCATCAGTATCAGCTATTGGTGAGACTCATTTCATTCGTGGTGTCAGTTTATTTATTTTTATGTTATGCTTTATAGTAGAGGTATGCCAAGGCCTTATCCTAGTAAAACAGTTTTGTTGTTAGATTCATATTCAGAGGTTTCATAGACTAGTTAGAATGTCAAGTCAGATGTTCAGTATTCAAACTTATTATATTTTCAGATTATTCTGCAATCATATTTTCAGACAATATTTTCAATATTATGTTTTTCGTATTTTAAATCATTACTATAGCATGTTTTGATGCCCATGTTAATTCAGCAAGCCATGGGGTTTGCTCGATCACATGCAGTCAGGCATCGAGTGTGTTTCCCCCAGGCCATTATTTGGGCATTACATATGACCCGCAATGTGCAAAATATATGGGAGCATGTCTCTAATATGAAGTTTCCCACTTTTCATGGTCAGCTTGAGGAGGACGCTAATGAGTTTATAGTGAGTAGCCACGAGAGGCTCCATACTTTGGGCATTGTTGAGTCACATTGTGTCAATTTTGTTGCTCTTCAGCTAGTGGGTGATACGAAGCAATAGTGGATGTCGTATAATGATTGTCATCTAGTAGGGTTGCCTCTCTTATCTTAAACTAAGTTCTATCATGTCTTCCTCAAGAATTATGTTCTCGCTAGCTTGGAAGTGAGCAAGAGGGATGAGTTCTCCATATTAGAGAAGAGGGAGATATATGTTGCTGAGTAGGAGGATCATTTCCATGCTTTGTCACGCTATGTTGCACCGCTACTTCCTACTAAGATTGAGCGGATTAGGTTTTTCATGATAGGGTTATATGTTCCACTCTAGTTAGTGACATTGTAGTTAGTAGCCTATAGGTATTCTTTCCAGTCTAAGGAGGATCATGCCAGGATGGTCGAATCGGTGAGGGGTGGACTCCACATATATGAGTCCGAGAAAAGAGTTCGACAACATGGTCACTACACTAGGTCTTCATCCTAAGGTTATATGCATCAATGTAGATCCTAGTATTCTTAGTCTAGTAAATCGGTACAGTTAGTTCTTCAACTTTCAGATGATGGTTCTATGGGGTAGAGTGTGTATAGCATAGGGCAAACTTTCAAAGGTTCTTACTCTAATTTCTTAGACTATGGGGGTCACTCAGGTTCTTCGGTGTCCATTCAACAGCCCATGGCGGGCAAGGCTTATTTCAATTATGGTGATCTTTGACACTTCAGGCAAGATTTTCCCATGCTTAGATAAGGTGGAGCCCGGACACCTAGGATCCCAGGACAACCTTCTAGAGGTGGAAGACAGACAGGTATAGGAGGTTCTCAGTCGGATCATGGTGGTTAGTGGACCAGTAGAGGTGGATCTCAGACTGGTAGGGATGGCAGACATACAGGATATAGCAGTTATCAGGGTACTCAGTTTAAGGGAGTACATGCTCACTTTTATGCCTTCCCTGGTAGACCTGAGGTTGAGGCATCTGATGTAGTTATTACAGGTATCTTCTCAGTCAGTCATGGGTCTACCTCAATATTATTTTGATTTGGGTTCAATATTCTCCTCTATGTTTACATATTTATCTGTTGCTTTGGAACTATAGTGTGATATACTTGATGTCCCTATTTGTGTATCTACTCCCATTGGTTGTTCAGTGATAGTAGATCGAGTCTATCGGTCCTTGTAAAGACCCGCTTGGTCATTTCTTGCTAAAGACCTTTATTTTCTTATTTGACTCTTTCCGTAGACTCTTTGTGGGGTTTGTGATGCATGGAAATGTCTGACATGGATCCCGAGGTCCATTTATATGTGTTTCGGATGAAAAAACCTAAGTCTTGAAACTTAGAGTTGGTTAGTTTGTCTCAAAGTTGACTTGTGGCTATATGGGTTCATTTTCAGGTTCCGGAAGATCATTTATGACTTAATTGACTCATTAGTTTGCTTCTCGAGGCAATCAGATGTATTTTATGGACTTATTTGTAATGTTTGGATCATGGTTTTGTCCTGCACAATTCTTTAGAAAAGTATTCCTTGGCTCGATTATTTGTGCATTGCGAAGGTACAAGTGAGTTAGTAGCACTGTTTACCGTAGACGAGCATGTTTGGTTTGTGTCTGAGGGGTTCCGAGAGTGTTTCAAATGTCAAAAAGAGGTTTTTTGCTATATCTCACTGCTGGTGTCTGGTGTCTGCCACGGTAGAACCAACATCTACTATGGCGGGTCTGTTTCAGTGAAAGGTTGGCTCGCCGAAACGGAAGTCAGGGAAATAGGAAGTTACGCCATAGAAAAATTGGGTCTGATGTGGCGAGGTATGAGGTGTGAAGTGACATCCTCTATGGTAAAGCCTTTTCCGCTCCAGCATAGTAGATTCTGCTGGAGCGGATCACCGTTTAGGTGTCCTGTATATATTTCTAGGTCAAATTTTCTTTCCCAAAATAGTGTGTTCTCGAAACCAGCACCGCATAAGGGTTATTTCAGAGCCGTACGAGCATTTCCCACCTTGAGGTAATAGATTCTTTCCCTTTTTGGTTTAAGTTATGATTCTAAGCTTATTGATAGTGGTTTAGGTTATTGTTTGAATTGGGGAAGAGGGGTTTCACATATTGTGAGTTTAAGAGAGTTGTATGGTTGGTTTTAATCGGGATGTGTGGATTGAATTATGTGAATATCATGAGTTAGGAGTGGATTATGTTAGATTATCATGTTATAAGTCTTAATTGGTGATAGAAGCATGTTTTCAATTAGGGAAAAATTCTAGGGTTTCAAATTGGGGATTTTGTATTGTTGTCCAATGGAGGATTCAAATGTGAAAAGATTTTCAATTAATTTAAGGATATAATTGTCTAGTATGTAATCTTGGGTTTTGTGCAATAAAGTTTGACTCTTGGTAGCGTGGTCCATAATGGCTATTGAAAGTCTTGCTGTTGTTGTGTTAAGCTTATTATTAACTATGTAATCTGCGTGAATAAACTTCAAACGTTGCAAGGAAAGAAGGAAGGCTAATGTTGTATTTGAGACTTGATTTGATAGTGCTCCTACTCGGCTTTGAGGTAGGCTACGGTTTATCTTCTCGAGACTCTGATAGAAGTGCATAATTAGTTATAAATATTGAGGAGTATTGGGCGTGTTGGGGATCCCACTCAGCCAGTTGTGATGAACGGTAGAGTGGCTATCGGTGTTGAACTGTGATAATGGGATGATTTGGGGAATCACCCTTATGTTGGTTCTGACTATTTTTTATTTGGGCTCATCGCCATATATGGGCTTGTCTCCATGTTTGCTATTGTTTGGTTATGTCACGACCCAAACCGGAGGGCCGTGACAGCACCTGGACCCTACCTGCCGGGCACCACTAACCATACACTCACCACTTAATCATATTTGAATATGGACTAAGCCCAGATAGATTATTTAAAGTTCAACCCAAAAGCCCAAACTTACACATTTATATACCAAGGCCGAAAAGGCCATACGTGACAACTAACCACAGGACACCTATCTACAAGCCTCTAAAGAGTAAAACATACCACGACCAGACCATAACTCTGAAGCTACTAGAGTGCTCCAAATATCAGCTGAACCAGCAACCTACTAGTACGAACCGTCACTCTCTCAATATAAACCTACGGGCATAAAACGCAGCGTCCCCAACAAAAGGGATGTCAGTACGACTCATGTACTGAGTATGTCAGGCATAAGAAATAACGTAGCAGAGATATATCATAGTCTGAAACAGAAATAGTTGAACATCAGTAAATGCCTCTGAGGGCCCTAATACACATGCCTAAATGTTATGCACAATGCAGTATACATATACATCAGCCTCTTTGGGCATCTTCCTTACCATAACAGCCTATGCGGCCATCATACCATATATTGGTAAACGAATGTATGCATAATGCAAATATGGTATATATAAATATATATATATATGTTAGTGTTGTGGATCATGCAACCAATCCCAATATATGTTAGTGTTGCGGATCGTGCAACCCGTCCCAATATATGTTAGTGTTGCGGATCGTGCAACCCGTCCTAATATATGTTAGTGTTGCAGATCGTGCAACCCATCCCAATAAGCCACACAAGCATCACATTACATCATCACATCATCACATCATATTGGCCTCTTCAGGCTCTTTTGTGATAGTCTGTACCAGTTGCAGGTGGTGTGCGTATATAACGCCTTTCCCTTTTCCCATATCCCCTACATATATAAAATATTTATCATATAGTAGTGTGCGTAGCACAAGTGGTCAAGGGTAATATATGAATGAAATGCAAATGAAAATATATGAATATTATAAAACCTTCTTTGAATTTACCAGATGACAATAATATCCTTGTCCTTTTGGTTAACATTGAATATTTAACATGTACCTTCAGCTGACACTGTAAATATTAACATCCTTTTCCACATGCCTCAATAAGGACTTAAACGCATATTTAGACATGATTTTAGCATAGGAATCAATAATATGAGCATTCCTTAACTTCTAAGAATAGAATAAATTATGGAACATTACCACAGTTATGGTTCATACGTAGAACATGCCAAAAGAAAGAAATAATTTGCCTTAACATAACTTGTTGTCGAAATTATCTAAGTTTCGTGGGTCCTCGTAAGCTCTATGAACGATTATCTACACCATATGAATGATTAAAGTCATAATCAGACCAATACACCATTAATAGAGTCATTGAGACATTTTATCGAATATTTTATACGCGTACAATCTATATTCCTTCTATATCGAAACCTATGCATGTAGTAAAACACCCAGCCCTATTAATCCTTTTTCTTACTGCTACAATATCCAAAACAGTACAATAATTTCACATGCAACCCCAATACCTTACAATTACGACAGTCCCGACAACACCCAATCCAAACTTAGCATTTTCGATAATCATTGTAGAGCTAATGGCAAGAATCATGTTCTACAATTTGTATAAACTTTAGGAACAAGAAATATTACCTCTGTTAGACATAGCGATGAGAATCATCAGAAGACCTTTCACCCAAATCAGTTTCCGACAAGCAGAAACAGGACCCAAAAATCGATTCAAGCTACAACTTCTTAGACCCAAGATCTCGGCTTGGTTTCTAAGTCTCTAGGCTTGTTTAAGGACTCAATTCTACTGGAATTAAAGTTCAAAATGCCAGAATTTCACCCGCAGAAGCTTACGGGAATTCCCAATTTAGTCGAGAACTTCCAGCGATTATCAATTGAGACTCAGTCATTCTAATTTTGTGGTGTTTAATCTCTTCTTAGAGAAAGAGCTCTACAGAAATTGAAGGAGATAGAAGGTTTTGTAGAAGAAAACATGGCATGTGTGGAGTCTGTTGAAGCTTTAATGCAGCCAGCGATCGTTTTCTTAAACTGAGTCACTGCACCGTTGTTTTATAAGACAACACGTAATATTCAACTGAATTTGGTCCTCTGCTTATAATTAATTAATCCCATAATTAATTAATTATACACGCAACTAAATTCTCGATCCTGATTCACTTAAATCCCAGCGACTTATAAAATCCTCTTATACCTAATGACATAATTCTTGTAATCTTACACTAGTCTATAACCTCGTTGGGAATATAAAATTATAATTATTACTCCCCGTCGTTGCACTTATTAGATCCAAAAATTATTTCAGGATCACATCCATCTATATACTAATTTCCTTATTAGTATATGTAAGTACAACATATATTTCCCGGGGTCCGGGTTTACTAGCCTACGTTTGTGTGTTCAGACCATTACCCAAAAATACGGGGTGTTACATTATCTCCCCCTTAGAAATATTCTTCCTCGAATGTTAGAGCGACAAATCTAATTCTTGTCACCATAAAAATAAACACACAACTAGTTAAGTCCAATAAAAGCAATGGGGGAAAGTATCATGTTTTTTTTTCACTTCAATTTATCAAAACAAGGAATAAGACATTCAGGGACTAATTCAAATTCAGTGAGAAGATACACATCCATCTATGGTCACTTCCAATGAATAGACTCATGTTCATGCTAATTATCTGTACAATTCCACATAAAATGAAATAAACACACAGTGGCACCTTTCAATTCTAATATTCAGTAATCTTGTGCGAAGCAACCTTCATTTAGCTAGTTGCTTAGTTACTATAGTGATGGATCCTTGCTTAGGTCTATTGTATATCTCATGCATTCTTCATACTCAACTAAGAAGCATGTTTAGTTAAAATCCCTATATGTATCCTAGTTATTGAAACAGTAAACAAATCAGTAATTAATCATGCTTCAACTATTTTATCATCCCATGACAGTTTCCTTCTAACTTCACAGTTCTATAGCTAGTGTTTGAACCATTTCAGGTGATCATTTTTCAAATGAGTGAGATATTATTCAAACAACATGGCACTGGTTTAAGCTGATATGCAGCAACTACAACTGCTCATGTTCAAATATGCCCCTGCCCAAATTTTGCAGCAGCATTTGTCACAAACTAAGGGCAACATCATGTGGTTAAACATGGCCACATTTGTTATCAAAGTGCAGCAGGGAAAACAACAGCAAGTAACAACAAAAGCAACAACCAAACAATAACAAGTGACATCAAATAACAGCTCTATATCTTCACATACTAGGTACCAACTGTAATGATCACAACATCATTGACATATTAATTAAATACCTAAGCATAGCCATGGATAGCAGAATTCAATTTAAAGTTTTACCTAGGCTAACCACAACCCTTAATGAAGTTGGAGAGTAAAGCTGCAGGAGACATGGTTCAGGGGCTGGATAGAGTATAACAGGCATCCTAAAATTTAGCAGACTTGATCCAATCTAATGTCCAGCAATCCCTCTAGTATACATGATAGTACTGCCTTTGGAAAATGAGTTCCTTAATTTTTATTTGGCATGAGATCAAGCTAGTAGATGTTGTACTGAAAAGATACCAAACATCCATAGAAGTGTACATAAACTCAGGTTTTAAGATCTTTCTTTAACTAAGCTATTAAACACTAGTTTTAACTATTTCAAAAGGGGAAGATGCACAGGCGATCTCACAGACTCATTTTTATGACATTAGCACACACAAGATCCTAACAAACGCTCAGCCTTTCTCCAGAAATGGAAACAAACAACCAGTTTAGTGGAACAATGTCCAAAAAAAAATAGGCAGCAACTGATGGAGACAGTTTCAACACCTTGCTTCAGATCCATACCAGTCAACAAAGGGCAACATTTGGTCCTAGAACTCTTTTAAATTAGGATCATGATCATGTTATCATTTCATATAGCTCTCAGCTTAGTACCAGATATAATACGAAACATTATTCATAGTTCAGGACACAAAATTCAGGTTAAGAAAACATAGACATAACAAACACACACATATCCTATCTAATTTCATTTAGGGCAGTCAATTAGCTTAACCAAAAATAAACAGAGGATGGATGAAGTGAAACACTTAACATAGGACTATCAGGTTTGTCCATAGGACAGGCTTATACTAAAAATAGGCATGTTGTTGATATACACTTATGCTATCAGTTTTATCATGAATAGAGAACATGCATAGTACTAGGATGCTAGCTCCAATTCCACACATGTTGTCAAACATCCAAATCTTAAGACCATATTCATACAGATACACAAATCCACATCAACAACCACTATATACTCTTCCTACAATACATTAATCACCCTAGTATATCCAGGTATAAGCAAATATAGCCAAGAAATAGATAAGTTATGCATTTGTAAACATTTATCTATCCTACAGGACTCTAACAACAATTCATATATCAATTCTTCAAACTAGCATGCTGAGACTAGCCCATTTTTATCATTTTGAACCATTGGTGACATGTGACAACAAGTATACTGGTTCAGGATTCCTATTCTCGCTTAAGTAAGCATTTTAAAACTAAGTGACTTGAGTTCAGGAGCAGGCAGTGTAAACATAGAGTAGGTGAACAAGTACATGCAGACCTCTTGTTAAGCATTCAAGGAAGTTTGGTTGGTTTGAGACAAAATGAGACTCAATTCTTTCTTGACATCAAACATGGATGCAATAACATGGTAACACATAGCAATCTTATCCTAAACAGGTGACCCACAACATAACAAATAGGACTGAAGAAGCATGACATGGTCTCAATTAGTATGCAGGGTGGTTTAAGTTAAGGCTACTAGTTGCAGATCCTTAACATAGCATGTGCATTTCAAATAGGCCATAGTAATGCCATTATTCAGGGATCAAGGCAAAACATATGCATTTGTGACTTATGATCAGATAGGGGAAACATACATACATGTTAAGATTTTCATATGTTAAGGCATGAACAACATAGAAATGCCATTTTAGATGACAATCATTCTTATCAAAGTGCAGTAGCAGTAGCAAAACAGCAGCCAACTGTTTCCAACAACAGGAAAAAACTTAGCCGCAAATACCAATAACCATTCTGTTAGTCATGTCTCAATACATTTAGATTCTATTTTAAGAAATCGGATTTTTATCAATAGTTAAAATAAATTGAAGATAGTGAATGTTTTCAACTTTGAACAACAACCACCCTATGATGTGATAAACAATTCCAGCAACTAAGTATATAAAGCAGAGCCTACAAAATAACATATAGGAAACCATTCATTAGAAACCTCATTTTCAGATAAAGAATACCAGTAGTAATTAGAATCACATTAAAAGATCTTTCTCAAACTACATTAACATGTATGGTAGCATTTTAAGGCATCTTAATCATCACGGATTAAAGGCATAGGATAACAAGCATACAGAGTTCCAGAGCTATTCTAAGGGATCTTAATCACTGGATACGAATATGTATTAACCAAAATCCTTTTTGGTAATCGGCATTATTGAAATAGTACACGCATGAGTTAAACTCGAATTCTTAAGACTCTGCTCTGTCGAACGATATAGATTATTAAAGAACGGAAACAACTTTAAATGCCCCGTAGCCTCTTGTTTATAAGTGTGGCACGTAACACACCCATAACCAATACTCTACTAGACACGGCTTGTAGACTCCCTAAGATAGTCCTACTCTGATACCAAGTTTGTCACGAACCAAATTGAAGGGCCGCGACGGCACCTAGACCCTACCTGTCGGGCACCACTAACTATACACTAACCACTTAATTATATTTGAATATGGACTGAGCCCAGATAGATTATATAAAGTTCCAACCCGAAAGCCTCAACTTACACATTTATATATCAAGGCCGACAAGTCCATACATGACAACTAACCACAGGACACCTATCTATAAACCTCTAAAGAGTAAAACATACCACGACCAGACCACAACTCCGAAACGAATAGAATGCTCTAACTACCAGCTGAACCAACAACCTACTAGTACGAACCGTCACTCTCTCAATATGAACCTGCGGGCATAAAATGCAGCATCCCCAACAAAAGGGACATCAGTACGACTGATGTATTGAGTATGTCAGGCATAAGAAATAACATAGCAGAGATATATCATAGTCTGAAACAGAAATAGTTGAACATCAGTAAATGCCTTTGAGGGTCCTAATACACATGCCTAAATGTTATGCACAATGCAGTACACATATACATTAGCCTCTTCGGGCATCTTCCTTACCATAACAGCCTCTGTGGCCATCATACCATTTATTGGTAAACAAATGTATGCATGATGCAAATGTGGTATATATATATATATATATATATACATATATATTAGTATTGCGGATCGTGCAACCTGTCCCAATAAATATTAGTGTTGCGGATCATGCAACCCGTCTCAATAAGCCACACAAGCATCACATCACATCATATTATTCTCTTTGGCTCTTTTGTGATAGTATGTACCAGCTACAGGTGGTGTGCGTATATAACGCATTTCCCTTTTCCCATATCCCCTACATATATAAAATATTTATCATATAGTAGTGTGCGTAGCACAAGTGGTCCAGGGTAATATATGAATGAAATGCAAATGAAAATGTATGAATGATTATAAAACCTTCTTTGAATTTACCGGATGACAATAATATCCTTGCCCTTTTGGTTAACATTGAATATTTAACATGTACCTTCAGCTGACACTGTAAATATTAACATCCTTTTCCACATGCCTCAATAAGGACTTAAACGCATATTTAGACATGATTTTAGCATAGGAATCAATAATATGAGCATTCCTTAACTTCTAAGAATAGAATAAATTATGGAACATTACCACAGTTATGGGTCATACGTAGAACATGCCAAAAGAAAGAAATAATTTGCCTTAACATACCTTGTTGTCGAAATTATCTAAGTTTCGTGGGTCCTCGTAAGCTCTATGAACGATTATCTACACCATATGAATTATTAAAGTCATAATCATACCAATACACCATTAATAGAGTCATTGAGACATTTTATCGAATATTTTATACGCGTACAATCTATATTCCTTCTATATCGAAACCTATGCATGTAGCAAAACACCCAGCCCTATTAATCCTTCTTCTTACTGCTACAATATCCAAAACAGTATAATAATTTCACATGCAACCCCAATACCTTACAATTACAACAGTCCCGACAACACCCAACCCAAACTTAGCATTTTCGATAATCATTGTAGAGCTAATGGCAAGAATCATGTTCTGCAATTTGCATAAACTTTAGGAACAAGAAATATTACCTCTGTTAGACATAGCGATGAGAATCATCAGAAGACCTTTCACCCAAATCAGTTTCCGACAAGCAGAAACAGGACCCAAAAATCGATTCAAGCTACAACTTCTTAGACCCAAGATCTCGGCTTGGTTTCTAAGTCTCTAGGCTTGTTTAAGGACTCAATTCTATTGGAATTAAAGTTCAAAATGCCAGAATTTCACCCGCAGAAGCTTACGGGAATTCCCAATTTAGTCGAGAACTTCCAGCGATTATCAATTGAGACTCAGTCATTCTAATTTTGTGGTGTTTAATCTCTTCTTAGAGAAAGAGCTCTACAGAAATTGAAGGAGATAGAAGGTTTTGTAGAAGAAAACATGGCATGTGTGGAGTCTGTTGAAGCTTTAATGCAGCCAGCGATCGTTTTCTTAAACTGAGTCACTGCACCGTTGTTTTATAAGACAACACGTAATATTCAACTGAATTTGGTCCTCTGCTTATAATTAATTAATCCCATAATTAATTAATTATACACGCAACTAAATTCTCGATCCTGATTCACTTAAATCCCAGCGACTTATAAAATCCTCTTATACCTAATGACATAATTCTTGTAATCTTACACTAGTCTATAACCTCGTTGGGAATATAAAATTATTATTATTACTCCCCGTCGTTGCACTTATTAGATCCAAAAATTATTTCAGGATCACATCTGTCTATTTACTAATTTCCTTATTAGTATATGTAAGTACAGTAAAAAAATCCTGGGGTCTGGATTTACTGGCCTACATTTGTGTGTTTCAGACCATTACCCGAAAATATGGGGTGTTACAGGTTACTTATCACATATGTTTTCGATTGATATCCTAATTTTACTGGAATTGTTTTTGTGTTGTTGAATTCTTAAAAGCATGTGTATATTCTATACTTGATTGCCCCTGATTATATCGTGAAATCTTTCCTTGTATTGTCATCACATTCATACACTCATGGTTCTATGATTAGATGTGAGAGTGATATGGATATGATGTGGTCCAAGAGATCGGAAAGGTAAGAGTAATATGAGATTATGGCACTTGAGTTGCTATTGATATGCAATGAGCGGAGTTTCATGCCTACAGCATGATTGAGACTCAACAAATGATTCATGGGCTCTAGTTAGATTCATGTGTGGAATTCCAGCTGGCTAGGAGCGGTATATAGACTTTGCGGGTCCTCCATGGGTCTATAGATCATAATTAAACCCAAAAACCACCATCTCGCTATTTCCTTTCTTCGGTGCTACCTTTTTTTTTCCAAGGGATGGGGTTGGGGTGTATAATAACCTTTTTTTTAGGATGCCCGGGAACAACACGGGCACGGAGAAAAAGAGGTGTGGAGGAGAAGCAGCCGAGCTCATTCCCTTCGCTTCCTAGGCCCAAAGCAGTGCAGTCTTTCCTGGCCAAATCAAGGATTTGGGGCTTCTTGCTACGCTACAACACTATAGAAATCCATTTTGATTAGTAATATATATGAATAGAAAGATAGATCCATCCATCTATCCTATCCGATTTCGATTTTGATATCTAAAAAAGAATGCTCTATGTCCACTGATTCTGTTTAGTACTTAACGTATTATATACCAGGTTGAGAAAGGTAAATTGCATATGAATTGCATTCAAATCATACATTTTATGACATATCATTGATAAACTGTGATTGAGACTTGCTATTGAGTGATTATGAACATCTTGGTCAGATTTGGGACTTGAAAAGATTATTCATGCCATATGATATTTGATATGATATTGAACTCTATGAAACATCTTGGTGATTATGTGATATACTTGGTCATTGATATGCTAGTGTAGGATTATTTGGTGTCAACTTGGTATTTATCTCTGATTATGTATCTTCTGCCATTGTCAGCCTATGATGTCTACGGGGGTACGTTGTGTACTCATGCTACACTTGCTGCATTCTTTTTGGATGTAGATTCAGTACCTTCCACCTCTTCAACACCGCGTGGCTGAGATTTTTAGTTGGTGATCCCAGGCATTCACAGTGAGGATGATATCTCCAGCATACCCTTTGATACTTTTTCTCTATTTACTGTCTTTTGTTCGCACTTGATAGACATATTCAAACTATGTATTTAGTTTTGGCCTGCGTGCCACTTTTTTCATACTTGTTTCGTATTATGTTAGTGCTCTTGTATCTACAGACTAGATCTTTGGGGGTGTTTTTAGACTTCTTACTTATCCCGCATTTATAGTATGAGACAGCTTTTGTAGTATCTTATTAACTTCCGCTTTTACTTATGTTGTATCATGTTGATGATTTTGGAGTGGTTCACCTATGTTGTGGGATTATGTAGGTTCCACCACGACTCTTGATAAGAGGTCGTGACAAAGTTGTATCAGAGCCCTAGGTTGAACTGTCTTAAAATACAAGAGCTGTGTCTAGTAGAGTCTTGCAGATTAGTGTGGAGACGTCTGTACTTATCTTTAGAAGGCTATGAAATATTTACAAAATTTCACTTTCTTTATTCCTTTCATGCTAAGTTGAATCAAATTGGTATCTGACCTTTATTTCTATTCTCTTACAGATTGTGAGGACTTGTGCCGATATGGCGATAGATGAGGCACAAGTGTCGACACCAGCGATGCGTGGATGTGGTAGAATATATACTCGGGGATAGGGTAGAGCCATAGCAATAGCACCAACTTGGGGCAGAGCATAGAGAGTCGATTAGGCTTGTGCTAGATCTATTTCCCTTGAGTCAGTTATTGAGCCTCAACATGATATGATAGAGGAGGAGGTGGGACCAGCCTAGTATCAGCCTATATTTATTTCTACACCAGTCCTTCAGGATATGTTGGTCCGGTTATTGAGAGTTCTAGATGGTTTTGCTCAGACATGTGTACATTTTACTACTTTAGGTAGTTCTCAAAACTGTGAAGAAGGGGCAGACTTAGACCTCCGAGTTTCATACGCCTGGTATTCAACTTGCAGCGATGTCAGCACCGCGTATAGATGAGGTTCAAGCTCCAGATTTTGGTCGTCGTCCTATTAGTGGGACAGCTATGACACGCGATGAGCAGAAGATTTGGGATCACTTTTTGAACATGAAGCCTTTAGAGTTCTTTGGTCAGCCTGAGGAGAATGCATGTGAGTTTATAGTGAGTAGCCATGAGAGGTTGCATACTCTGGATATTGGCAAGACTCATGGAGTAAGTTTTGTGGCCCTTCATCTTAGAGGTGATGAGAAATAGTGGTAGAGGGAATATGTTGATTGTTTGCCTGTAGGGATGCCTCCGTTATTCTTGGGTTCAGTTCTACTACGTGTTTCTTGAGAAGTACGTACCTTTGAGCGTGTATTTGAGCAAGTGAGATGAATTTCAGAGGATTGATTAGGGAAATTCTTCAGTGGCAAAGTATGAGACTCGCTTCCATACCTTATTGCGTTATGCAGCACCGTTGCTTCCTACTGAGGCATAGCGAGTGAGATGTTTTGGTAGAAGGTTGACTATTCTACTCCAGTTGACTACACTATAGTTGGTGGCTTTTAGAGCCTATTTTGAGACTGTTGATAAGCATTCTAGGTTAGTAGAGAATGTGAGAGGCAAGTTTCCTAAGTATGAGCCTGATAAGATGTCTAGGCGCTATGGACATTTTAGTGGTTTTAGTTTTAGTGATCATGGTTATCAAGGGAGATGTCATTAGTCATATCCTAGTTAACCATTTTAGGCATCTCTTTAGATTACCGATGGATTTAGTAGGGGCCAGTCATCGAGGAGTTCTCAGTCTTAGTATTAAGACTATGATAACTCGTTTTCTTTTATATATATTTAGCACCCCTCAGCGGCCAGAGCTTGTAGACTTATGGAGAGGTTGGGCACTTCAGGAGAGATTTCCCCAGGCAGTTTTCGGGTGGCTCTCATACACCTTGGACTCCATCACAGACATCTAGAGGTGGTATTTAGACTAGCCAGGAAGGATCTCAGTCGAGCCGTGGTGGCCATCAACCTGGTCGTGGTGGATCCCAATCGGAGATAGGTGGAGCTCATTCGAGTTGAGGTGGCCAGATGGATACTTATTTCAAGGTAGGGCACACTCATTGATATGCATTCCCTAGTAGGGTAGAGGTTTAGTCATTGGACGCAGTCATTACAGGTATTATCTAAGTCAATCATCGAGTTGCTACTGTGTTTTTGATCTAGGATCTACTTTCTCTTATGTGTTTGCCTATTTTTTTTAACTAAATTGGAGATGTGGTGTGATATTATTTATATTCCTATTCGTATGTCTACACCAGTCAGTGATTCTATGATTGTTGATAGAGTATATTTCATATTTGTACTTACTTTCATGGGTTATGACACTTGGGTAGATCTGGTTATCTTAGATATATTGAATTTTGATGTTATATTAGGGATGGATTGGTTGTCACCATATCCTGCAATTATAGACTGTTATTCCAAGACGATCACGCTAGCTTTGCCTAGCCTTCCGAGGTTTGAGTGGAGAGGAGCTCCCAGCCCTGCTTCTAGGAAAGTGATTTCTTATATTCATGCTAGTAAGTTAGTAGGCCGGGGTTGTTTTTCTTATCTTGCGCATATTCGGGATACTAGTGTGGAGTCCCCTTCCCTTGGTTCTATTGTGGTAGTGAGTGATTTTTAGGTGTCTTCCCTTCAGATTTACCGGGTATGCCGCTAGATAGAGATATTGATCTTGAGTTGGGTACTCAACCCATCTCTATTCCTCTATATCTTATGGCTCCATCTGAATTGAGGGAGTTGAAGGAGCAGCGTTAGCATTTGTTGAGTAAGGGCTTCATTCGACCTAGTGTATCTTCATGGGATGCTCATATCTTGTTCGTGAAGAATAAGAATGGCACTATGTTTGTGTGCATTGATTACAGACAGTTGAATAAGGTCACTATCAGAAACAAGTATCCGATTCCGCGTATTGATGACCTGTTCAACCAGCTTCAGAGTGCTTCTGTGTTTTCAAAGATTTACTTGAGGTCCGGGTATCACCAGCTGAAGATCTGAGCTGAGAATATACCCAAGACGGCTTCTGGACTTGGTATGAGCATTATGAGTTTCTAGTGATGTAATTTTGGCTTACCAATGCCCTCGCAGCGTTCATGGATTTGATGAATAGGATATTCAAGCCGTACTTGGATTCTTTTGTTATTGTGTTTATTTATGACATCCTGATATATTCGAAGAGTCGGGAGGATCATGAGCAGCACCTGAGAGTGGTTCTTGGGATTTTAAATGAGAAGGAGTTGTATGCTAAGTTCTTGAAGTGTGACTTTTGGTTGAGTTCTGTCGCATTTTTGGGGCACGTGGTGTCCAAGAATGGGATTATGGTTGACCCTAAGAAGATAAAGACAGTTAGGGACTGGCTAGGCCAACTTCTATGATAGAGATTCAGAGTTTAGAGGGTCCTGCTAGCTACTATCACTAGTTCATCAAAGTATTCTCTTGTATTTCTTCTCACTTGACGTGTTTGACTCAGAAGGAGGTTCTTTTCTAGTGGTCTGATGAGTGTGAGCAGAGCATCCAAACGCTCAAGACTTTATTGACCACAACCCCAATTTTATCCCTTTCGGTGGAGGAGAAGGACTTTATGGTGTATTGTGATGCTTCTAAGATTAGGTTGGGATGTGTGGTGATGTAGGAGGGTAAGGTGATAGCTAATTCATCGAGGCAGTTGAAGGTGCATGAGAAGAACTATTTTGTTCATGATTTGGAGTTGGTTGCCGTTGTGTTTGCTTTGAAAATTTAGAGGCACTATTTTTATGGTGTCCATTGTGAGTTGTATACTGATCATCGTAGTCTTCAACACGTGTTTAATTATAGGGACTTGAACTCTAGGCAGCGTCGGTGGATGGACATGTTGAAAAATTATGACATGACTATTCTGGATCATCCGGGCAAGGCCAATGTGGTGGAAGATGTTTTGATCCAAAAGACGGTTAGTATGGGGAGTTTAGATTTTTTGGTTATTTCTAAGCGTCCCTTGGCATTAGAGGTCCAGACTCTAGCAAACCATTTTGTGAGGCTTGATCTTTCAAATTCGGGTAGGATTCTGGCTTATATGGAGGCAATGTCGTCTCTTTTAGATCAGATTCGGGCACACCAATATCATAATGTGGGGTTATGCAAGATTCGAGATAAGGTGATGAGTGGAGAGGCCAAGAAGGCCATGATTGATAGTAAGGGTGTTCGAGAGGATCAGAGGTAGAATGTGTGTGCCTCGTGTGGGAGATTTGACTAGATTGATTATGGAGGAGGCCCACAACTCTAGGTATTCGATTCATTCGGGTGCTACTATAATGTACCGTTATTTGAGGCTTCACTACTAGTGGGGGAGGATGGAGAGATACATTATTAATTTTATGTCTCATTGTCATAATTGCCAGCAGGTCAAGTATGTGCTCAAGAGTCCAGGTGGTGTATCTTAGAGGATGCCCATTCTAGAGTGGAAGTGGGGGAGGATTGCTATGGACTTTGTTATGGGATTGCCAAGACTTTGGGCAAGTTTGATATTATCTGGGTCATTGTTGATAGATTGACCAAGTCCGCGCATTTCATTCCAGTTCAGATGACATATAATGCAGAGATGTTGGCTAAGATCTGTATTTGGGAGATTATTCATCTTCATGGGGTTTCTATTTCTATCATCTTGAATTGGGGTACTCAGTTTACTTCACATTTCTGGCGGACTTAGTAGAGAGAGTTAGGTACTCGCATGGACCTCAGTATAAATGTTTCACCCTTAGAACGACGATCAGTCCGAGTGGACTATTCAAGTATTGGAGGACATGTTACATGCCTGTGTGATTGATTTTAGTGGTCATTTGGACAAGCACTTGCCCTTGGCAGAGTTCGCGTACAACAACAACTATCACTCCAGTATCAAAATGGCACCGTTCGAGACATTATATGGTAGGAGGTGTCGATCTCTGATTGGTTGGTTTGATACGTTTGAGGTCCGTCCATGGGGTACTGATTTGTTGAGGGACTTCTTAGAGAGGGTGAGAGTGATTTAGGACAAGCTACTAGAAGCGCATAGCAGGAAGAAGAAGTATGCGGACCGGAAAGTCCAAGATTTAGAATTCATAGTGGCTGACAAGGTTCTTCTGAAGGTTTCACCCATGAAGGGTGTGATGAGATTTAGCAAGAGACGGAAGTTGAGTCCGAGGTATATCTGACCATTTGAGGTTCTTCAAAGAGTGGGCGAGGTCACATATGAGTTGGCTCTGCCACCGAATCTTTCAAGCATTTATCTAGTCTTTCATGTGTCTAAGCTGAAGAAGTATCATGTCGAGGTTTGTGGAAGGCTTTTCTTCTATCTCCGCACCTCTGACAAAGCTTACTCAGAAGGCAGCTAAGTTTTAGTGGTCATATGCGTGTGAGCACATTTTCC
Source organism: Anisodus tanguticus (assembly GCA_034509755.1). Lineage (NCBI taxonomy): Eukaryota > Viridiplantae > Streptophyta > Magnoliopsida > Solanales > Solanaceae > Anisodus > Anisodus tanguticus. The sequence goes on along the minus strand of CM067546.1, from coordinate 20,446,316 downwards.
AAGAGTTGAAGAATAGGCTGACATTCGCACTCGTTTTGGCACTTCCAAAAGGTACTGATGGGTATGTGGTTTATTGTGATGCTTCCAGAGTTGGTCTAGGCCGTGTTCTGATGCATCACGGCAAGGTTATCGTATATGCTTCGAGGAAGTTTAGGAAACTCGAGCTAAACTATCCGACTCATGATCTTGAGTTAGCAGCTGCTATTTTTGACTTGAAGATATGGTGTCACTATTTTTATGGGTTTCATGTTGACCTATTTACATAACATAAGATCTTATAGTACATATTTCGGCAAAAAGAGTTGAATCTAAGGCAAATGAGGTGGCTTGAACTATTAAAAGATTATGATGTTGATATTTCTACCATTCCAGCTAGGCGAATGTTATAGTTGATGCCTTGAGCCGTAAGTCTATGGGAAGTTAGAATCATGTTGAATCCAACAAGTTAGAGATGACCAAAGAGTTGTGTCGACTAGCCAGCCTGAATGTGCAACTACTTGGTACATGTGACAGATGTGTTATGGTTCAGAATACCGCAGAATCATACTTATTAATAAAAGTGAACACAAGGCAATTTGATGACACTGAGTTAGTCAAAATGAATGAGGGAATTGCCCTGCAAAAGAAGCCAATATTGGAGCTTGCAGGAGATGGAGTTCACAGATACCAAAGCTGATTATGTATACCTGATGTTGGAGGGCTCCGAGAGCGGATCATGACTGAAATCCACCAGTCCTAGTATTCTATTTATCCCAAATCAACAAAGATGTATCATGATCTCCGACAGATTTACTGGTGGAATGACATGAAAAGGAACATCAGAGGTTAAGATCGAGCATCAAAGGCCTGGGGCCTTCATTCAGAACATAGAAACTCATACTTGGAAATGGGAGATGATCAATATGGATTTCATTACAGGTTTTCCCCATTCTTATTGGAGGTTTCTCTATTTGGGTTATCGTCGACAGGCTTACAAAGTTGGCCCATTTGTTACCTGTTCGAACAACTTATTCAGGTAAAGACTATGCCAAGTTTTATATCAAGGAGATAGTCTGATTACATGGTGTTCCAGTTTCCATTATATCTGATAGGGGTACTCAGTTTACAGCTAGTTTATGAAAGTCCTTCCAAAGGGGTTTAGGCACACAAGGGAATCTTAGCACATCCTTTCATTTGCAAATGGACGGCCAAGCCGAGCGTACTATCCAGACGCTCGAGGACATGTTGCGAGCTTGTGTATTGGATTATAAGGGTAGTTGGGATGATCATCTACCATTTATCGAGTTTGCTTATAATAAATGTCATGCCCCAAACTAGGGAGTATAGACGGCACTCGATGCCCTGCTGGCCCGAGCGTACCACTCTGATGACCAGTCTCTTGTACAAGTAGAACTTCCAGCCGATAAGGTTGTACTGGGATATATCATAACAACAACACAGGATAAGAGGGATTAACCTAATATATATATATATATATATATATATATATATATAGAGAGAGAGAGAGAGAGAGAAAGAGAGAGAGAACATGACCGACAAGGTCATACATGGACCAAAAAAAGACAACTTAACCGACAAGGCTATACATCAACACTGTACATACCAAAATAAGTTTGTGAGCTTCTACGAGTAACTGAACTGACCTATGGTCGGGATAGGGCCCCGACCTACCCATACTGTACATAACTCTGCAAAACACTCCATATACGACCAGGAAGCTCCGGAAAGATGAAGCTTACTTCCTGACGGCTGAACTCAACAGCTCCTACTAGGTGGCCTAGTAGAGTCTCTATCAGAATCTACATCATGAACACACAGCGCCCCTGGCAAAAGGGTGTTAGTATGGAATAATATACCAAGTAGGTAAAGCATGAATAGCAATAGGAATATATAAGCTGTAAAGAAAGCATAAAAACAATATGAAGAAATTAGTTGTAAAGGAAAGCATAAGCAATTTTGGGGGGGCACATGGGGCGAATAATGAAACTCTGAAACCTAGTACAACCTGTATGGAATATGCCTTTTTTGTATAACTATCCTCATTTTATTGTGAGAGGAGTATAACATGTCACTACTCTAAGGTGTATGTATGGATATGTAATGCAATGTGCACAATGATTTATGCATGTATTGCAGAACGCGCAACCCGATCCATTATATGTATATGTTCTAGAATGTGCAACCCAATCCAATATATGTATATGTTGTGGAACGTGCAACCTGATCCAATATATGTATATGTTGCGGAATGTGCAACCCGATCCAATATATGTATATATTGCAGAACATGCTAATCGATCCAATTTATGATCATGATTGTATGCATGATATCAAATGCCAATGAAAAAATTTCAATACTAGTGGGACTCGGGGATGTGAACAATAGACTATGATAACACCAGCCTTTTGGCCTATTTTGAAACTCATATACTCTTTGACTTTATTCTCAGAATGACTTGTAGTCGACTTGACACTTTCCTCATCAGAATGCTTCTTTTTGAAGTCCTATAATAGGAAACGCCAGTAAGCAACAACAGGGATTACAAGAATAAGGATAATCGATGAATACCCTCGACAAGAAATTTCAAGATACAATAAGATAAGCTTTTGACGTTTCTTTTCGAAAATGATAACTCATTGGATTTCATCTTTGAAAGAAAGATATAGCCTTACATACCTTATCCAAGAAGCTATATGTCGTGCTATAAGCTCTCGTAATTTTCACGACCAATTACCTATAACAAACAAAGGTTCGATATCAACATCTAATCCATATTCAATAAGGAACTTCACTTAGGTATCCTAGCGATCACCTTAACTTAAAAGGTTCTTAGTCTTGTTTAACAAAAGGGGTTTTTATGTAATTTGGCCCCACAATTATCCAAAACATACCCTCTTAGGTTTAAAATACCAACAATTAATTTGTTAACCCATATCAACTCCCAATTCCAACAAAACAACCTACAACTTATCATATCATAACATCATAGGTTTACGGGTTTTGGCTACGAAAATACTTTCACAAATTATCTCAAACTATCAATTAATTGTAATATCAAGTAAAGGAAGGTGAATTATTACCTTCAAGCATCCAAACCCCTTGAAAACAGCAAGTTACACCCATACCTAGGGATTCCAAGATTGTCTTAATATGAGGAAAATGATTTATATAGTTAACATGGGGATTATCACGTAAATCTTACGTGATTTGCTTAGGGATTGACCTTGAATGTTATGGAATTACTAGAGAGGATTTATAGAGTGTTATGATCTGGTTTAGTATGAACAATGAAGTTCCAATCGCAAAACCTGCTTTTAAACCCGACAAAATTTCTCCACCATCATACCTTGATAGTGGGATTGACAGTCTATCAACCATGTTGATGGTCCATCAACCTTGCCATCAACTTTCCCCATGATACTTCAAAATCTCAGAGAATTGTGATGGTCCAGCCTGCACTTTGACGGTTCATCAACTCCGCCGTCAAAATGCACAGTTTTTCAATTTCATCAAAACGTATGTCCTTTGATCCGTTTAGCTTTCAAACACTCTGTAACTTCCATAATCAAGTAATAAACCCTTATTATCCTTTAATATGTCCTTACTCCTCCCCGGGACGTAAGTATCAATCGACGATGCGACGGAATGTGAAACTACAGGGTGTAACATCCTTCCCCCCTTAAGATTAATCGATCGCGAATGTTGAAGATATTCTTAACTCTCAAGGGTTCTAAAAATTTGGCAGAGTTTTCTTTGTAAACAGGACTATCCAAAACCTTTTAAACAAACCACACAGGGCAATATAATCACAAAATAATATCAACTTGGCCCTACACGACCATCTATGTATGCAAGAATCAAAAGGGTTAGCCATAACTCACCTTAACTGTCCTCTGCCATATTTTGAGCTGCACCTTCCATATATGCCTCCACATTAATACCTAAATAAGTCATATGTTTTAGAATTGTCATATAGAGTAGAAATGAGAGAATTGTATCGCATGAACAACGGTATAGACCTGAAGACTTAAATAAGTAAGGGTATTTGGACTTCATATCTTCTTCGGCCTCCCAAGTAATTTCTTCTCTATTGTTATTCCTCCATAGCACTTTAATAGAGGCAATTTATTTGGTTCTCAGCTTTCGAACTCGGCGGTCTATAATAGATACGGGAGTTTCTTCATAGGTAAATTTTTTGGTAATTTGCACATCCTCTACGGGAGTAATACGGGGGGGATCTCCTACACACTTGTGAAACATTGACACGTGGAATACCAGGTTAACTGCTTCCAACTCTGAGGGTAACTGAAACTCATAAGCCACTCTACCTATCCTGCAGATGATCTTATATGGTATGACGTATCTGGGGCTTAGTTTTTCTTTTTTTCCAAACCTCATAACCCCTTTCATAGAAGAAACTTTTAAGAATACCCAATCGTCAACCGCAAACTCTAAGTTGTGGCATCTAATATCTGAATACAATTTCTGCCGACTCTAAGTAGTCATTAAGTACTCTTGAATCAACTTCACCTTCTCTACTGCCTGCTGGACTAATTTGGGGCCTAGTAACTCAGCTTTGCCCACTTCAAACCATCCAACTGGGGATCTACACTTCCACCCATACAATGCATCATAAAAGGCCATTTTTATGTTGGAATGATAGTTGTTGTTGTAAGCGAACTCAATGAGGGGAAAATGATTTTCCCAGCTACCTTTGAAATCCAATACACAATCCTGTAGCATGTCCTCAAGTGTTTGGATCATGTGCTTAGCTTGACTATCAGTGTGTGGGTGAAAATTTGTGCAAAGGTTCGCTTGGGTTCTTAGACCTTTTTGAAATGATTTCCAAAACTGAGTCGAAAATTGAGCACCCCTGTGGATATTATAGAGATTGGAACACCATGCAATCAAACTATTTCTTTAATATACAGCTTGGCGTAATCCTCTACCGAGAAAGTAGTATGAACAAGTAGAAAATGGGCTGACTTCATAAGCCTGTCGACAATAACCCAAATGGAATCAAACTTCTGATAAGAACGGGGTAGACCAGTGATGAAATCCATATTAATCATTTCATATTTCCAAGTAGGGATTTCAATATGCTGCAGCAAACCTCTAGGCTTCTAATGCTCGATCTTAATTTGTTGATAATTTAGGCATTGAGCCATAAATGTTGCAATGTATTTCTTCATATCATTCCACCTGTAACCATGTCTAAGGTCATGGTACATCTTCGTCGATGCAGGATGAATGGAATATCTATACTGGTGGATCTTGGCCATAATTTTCTCTTGAAGTCCTCCTACATTTGGTACACATAGTCGGCCTTGATATCTAAGGACTTTGTCTCTCGTAATCTCCAATATCGGCTTCTTCTATAGAGGAATTCCTTCTTTCATTCAGACCAACTCGGGGTCCTCAAACTGTCTTGCCTTCACCTTGGCTATTAAGGATGATTCTGCAGTATTCTGCACTACCGCTCCTCCGTCATCCGTGTCTAAGAGTCATATATTTAAACTGTCTAATCGATGTAATTCTTTGGTCATTTCTAGCTTATTAGATTCAATACCATCCAAACTTTCCATAGACTTACAACTCAAGGCATCAGCTACGACATTCACCTTACCAGGGTGTTATAAAATATCGACATCATATTCCTTTAATAGTTCCATGCACCTTCTTTTACTTACATGTAGCTCCTTCTGATGAAAGATATATTGTAAACTCTTATGGTCCGTGAATATGTCAACGTGGACTCCATATAAATAATGACACCACATCTTTATGGCAAAGATTATCGTTGCAAACTCGAGATAGTGAGTCGGATAATTCACCTTGTGATTTATTAATTTTCTTGAAGTGTATGCTATAACCTTTCCATGTTGCATCAGAACATATCCTAGGCCTACTGTAGAAGCATCGCAATAAACCATATACCCATCGGTACCTTCGGTAAGTTCTAACACAGGTGCGGATGTCAACCTGTCCTTCAGTTCTTGAAAACTACGCTCGCACGGATCTGACCACATAAACTTAGCTTCTTTATGAGTGAGCTTGGTCATAGGTGTGGAGATAGAATAAAAACCTTCCACAAATATCCGATAATATCCTTCTAAACCCAAGAAGTTACGTACTTCGGTAGGAGTCGTAAGCCTCGACCAATTCCATACGGCTTCAATCTTCTGGGTGTCCACCTTGATACCTTCTAAGGAAACAATATGGCCCAAAAAGGTAACAGAGTAACCAAAACTCGCATTTAGAAAATTTAGCATATAACTTACGGTCTTACAGCATCTGTAATACCACTTAGAGATGGTCTGCATTGTCTGCCTCAGTCCATGAGTACACCAAAATATAATCAACAAACACGATCATGAAGATGTCCAAGAATGGCTTAAAGACACGATTCATTAGGTCCATAAAGGGTGTTGGCGCATTAGTGAGTCCAAAAGACATCAGCGAAATTCAAAACGGCCATACCTAGTCCGAAAGGCGGTCTTCAGAATATCTTTCTCATTTACCCTCAACTGGTGGTATCCCAATCTTTAGTCAATATTCAAGAAATACTTAGCGCCCTTTAATTGGTCGAACAAATCATCGATCCTCAGAAGTGGATACTTATTCTTGATAGTAACTTTGTTTAGCTACCTATAGTCGATGCACATCCTTAAGGAAACATCTTTCTTGCAAATAAATAATAATGGTGCACCTTATGGCGAACTGCTTGGTCTAATGAAACCCTTTTCCAATAACTCTTTTAACTGTCCCTTCAACTCCCTCAACTCGGATGGATACATTCGATAAGGAGGGATAGACATCGGCTGCTTATTTGGGAGTACATCAATAGTGAACTCAATCTCCCGCTCTGGAGGGATGCCTGGAGGCTCATCCGGAAACACATCAGGAAATTCATTGACTACTGAGACAGACTGAAGGGTTGGAGGTTCTGTATGTGTACCTGACCTGAACCAAATGATATATATAACCATTGGAAATTATCTTTCTTGTATTCATGTAGGAAATAAACCTATCTTTAGGCGTAGCTGCATTGCCTTTCCATTCAAGGGTCAGCTCGCCTGGAAAATTGAACTTGAGAATATTTGTCCCATAATCAACATTTGCATAGCAAGAAGCCTACCAATCTATGCCCATAATAACATCAAACTCTACCATAGGTAAATCGGCCAAATTGGCCAAAGTAGGGGGATTACAAACCATTACGGTACAATCCTTGTAAATCTGTCTTGCTATAATCAACTCACCAATCAGTGTAGCAACTTCATATGGCTTAGATAACAGATCTGGTTTAAACCCAAATTTGATGGCAATAAAGGGCGTAATGTAGGATAAATTTGAGGCTGGATCTAACAATGCATAGACATCATAGGAGAAAATGGATAATATACTTGTGATGACATCTGGAGATGACTTCAAATCCTGATGGCCAGATAAGGCATAGATGTGATTCTGAGAACCGCCTGAATTAGAGGTTCCTCATCAGCCTCTACCTCTACTTGCTGAGGTCTAGGTCCCACCACTATGTGGACATACACTCGATGAAAATGTTGTTGTCGATCTCATCGGCTGAGCTGCATTATATCTCCCCCTATTTGGATATTGGCGCATGTAATGACTAGATTCACCGCACGTATAACACATGTCAGCACCCTGATGGCACTATCATGAATGTCTCTGACCATATTGGCCACAAGACAGTAATGGTGGTTTCAGCTAGCCCAAACTCCTTTACTCCTAAAAACCTGAAGCTCTCGAACTCTGACATGTCCCAAACTGGGCACTCCTGTCATATCTAGGCCCTTGAAACTGAGATGGAACACTACTAACAAACTGAGGCGGACGTCTAAAAAAATGTTGCTTGGAGTAACCCGATGCTTCTCCAAATGACCCAACTGACCTAGCCCTCTTGGTCAATTCTCTTTCTACACTTCTATCCTCTCGAAGCTGCCGCTTGTGGTCTTTAATCCCCTGAGCATATGCCTGGATTCTTGAAATATCCATATCTCTGTTCAGCGAGGCTGTAGTATATTCTCCAATCAAGTGCGAATACAAGCCCGCTACAAACCGATGAATTTTAGCTCTCATGGTATACACGATGTTTGGATCATATCTAGCCACCGAGTCAAACTGCATACTATATTCCCTTAAACTCTTCCCCTTCTGCTTGAGGTTTAACAATTTCTCCACTTTAGCATCTCATACTTCCAATGGAAAATAGTGATCCAAGAAAGCTTTTATAAACTCCTCCTACACAGCTGGAGGTGCATATGGTCCTCGAGACCGCTCCCAAGCCTCATACCATAGAACAACTATATAACGTAACCTGAAAGAGGCCTACTTTATTGCCTCCATCTTCGAAGAATGCATTACTCGCAATACCCGTAACATCTAATCAATAAAATCTTAGAGGTCCACATTTGGATCAGTCCCAGTGAATACTGACGGACTCAACTTGAGAAATTCATGAGTCCTAGAACTTCCAACAGCATCAAAAGACCCAGAACCTGTAGAATCCCTTATCTAACGTTGTTGGTTGGCTACTAGTTGTGTCAATAAATGTACAACATTTACCACTCCTTGTTCAGAAGACTCGGGTAGAGGAACTAGAGAAACCAGATTCTGTGGAACTAGAGGAACGATGTCTTGAGGAGGTACTGCACATCCTCTAATCTTCTCCTAAGGGGGTGGAACTGTTGATATGTGAGAGTGCGACTCTCCCTAAGCTTCAACCCTATCAATTTGGTTGGGCAGGGCATTACTAGTACCTTCACCTCTATCAGCACCGGCTTGATTACTACTAGTAGTTCATATAGTAACTAGCGTAATTATTACTGAAAAGGGAATTAGAGAATGAATTAGACTCATAGCCATGTAACTCAACTCTATATCACGATCTAGAAAGTGAAAGAATAGCAACTATCCTTAAATGCCCCACATCCTCCTATTTATAAGTGTGGTGCACAACATACCAATAAACAAGACTCTACTAGACATAACTCACAAACTCCCTAGGAATGACCTGCTCTGATACCAAGTTTGTCACGCCCTAAACTAGGTGGTGTGGCTGGCACCCGGTGCCCTGCTGGCCTGAGCGTATCACTCTGATGACCAGTCTCCTATACAAGTAGAACTTTCGGCCAACAAGGCTATACAGGGATATATCATAACAACAACACTAGATAAGAGGGATTAACCTAACATATATATATACAACAGAACCGACAAGGTCACAACATGGCCTAATAAAATACAAGTTAGCCGACAAGGATATACATTAACACTATATATACCAAAATAAGTTTGTGAGATTCTACGAGTAACTGAACTAACATATGGCTGGGGCAGGGCCACTACCTACCCATACTGTACATTACTCTGCAAAACACTCCATATATGACCAGGAAGCTCCATAAGTCTAAGCTTACTTATTGACGGCTGAAATCAACAGCTCCTACTAAGGTGGCCTAGTAGAGTCTCTATCAGAATCTGTGGCATAAACACACAGAGCCCCTGGTAAAAGGGATGTCAGTACATACTAATGTACCGAGTAGGTAAAGCATAAAAAGCAATAGGAATCTATAAGCTGTAAAGAAATCATAAAAGCAATATGAAGAAATTAGTTGTAAATGAAAGCATAAGGAATTTGGGGGCACATAGGGCGAATAATGAAACTCTGAAACCTAGTGAAACTTGTATGGAATATGCCTTTTCTATATAATTGTTCTTGTATTATTTTGTGAGGTGTATAACATGCAACTACTCTTAGGTGTATGTATAGATATATAATGCAATGTGCACAGTGATTTATGCATGTGTTGCAGAACGTGCAACCCGATCCATTAAATGTATATGTTATGAAATGTGAAAGCCGATCCAATATATGTATATATTGTGGAATGTGCAACCCGATCAAATATATGTATATCTTGCAGAATGTGTAACTCGATCCAATATATGAATATGTTGAGGAATGTAAAACCCGATCCAATATATGATCATGATTTTTATGAATGATATCAAATGCCAATGAAAACATATTAATACTAATGGGACTCAGGGATGTGAACAACATACTATGATAACACCGGCATTTTGGCCTATTTTTAAACTCATATACTCTTTGACTTTATTCTCAAAATGACTTTTAGTCGACATGACACTTTCCTCATTATAATACTTTTTTTGAAGTCCTTTAATAGGAAATGCTAGTAACCAACAACAGGGATTACGATAATAAGGATAATTGATTAATACCCTGGACAAGAGATTTCATGATACAATAAAATAAATCTTTTGGTGTTTCTTTCTGAAAACGATAATCATTGGATTTCATGCTTTGAAAGAAAGGGATATCCTTACATACCTTATCCACGAAGCTATACCTCATGCTATAAGCTCTCGTACTCTTCACGACTGATTATCTTTAACAAACAAAGGGTCGATATCAACATCTAATTCATATTCAATAAGGAACTTCACTTAAGTATCCTAGCGATCACCTTAACTTAAAAGGTTCTTAGTCTTGTTTTACAAAAGGGACATTTATGTAATTTATTCCCATGATTCTCCGAAACATACCCGCTTAGGTTTACAATACCAACAATCAATTTGTTAACCAATTCCAATAAAACAGCCCATAACTTATCATATCATAACTTCGTAGGTTTACGGGTTTCGACTACGAAAATCCTTTCACAACCTATCCCAAACTATCAATTAATTGTCATATCAAGTAAAGGAAGATGAATTCTTACCTTCAAGCATCTAAAACCTTTGAAAACATCAAGTTACACCCACACCTAGGGTTTCCTAGATCGCCTTAATATGAGGAAGATGTTCTCTATGGTTAACGCGGGGATTATTATGTAAACCTTATGTAATATGCTTAAGGATTTACCTTGAATGTTATGGAATCACTAGAGAGGATTTATAGAGTGTTATGATCTGTTTTAGAGTGAATAATGAAGTTCCAATCACAAAACCCACTTTTAAACCCGACAAAATTTCACCACCGTCGTACTTGGACAGTGGGATTGACAGTCCCTCAACCATGTTGACGGTCCATCAACCTTGACGTCAACTTGAATTCTCAGACTTCAAAATCTTAGAGAATTTTGACGGTCCAGCCTGCACTTTGACGGTCCATCAACTCCGCCATCAAAATGCACAGTTTTCCAATTTCGTCAAAACGTATTTCCTTTGATCCATTTAGCTTACAAACACTCTGGAACTTTCATAATCAAATCATAAAGCATTATTATCCTTTCATAAGGCCTTACTCCTCCCCGGTACATAAGTATGAATCGACGATGTGAGGGAATGCAAAACTACAGGGTGTAACAATAACTGCTATTGCTCTAGCATAATGATGGCCCCGAATGAAGCCTTGTATGGATGGAAGTATATATCTATGATTGTTTGGTTTAAAGTGGGTGAAGCTAAATTTCTAAGCTCCGACTTGGTTTAGCAAGTTGTGGAGAAAGTGAAGTTAATCCAAAAATGCTTATTGACTGCTCAGAGTTGGCAGAAATCATATTCAGATGTTTGACGTCGAGATCTAGAGTTCACAGTTAGCGATTGGGTATTTCTAAAGGTTTCTCCTATGAAAGGCATTATGTGATTCAGCAAGAAGGGAAAACTCAATCTCAAGTACGTTAGACCATATAAAATCTTTTGGAAGGTAGGCCAGGTATCCTACAAGCTTGAATTACCTCCATGGTTAGAAGCAGTCCATTTGGTGTTTCACGTATTGATGTTATGCAAATACATAGGATATCCCTCCCGTATTACTCCCGTAGAGAATTTCTAGATTACCGAGAGCATGTCTTCTGAGGAGGTTCCAATTTCTATTTTAGATCATCAAATTCAGAAACTGAGAACTAAGGAGATTGCTTCCATAAAAGGTTTATGGAAGAATAAAAACATGGAAGAAATGACTTGGGAGGCCAAGGAAGTCTTGGGATCCCATGTTATGCATAGGTTCATATTGACATCGTATGATTACATTTCCTTACTCTTATGCTATAGTAGACTTATTCTATGTACCTTGTTTAGGTGATAACAATAATCAGGGCAGAATAGATGCAGATCAGACTTCAAATAAAGGTGTATAAGGTGTGTTATGGTTAATTCTTTATATCTATTGATGGGTTGATGGTCGTGTGAGGCCAATAATATATTATATGGCCCTGTGTGGCACTTGTTTTGGTTTCTGACTGCTTGGCAGGTTTTGGAATAGTCCTATTTATAGAGGAAACTCTACCAAAATTTTATTAAAACTTGAGAGTTAAAAATCCTCAGTTACATCCCTCAACATTCGAGGACGAATGTTCTAAAAGGGGGAAGGATGTTACACCTCATAGTTCTATATGTAATCGAGAGTATAGTTAGTCGACTTGAGTTTCAGAAACACAAGACCCTTCTCGAGGGCCACCTATGACTTACATGTATGTTAAGAAGGTTTACGGAAGGTTATAGGTCAATTGGATTGAAGGAAACATATTTTGACAAAGTTTGACGAAGATTGGATGATATGCTAAGCGTTTCGTGTTGGGGAAGCCAATCCGCCTAGCGGATCAGGCCACAGATTGAAGCCTCTATTTCACCACCACACTACCACCATCCGTAGTGGGAAATGCAGCCACATATGGGGATTTGCGCAGCAGATACTACTGCAGAAGTGAGGCGATGGGAGGTGTTATTTAAGGCTAAGAGCGATGGTTCATTTGTGTTATGTCATTTTTTACCTAGACATCCCTAGAATGCTCCCAAATACTCTCCAAAATCCATCCTATCATTTAAGAACATTTCCTTGAGCATATGAAGTGAATTCTTCATTGGGAGATCAAGATTCACTCAGAAATCCCTTTAGTTGATGGTTGAAGGTGAAGACTTCTTGAAGCTTGGAAGAGGACTTGTTGTGAAGGGTGTCTTGGCTACTTAAGGTAAAGTTTTGCTACCCTTAAATGTTCTCTATCTTTTCTTAGCATAGCTAGTTGGATTGTTAAAGATAACTTGTGAGATTAAGTTAAACTACATGAAAGAGTTGTTACTTGGATTGTTCTTCATTAGATCTTGAGATGTATATGACTAGAGATTGTAAGGTGTAATAGTTGAGAATTGCGGTGTGTATGGTTGTGATCTTGTATATATTGTTGTTGGTGAAGGGGATTAATAGTATTTTGAATTCCGTGAAAACAAAGCAAGAGAAGTATGCCTTCTATGTGTTCGACAATACGTCATAGTTATTCAATTCTAAGTTTATTGATCCTATCTTTACCCGAACCATCTATGTTGGGTAGATAATAGAAAAAGCGTACGGGTGGTTCGTGGAACATTGTTAGCTATGCGATGCAAGTATGTAAGGATAACCTTTATTTCAAAGCATGAATTCTAGAAATATATATCATTTTTCAAAAGAATCATTAAACAAAGTGTACTAAATATATGTATATATGTCCCTTGTTGGCAGTACTTTTCATATTGAATCTCTACCTTGTTTATCTTGCCTTGTCTGTTGCATTATTCAGTTTCTTATCCCTCTCCAATAGAGTATTCAGAAAACATGAGTTTATATACTGACTAAATGTCATTCTCAAAGTAAAGAAAAGAGGCGTATAAGTTATAGAAAGTCAATGACACTACTAATATAGTATATTATACACACCACTAAATGAATATCGATTGGATAGTTATATATGCACATACATACACGGGCAATAATCGAAGGACAGTTCTATGTAAACACACAACCCGGGCTATAACTAGAGGGCATATTATATAGTATAGAATATGTATGAGAGTCACATAATAGTTTTAGAGTTTCATAGTTTTCCCTGAGTGGCACGCATGTTATCAGGTCATCAGGTTACTTCTTATATCCTGCTTTATAGTTTATGCTTTACGATTGCTATTCATTATTTACATACCGGTATATTTCATTTGTACTAATATCCCTATTGCTAGGGGCGCTACATTTCATATTGTAGGTTCAGATAGAGGCCCTGATAGACCTCTCCAGTAGAAGTTTTTGAGTCTCAGTTGTTGGTTGGTAAGCTTCGCCTCTTTTGGAGCTTTCTAGTCAGGTGTTGAGGTTATATCATATGTATATATGTACATAATGGGTTGGTCAGGGCCCTATCCCGACCATATGATAGTTCAGTTACTCATAGAGGCTCGTAGACTTGGTCAGTCTATTTAGTAGTGATGTATGGCCTTGTCATCCTGGTTATTATATTGCTAACTTGTGTTACGGCCTTGCCGGTCCTATTTATATATATATATATGTATATATATATATATATGTTTGGGTTGATCTTCCATCTTTCAATTTCAGAGGTTTGGATCTCATTCTAGTTGTACTGATTATGGCCTTGTCGGCCCCTCTATTGTATTGATTGTATTGCTATTTAATTTACATCCTTGTCAGCCAAAAGTTCTTTATGTTCAGGAGTATTGGTTTCAGAGTGGTATGCTCGGGCAAGTGAGGAATCAGGTATCGGTCGCACCCCTAGTTTGGGTGTGACACGTGGTGCATAAATCCATTTAAGTTAGTATGACTGTTATTATCTTGGGATATGTTATCCATGTTTGGTAGATTCTTTAATTATAACTTGTCATGCATTTATCACTCTATATCTCATCTAAATTATGGAAAAAGAACTTGTTTTGCTAAATTGATTTGATGTTATGCTTTTGCATGGTGTATACATATCCATTTCATATATTTATGATATTATTAACATTTGATTGATGAGGTACAGAAAATGGACCTTGAAGGTCGGTTATTTGAATATGGTGCATGGTAAAAGTGATGATGATGATATTACAGCCACAGAGCTGGGACCTGATGGAAAATGATTATGGGTTGGTATATGGACCTCATGAGTCCCCCATGGGTCACGTGAAACCTACTGCAGGAGCGTGTGTATACCAGGTGCATATGGCCATTGCATAGCATACATATCACTTGCATTGCATGTCATTTATACTTGTTGATGTGAACTTTATGTCATATGTGCTCGATTGATGTAAAGATGCAAACTTTATGTTTTTTCTTTCCTAAAATTAAAAAAGATAGGATCTATATGGCTTCTTAACGTAACCGATGAAAATATGGAACCTTGGTGGGTTTAGATGTCCTAATTTGGTATAGGCTGGATCTTTGTGGTTACACTTGGCTTGCTTTAGTAAAGATTGAAACTTTATGATAATTCTCGACAACATTGATGATCTTTGTGGTTGACTTAGTCGTAGAATCCTATTTACAAGGTTAAAAGCTTTTGAACTATTTATATCTTAACTAACTAAGCAAATAGAGAAGTATCAGAAAGTTCCAACCCTCACTATTACTATAGTTAGGATCGGTCAATGATGTTGTTGAGTACACGTGTTTCACGTACTTACTCTACACTTGTTGCACCTTTTGTGTGCAGGTACATATCTGAGCGCAAGTGGAGCGTAGTAGCTGATAGCTTAGAGAGTTGACTTGAAGTCCAGGGTGAGTTGTCAATGCCTTCCCAGCACTTGATTCCCTTCTATCCCTTTTATTTATGTCTTCGTTATTTTAGACAACATTATATTAAATATTCATACATTGTACTAGTATTTAGAAAGCTCTTGTAATTCTGACTTTCAGGTTTTGGGGAGTTGACTTAGACTTCATGTATTAAGTTATTAAGAACTTGTCAGTACGTTGTGTGTTTCTTACTTTTCCGCACTTTTATTTATGTTTATTGCCCTGTATATTTGGGGTTCGCCTACGGGTTCAAGGTAGGTGCCCTCACTGCACAAATAGAATTTTAGATCGTGACAATAAATTCAGTAGCTACGTTTTGTAATTTTTTTAAACTATAGCTACATTTTTTTAAATACATTGTAAATATTTGCCACGTCGTGTAATAAAATTCATATGTTTCGAAAATCTTATACAAATATATTTGGATAGTGTTTCATTTTACAAGGTGATAAAATATGAGGTAATTTTTTGTAGTTGAGTACACTAAAATAGAATGCTAAACGACAAATTAAAGTAAAAAATATAAAGTTTCTTATTAGTTCAATTTATAATAACATACATATACTCCCTCCGTTTTAATTTATGTGAACTTTTTCGGAGTACGAGGGTCAAACTTTATAACTTTGACCTTAAATTTTGATATAGATTTTTCAAGTTTGTAAAATAAAATTTATATATTTAGAAACTACATTAAAAGTACTATAAGTCATGATAATTTATAATTCAAATAATTTAGAAAAAATGTAAGGAAAATGTGGTCAAAGAACCACCCGTAGACTCCCCAAATAGTAAAGAGTTCACATAAATTGAAATGGAGGGAGTATTATTTTTATTCTGTTATCATGTTGAGATACTAAGTGCCAAATTTTTGTAATTAATTCAATTGATAATAGTTTCAATTTATTTAATTCAAATTTTTCATGAAACGTTGTTGATCTTAAGTAAGAATTTATTAAATTTTAAAAACTTGTTCCAGCAAAGGAAATTATTAAAATATTATTTTATAATCAATATAGACATTTGAAAATAAATAAAGTTTTTTCATTTAATTGACTATATTAAATAGAGTAACTCAATTTTTTGACTTGCACAATTCTCTAGTCATTTTTCAATCCAAATTTGTAGTACGTCGCGATCTAAGACCTTTCATCCCAATAAAAATTGTACTTCCACTCTGTTTAATCTTTCCAAATTAAACAACATTAGTGATCGGTGATATATTTTTTATGGCTTTTTGTTGTGATTTGGTAGACTCAAAACAGTTGACTTATGTTTCATATAAGGTTTCAAATGTCTGCAGGACCAAAATTTGGAAGTCACGTAGTCATGCTCATCTTGGATATCTTGAACAAGGTGATTAATACATACTAAAACTTGCACAAATTCAGAACCAACCATTTGGTAAAAAAAAAAAGCTTCACCTGCTATTGACTTAGTAACCAAGGTTAGAGAAATGCATCATATACTATTTTAGTGATGGAAAACAATTACTGAAGATGGACAATTTGCAGAAGCCAGCAATATAATGTCAAAGATATGCAGACTAACCAGTAATTTTGAAGGAGAAATAGATGGTCTCAAAGTTTGAAAATTGGCCCTAGTTTGCTAGATCTCAACACTCAGACTATTTTTCAACTAGGGAGACTTAATTTTGGCTCTTTCCATTTGCTAACATCACATTCTAATTAGTCATCAAAGCATGTAAACCAGTAGAATGAGGCTCTAAAATAACATCACAGAACCAATATCAAACTCTTCAATTAGGAGTCACCAGAAACTATGTTTATCGGCTCAATGGTTTCATTGAACTACTCCTAAATTCTGTTTTTACCTCATTTAGTTTTCCATACACCGAAACAGTAAAAGTATTGTAACTGAGCTGACTCTTCTCTTCAGCATGTGGCTGGACAAGTGATGTCCAGTGAGGAGCATAAATTGTTTGATAGGTTCACCAAGATGTTCCATCTCTGGTTCTACAGTACTCCCGAGGAGGCGTATGAGTTTATTGTTTGTTTTCATGAGAGGCTTCACAAGTTGGGAGTGGTGGAGTTGCACGGAATTGACTATGTTGCTTTTCAGTTGGTTGGGGATGCCAAGCAATGGTAGAGGTATTATATGGGGTGTCGACCAGCTGGGTTGCCATCCTTGATTTCGACTTAGTTTTATCACGTATTCCTAGAGAGGTATGTTCCTTGTACTTTGAGAAAGAGGAGGAAGGATGAGTTTTCAGCCTTGGAGCAGAGGTGTTCATCCTTCACACAGTATGAGCCCAGATTCCTTGAGTTGGCCCGTTATGCAGTGTCGTTGCTCCTCACTGAGGATGAGATGGTGAGCTGGTTTATGAAGGTCTTGATCCTTCCACTTCGATTGGCGACATTACAGGTTGTAGCTTCTAGGGCTTCATTTCAGGCAGTGGTAGAACATGCCAAGGAGGTTGAGTCAGTGAGGGGCCAGGCGCATGGCGGAGGTGGTGAGAAGAGGGTCCGCCGATTTAGTAGCTTTTGTGGTTCTCATAGAGGTGGGGGACACTATGACAGAGGTCATTATCATCATTCCAGTCGCCGCATACAGTCAGCACTTCAGACTTCAGCTCGTGGTTCTTCAAGGAACAATGGGTGCAGTTTTGGGCAGACTTCCTGAGGTTCTTATTCTCAATTTTCGGATCGTGGTATGTATTGCAATTCTTCAGTGACAATTCAGCATCCCATGTCGGGCAGGACTTGCTATGAGTGTGGGGACCCAGGGCATTTCGTAAGAGAGTACCCTAGGCTTAGATAGAGTGGAGCACAATAGAGCTTCCGATCTCCAGAATCTAGGCCCCAACACCGCCATCTAGATGAGGCGAGTATTCTGGTAGAGGAGGTTCACACTCTGGCAGAGGTGGTCACCATGCGGGTAGGGGCAATTCTCAGTCAGTGAGGGGTGGATCTCAAGAGGCACACAGTCCAAAGAAAGACGTGCCCATTGCTATGCTTTTCCTAGTAGGCTAGAGGCTGAGGGATGCTGCCATTACATGTATTATTTCGATTTGTCATCGGTCAACTTCAATCTTATTTGATCCGGGCTCTACTTTCTCTTATGTGTCTGCTTATTTCTCTATGGGTCTGGATATGCTATGTGATTTACTTGATGTGCCTATTTGTGTCTCTACTCTTATTGGTAATTCTGTGGTAGTGGATCGAGTCTATAGTTCTTGTATGGTTACTTTTATAAGGTATGACACTTGGATGGATTTGGTTATTTTGAATATAGTGGATTTCAATATTATACTGGGTATGTACTGGTTGTATCCGTATCATGCGATTTCAGATTTTCATGCTAACACAATCACCTTGGCTATGCTGGGTATTTCGAGTTTAGAGTGGAAGGGTACTCCTAGCCCTGCTCCTAAGAAGATTATATCGTTCATTCAAGCTAAAAAGTTGGTGAATAAGGGATGTTTGTCTTATTTGGATCATATTCGAAATACTAGCATGGATACTTGCTCATTTGAGTCGGTGTTGGTGGTGAGAGAATTTTCGAATGTATTTCTGACAGATTTTCCTGGTATGCCACCGGATTAGGATATTCATTTCTTATTGATTTGGAGCCAGGTACTCGGTCTATTTCTATTCTGTCGTATCAGATAGCGGCAATGGAGTTGAGAGAGTTGAAGGAACAACTGCAAGACTTGTTGAGCAAGGGATTTATCAGGCCCAGTGTTTCTTCTTGGGGTGCGCCCATTTTGTTCGTGAAGAATAAAGATGGATCTATACGGATGTGTATTGATTATCGACATTTGAACAAGGTTAAAATCAAGAACAAGTATCTGATGCCCCGCATTGATGACTTGTTTGTTCAGCTTCAGGGTGCATCGGTCTTCTCTAAGATCGATTTGAGGCCAGGTTATCATCTATTGAACATTAGAGTGGAAGATATTCCGAAGATAGCTTTCAGGACCCGCTATGGCCATTATGAATTTTTGGTTATGTCTTTTGTGTTTACCAATTCCCTTGCAGCTTTTATGGATCTAATGAATGAGATTTTCAAGCCCTATTTGGATTCCTTACTCATTTTCTTTATCGATGAAAACTTGGTCTATTCTCGTAGGAGGGAAGATCATGAGAAGTATTTGAGGATCATACTTCTGTTATTAGAGGAGAAGCAATTGTATACCAAGTTTTCTACGTATGAGTTTTGACTCAGTTCGGTGACATTTTTGGGGCATGTGGTGCCTAAGGATGGCATTATGGTAGATCCTAAGAAGATCAAGACAATTTGAGATTGGGCTAAGCCTACTTCGGTTACTAAGATTCGGAGCTTCGTAGGTCTCGTAAGTTACTATCAGTGGTTCATGACGGATTTTTCATCTATTGCTTCCTATTTGACCAGGTTGAGTTAGAAGAAGTGCCTTTTCAGTAGTTGGATGAGTGCGAGGAGATCTTCCAAAAACTCAAGTCTTTATTCACCTCAGCCCGATTTTGGCTTTACCAGAGGAAGGAAAGGACTTTGCCTTCTATTGTGATGCTTTGTGTAGTGGTCTAGGGTGTATGTTGATGCAAGAAGGCAAGGTGATTGCTTATGTTTCGAGGCAGTTGAAGGTGCATGAGAAAAACTACCCCATTTATGACTTGGAGTTAGCAGCGGTAGTATTTGCTTTAAAGATTTGGAAGCATTACTTGTATAGGGTCCATTGTGAGGTATTCACGGACCATCGTAGTCTTCAGCATGTGTTCAATCAGTGGAATTTGAATTCAAGGATGCGTAGATGGATGTAGTTGCTCAAGGATTATGAAATTACCATTCTTTATCATTCGGGCAAGGCTAATGTGGTAGTGGATGCCTTGAGCCGAAAGGCAGCGAGTATGGGTAGCTTGGCGCGTTTGATCGTGGAGGAGCGTCCATTGGCTATGGAGGTTCAGTCTTGGGAAATAGTTTGGTGAGACTTGATATTTTAGAACCGGTCAAGGTTATAGCTTGTGTTGAAGCGAGGTCGTCGCTTTTGGAGTAAATTAAGACCCAACAGTTTGAGGATGCAAAATTGTGCAAGATTCAGGATAAGGTGTTGAAGGGGAAGGCTAGAGAGGCGATTCTTGATGATGTGGGAGTTTTGAGTATTAAAGGACGAGTTTTTGTTCCTCGTGTCGGTGGTTTGACTAGATTGATTATGGATGAGGCTCACGGCTCAAGGTATTCCATCTATCTTAGTGCTACGAAGATGTATTGTGATTTGAGGCAGTATTATTGGTGGTGTCGGATGAAGACAAATATAGTGGAGTTTCTATCTTAGTGTTTGAATTGTCAACATGTTAAGTATGAACATCGTAAACCAGGGGGTATGACTTAAAGGATACTTATACTTTAGTGGAAATGTGAGCGGATTGCTCTGGACTTTGTTGTTGAATACTTTTGGCAATTTTGACGCTATTTGGGTTATCATGGACATATTGACTAAATCCGCATACTTCATTCCGATTCAAACAACCTACAATTCGGAGAAGTTTGCAAAGATATACATCTGATATATTATGCGGATGCATATAGTGCTCACCTCTATTATTTAATGGAACTCGGTATTGTTTGATCAAAATATGGCGTTCGAGGAAGAGCATGTAACCATTTTAGATAGGCATGTTAGGAAGTTGAGATCCAAGGATATTGCTTCAGTGAAGGTGCAATGGAAGCACCATCCGTTCGAAAAGGCCACTTGGGAGACCGAAGCGGATATGCAAAGTAGATATCCTCCGTTGTTCGTCAAGTCAGGTATTTTTCCCACCCTTTCCATTTTTTCTCGAGGATGAGTGATTGTTTGTTTGGTATCTGATGTAATGACTCATTTGATCATTTAGCCCTTTTTGACCTATTATCCCTAAATTATTCATTTTGTGACCTTATTTTGGTATCAATAGCTTGCGCAGAGGTGGCTCGCTTTTCGAGGTAAATTGGATTCATTTTGGAAAGAAAATCCTAAGTTAGAGGTTTCTTGAGTTCTAAAATGGAAAGTTTTGACTAAAAGTTGACTTTCTGGTAAACGTGTTTGTATTCAAGTTTCATCGATTCCAATAGGTTCAAAATGTCATTTATGGCTTAGTCGAGTCTTTGGTTCGAGTCTTGAAGCATTGGGGTGCATTTTGGGTACTTGGTTGTCTAGGTTGGAAAATTAAGAAAGTTAAGAGGATTTTGTGGAAAAATGCATCATAACGATATCGGATCAATATTTTGAGTATGAGCAGGTTCAGCGTCGTTTATACCCAAGTTTCATGTTTGGTTTATGTCCATAGGGCCCTGGATGAGTTTCGGGGGTTGGTTTGAAATGTTGAGCCTTTTTAGAGTTGCTAGCTTCTGGTGCTTTGCACCTGCGCATAAGAGAGCGCACCTGCGACACTGTACCTGCACATTGTGGGCTGCAGGTGCGAGATTTGGGCTTGGGGCAGTGCACCTATGGAATTTGGGTTGTAGGAGCGACATCACACTTGCTGGGGGATGTCCACACCTGCAGACTGGGGCGATTTAGTGGGGGCTCGCATCTGCGAGTTTCCTTGCGCATATGCAACCTTGCAGATGCAAGATTTGGGCCGCACCTGCAAGGATCGCTTGTTAGAGATCAATAACTTCACAAAATCGATCTTAGACTCTATTTTTCATATTTTGAGTTAGAGAGCTCAGCTAGGAGAGATTTTGTAGAGAATTTTCTCATCTAAGCTTGGGGGTAAGATCTTAACCTAAATTTTTCATTTACTATGTATTCATTACATTGTTTAGCATTTAAACCATGTTTTGGGGCTAGAATTTGGGGGGTTTAAACCCTAAGTTTAGGAAATTAATTTTCATGAAATTGAAGCTTTTAATGTGATTAGAATTGCATGGTTTTTAAGATCTTGACTATTTGGATTATGGATAAGATTATTTTAAAATAAAATTCCAGTTTTGCCCTTGGGGCTTTAGTTTGGGTATTTTGGGCTTATTTTGGGATATTCAGGGAAATATGGCAATATAGATATCCTTAGATTCGTATTTTAACGTAGAATTAATATTTGTTAGACTCCATTTTTTTTGGGAACACTTCGGAAAGGAAAGGCATTGGCTTGAGAGTTCATGGCTCTTATTCGGCTTCGAGGTAGGTTATGGCTTTGTTACACCCCGTATCTTCTTGCTTGTATGTGTCGTAAGTAAAGTAACGTAAAGCCCACTGAGGCTAACCTACTATTTTTGTATGGAAACAAGTTTTAAAAAGTGTTACGTATGTTTCGTAAGATTTCGGGGATAAACGGATCAAAAAAATTAAATTCGTCGAAACATGGGAAAGGCATGCAGAATTTTCGGACCATATTTTTTGCCAAACTTGTCGGGGGTATATCTCCTAGTATATACAGAATTACAGAGTGCATAACGTATTAAATTCAAGTTCAGAGAGTATACTTTCCAATGTATTTGACATTTCATAAATCTGAGAAATAAGGTGAAAATTAGGAATAGTACAAAATTGTACAACCTCGAAGAAAATAATTATACGGACCGTAAAATAAAATACAGCCCGTACTTTTTGGGCTTAAAATAGGGCGGTGCAGAAACGTTTTTTGATATAAATTTCTTTGCTCGACTTGGGGACCTAATTTAACCTCTCTACTGACCCTAGAACTATCCTAATACACTCTCCAAGGTTCTCCATTCACTTGAAGCAAAATCCAAGGTTAAATCATGAAAGTTTGACGTGAAGAATCCTGTAAACATTGCTAACCTTCTTCCTTCCTCATTGTGACGACTTCGGAGCTATCTTAGTGTTAAAGTAAGCCAAGAAACAGAGTGATTTTGGTGTAATTAAGGTAAGCTTCATCTCCCTTGGCTTATGTTTAGGATCATAAAAGTATTGAGTTAAGATTTGTTGGAGAATTGTTGAAGAATTTGGTAACTATAAGTATTAAAGCTAGACTATGTTGTGTGGGTTGTTTTTACATGATTTAAGATATTAAATGGAGTTGTAAAGACATGGATATCATTGTGGTGATGAGGAGGGATGATGATGAAGTTTGTTGTGGTAGGATATGTAGAAATTGAACTATAAAAGGCCCTATGAAGTTACGTACATAAGTTGTTTGATAAAAAGCCTAAATGAACTTTCCTATAGAATATGCATTTGCTATTGACACCAACCCTTTCTGTGATATAGATATCCGTCCGTAGAAGGAATGAGAACTTGTGGATGTTGTAGCTTCGTGAATAAGTATGTAAGACTAATTTCCTTCTTTGGCGAGATGTAACATAAGTACGTTCCTCGAAATGGTTTTCCTACAAAGAAGTCCAAAGTTACTATGCTCCTTCTTGTTCAAGTTATTTGTATCCCTTGAGTATTCTTTGTTAATCGTATTCTCTGTATTCGTTATTCCTCTTGATGATTAGTTAAGGTTGAAGAACGTAGCGACAATAATGATAGTCGGTGGATAACGATAATAGGTCACTCCGACTCTGATTGTAATTTCCCTTGAGCTTGGTCTTAAATTACACGTATATATATATGTATCTATTTTATCACACTGCGCCGCACTATATTCGGTCGGGCATGCACTTATATGTGCACTCCACTAATTAGTTGGGCAGATACCACTGCGTCCTAGATGGCCGAGTAGTTTATTATGAGTTCACCCCACATAAGGATTTGATATGATATTATACGGCCCCATAGAGTGGCCCGATTTTACTTACATGCATATATTCATGGTTGTATCAGTTGTGTGCCCTCTGAGGCCTTCTTCTGGGTTTCAAGTTGACTTTTTCCCCTTACTCTTACTTTACATCCTTATACATATTTACCTACCTTACATATTCAGTACATCTTTCGTACTAACGTCCCTTTTGTCGGGGGACACTGTGTTTCATGCCCGCAGGTATAGAGAGATTATTTGACGAGCCTCCTCAGTAGGATCACTACTCAGCTTGAGTTGGAGCACTCCTCTTCTTTCGAAGTTGTTGTCTGAGTTTGGGTATGCATTTATGTACATATTATGGGTATGGCAGGTCCCTGTCCTGACGTAGTTGTTGTTTTATTATTAGAGGCTTGTAGAATGGTGGGTTATTGTCATTTTGTATGGCCTAGTCAGCCTTCTTGTTAGTCTGATAGTACTATTGTTATGGCCTTGTCGGCTTTCTGAGATCAGTTGTGGTCCTATTGGCCTTATGATATATGTACACATATTGGTCCTGCTATCACTTGTTCAGGTTGTTATTTCCAGTTTCTCTTGTGATTGTCATTCTGAGGCCTTGTCGGCCCAGACAGTATATGTTCATGCTGTGATATACAGATGGTACGCTCAGACTATTCAGGGGCCGGGTGCCGGTCCACACCCCCCAAAGTTAGGGTGTGACAAACTTGGTATCAGAGCAGGTCTGTCTTATGGAGTCTACAACCGTGTCTAGTTGAGTCTTGTTTATGGGTATGTTGTGCACCACACTTATAAGCAAGAGGTTGCAGGACATTTAGGGATGGTTTCCATTCATTTATCTCATAGATCATGCAATAGAGATGAGTCATAAGAATTTGAATCTAACTCATGCTCTATATGGTTTTCGTAATACTAGTTACCAAAATGATGTCCGCTCAGTCATATTCATAGTAAGTGAATGAAAGATCCCTACCGAGTTGATGGGATACTAGAGGTGCGGTTATTATAAAGGATTTCAAATGTGAGTATTTTTCTCACATATATACAGGTAAAGTAATACAAGCATAGAAATGTGATATGTCAATTTTAGGATGATAAAGGAAGTGTTGAGTATGTCCCGAAAGAGTTTAAGACCTATCGAATTGATGGAAGTATTTTCGACAAAAAATCGACAAAGATTTATTGTTTGGAGGAGTCTCATACGGAAGGGTAACGAGGAGTAGAGACTTATTTATAGATGTATCGGGATGTATGGGAGTTAAACGGATCGAAGTGAATATGTTTCCACAAAATCAACAAGGTCCAAGAATTACAGCCCAAATGTACGGACCGTATGTAAATAAATGAATTGTATGTAAATGTACGGACGGTACAATTGTACTGAACTTCTGGGCGATGGCCGACTTTTAAGTCCTTGTATTTTTGATGAGCTACGATCTAGAGCGTATCCCTCATTTCCTACAACCCTGAGCATCTCCTTGAGCTCCTCCAAAGTTTCTCTAAGTGTTCTTGATGATTCAAGAAAGGTTCGAAAGTAGAACAACATGACTCTCTCCCTCGGATAAACGTAAGCCTAGTATACTATTTCTCCTCTCTTCTTGGTTTTTTTGTGGAGGTTATTTTGTGCAAGTAAAGGGTGCTAAAAGGACTGACTAAAATCCCTAAAGGTAAGTTCCACCATCTCCTTGTTGGGTTTGAACTTCTACAAGTTGTAGTAAATTGTTTTGCTAAGAGGTTGTAGCTCAAATATTCTGTTACCAATTTATGGACTAAGGTAAGAAGTAAGATTGGTAGCAAGGGAATGATACGAATAAAAGTGGGAACCTGAATGAGTATGAGAGATGACTATGAGGTCTGAATGGCTAAATGTTAACAAGATGTATCGATCAAATGATTTAGCTCTCCGGATCAAGAAAAGTATTGATATTGGCAAGATCGCTCGGTTAGTTGTTAAAAGAGTTGGAACTTCGAAAGATTTTTATGATAAAAGATATTGAGAAGTTGAAAGGTAAGCAATCAGACAGTAAAGAATAAACTACAAAGGAAAGGGGAATCCTTAGAGGTTATTAAGGAAGGAGCCCTTAAGATTTATGCCATAACTAAAAGATAGAAAGTCTATCGAGACTAAGTATGTCAATTACGAATGCATGACGTCCTACTCGTGTAAATGATTTAGTAATCCCTAGTAAGAGGAATTGGATTAGAGTAAATTATAAGTTGTTAAAGGATCATAAAAGTATGGAAGGAGTTGAGACAATCATATGATTATTAGGGCATAAATCTCTTAAGAACAGAAAGTGGTTCTCCTCCTAAAGGGTAGGTAGTACGATGAGGAATTGATACATAACTCATCTAGTGGTTTAATAAGAAGACGAGAAGGTTACGACTAAGGATTTCAAGACGAACCTAATCGTGTCATCAAGATTTGACGAATGTCCCTGCTTAAGGAAAATAAGTAACGATAAGATCCGCTAAGTATATAAGGCTCAGAAAAGAAGAACATGGCCAGTAAGTGAAGAGATATGCATATAACCCCAAAAAGGGGATATTTAGAATTAGTGAATGAGGGAGGGGGGTAAATTGAGTTAAGACGAAAATGATATATGAGGCCGGAAAAGCCGTCAGTCGACATAAATTTTAAAGTATAAATTGGTCTTAGAACCTGGAGTTTTAATTTCCCCGGTAAGTGATCACAACTTTCATAAAGTAATCCAAATGCAAATTAATGACAAAAAGGCTAACCATAAAGCAAATCAAGTTAAAAGTTTAGGGATGCCTGGAAAAGGGATCCAAGCAATTAAGTACGCACTCAGAATTGGAACTGTCTGAATGAAAATGAATATGAAGATAAATGGGATAATGGTGGACCATTAAAGATACTCAAGATCCTATAAGGGTATGTGAGGACGACATTGCTAAAAGTATATTGCTAAGGAATGTTAACCAAGACTCTAAATATACTGATTTAAGTAAGTATATTATCACACCCCAACCTTGGGAGGTGGATGGGACCCAGCGCCCAGAGGACTGAGCGTACCAATGTAGTATCTGAAACTTGATATATTAAACTTGGGCCGACAGGGCCTCCAAATGACTATACAAGACAAGACTGAATAATAACCTGCACGGAGAAAAGTCCTAGCAAGATACATACATATATATATATATATATATATATATATAAGGGATTGAAAAATTAAAAGATAAAGGGGATATGTACAAAGTAAAGTAAGATTAACTTACAAATTAAGGTTTCCAAGAGAGAATCCATAATTCAAAGGATCTGCAAGAATTTAAATGAAGTAGGCGGTAGAATCGGCCAACATCATAATGCAAGAATTTAAGGCGGTAGAACCGACGAAGAATTTAAACATAATGCAAAAATTTAAAAAGATTAGATGATATTATCATCCATAATCATATATATTAAAAATATTTAAAACTTACAAATATTTAGAGTTGAATATTTTCAAGGAGACCTTGGAAATTTACAATGGCTTTGGAAATTTTGGATAAAGGGAATTTTAGATAATGGAATTTTCTCTATCTAGAATTTCTAAAGGGAATTTGGTTTAGAGAGACTTTCTCTTTCTAAACTTTCTGAAAATTGAAACTTTCATCTAAAAAGTTTGTCCTAAATGAAGGGGAGATGGTCTCCTTTTATAGGAATCTTACATGACATTTTCGTAAATAGAATAATGAATTACATCATTCATGACATCATCCAAATGGGGAATTACGTCATACATGACATCATCCACGTGCAAGTTGTCGGTTTTCTTGAATTATTGTTGGAATTTTCCACTTTCACTATTTTCTTTCTGAAAGTATCTTTTTGTGGTATTTTCTATTATTGGTATTTTGTATTCTTTTGACAATCTTTTTAGAATCCACTATTGCCAAAAGTTGCATCATCTTCCAAGTCAATTCTCAATTCTTCTTCTTCTGATGAAGAGCATTGTTTTGATAATATGGCGCAAACTTCAGAATTATCGCCTGCATTTCTTCTGGATTTATAGCCACTGCAAGCATTGTGGCCATTTGGGATTTCTGAGTAAGAAACTGGGTGTGCTCCAGTCTTTGTAGTGGTACATGTTCATGAATGAATTTTCGGGTGTTTAACCATTCCTGAACTTTTGATTGGGTTAAACATTGCTGGTATTTTATAGCTGTCCCACCATCTTATTTTGAACCTTCTTCGGACTGTGGGAATTTTATTGTCAGAATTATCAGTAGGTTTGTAAAGGGATTTAAAGAGGTTAAAAGATTGGATGATTTGGGGTTTTTAATATATCTAAGGTGGATCCAAATTGTTCCCACCATGAATTCCACCATGTTGGGAATTGGGATGGAATATATGAGGTATCAAAATGAAAGAGACAGGTATGGCTTCGTTTGGTATTTTGAACAAAAAAGAATTGAATCAAGCTTGTTGGTAATCCCATTAATTAAATGAAATATCAAAAAATGGGGTATTTCAATAGCTATCAGGAAAATTAAGGAGTTGAGACAGATCATCTCCCCAATCACTTGGAGCAATTACTCTAAGTATTTTTCAAATAGAGTATGAAGAATCTTTGTTATTTTTATAGAAATTGTTTTTTATTGTGGCTAATCCTGTTATTTAAAGGATAGCCTGGTAAAAATATGGGGTTTTAAAATATCTCATGATTTGTAAAACCATCCTTGTCCAAAGTATTTTTGGGTTGCTAAAAAATGGGTCTTTATCAAAAAAATCATTTTCAATAGTCACAATATTTTGAAAGAAAGGTTTTATGAAAACTTCAGCAATGGGTTTTTGGGAACTTATGGTACCACAAGTTGGGAATTTGAAAAATGTTTTTGAGAAAGGGTTTTTGAAGATTCTCCTTTCTCTAATTTACTATACTTTGAGAGGGTTTAACCTCTCATGAGTTCTGAATAATTTCCTGTTTGGGAATCTATAGTTGCATCAATGCCTTCTGTAGTTTTGGGGACTTGACAAGGAGTTGTAGAAGGTTTTCAGTAGTCGTTTCCTATGCGAAATCTTCTGGTGTTTTAGGCACAGACTGTGCAGTATCTTTGTATTCATTTTCTTCTTTCATAACTGCATCATACCATGTCATGGGTTTTTCAGCAGGAGTTTTGGCAAGGAATTTGTCTTTTTCTTCCTTGGACAGGTTTGTGGAGTTTGTGGGTTGCTTGGAGGCAATGGGATTTGTTTATTGTCGAGGTAGAACAACTGATGAATTATTTATTGGTGGAGTGATTTCTTCCTTTTTTTGGAGTAAGGCTCCACACATTGCATGGTTACAGTATTGTCCAGATTTCCGCATGTCCTTCCGTGATATCTTGTCCTTGTAGCCCAAGCAATTGGGTATGGGACAATGATAGGACATTTTTGTGTCGTGATCAGTATCAGGAATTTGGAGGCTTTTTCTCCTGTTTTGGAGGAATTCACGGGTTAAGAAATTAGAAATAGAATTTGTTTGTCTTTTAATATATTCAATATCAAAGTAAAAATTGCTAAGAATCAATTGCCAGAAAATCGGTTTTAATTCTAGGTTTCGAAAAGATTTTTGATATGGTATATCATTTTAGAATTTCTATGTGCATAAAATAATGCTAAAAAGGTATCAATTAAATGGGCAGAATGGGTTGAAGTATACTGGACTATACATTTTTTCCCCTGACTTTTGTTTCAAAACATCCCTAAAAGCACAACTCCTAGGAGACTTAGATTTGGAATTTAATTTCTTATTTTCTAGATCTTGAATTTCTTTTCTGCAGTGTTGTTCAAGACTACTGTTCATTTGGATCGGCATAGCTTTCATTGGAATTTGTCTCTCGTCAAAATCCTTTCCATAAGGCAGATCTACTATAAGTTGCTTTCTACTCCAAAAAGTGTTTGGAATATCGGAACATATTTCTTTTTCAAAAGAATTTTGAAGTTTAGATATTTTTTCCTTAACTTCAGGTATTTCTAATTGTGTATTTAATCTTTTAAAAGAAAATTCATTCCTCAATTCTTGTAGATATATGATTTTCCTTGTATTTTTGCATTTATACTATCTTCGTGGATTGAACATGTTTTTATTAGATTGAGGTCTCTTATTTTTGGTTTTATTATAAAATGGAATTTTTATTTCTTGTTATTGAATTTAAAAGATATGAAATCATTATTTACCTTATATGGGGTGATAATATTCATAAAAGGTGTTCCTAAAATGACTTAATTATGTATGTCTTTTACTAAGACAAATGATGTTGCTATAGAAACTCCATCATTTATTATTGACGCACTGGTCTTGGATTTAATTTCTAATTTAGAATTATTAGTTGCCGCTAATTTTTCATGGGTTTGTTCCTAGAATGTTTTTGGTACTATACCTGTTTTTATGAAATTTAGATCCGCTCCCGTATCAAAAAGGAAAACTGTTTTATATTTAAAATTTTCTGAGAATTTAAGAGTTATTTTTATTATGTATTTTTTAGATGTGATTTGTCTTAAGACACTAAGAAAATCTTGTAGGATTTCTTCTAGACTTCTTATTTCATTTTCAATATCTTCTTTCAGTTTTATGTGATTTTCTGAATCGCAATTTTCAGAATTGGAATCTTCAGAATCGGAGTTTTCCTGTATAGTTTTTGAAAGGATTACTTTTATTAAATCAGAATCTTGTTTTTGTTTTCTTTTAATTTTTAATTTCTATTTTTACTTGTTTAATTTCTTTTTGTAGTTCTTGAGTTGTTATTTCTTTGATTTTTTTTATCTTTTTTTCCTTTTCCTAAGATGTTTGTTAAGTCATAGGTATTTTTAGAGGTGTTTGGTAAAATTGTATTTTTTATTTCTTTCTTTTCTTTCATAAAATATTTTAAGAGTTTATTTAAATTATTTTTTTGTGTGTTCCGTATCTAGGTGTTTTACCATGTCTAACATGAATTCCTGGTCTTTGGTTAACACACATACTTTTTCCTTTTTCTTTTCCAGAATTTTCAGATGAACTAGTTGTGACCAATTCATCTACTTGAATAGGTTCATTATTTCCGAAGATACAGAAGAAAACCTTTCAGATTCTATTTCAGTTGTGGAATCAGAAGAATCTATTAAGAGATTAGAGATTTTTTGAATTATCTCTTCATCTAGCTTTAATTCTTGTAATTTATTATTCATTTTACAGTATTTCGAAGTATGTCCCTTTTTATTACACTTGTAACATGTAATATCTTTGTACCTAGATTCATACTTCTTTGGATTTCTTTTGTTTCTGAAACTTTTGTAATGAGGTTTTTTATAATATTCTTCACTAATTCTGAAGTTTTTCTTCCTGTATTCTTTTGGTGTTTTCCTATATGGTTTTTTATAAGTTTTACTACAGTTTCCTGTACAACCTAGAGAAGGTTTATTTTTGGAACTTATATCAAATTTTCGACAAAAATAACCTAGTTCTAACCTAGTTCTTTTTAGCTCCCATTTTAGGTATTTTTACAATTTTAGATCTTGGCATATTTTTAATCCTTCTTGTTGGGTTATACTGACGTATTTTCCGTATGTGAATTCATTATAGGGTATTATTTGTTTTCCACATATTTCTCTAATTTTGTTCCTAACCTTTTCTCGTAAAAGGGTAGGCAATCCTGCTAAGAATGTTTCTTTCCAAAATGGTTGGTTGGAATCTTCTCTAAGCATCACTCTGGTTAAGAACGTATTCTTGTACCATTGAAAATCACTTAGTTTTTTATATTTTATATTTGAAAGTAATTCGGCATTTTTATCTTTTAGATGGGAAGAATCACCTATGAAGTTTAATGAGATTGTCAGTATCAATGTTGACACTGCATCTTGTAGGGGTTCTCCTTCTTCATATAAGATTGGTATTCCTTCTTCATCATTTTTTATGGCATTTAAAATATCTTCTTGTTGTTGGTTAGTGAGATAGTTATCCCACCATCCTTTTAATTGACCAGAGAATCATGCGATAAGCAATTCTGCTATGGTCCTATCTTGTGCACCATTTTGTGTTTTATAGGCATTTGTGGCCATGGTCATTTGTTGGAGAAAGCTAAGGATATTGTATTCAGTCATCACATCTATGTTCCAATAGTAGATGGTAGAGGTATTAAATCGGGATTGAGCTAAGGGTTTTACTATTCCTAGATCTAAAGCTGGAATTATTTGTAGTTGTTCTTGTGTTGGTTGTTTCCAATTAATTTTATTAACTAAGGGTGTTGTACTTTGGAATTATTCTAAGGCTTCAATGTTATCAGAGTCACGTGTAAACATTGTGATTTTGTGACTTGATTGGGGTGTATCTGGGACAATAGTCATTGTATTAGAACTACTGGACGTCCCAATTCTACTTAACTGATCTTGTATAGCCTTAACAAATTCAGATTTATTTTGTTGAATGTTTTTTACGCTATCTTTAGATACCTGAAAGAGTTTAAAGATTGGGCTTTTTAATTTCAATTCTGTGGATTTTTCTGGGGAATCTATAGTGACTAAAGGTTGGTTTTTATGTGTTTTTCCACTCTATCTAATTGTTTTCCTATGGAATATAAATTAATATTTGTAAAATTATTTTGTGCGAGAATGAATTTTATATTAGTTTTTCATCCTCTGCTGGATTTTTAAAAGGAAGTGCTTCTACAGGGCAACCATGTATAGTAAGCTTAATGCCTTGTAGAGGAGGGTGGTTAGATTGGATTTTCCGAGTATCAGCTAGGATCTCCCATTCTGGTGTTTTATTACTAGTTGTAATAGGATTTACTGTTTTTGAAAAAGGATAATCTATGGAATTTTGAGAGGAATATATTTCAAACCAGTCAAAAAATAGAATGTTTATTCAATTTTCATTTATAAACTCATAGAATTTTTCTTGTATTTGTTTTCTAGTATTTAGGAAGTTTTGAAAGAACCAAGTTCTTTTTTCTAGGTTATGATCTCCATAAAAAAAAATTGTAGGAATTTCTTATCTACTTATAATTCTTTTTCTAAAACTCCAATTTCATTTATTATATTTTATGTTATTAAGGAAAATGTTGGACTAGAAGGTTCTTGGTCGTCCATTTTCTTTCTAGCGGTGGAATTTTCATACACGAGTCTAGGTATTTCGTTGGTGTAGTCTACGTTTCTTAAACTAGGTAGATCTGATGTATAATGTCTGGGTTTTGTTTTATAAGATGTGTTTATTATTGAAGGAATTTGTGAGACTCTTCTTAAATCTAGCGTCTCTATAGAACATGTATCATCATATCTACTACTTGTAGATTTTCTAAGGATTGATAGACTAACTCTACCATCCTGGTATTGGGTTATTTCTTTAAGATGGGTATTTGGTTGGGAAGTTTCTATGGGTTCAGGCTTAACTATTCATTTCAAGATCCATTCTTCTGGTAAGGTAATAGTCTTCCATTTAATAGGTCTTGGTATTAATAGTGTTAGATCTGGAAAGATTCGTCTGTAGTAGCAGTGTTTCACCTTTTTTTCTATGATATCTAACTTTTGTAGCAAAAGCAGAAAGCATAGATTTATAATGGATTCTAAATATTATTGCTACTGGAATTGATCTTTCAAGCATTTGGTAATTATAGGTTTTTATTTGTAAGACAAGGGATTTTAGGATATTTTTATCATTAAGGGATACTGAAAAGTTTGGGAAACAATCAAAAGAGTTTGGCCCCATGCAGAGGCTAGATTTGACAGAACTTAATAAGTAGTCATCAAAGTTAGTGAATCTGGCATCTCTTAAGATCGCAAGAATTGAAGTATTTAATATTTCCTTAGTTAAGGGTTTTATCCCTACTTGAACTAAGCCAATATGAATGTATTTATAATTTCTTTCCCTTTGTTTCTTCAATGAATTTTGAGAAAGCAATTGGGTTGTTTCAAAGGGTTTTGATAATTGAATATCTCTTTCCTCTGTTTTAATTGTAAAATCAGTTTTGAAAAATTGATATTTGGAATTTTTGTAAATTTGATCACTATTTACTCTTGGTATTTCCCAATTATCTATCGATTTTTCAAAGTCTTGTATAACTATTTCTTTCAAATTTATTATCTTCATTGAATCCATAGAAGATGTTGAACCAAAGTTTGAAGAAGTAGATCTATTGAAAAACATATCCATTTTTATAAAATCTTATTTTGAAATTTAAGTTCTTCCTACAATCCTAAGCTATTCACGAGCTTAACTGACTTCCTTTGAGGACTTACTACACGGACCTTCCTAGGCAAGAAAACTTAGAAGAGCCTAAACCTCTAGACAAGAATTTCATAAATCTGAACAAATTTCTCTATATCTCTACTCCCTTGGCTTTGATACCAAACTACGCCCGATGATCTAAAGGGGATAATAGACAAGGAAGGAATTGATATATAAAGGATTGAAAATTAAAAGATAAAGGGGATATGTAGAAAGTAAAGTAAGATTAACTTACAAATTAAGGTTCTCAGAAGGGAATCCATAATTGAAATGATCTGCAAGAATTTAAATGAAGTAGGCGGTAGAACCGGCCAACATCATAATGCAAGAATTTAATGCGGTAGAACCGGCCAAGAATTTAAACATAATGCAAAAATTTAAAAAGATTAGATGATATTATCATCCATAATCATATATATTAAAAATATTTATAACTTACAAAGATTTAGAGTTGAATATTTTCAAGGAGACCTTGGAAATTTACAATGGCTTTGAAAATTTTGGATAAGGGGAATTTTAGATAAGGGAATTTTCTTTATCTAGAATTTCTAAGGGGAATTTGGTTTAGAGAGACTTTCTCTGTCTAAACTTTCTGAAAATTGAAACTTTTATCTAAAAAAGTTTGTCCTAAATGAAGGGGAGATGGTCTCCTTTTATAAGAATCTTACATGGCATTTTCGTAAATAGAATAATGAATTACATCATTCATGACATCATCCAAGTGGGGAATTACGTCATACATGACATCATCCACGTGCAAGTTGTCGATTTTCTTGAATTATTGCTGGAATTTTCCACTTTCACTATTTTCTTTCTGAAAGTATCTTTTTGTGGTATTTTATATTGTCGGTATTTTGTCTTCTTTTGGCAATATTTTTAGAATCCACTATTGCCAAAAGTTGCATCATCTTCCAAGTCAATTCTCGGTTCTTCTTCTTTTGATGAAGAGCCTTATTTTGATAATATGGCGCAAAGTTCAGAATTATCGCCTGCATTTCTTCTGGATTTTTGACCGCTACAAGCATTGAGGCCATTTGGGATTTCTGGGTAAGAAACTAGGTGTGCTAAATCCCCGGAACTACAGAAGGCATTGATGCAACTATAGATTCCAAATAGGAAATTATTCAGAAACTTATGAGATGTTAACCCTCTCAAAGTTTTAGTAAATTAGAGAAAGGAGAATCTTCAAAAACTCTTTCTCAAAAATATTTTTCAAATTCCCAACTTGTGGTACCACAAGTTCCCAAAAAACCTATTGCTGAATTTTTCATAAAACCTTTCTTTCAAAATATTGTGACTATTGAAAAATGATTTTTTTAGAAAGACCCTTTTTTAGCAACCCAAAAATATTTTGGACAAGGATCGTTTTACAAATCATTTGATATTTTTAAAACCCTCATATTTTTACCAGGCTATCCTAGAAATAACAGGATCAACCACAATAAAAAACAATTTCTATAAAAATAACAAAGATCCTTCACACTCTATTTAAAAAATACTAAGAGTAATTGCTCCAAGTAATTGAGGAAATGATCTGTCTCAACTCCTTAATTTTCCTGATACCTATAGAAATACCCCATTTTTCGACATTCCATTTAATTACTAGGATTATCAACAAGCTTGGTTCAATTTCTTTTTTGTTAAAAATACCAAACGAGGTCATACCTGGCTCTTTCATTTTGATACCTCATGTATTCCATCTCAATTCCCAACATGGTGGAATTCATGGTACCATGTTGGGAATAATTTGGATCCACCTTAGATATATTAAAACCCCAAATCATTCAATCTTTTAACCTCTTTAAATCCCTATATAAACCTACAAATAAGGAAAAATGATTCGTGCCCCTACACCTATTTCACACCAGATTCCATCTGTCGTAGGTATTCACATGGTTTGTGGATTATTCTGACAATAAATTCCAACAGTCCGTAGAAGGTTCAAAATAAGATGGTGGGACAGCTATAAAATACCAGCAAGTTATTGTCCGGGCTAATCTTCTGGAACTCATCACGCTTATGCGGACGCAAGTCCAAAGGCACAAACTTCTTCAAAAAGGCCCTGTAGAACCTAATCCATGTAAATGAATGCTTCTTCATGAGTAAACAATCAACATATGACTTCCACCACTGCTTCGCATTTCCCAGAAGTTGAAGGGCCACTAAACGAACCCCATGAGTCTTAACAATACCCAGAGTATGCAAATTCTCATGGTTACTCACGATGAACTCATACGTGTCCTTCTCATGCTAACTATAGAACACTAGAGGATAAATTTTCGTGAAGTGCTCTCAAATATTTCGCTCATCGCGGGTCATAATTGTCCCACCAATGGGGCGCTGACATCACCGTAGGCTAAATACCACGTGTACAAAACTTGAGGGTCTGAGTCTTCCCCCCTCCCACATGGGTGTGAGAACCACCCGGAGTAGTAGGATGTGCACCTATCTGAGAAACGTCATATAAAACACTCAACAACCTTACCAGTGTATCTTATAGCACTGGCGTAGCAATAAATTAAGTATGATCCTAGGTTGACCCTATCTCCTCTCTAGCATATTATCCTGAGGCTCAATATAAGGCTCTGGGACTCTGATCTAGCAAAATTTTGATTGGCTCACTATGCTCCTCCCCTACCTGGTATTGCTGCTCTGGCTCTACCCAAGCCCCGAATGCATGCTCTACCATATCCACGCATGGCCGGTGCCGGAGCCTATGCCTCCTATTTCTCCACATCGGTACGAGTCCTCACCATTTGTGAGATAATAGAAACAAACGTCAGATAGCAATTTGATTAAACTTAGCGCAAAAGGAATGAAGAAAGTGAAATTTCCTAAATATCCCATAGCCTTCCGAAGATGAGTACGGATGTCTCCGCACCGATCCACGAGACTCTACTAGACATTGCTCTCGTACTTAAGACTATTTAACCTAGGGCTTTGATACCAAGTTTGTTATGACCCCTTCTCAGGAATTGTGGTGGCACCTACATAATCCCACTATGTGGTCTCGAGCTGGTAGTCGGATATGTATCTACATCAAGAGAAAATGCAGCAAGTGTAGCATGAGTACACAACGTACCTCTGTAGACATCATAGGCCGACAATGACGGAAGTACATAATCAGAGATAAATACCAAGTAATCATATACTACGCAGTCCAATAATCCAGATAAGGCATATAAACCACATAATGATTCACATAGTTCATAAAATTCCTTATTTTGTTAAGAATTCATACATATTCACATTATTCAGTTTCCAAAAGTTCTACAATAACCCAAGTATCAAACATGTATAACCCTTCCATGTCCAGAACTTAATCAAATCAGCAACAAATACTTCAATACAGGTTCACTAACAAATAATCAATGATGTGGCGCATATACATATGATACAGATGTAATCCATATGCAAGGTACCTATCCATCAACCGATATACACACTTCACAAGGGTATTCCATATGAAAGTGACTTGTTGGCATTTCTGACACCAAGACAAAAAATTAGTAATGTCTCTCTTCATCCTCCCCTACCAGTAATGCTGCCTCAAATCATCACACATCTTAGTAACACCTGGATGAATCAAATACCTAGAGTTGTGGGCCTCCTACATAATCAATCTAATCACATCTCTCACAGGAGGCATACATACTCTACCCTTGATCCTCAAAACACCCTCACTATCAATCATGGCCTCTTTGGCCTCATCACTCATCACCTTATGTCAAATCTTGCACAACCCTTCATCATCATATTGGTGTGCCCGAATCTGATCCAAATGAGATGACCTCACTTCCACATAAGCTAGAATCCTACTCGGATTTGAAATATCGAGTCTCAAAAAATAGTTGGCTAGATACTAGACCTCCAATGCCAAAGGACGCTCGGAAACAGCTAAACTCCCCATATTGACCTCATTTTGACTCAAGACATCCACCACCACATTGGCCTTGCCTGTATGATACAAAATGGTCATGTCATAATCCTTCAACAACTCCATCCACAAATGCTGCCTAGAATTTAAATCCCTCTGATTAAACAAATGCTAAAGACTGCGATAGTCGGTATATACCTCACGATGAATGTCACGAAGATAATGCCTCTAAATCTTCAGAGCAAATACAATAGCAGCCAACTCCAAATCATGAATAGTGTAATTCTTCTCATGTACCTTAAACTACCTCGATGCATAAACAATCACCTTACCCTTATACATCAACACACAGCCTAACCCAATCCTAGAAGCATCATAACACAGAATAAAGTCCTTCCCTTAACTAGAAGGGATAAAATTGAGTCTATGATTAATAGAGTCTTGGGCTTTTGAAAGCTCTGCTCACACTCATCGGACCACTAGAAAGGAACCTCCTTTTGAGTCAAATGCGTCAGATGAGAAGCAATAGAAGATAATCCCATGACGAAGTGATGATAGTAGCTAGCAAGACCCATGAAACTCTGAATCTCTATCACGGAAGTTGGAGATATTATGGAGAGGTTTGGAGGTGTTATGGAGAGGTTTGGATCGAAATAAGAGTCAAAAAGGTAAGTTACCGCTTAAACATACCAAGATGGTCGGCCACCGCCTCTATTCTGCAGCATGTTCTGCGGCCTGCAGAACCCTTCTGCGGTCGGCAGAATAGTCCACAGAATGGGCTGCAGAATTTCCCAGAAAGTTCAACGTCTATGATCATTTTTGCACCCCATAGTGTAGTCCACAGTCCTATTTTGCAGCGTAAAGAATGCTCTACAGAAATTCCCTTTTGTCAATTTATTTTCTGTTGATCTGATGAGTCTTAAACCTTCTCAAAACTTACATAATAGGTGCATAAACCTTTATAAACCTCATGGAGGGGTCTTACCATACTTGAGCCTATATTGTTCACATTACAATAGCAGCCATGCATGAAACCATGAGGTGCAACTTCCTTTCCCCGTTAAAAGCATTCATCCGCGAATGTTAAAGATTTTCTAATTCTCAAGTTTTTCAGAAATTTCGGTAGGGTTTCCTTATAAATAGGAGTATCCAAAACTTTTAAAGTAACCCAAATACATCTTTAATACCACGCAGGGAAATATAACAACAAGATAACATCGATTCGACCTCACACGACCGTTTGTATTTATAATAATCAGAAAAGATTATACATAACTCACCTTAATGTTCTCCTGTGGACTCCTGAGCTACACTTGATATACTCATTTTAGAAAAACCATCTACATAAGATACATAGATCAACTTCAATAAACAGAATAGGAATAGAAGGGTCATATCGCACGAATATTAACATGAAGCTGGAGTTTGAAATATCCGAAGATAGCGATTCTTATATTCTTCGAAAATTTTGGCAGAGTTCTTTCATACAAAGGACTATCTAAACCCGTCATGAAACCATATGCTATGTCTATTTCCTCATAGGATTACACAAGCATAACACTATTGGTAGATCATCGATCTTCACACGTTCGTACATCTTCTTTTTACAAAGTTGCTTAGTAAGCTATAATTCATTCGAATCACTGAATCCCAATATCTGAACTATGTCTTTCTTTTCTTTGTTTCAATTCTTTTCTTTGTCTAGCGGTCATCATGTCCCCCTTTCTTATCGAAGTATTTACCTTTGCAAGGCATTGATCTTCTTAATCCCCTCGTGGTTTCCGTACTTTAGTCAATACTCTTGCCTTTATTTCCCGATTTCAGCTTCCTTTGCAACCAATGTCCTTAACCTTACGACCATTGCGTTATCTTGCTTGTGGAGTTTCTAGTTCATTTGGCAGTCATAATTTACCATTACTCGCTCGATCATCTCTTATTCCCTTGTCCTTATTCTTTAGCTCTTCTTCTGATCATCTATCTTAGACTATTTCATTATCATTCCGCCGTATGCTTATATTGGGCTTTATTAGTTCTTACTTCCACTTACATATCCTTCAACGTTTTGTCGATATTCATAACAGAATTAATGTCTGACGTATTCAAATTCAAATCATAGCTAGATTCAATCTTACCGTTGATTTGGGCTTCCTCTCCTTAATTGGTGTTAGAGTTATTCTTTACCCATCATTCAGACAATCAATTTGTTTGTTACCGACTTTAGTTCCTTTAAGGATCCCTCATCTTAGCGTATTCCCAGTACCATCGTTTATGGACGTCAGGTATTTAATTTTTGGTTAGGAAAGTTTAAGTACTCCTCCTTTACTAATATCCTATTCTTTTAATGGGAATCATGTTGCTTTGGGTCCCACTCTAATCCTATTATCGATTTCCATACCATTACTGGATTCCCGCCGGTCTATTTGTGTGAGAAACATTCTTCAGCCTCATTACTCTGTCATAACTCTTCCATTTGTGCTTACTAGACTCCCGTTTACCATTATGATTGATTTTCTGTTAAATCAAGCCTTTATCGCAAATTATCTTCAACTGGATATTTTTACCCGATCGGCTCATAAAACTATACCATAGAATGCAAAAATCTCATCACTTAATATCAAAAACCCTGATATCCTTTACATTAATGAAAGTATATTGTCTTCCTGAACTGACAAAACTCATCCCATCTCACCATCTACCTAAATGGTGCAGTCCTTGTGGAGAAGTTGGGGATTACTATTTTGGGTATGACATTTCGCACCCCTTTTTCTTTAGCTGTCTCCCAAAACAAAGCTTCAGGTAACTTGACTTCGGTAATCCATTCGCATGTATCAACTTTCTGAGGTTTCCCTTATTTCCTTAGATCTGAGAGTACCCTTTTAATTCACATATCTTTCATGTCTCAATGTTACGCATGATACTGGACTAAGAGCGTTGGGTATGTATAGCTAAGAAATGGTTGGTTCCTAGATCATTTTTCTTAGAAATTGAACGTAACTATAGTTTCGCTCGCCACCTTCCACTTCGATTATCCATTTACAGTCTATGTACATCTGAATGACACACTTCCTACAACAATGATATCCAACCGATTATAAGTATACACACAACTATCCCTAGTAAAATTGTCACCATACCTTATTAGTTACATAACTCTGAATAACATCAAGACCCACTATTCCCCTTGACTCAATCTTGGGCATCTATAGAATCTATGGTTTCTGCTTCCACACTAATATAATTCCTCAACATCACTGGGGCATTGCCCATAATATACTTTCCCACACTGATGGCATAGCAACTGAAATATCTCTGGGCCTTCTCTAGCCTTATGGCCCAAGGCTCCGCATCCAAAACATAACTCAATGTCAGATAAACATGCTCCATCATGTGTCCTTCCACATTACTGACAGTGTGGTCTACTACTTCCAACATCTCCTTGTGCTTTCCAGAATTCTAGCTGGGAGCTCCGATCTGACACGTCTCGCAACACTAATCCTTTGTTACTTATTTCCATTCCAAGCCTTCCGTTCTGTCTACTGGTCAGTTCTTCCTCACCTCTACTCATTATTCGCGAACCTTAATTAACTGACTTCCATGATAATGGGCTTCTTTGTCTCTCAAAATACCTAACCTATGGGGGCATTTGAACATTACCCTTCTTTGGGAAGATAACTGGAGGTGTTGTTGTGTATAGGGCACCACTCACATCTAACCTGATTGGAAATGATAGTTGCGCAGATAATTTCGGTATTGTGCGAGCCATTTTATAATCTGGAAACATCACTGGAATTTATGGTACTCGGAAAGGCGATTCTTCTGGTGCCTCAAATGGGTCCTCTTCCATAGACGTATCTTAAGATGAATGCTCTTCCATAGACAGATTGTATTCCATAGACGGATCTTCTTCCATAGAATAAGTCACATTTCCCTCTAGTGTCCTTATATTTCTCGAATCCATATTAATGGGCGGCAATAAGCTAGTACCTTCCCCCACATTCCTTACCAAATTCCTGCTAACGGTACTTTACTTTGATTTTGGCATTACCAAAATAGAGAACCAATGTGAGAATCAGGAATTCAAATACTTACGACTTCGTTCTTACGCACAATCTGTATTTCAAAAAAGGTAACATCTTAAATGTCCTATAGCCTCTTGTATATAGGTGTGGCGCGCAACACACCCATAAGCAAGACCCTACTAGATATGGCTTGTAGACATCCCTAGGATAGACCTACTCTGATACCAAGTTTGTCATACCCCAGTCCTGGGGGGTATGGCCGGCACCAGGTGCCCTAACGTACCAATTCTGATATCTGTGACATACTCAATAACACATAGGCCGGCACGACCTATGATAAATGATTATATAAACATATACAAAGTCACATGCATGCAAAAAGGTCCAACCTATACATATATATATAACCAGGCCGACAAGGATGATACTAACACATCGGACAACTAGAAGGCCAACAAGGTCGCACAAGACTATCATGCACAAGACGACTATCTATAAGCCTCGAGAGAGTGTACTATTGAGTGAGAATAGAGCTCTGCCCTTTTTGCAGAAATCAAGACAAACCGGGTACTACAGTAAGACGTGAAAAAACTCGATCCTATTCCGAAGCTATGCGGGCGACCCACACAGTTAGTTCCATTCGTTCCTGGGGGACAGAACATTTGGTTGAGATGGGGCCCTGCCATACCCAACTATGCATATATATATATATATACACACAACTACCATATGTATCAGCTTACTAAACAGCTCCGGAGGAAAGGGGCGTGAAAACCTTCAGTTGAGTCGGGTTACCTACTGCGATTTATCGTCTGTATCCCTATCTGTACCTACGGGTATGAAATGCAATGTCCCCGGAAAGGGACATCAGTACGAAAGATGTATTGAATATGTAAGGCTGAAACTGTAAATAAGTACAACAATGTGAATGAAGCATAAGACTGAAAATTGTAACTGAGTGCAATATTGTAAGTAGAGCAATAGATAAACAACCTATACTTTGAGTGCCTCTATGGGCAAGGGATATGCATACTTTGCTTTAAAAATTCTTTTTATTCGTATACATGTACATATATGCCACATATCGGGCTACTTTATCATTATTACGTCGCTCTTTGGGGCTATCATTAGAACCTTCCCAAGTGTGCACTTATAAGTGCCTACCTGATCGACTATAGCGTGTGGTAGTGTCGTAAAATAAATTCATATATTTATAATTCATGCAATAACTCTGAAGGGCCTTATAGAAATGGTCAGAGTGATTCAGGGTTGTTATCCTCTGACTGTCGTTATGTAACTATGTTTGTATCAATGAGATAAGATCAACAAAACCATAAGTAGGAACAAGACTCCAGTTATTATCAAGCCGAAGATAATGCTCCCAAAAATAGAATAATAGCAGTCATTAACTATAAAAATATGATACGAAACAATCGCAAGCATAAACTTTAAGAACAGAGTTCCTTTGTATGGGACGTCGTTACAGTTACACTTGTTTGTAAATCATGCCAAAATATCACTTTCGATGATTCCTCACTTGTTTTATGATCGTCAACCTAAGCAATAAAGACAATCTGTGTCAATATCCAACCAATGGTTTCATGATTTCCTCGTTGCGACATTTCGTCGAACACTTAGCTTTGTGTACTCTGTTCCATCTTGTTTTCATTGTAACTTAAGCTATTCTCACCTCTTCCACCATAAAACCATTTCAT
The DNA here is from genome assembly GCA_034509755.1 of Anisodus tanguticus. Lineage (NCBI taxonomy): Eukaryota > Viridiplantae > Streptophyta > Magnoliopsida > Solanales > Solanaceae > Anisodus > Anisodus tanguticus. The sequence goes on along the minus strand of CM067546.1, from coordinate 20,402,349 downwards.
AAACACTACAACAATAGTACTCCATTAAGTCAAGCCAAAGTTACTCTAAGAATCTCATTAAAACCATCCAACCATTTACACAACAACTACCACATCTATTATGATCGCTATAGAGTTTTATCACAACTTCTTCATGGATTTCCTTACTAAGAGATTACCTTAAGATAAGAGAACTTAATAATACTTAAGAACAACAAGAATACCCTAATCCAAAGTAATAACTTGAAATCTAATCTTGTTTATGCTCTCATCCACCCTTGATCACCCTACTAAACATATGAGTCTCTTCTTAAGCTTTTGGTGTTAAATTATGATGAGTTGACTTGGTATTCCCTCTTGGAACCTTGGATAATATCTATGGAGTGTTTAGATATTTTAGGGAGAGGCTTGAGTCGAAATGAGGGTGAAAATGGTAAGCCGCCACTTAAATATACCAAGATGGTCGGCCATTGCCTCCATTCTGCAACCTATTCTACGGTCCATAGATTAGGCCGCAGAATTGCCTAGAAAGTTCAACTTATCTGATCAATTTTGTGCTGAAAAGTGAGGTCCGCATTCCTATTATGTGGTTCGTAGAATGCTCCACATAAATTCCCTTTTGTCAATTTTTTATCGAAACTTATTTCTGTTGATCTGATGCGTCTTAAACCTTCCCGAAACTTACATAATACGTCTGTAAACCTTCATAAACCTCATGGAGGTGTATTACCATAATTGAGCCTATATTGTTCACATTACGATAGCGGCCACACATGAAAACACGAGGTGTAACAATCAGGATGTCATCAATAAGCACAATAACAAAAGAATTTAAGTATGACTCGATTATTCCATTCATCAAATCCATGAACGTTGTGGGGGAATCAGCAAGCCTAAATGACATCACCGATAACTCATAATGCCCATAATGAGTCCGAAAATCCATCTTAGGAACATCATTGGCCCGAATCTTCAACCGATGATGCCCAGACCTCGAATCAATCTTTGAAAACACAGAAGCACCCTGAAGTTGGTCGAATAGGTCATCAATACGCATAATTGGATAATTATTTTTGATGGTGACCTTGTTCAACTGTCTATAATCAATGCACATACGCATAGTGTCATCCTTGCTCGATTGAGCTCATTCTCTCTATGGTTGGGATCTACCACACCCATATTGATGGCTACCACGGCCTGACACTGATTCTCCTCGGCTATCCTGACTACCACCCCTGGCTGTCTATGCCGGAGTCCTAGGTGCATAGGATGCACTCGATGTAAGTCTGGGGCAATATCTCTTGAAATTCCCAACCTCTTCACACTCTAAATAGAATCTAACCGCTGAAGGCTGGTAAGTAGAGACAGAAGAACCCGAACCACCACGGTCGGAATATCTAGATTGAGAACCCTTAAATGATTGTCCTCCACTGTATCCATGAGAAATCTATAGAGCTGCCTGGACTGGTCGATTGGGCTATGACTGCTAATATCTCTGCTGATACCCATAACCACAGGAAGTAGAATCACTGAACTGACCAAATTGCCTAGCCCTCTTATCAGGCTCATATCTAGACAAACCACCTCTATGGACTCCACCATCCTAGCATGCTCTGCCACAGTCTCAAAAGAAGCTCCTAAAGCCATCAACTGCAACATGGACAATTGGAGCGGAATACTCAATCCCAAACAAAACATCTCACTTGCTCTGCCTCGGTAGGTAACAAAAATGCCGCATAACGAGGTAAGGCATGGAAGCGAGTCTTATACAGTGCCACCGAAGAATTGCCCTGGCTAATCTTCTGAAAGTCATCACGCTTGCATAGACGCAAGATCAACGACACATACATTTCTAAGAAGACCTTATAGAACCTAACACATGTCAATGGAGGTGTCACGCGGGCAAACAATCAACATATGCCCTCCACCACTACTCGCATCTCCCAAAAGCTAAAGGGCCACAAAACTGACTCCATGAGTCTCAACAATACTAAGAGTATGCAACCTCTCATGGCTTCTCACGATGAACTCATACGCATACTCCTCGGGCTGACCATAAAACACATGAGGCTTCATGTTCGAAAAGTGCTCCCAAATCTTCCGCTTATTGCGAGTCATAGTTGTCCCTCTAATAGGTCAGGGAACAAACTCTGGAGCATGAACCCTCATCTATATGTGGCGCTGACATCGCCGCAGGCTGAATACCAGACATACGAAACTCGGGGGTTTGAGTCTGCCCCCATCCCACATGGGTCTAAGAACCCCTAGAGTAGTAGGATATGCGCCTTTCTGAGCAAAGTCATCTAAAATACTGAACAACCTGACTAGTGTATCCTGTAGCACCGGCATAGCAATAAATCCAGGCTGATCTTGGGCTAGCCGCATCTCCTCCTCTAGCAAATCATCTTGAGGCTCAATATAAGGCTCTGGGGACTCTAATCTAGCACGAGCCTAACCGACTCTTTATGCTCTGCTGCGAGCTAGTACCGCTTCTCTGGCTCTAACCAAGCCCTGAGCGCATGCTTTACCACGTCCATGAACTGCCGGTGCCGGAGCCTGTGCCTCTTCTTTCGTCGCGTCGGCATGAGTCCTCGCCATCTATGAGAGAATAGAAACAAAGGTTAGATACCAATTTGATTCAACTTAGCACGAAAGGAATGAAGAAGGTGAAATTTCCTAAATGTCCCATAGCCTCCCAAAGATAAGTACGGACGTCTCCGCACCGATCCGCGAGACTCTACTAGATATTGCTCTCGTACTAAAGACTGTTTAACATAGGGCTTTGGTACCAACTTGTCACGATCCCTTTTCAAGAATCATGATGGCACCTACATAATCCCACTACAACCACTCCCAACTCAGCAACCATGATACGCTATAAATAAAAGCGGAAGAAACATGATACTACATAAGTTATCTGATAATATATAATGCGGAAGAAAAGATAAGTCGGTCACAACCAAACACTCCCAAGTAATCTAGTCTGTAGGTATGATAGTAGTAGCAATCTGATACAAGTCTGAGAAATGGGCACGCAGGACAAAACCAAATACATAGTGTAAAATAAGTCTCTCATGTGCAAGAAAAATATTGTAATAAAGAGGAGCATCCAAGGGTATGCTGACGATAGCATCCTCACCCTGAATGCTGAGGATCAACTGCTCGGACTCAGCCACGTGGTCTCGAGCTGGTAGTCAGAATTGTATCTATATCAAGGAAAGATGTAGCATGAGTATACATTGTACCCCCATAGACATCATAGTCCGACAACTCTGAAAGTACATAATCAGAGATAAATACCAAGTCGACACCAAGTAATCCTATGCTACACAGTCCAAAATCCAAATAAAGTCATAGTCCACATAAAGATTCACCGAGTTCATATGCTTCCTTGTTTCGATAATAGTCCATATTTACTTATGTTAACCAGTTCCAAGAGTTCTATGAAAGCTCAAGTATCAAGAACAAGTATAACCTTTCATATCCATCACTTAGTAAAATCATCAACAATCAATTCAATATAAGTTCAACCACAAGTAATCGATGATATGACATATATATTTATGAATTGAATGCAATGCAAATGCCAGGTACCTTTCCATCAACTAGTATACACACTTCACAGGGGTATGCCATATGAAAGTGACCCATGGGGGACTCGTGAAGTCCATATACCCCTCCGTGCCAGAATAACTCATCGGATCACGGAGACAAACACTTGGCTGTAATAATATCATGTTGCAGGCGTGCAACTCTGATCCCTGCATATCAATAACATCTCAATGTTATCATAATCTTAATAGTGTTCTTACCTCTTTCGGTCTCTTGGACCCACATCATAATCATACCACTCCAATATCATATCATCATAACCATGAGTATATGAATGGAAATAACATATATAAGGAAAGAATCATGATATAATGAGATGCAATCAAATAAGAGATGAAATACCACATGCTTTCAAGAGTTCATAACATGTATAAAATCTAAGTACAATGAAAGATATCATATCAAAAGCATGTGTGATGTGTAAACAAGTCAATCAACTATGGCAATGAACCAACATATGGCGACAAGCCCAAGTAATCAGCAATCGGAACCAGCATAAGGCTGATTCCCTAAATCATCCCATCCTCACAGTTCAACACCGGTACTCACTCAAACGTTCATCACAACCGCCTGGGTAGGACCCCCAAACACACCCAATACTCCTCAACATTTATTACTAATTACATACTTTTATCGAAATCTTAAAAAGATAAATCGTAGCCTATCTCAAAGCCGAGCAGGAGTGTTACACGATCATGCCTCAGTGGTAGCCTTGCCTCTCCTTTGTACCTCACGATGGTCGAAGTCTATTAACGCATATACTACTCGTTAATATACAAGACTTACACAAAATAAGGATATAACCTTTAACAAAGTAAGACCACAATATCGACCCCGTGCCCACTTTACCAAGACTCGAACTTTAATACTCAAAAAATATTATTATATACTAGGTAATCATATCCTTAAATTAATAGGAATTCTATACACATTTGAACCTCCAATTGAACAATAATAAAAAAGCCCCAATTTGAAATCCTAGAAATTTCTCCCTTTTGAAAACAAGCTTCTATAATCAAATTAAGTCTAAAACATGATTATCTATCATCATCCAATCCTAACTCACAATAATAATACCTTTTAATCCATAAACCTCCATTAAAATGAACCACATAATTCTCTTATTCTCATAAACACATGAAATTTATTTTCCCTAACTTAATAACATGCTAAACCACCATTAAAGAGCTTATAAACATCACGTAAGCCATAAAAAGGAAGAATCTATTACTTCAAGGTCAAAAAGCTCCTAAGGCTCTGAAATTTCTCTAAGGCAGCGCTTGTTTCGAGGTTTCTATTTTGGGAAAGAAATTTTCTGACCTAGAGAATTTATAGGGATATGGTACAGTTCTTCTGCCCCATTAGAATCGACTCCGCTGGAGAGGACCCACTGCGATAAAAAAACCTTTCATTGGGGTGATGTCACTTGACACATCACCTCTCGCCATGATGGACATGACTCCGCAGCGGCGGAAACCACCCATCTCCAATCTTCTGCTTTGGTGAGCCAACCTCTCGCCGAGGTAGACCCAACGAAGTGAATACTGGTGCCGCCATGTTGGACACTATATATCAGCAAAGGGGAAGCGGCCAAAACCTCAATCGAATACACGAGGCCCCTCAAACACAAATCAGGCATGCTCGTCTATGTTAAACAGTTCTACAAACTCGTCGTACCCTTGGATTTCACAAATAACTGAGTTAAGGCATATTTTTCTAAGAAATCACCTGGGAAAACCAAATATCCAAATTTCACAAATAAAGCCACAAAGCATATTCGATTACCTTGGGAAGCAAACCAATGACTCGACAAAGTCATAAATGACCCTCTGGAACTATCGGAAGCGGCGTAACTCAAAAACAAACTCATCTAGCCAAAAGTCAACTTTGAATCAAACTAACCAACTCTAAGTTTCTAGACTTTGGGTTTTTCATCCAAACCTCATATAAATGGACCTCGAGATTCGTGTCACCCATCTTCGTGCATCACAAACCCCACATAGAGACAATGGGAAGGGTCAAACAAGCAAATAAGGGTGTTTAGCTAAAAATGACCAGATGAGTCATTATATTACCACTATAGAAATCATGACCTTAGTGGCCATCTCGCCCTTGATAACCTTTTTACCCTGCCACTTGTGGAATAAGACCATTCCTTCCACCTCTACCTTGTTCAGGACCTGGGAATTGCAATTTTCCCCTTATTTGGTTGTCACATAGATCATCCAAACCTCCTAGCTCCTCTTGGAACTCATAACACATTGGTTTAATGCTTTAAATTTGTTGACAAAGTGGTTGGCGGGCATTTGGAGTGGTTGTGGTGGATATGGTTTATTTGGTGGTGGGTGGGGGTCATTTGGTGGTGGTTGAGGGTCATTTGGTGGTGGTGTGATGGGATTGCCATCTCATAGTGGGGTTGGTGGTATGGTGTTCGTTGGAGTGGGGTTGTACATTTGGTGAATGGCTCTGGGTGATAGGGTGGATGCGGATTCATGTTGCAATCGACTTGTGTAACCTTGGTAATGGTTTCGGGGAGTTGAGGATGTTTCTCTAGTCCTCTCTTCAACGGCTCAAAATCTTGCATCAAAACGACTCATTTGTCGGCTAATGGATGCCCACACACTCATCATTTAACTCAAAGGTGGTTCCTCAGTGGTAAATTGTGATTCAGCTAATTCGCTATTGTACCTATTGAAGATACTCAACAAAGATAACAAACACGTTAGGTTAGTAAAATCAACTCATAAATTACTCAAGTATGAGAACTTTTTTTATTTCCTCACAAATTTCTTCAGCTAATGATTGTATTCTTTTTTATCTAATTGAGTTGCAAGGTTCTGATTGCTACCTGAGGCAAGAATAGATTCATGTTTGACTCGAAAGAATGGACGACTCAATTTAAAGTAAGAGACTTGAATCAAGAAGTTATCAACAAAGTTAAAACGAGAAAAGAACGAAAAAGAATTGGTACGAAAGGAAATGGGACTCAAGAACTAGTTAACAATTAAGTAAGAACAATCACTAATTGTTAATTAGCTTAGAGGGTTAAAGAAATTAGATTTTAAGAGAAAAATCGAGTTTCACTTACAAAAAAATGAAATGAAATGAAACCAGGTTGAAGAACTTGCAGTGAGATTTAGGGTAAATACGGGTACAATTGGAGGGTGTGGCTTCGTATATGGTTTGCCTATAGCATGAAATGCCAACCTGCGAAGGGTCGATGTGGGCCCACAAACGGAAGTATAAAACGTAGTTACGGAATGTGCTTTACTCTTTAGGTTGGATTATGTGGCCCATGCACCACTGCGTGGTCAAAACCAGTGTGCTCATAAATTTTTCTCCTTCCTGCATGGGTGATGTGTGTGCGCCACGTGTGCCATGTGACAACCACGTGGGGCCTCTTTTTTGGTTGATTTGTTTTGACTTTTTGACACAACCTAGTAATTTTCCTTTGTGGGTGGAAAAATATTTTTTGACCTTTATCCAAAATTTATTTCGATCAAACACCCCTTTTTTGCCACCTTCCTTATGAAGATATGAATATCCTCAAGAACACCAAAAATAATTCAAAATTCCAACCACCCTTAAATCAACTCTGAATTCACTCAAAATTTGGATTTGAGCTCCCATTGACGTAGAGAACAAAGCCCAATAGGTTTCAAACTCCAATTCCAACTTCTTCAACAAGACTCACTTTCAAGTTCTTCAAGTTTGAAGCTCCATTAATGGTGGATGACTCTAGAAGACTCCAAATGACTTGAAACTCAAGATTGTAACTCAAAAAACTCTAGAGAACAAGAATCTAGTGTCAAAACAAAAAAATAAACACAAAAATTTTGGGGTTTTGATTTTTGAATTTCGTGACTATTTTTTAAATTTTTCGGATTTTTTTTGTAGTAACAACAACCAAGACTAGATTTGTAGAAACAAATCTATAATCAATCTCTTGATATAAATTGATATAACAAATGATAGGAAAATAAGGAAATTAACAAGGAAAGTAAAGGATAACTAGATTGACACAAAGATAAACACAATTCGTCAACTAAAGCTCTATAATAGCTAAAACCTCCAAATTAGTATTTAACAAGCACCAACCTCTTAGGATGACCTCAATTGAATCTAGTTCCCAAGAAATCAATCCTCTCAACAATTCATACAATCAAAAGCTTCAACAAGCTCAAAACTCTCAAAGAGTATCAAAGTATAATTCATCAAAATAGTCTAAAAACTAGGGAAATAATAAAGTCTACTATTTATACTAGGATATTAAGGAATACTAGACAAGCTATTACAATTATATTCTTAATGAAGGGCCTTGTTTGGTAGTCTTCCTTTGGAGATAATGGCTTGCATTTATGAAATAACCACTTTGCATACATAACTATCTTCTTCACCAATTCATCCATTTTGATGCTCTTCCTCCTCCCATGCAATATTCCACACTCGGGATCTCAGGGATGGAGCCAAGACATGCTCACGAGTGTCCATCTTCATGCATAACCCTTTTGATGTTTGGAGTTCATGGACTTGACTCCTCAAAGACGATCTCAGGGAAAATTGGGTTGCATCAACAAAGGGTCCAAAGTACCATGGAAAGACGAAACATATTGACATTAAGTATTATTTTGTTAGAGACATGGTTGTACATAAAAAGGTGAACGTGATAATACATATTTTACGCATCAAATGATAGCAGATCCCTTAACGAAACTCATATCATGTGATGCTTATGAAAGACATGTGATGTCATTGGGTTTGCGTAGATGCTAATGTATTTATATTTTATTTTTTCCCAATCATGTTCATGTAAAATTATATTATTGAAGTTAATGTTCGTTTATGCCTAATTATCCTTTTTTGTTGGTTCATATACATATAATATTTTTATGTGTAGTACATATATTTCTAGTATAAGATGTACGTTGGACAGATGAAAAGATTGGCTTATTCACACAGAGAATCATCTCTATTGTCTATGTGAAAGATTGAGATGAGACAATTATAAACTGATTATCGTCAAACGTGATGATAAAAGAGAGCTTAAAGTTTATAATAAGAATGTCGTATTTTTTTGTGTTTAATCATATGTCATTAAAAATAAGTTAGTTTGTTCTTAATGTCAGATGTGACTTCTGATGAATAAAATGATTGAGTAGATTTGTAAACTCAAAGTTAGACATGAGATGCCTGAGCTATCATCTGCACATTATTTAAATTGTAAAGACCTACGTTCCATGGGAAAACAGTCAATACCGTGATACATGTATGCATATGGTGACCCATAAGGGCGATACATGTTTAATCTCTACTTGTTATCATGTGAAGCCTTGAAAATTATAAGTATTTTCTATATTGTACCCTCGTGACTTTGATCAGTTTCTTGAGATTCAGTTTGATGTTTGCTATCATAGAATGTTGCCAAGAGATATGCTTGATTCGGTCTGGCAGGGCATTTCTAGAAAATCATATTAGATTGAGATTAAGAGATTCATGAGAAGAGAAAGATCATTAAGTATTATCACATTACTTGGGTTCAACGACCGGTCTTTATGTTTATCTTTTAGACAAGAACATAATTATGACTTCGAATTTAAGACAGAGATTGTGAGAGATATGAATGTGATAAATGATCTAGGGTACTGCATACTATAATCTACTCTAAGTTTCATTGATCGAGATGCTATATATTCCTAGCAGATGTATAGCAATGAAGTTTACACTGGTCACACGGTCTAGTCGTAGTATATGAAAGTTACAGAATAGGAATGAGAGTTGACCCACTATGTGTGAGTGGGAGATGAAGAAAATTGGATCGGGTTAGCCATGTGGGTCAACCCCGATCCATGTCCAGAAAAATAGTATGTACTATATATATATATATATATATATATAAATAAAAATGAAAAGACACAGCTGTTAGGATTATTCCTGAAAGGTTGTATCCCTTTAGGATTATAAAAGAGTCTGTTGGAAGAAACACATGTATTGTTTTTTCCTTCTCAACGTAAAAGAAAATAAGTTTTCTTCCTGTTACTTCCTCTCAAAAGTTCTCTACTGAAGACTCAGAGAAGAACGATAGTGATCTTCTACGAACGTTGAAACATCTTCTGTAACTAAGGTATAATCATAGACTGTGGCTATTTCGGTATAGTTTGTGTTTCATAGATATATGATTAGACTATTAGACTAGTAAAATGAATTCAATGATCCTGCAAATTGTGTGTTTGAATTAATTCCTCACATAGGCACAAGTTAACAGAGACTTGTTCGTTGTATATTAAGCCTTGGTTATTTATGAGAACAAGGAAGGCTTCCTCTTTTAATTTTTGCCCCGTTGAACAGGGTCAACATCAAAGCAATGAATAGAGAAAAAAATGGTATTTTGGACAAGAGATGTATCTAAGGATGAAAGGAGACGAGGATGATCCCCTCTATGAAATAATCCTCAGTTCCCTGTGGTATGGGGAATAATAGAAGAGGAGATTCATCATCAATGCTTGTCAATAAATTGGCTAAAATCAGCAGTGCTTTAAGATATTGGAGTGATTTGATGACACAATCCCGATTGCATTTTATTGGAATTGAGATAATACCTTACAGAAATTTGACTTTACTTTTTTGTTTCCTCTTTAAGAATATGGTAAATAGTATTTATAAGGTGATGATCTCTCTTGCGTAACTTAACCGTCTGATGCATGCGTAGAATATGATATGGTTGATTATTGTTACTTCTTTTGTCAAATCAAATCTCATTAATTGGCATACAACTTAGTATATATGCATCAAAATACGTGAAAGATTACTTTCAAGGTTGTAAGACATGAATTAGGCTTACATTAATACTTGAAAATATTCTTGAGTTCAAAAAAAAAAAAAAAATGTTGGCTCATGAAAGATTTATTTTTTAAAAATTTCTTGATGATACTTGTGTTTTCTCAATTAAAAGAGACATTCAGTGATATGAGACTTCACTATATTTGGTGTCATAAAGGAATTAAATTCTATTGATAGCAAATAAAGAGAAGGAATTTGGGTCCAATGTTTTGGTTCCAAACAGATGGTACAAACAGTCTTGAGAACATTTTTACCAAGTGTTGTTCACATATAAAGGTTGCAGCACAACCATCATAAGATCAACGGTTAAGGTGATGACTCAAGTATAAAGTAGTAACAAAATCAGATTCTACTTTCTTAACTCCACTTATTTATTAGTTTCTATCTTTTGTGAAATTTGTGAAATTTGTTTCATAAATGTTGGATAGATGGCTAATTTTGTGATGATCTTGAAATGCATGCTAAATTTAGAAATAGCCTATTTGACATATTTATAGTGATTTATTAAACGAATACATAAGCATCACGTGGAGGTTAATTTCAAGTCGTGGAATGACATAAATTGGATGGATCATATTTATGTTTGAAAATTGTAACTTTGGTGTCTCTTGGAAGAAGCATAAAATATTACATCTTTGAGTAAAATACTTGACCACAGAGAATGTGATTAATCTGAGTTTTATTGTTTCTCTAGACATGAGATTATCTATTCATGTGAACTGATAAAATGTGGTGAAAATATCGGAGGCAATTATTTGCACTTGTGAATCACTATATTTCGAGGTTTATTTCAAGTGATTCTAACTTTAAATTTTATTTTGGTATGAAATACGTTTTGTGAATAAATAAATAAATTTGGGAAATGACTCGCGTGAACAAGATCGATACTTCCAACATATATTGGTGATGGAGTATTGAAGAATGACAAAAGTCGTTCCTCATATAGAATGAAAATATTATTTTCATTCATTCGGTAAATACTTTAAAAATGGAGGCACAATCATATGGTTGTATACTTCTTGTCAAGAAAATGGTATGTAAGATTTATTTGGTGAGTATTTCCTGCTGCTAATCAAATATTAGCAGCATTTGAGAAAAATAAAAGGAGAAGAGAATGGTTAATAATAAAGTGTGATGACACAAGTGACGACTAACCATTCTTATGTATGAAGTGTAGCTTAGATCTTCTCATTAAACATTTATTGTTCGAGAAGATAGTGTAGTCATGAAAAATATTGGGCTATTATCATTTTAATAGAGATAATCTTGAATAACGTCTACTCTTTCATGTGATGTCAGTAATAACTGAAAATTCATATTCTAAGATTTCAAGGATTAGTCTTCATGAATTATGGGGTAAATATAAGTAAATTGCTATTACTCTAAAGCCCATGTTTGACTATATGCACTGATTTTCCACAAAATGAGAAGGCTGAACTTTGTTCTTAACAATCTTGAGCTTATAAAGTGTGGTGATAGAGCGGTTGTGGACACCCTTGATGAGATTGACATGCAAGTAAGAAAGTGAGAAATCTCTTTCTGTGAATTTTAATGGTGAATCCTAGAGGACTTGCTGAACATGATTGAGCGCAAGACCCATATTAATCGGCGCCGCCATTGCAGAATAAGAACCATGTATAATACAAATATGGGTCTTATATTCATATTCAAGCTAAAGGTTCATGGATGGTTAGCTACCTTTAGCTATATGTTATACAAATACCCAATAATGTATTTTGTGCGTTTTTGAATACTCATATTATTATTATATAATAAGTGGGGTATTATTATATATAGTTAAAATATATGAGTATTATTTAATAATAATATTTAAAATAAGGAAGAAATTAATTTGATTAGTCCTGCCCTTTGTAAAAGGTGTGTCAATTCGTTTAAATTGGTTCTACTTTTAACCGTTGGCAACCTTTGAGAAGTGGCATTCACAAGTCTTGTTATTAAAAGGGTTTCTATAGAAGCATATACGAGATGAACTTGTCTGGTGTGCTTTTTGAAATGTCATATTGCCATCCTTAACATTACAACATCATTCTTCTTTGTTCACAACTTTCTTCCAAGAGTTTATCTTTATTCCTATTGGGTTGAGTTCTTGTGGTAGAAGAAATCAAAGAGTGCAACTTTGATTTTTAGAATAGGCATTGTATTTAGGGGATGGACTTTCCCGTCAACCACTTGCACAGTATGGGGGAAATTACTATCCTAAAGATAATTTTCTGGAAGTGCCTTGCCTATTCGCTCTGTGTTTTTGTGTTTTTTAGTGAATTCTCTTTCATGATTTCTCTCTTTATTTTTTTATTAAATTTGTCTTGCATAAAGTTACTCGAAGAATTTTGTCCAAACATTCAGCAAAAGGGAATTGAATAGATTTTCCTTGAAGGATGTCTAAGAGCTTAACATAAATATTTAATATTTTTTTATACATAATACATTTCTTACAAAATATTTGAGTAGGGCTATATAGAGAGATAATTTTACAAAGAGTGTACCCGCTATAATGAATGTCACTGCTGTTATAGGTTGAATGCTATTATAGAGAAGTAAAATATAACATGAAAAAATTAATTTCGGAAAAAATAAGGCCGTTATAGTGAAATTTTGTTATAACGAATGACAATTATAGAAATGTTTGACGGTAGTATTAGACCAAGTTAAGAAGGAAATAATGGAAAGGGTAGATCTTTTTAAGTTGTCTACAATAGCTGGTAGATGTAGGAGGTTCATACAGAGAATACTTTGTACTTAGAGGTTGTTTTTCTTTCTGTTTTGTTGGAGGCTCAAGTTTCCTAGTACCCTTCATGAAAGGTGGTTAGGGGATTTGTGTGCTCATTAGTTTGTATTTGGTTGTTTTGGTTGGTTATGGTAATGTTTACATCGGTTACCAAAAAAATATACGCATCTTCGTCTGCTAAAAGAAGATCAGCTACGTAGAGTAGAAAATTTCTCTATATTTTCATACTTCTTTTTCACAGTTAATTTTAGATTGTTCTGGTACTAGCTTTTGGGCTTTAGATGTTTTTGAAATCTTTTTAGGCATTCATATCCCTTGAATTAATCTGGTTCTACCTATGTTGAGCTATACTTGTTAAAGAATCTCCATTTATATATAGATCTCTTCTGTACATTTTCCTAATGAATTGATCTCCTCACCATACCACTCTTCCTTCACTCTCCCTAAATTCACACCTAGAAGCAAAGTTTACAATCTATGAGCTTATTAAAACAATAGAGGAAAATCCTTAAACACAACTCTTTTACTTTGTAACTACTATGTACTCAGTCAACGAATAAATATTGCAGGAAATTAAAGAAAATAATACCTTGAGAAACAAAAAGGACAAGTACAATCTTTTACATATATATGTTAACTACAAGTAGCAATCACCAGAATGGAGTCAGCCTACCAAGGTGCTGAACCTCCATATGTATCATTTTGCACACAACTATGAGCGTCAGTTGTCCAGAACTGTGTTTCATCTTGGATAGCCCATAATTTGGTGCTTTCATCATAGTGAGAGCCATCCTCAACACCAAAATCTCCATCATCCCCTGAGTTAAATTCTTCAAGTTCAAACAATTTATCTAAACCATCAGAGTGTTCAAAGTAGTCGTCGTCCTCAACTTCATCATCATCATCACCGGTTTGATTGAAATACTCATTCACATCATCACCTTTTGCAAAAGCGTTCCTTCTTTCTCTTCTAATTTGCTTCCCCTTCCTAACAAGTTTCATCAGCTCATCTTTCAAGACCAACATTTCATCCCTCTCCAATAGTTTGCCTCTATCATTATAGGCTTCTACTAGAAAGACCGAATCTCTCTGCCCCTTCATACTCACATAGAACATCTCAGGGTGCCTTATTAGCATACCTCTTAATCTGTTTGGCATCCCAAACTCCTTTCTAAAATGTGTCAAGTGATCAACCAAAGTCCTCTTCTCAACCATCATCCCCAAAACTTCTCTCACCACTCCACAAGCCCTCTTCTCAGCATTAACCGACTCTTTATAGAAATCTTTCAAATTTGTCTTATAAGGACAAACATCCGGTAATTCTTTAAACTTTATAAGGTACTCTTCATGCCGTCTCTTCAAATTAAGTCCCCTTCTAAGTTTTAAATGCTTGAACTTTAATGGTCTATCTACAATCAATCCAAGTGAAACATGGTCAACTTCACGAGATGGTGAAGCATTCGCTAGAGCTGGATCACAAGAAACAAGCTCAAGAGAAGGACCATACGAAGTGTCCACAACACGAAACATATGAGGGTAGTCATTGCATAGGCGAGACCGGAAATTAACAGGCAAACCAAGATCAGGTGCAATGTGAACTATCTTGGACAGCAATAGCGTATGATGGGTCGTAAGCATTAAAAGCTTCTGTAACTTAGCAGCCAAGGAAACCGACATGCCTGATTTCAGTTCCAATTCTTGATGAAAGAGGGAAGAAGCAGCGGGAGTGAGTCGAACACAGAGCTGAGAAAGTGGTTTAGTGGCGTTGAAGGGTGTATGGGGTGTTGGTATAGCGAAGAGCTCAAAAATAGTTGGATAACGATGAATCATTGAAAGAATAGAACGAGGTTTTGAAAGGGTTAAATAGCCGCGGCATTTAGAGAGAACACTGATGGGCATGAAATGCTTTGATTTTGAAAGTAACAGTGTTTTGAGCTTCTGAACGAACCTAATATTGTTGTTCTTGACAACATGTTTGTCCAATTTTCGATCTCGGACTAATTTGTGAGGTCCCGGATTAGAGCAAATAATAGAGATACTGACATGTTTCTTGTTGGTGAATTTGCTGGATTTTGAGAAATTTTGGTCTGGGTTTTTACCGGGTAAGAAATCTGAGTGGAGGGGGACAATGAAGTTGTTGGTTTGGAGTTGGATTTTTAGTGGTAAAGTGAGCA
The DNA here is from genome assembly GCA_034509755.1 of Anisodus tanguticus. NCBI lineage: Eukaryota > Viridiplantae > Streptophyta > Magnoliopsida > Solanales > Solanaceae > Anisodus > Anisodus tanguticus. The sequence goes on along the minus strand of CM067546.1, from coordinate 20,387,001 downwards.
TCATTTCACTTGTATGGATGTTGGGGAAAATGATCAAACAGTTGGTGTGCACTTTCTAAAAACCTCAGTTTCAGACAGCTATTCATAAATGTTTCAAAATAATAAAGAATCTTGGGATGGAAATGCACATGAGAGATTGATTCCCTAATTAAAGTTACTGGAAATAAGGAGAAGCTTGGAGTAGATGATAGCAGATTTTGGAATAAATTTTGCTTGTCTGCGAGCCGACCCTTCTAAAAGAAAGGACATTCTTTTTTTGTTTTTGGCTAAAAGGACATTCTTATTTTTAAAAGTGAAAATAAAACTTCAGAAGACACAAAAATTACTCATAGGGGTGTATTAGGTACGGAGGTTTTCCAATTTTCTCATGTTTTATTGGCTAAAGTTTTTTAAAAATATTTTCTCTAGAAAAAATAAGTTCCTTAAAAATTACCTTCTTAATAAGTGTTCTTAATAGAAATAGGGAAACAAGTTATGTAAGTGTTTTAACTTCATTGTTTCCTAACTAACCACCCAATACCCTAAACCCCCATCCTTTGACTAACCCACACCCACACCCACACCCGCCACCCCCAAACCCCATTCCCTATTACATCTCATCTACATAGTATTTTGTTAATTACATACAAATATTTTTGGGGTGATAATTTTTTTTTCTTTACGAAAGACTAGAAATAAATAAGTAAGAAAACCCATTTATTTTTCAAAAAAACATTTTTCTTCATACCATAACAGTGAACTAATTTTGCATTTATAACTTTAAAATCTTTTTATTGATCAAATTGATAAATACTTTATTTAACAATTCCTTAAAAATGGAAAGGTCGTATTTCTCCATTTTCATGGAAAGCCTAACATTCACACAACCAACGAGTGCTCCCTCCCTCATTAGATTTGGGTTATTACACTAAACAACATGAAACCATTTCTTTTTAAAAAATAAAGATCGACGACGAAGGGAGAACCATAGGAACTCTCATGAAAACGGGAGTACATGCGCAAACACATAAAATTTAGGGAAAATTATACCAAATGCCCGTGAAGTATAAAGTAATTACCACTTTTTACCCACCTATATATTAATGACTCAAGTTACCTTTACAACAAAAAATAACAGAAAATACATAAAATCCTTCCTTAACTTGTTCTGAAAATTTACTTTTACAATTTAATTTTTACGAGCATTTATACAACTCTTATTCTAGTATGAAGTAAAATTGATACGCCTTAACGGGTGACGTGTCAAGAAAGTGTGACCAATTTCTAAAAAGCTCATGGGAGGAAAAAGAACACTAAAAATGAACCCTTACATTTGTCATCTTCTATTTGGATGACAATCTATTATACATAGATATACTTTTAAATATATTTTTTTAAAAGACAAGGTCACTGGGTGGGTCCCAGTGACTAATTTAAATTTAAATTCGTCAAAGTATCCAACAAAGTAAATGTCCAAAACAAAACAGAAATAAAAAAAACAGATGATAAATGAAATTTGGCAAAGTGGGCAGTGGAGATGCCATTTCACGACAGCTCCGCCGGTTCATATCTGCGCATCCTGATTGTCTTCACCCATTTCAGTCCATGCGAGCTTGGATATAGCTTGTGGAAGCTCGGATTTGTTGTGTGGCTGTAGATGGTGGTTGCTGCCCTCTTTGTTGATGTTCTGCTATAATGTTTGATAAGGTGTTCTACTTCAATATTTGGAAATGAATTATAAGTGCTTGATTCCCTATCCACCAAGTGAATATACTTCCTGTGAACCCAATATCTGTTAGTTGACATGATTCAATAATATACCTGAGATCTTTTGTTTCTGCAAATTGAACTTGGAGCCATTGATATTTCTCTACAGCCTCAGTATCACATTCAAATTCCCACCTACTAACCAGGGAAGATTCATATGAGAAGAAATATCGTATAAATCCTCCCATAATGCAATCCTAGTATCTCTGTCTGTGCTAGCATAAATTACAGTCATCATAACTTCTTGTCCTCAATCCAGCTGAGTGAATGTAAAGGACAATAATTGATCAGTGTCCCTTAATATTTCCATCTGAATCCCTGCTTTCACAAAAATCCATATGTTGTAAGCAACAATCTCCATATTAAGCCATTGTCTATACATGTTAATATGCCTGACATGTTGAAATGGTTCCATCAGATTGAATTGTTTTTGCCTATTTAGTAGAACAACCCTTTCAAAAGCCTATTGGGTATTAACAGACCTAATTTCCCATATGAGAGAGCTACTCATTGAGATGTGAATTTGGCAAGTGCTTTCCTTGTTTGTACACCTCCTAATGTCTTAGGAGGTACACTTTTGTCTCTTTTCTCTTTGTCTATGCTGCTTGATCTCTTTCTTTGCTTTTGTGGTCGGCTTTGCATAATCCTCATCCTTGCTACTTTCATAATTACCTTCTTTGCTTCCTCATCATCGTCACCAATATCAATCCCTGATTCCTCTTCATTTATATTATCATTATTCTGCCTGCTGGTACAATCTCCTTTATTATTATTAGCAGGTGCTTCATCACTGCTTACTGATTCTTCGGCATGTTCATTCTCTTTATCATTTGCATCATTATGACATGGATAATTATTTTCTTTGGTAATAGCAGTACTAGGTTGAACATTCTGACTATCTGCTACTACTGATGTGCCTGTTGTTGCTGAATCTGCAGGAATTTCAGTTTGACTTCATGGAGGTTTTATTGCTGCATGAAAGATAGAATAATTTCCCTTGGAAATTTCTTTCATTATTCACAATATATATAACTGTACAAGGTTGATTCCTAATATGGTACGAATCCTAACTTACCTTACAAAGGTTGATTCCTAATACAATTAGAATCCTAAGTTACCTTAAATATACATTTATCATAATTACAAAATATACGACGAATATTCTGAGAATATTCGCTAATACTCCCCCTCAGACGGAGCGGGAGGAGGCCGAATGCTAAAATTTGGATCGAAAGTCGGTGAAGAGCTGTCGCGGTAGTCCCTTTGTGAAAATATCTGCATACTGATACGAGGAAGGCACGTATAAAATTTTGACCTGACCACGAGCAACCTTCTCTCGCACAAAGTGGATATCCATCTCAATATGCTTAGTTCGCTGATGTTGGAGTGGATTATGAGACATATAGATAGCAGATATGTTGTCACTATAAACTATAGACGCCTTGCGTAATGGACAATGGAGCTCCAAAAGAAGATTTCGGAGCCAACAGATCTCAGCGACGACATTAGCAACTCCGCGATATTCTGCTTCAGCACTCGAACGGGACAGCGTGGCCTGCCGCTTGGCGGACCATGAGATAAGATTATCCCCAAGAAATACACGGTGCCGGAGGTGGAGCGACGTGTGTCGGGGCATCTGCCCAATCTGCATCCGTGTAGGCTAGCAATTTGGTTGGGGCGAGAGGGGTATAGATGTAAGCCAAAGTCAAGTGTGCCCTTAACATATCGATAATACGTTTGAGGGCGGCAAAATGGGACTCTCGGGGGTCGTGCATGAACGGACACACCTGTTTGAACGGCATATGCAATATCGGGCCTAGTGAATGTAAGTTGCGAAGAGCACCTGCTAGACTCCGATATAGAGTGGGATCGAAGCGGCGCACCGTCATTGGCACTAAGCTTGGATTTTGAGTCCACCGGAGTTGGCATAATTTTACAATTTGCCATCTTGGCCCTGTACACTATCTCTTCGCATACTTTCGCCGACAAAGGAACATATTGGCAGCGAGATCTAGTCACCGATATACCCAAAAAATAACTTAGCTTCCCCAGTCGGTCATAGCAAATTCGGTTTTGAGTAGAGCAATGATTTCATTCTTCAACCCGTCGGATGAGGCGGTAAGAACAATATCGTCGACATATAATAGCAAATATGCAGTGCTGCTACCTCGGTGAAAAGTGAAGAGAGAGGTATCACACTGCTACATACAAAACCAATTTGAAGAAGATACACCGGCGAACCGATCATACCAAGCGCGGGGGCTGTTTCAATCCATACAATGACTTCCGAGACGACACAAAGCGTGGAGGCTGCCGGATGAACAAAACCGGAGAGGTGATGCATGTACACGTCTCTTTCAAATCCCCATGAAGAAACGCATTTTTGACATCAAGGCGATGAATCGGCCAATGCAAGCCCATAGCAATACTGAGAACAGTCCGAATAGTGGCCGGTTTAACAACCGGACTGAATGTCTCACCACAATCAATACCCTCCTGCTGATTAGTGCCATTTGCAACTAGTCTTGCCTTATACCTCTCTAAGTCACCATTGTCTCTGAACTTGTGACGAAATAGCCACATACACCGGATAACATTCACACCAGTGGTCTAGGTACCAAATCCCAAGTGTTCTGCTTGGTTAAAGCGTTAAACTCTTCGCACATGGCCGCATTCCAATTGAGGTCCAGTTTAGCTAGTTTTGGATTCTTTGGAATGGGTGATAAGGTTTGTGTGGAGAGATTGAAGTGAACCTTGGGTTTGAAGATCCCGTGTTGTGCACGAGTCTCCATGCGGTGAGGGGGCTGCGGTGGGAGGTCGGGCCGGTTCTTTGGATGGTAGGGCGGCGGGGGCTGCGGGGCCCAGGTGGCAGAGAGTTCTTTGCGAAGCGAGGAGACTCGACGGGGTGTTGGATTTCTTCGGACTGGAGGAGGCGGTGTTGGTGGTGCATTAGACTCAACATGGTGCGGCATGGGTGGTGTGGGAGCCGGGTCGGGTGGTAGCATTCTTTGCGGGAGGGTCGAGATGACACTGCCGGAGGCGCGATGGCGTCGGAACGAGTGAGTTCTTCGCTGGTACAGATTTTGGATGACCGGAGACAAACTCGGTTCATCGAGAAAGATGTAATCGGTGGTCGAAATTTCCGGAGATTTGAAAAAGGAAAGGTTGTCTCGTTAAAGGTAACGTGACGGGGGACGATGATTTTGCGAGTAGCAATGTCATAGCACAAGTAGCCCCGATGATTAGGAGATAGACCAAGGAAGACACATGGAAGAGTGCGAGGGGCAAGTTTGTGGGGTGCAGTGGAGGCTATGTTGGGGTAGCATAAGCATCCAAAAATACGTAGGTGATCATATGATGGCTGCCTACGGTATAAGATTTCTGTAGGGGTTTTGTTTTGGAGTGTGCTAGTTGGTAAAATATTTAGAAGGGATTCTACCATTTTGTGACATAGACCCAAAAAGGCGGTGGTAGGCGGGCATGAAACAGAAGTGTGCGGACCATGTTATTGATGGTACGTATAATTCTTTCAGCCTTTCCGTTTTGGGAAGAAGTATAGGGACAAGATGGCAAATTGTAAAATTATGCCAACTCCGGTGGACTCAAAATCCAAGCTTAGTGCCAATGACGGTGCGCCAGTTTCTGATCCCACTCTATATCGGAGTCTAGCAGGTGCTCTTCAGTATCTTACATTCACTAGGCCTGATATTGCATATGCCGTTCAGTAGGTGTGTCTGTTCATGCACGACCCCCGAAAGATAGAATAATTTCCCTTGGAAATTTCTTTCATTATTCACAATATATATAACTGTACAAGGTTGATTCCTAATATGGTACGAATCCTAACTTACCTTACAAAGGTTGATTCCTAATACAATTAGAATCCTAAGTTACCTTAAATATACATTTATCATAATTACAAAATATACGACGAATATTCTGAGAATATTCGCTAATACTGCAGACTGATCATCATCTCGAGGTTCTTTTGGGGTATGTTTTTGCTGCTTCCTGACTACCATTCACTCCTTCAAGATTTTCTCGAGATTTCTCTAGACTATGCAGAAATTGTTATCACCCTGTTGCTTGTGTAATTGGCTTCCAGTAGCCATATTTCTCTCTTGTTGTTCTGGTTTGCTGCTGCCATTTTTATTCAAGTGATTTATCTGCTTCTCCTTGCCTGCATTTGTTTGCTGGTCTTTTACTTCCCCTTTATGTACACTATCCTTGGTGGTATGTTCTGCATTGACACTATCAACATTTATATTTTTGTACTCCTCCCTGCTTTCCTCTATTCTTTTGTGATTCTCTTTGCTTTTTCCAAATGATAACTCTACCAATTGTTTGGATGTCTCATTTTGGTCTCCATTACTTCTATTGTGCTGCTCCTTAGAGTTCGGAATTGAGGTTTCATGCATCTCCTCAGTTAGATCCACTAGTGTCTCATATTTGTTTGTAGTTACTGCATTCTTGCCATTGCTCTGAATCTCCTGATGTCCTGCCTCCTTGCTACTATTTTTGTTCTTCTTGTTTTGAACAATTTCAATTTTTGTAGACAAGCTTTCCATTTCAGTAAACTCCATTTGAGTAGACGATGTAGATTGTTTTTCACTTGATGTGTCTTCCACCTTTGTCTTCGCTCTTTCCGTTTCTTTTTCTTCCTCTTTATGCTCCTCTTTCTTTGGTCTGTTCTCTGGGTTTAGTATCTAACATCCATGTACGTCATGCCCTTGTAATTTACATTGAGTGCAGTATTTTGGCAAATAATCATATTGGATTTTTTGCCACTTTGATCTCACTTCTCCCGTCTCTTCATCTACACAGTTGATCTGAATTCTTTTAGGTAACTCCTTTAGTAGATCTACCTCCACCTTAATCCTAGCATAACTAGATCAAGTTTGATTGGTGTGGCCTTGTCAATTACTAAAGGTTTTCCTACCACTTGTTCATTGGAAAACATTATTTATAAAAAAAAGGTTTGTTGGCAATCCCGGGAAAGATATCCATGTGATGGCTACAGTTGTTTCCTCCTTTGGAGTAAACCATGGATCCCATTTTAAAAACCGTAGAGGAAAATATCTATTTTTTACCCTTAGTTCATACGCTTTCGACATTAAAGTAGCATAATCCTCTAACAGTGATAATCTGATCGATATGTGACGCTCCTCCAAATATCTAATAGTGCATGTTCCATTAATCTACAGTTGGATCGACAACGTCTTTCCTAGTTCATTCAAGTTTGGCCTTCCGTAAGAGAATTTTGCCACAACGGCAATTGCAAATTCTTCCTTGCTGCAAGTTTCTCGAATTCTCTCTTCATCCATGTAATTGTTGGATCTCTATGTAGTAGGATGATAGGTTTAGTGGCAAATGGCTCCGGGGCTTGATGTGTGATTGCATTTTGTAACGTTGTGGCATAGTTAGTATTCGTGGAATTGATAGTAGGTTGTGTATTGGTGGTGGTATTGGTATTGGAGGTGGGCCCACCAACCCCCGTAGGAGGTTGGCCGTCGGCCGACGTATCCATGGCCGGTAGTATAGGTAAGCTTCGTTAGTGTCGTAGGTTTTCCGATTTTTTCAGAGCAACTCTTTCAGTTTTTTTCTTTTCTATTTCTTCTTCGTTCTCCATTTTCTATTTGTGTTTTTTTCCAGAATATTCCATCCCACCGCTACTCCACCATGACTGTCTCCACAAACTCGCATTTCATTCTTCCTCCGTTGCCTACGGATTTAGTTCAACCCAATATTTTGTTGTATATTCTTGAAAATTTCCCTTAAAAATACCAAGTGGCAATCAAACACTTCTCTTGCACAATTCAGTGAAGGGAAAAATGAAAATCAATAATTTAGATCATACCCGGTTAAATTTTGAGGTTTTCGTTGATATGTAACCAAAATTTCTGGCTGTAATCTCTTATAATTGAACTCATTACTGTAAAATTGAGAAGAAAATGGCTTAAAGAAGCTGTTAATCTTCGATTGCATGCTTCAACATCTCTGCTTTATTCCATATGAATTTTTTTGCATCGGAGCAATGGTGGTCCGATGGGTGGTTGAGCGGAGGAGTTATTTGATAGTGAAGATGACGGTGGAAGGAGAACGGCGATGGCTATCCTACGGTTATTGTTACCGGTTAACTTTAAGCGGGGCATAAAGACCAATTCATAACTCGTGGACTATTAGATTATTTCATTTATATTAGAGTAGTCACCTATTTTATAAGAAAAATTAGGAATAACAAAGTGAAAAAGGGTTTTTCAATTTTTTTTTTTAAATCTTAATTAACCAAAGTTCAAGATAAGAGTTCAGTTGATTTCCTGGGAAAGGTATTAGGCACATAGTATTAAGAATACACAAAATGCGTTGATCTTAGATTTTAAAATAAAAAATTACTTTTATTTTCTTAATATATATATCATTCAAAATCACTTTCGGTCAAAACAAGGCTTTTCACACACATTTTTTTCTTTTTAAAGTAAGGAAGAAAATTCCTTTTTAAAATATTTCCTTTTGAATATAATTTCTTTTATTTTATTACCAAAAATAGGTAATAAGAATATTTTGATCTTTTATAAATATCTAACTTTTATGTAAAAAGAGATTTAGCAAAAATTATAACTTGCAAAAATGAGTCTTTATTTAAAGGGAGGTCAATCAACATTCTTTTTTCCTTTTTCTCAAACTCCAATTATAAAGGATTTTGTCAAATTATTTGAGAAAACATTTAAACTTATCCGAAATTTAAGACATCATTCTTTATTTCAAAAGCCTTTTCGACTTTAGACTTTTCCCATTTTCTCTTTTTTAAGTCAAGGTAACATAAAATCTTTTTATAGAAGAAGAGATATTTTCCTAAAAATTATTTACAATTTTTTGATTAAAAAGACTGATTTACTTACATATTAAAATAATGTAGTAACCGAAATGATAAGAAATTAAAAATAAGCAATTTTATTTTTTAAGCGGGTCCTTAATTTACAAAAACAATGGGTGATCCTATTCGTTCTAACGACACAAGTATCGCATCTAAAATTTCAACTAGTCTCTAACCTAGGGGTCCAATGATATATAAATTATATCATAAGCAAAATACAATAAGCAAATAAAAAAAGAGAAAGGATTGGGCTGATGGGCATACCGACCCACTAGTTTTGCAAAAAATTATAGAATCTATTATCTAATGCAATTTTTACCCATGACTAGGCCTTCAGCAGCATTTAGACTCGATGAGAAATGTTGGAGTTGGGTGAGGACCAACATGCAAGATCAGTCGCGCAAAGAGGAGAAAATGGGCCCAACAGGCCCACGAATATGCAAAGGAAGAGGAAAAACAAACGAGTGAGTTAGAAAGTACCCTACAACTTATCAAATACAAAGAAAAATAAAATAAATATTGATATAAAGTTAAACATGTAGGTATAAACAACTCTTATTTGGTTATATATATATATATATAAAAAAAAAAACTAACAGGCCTAAAAAGTATCAATCCAAATGACAGCAAATATATAGGCTTTGGATGCAAACAGTTTGGATGAGGATATTAAACAGACCCAAAAATTACATCTTTCAGACTTAAGGGGGAACACATTAGCCCAAGCGCACATCGGCCTATTTGACATGCTTTCGAACTAGATATGGCCATTTTGAGTTTCGGGTGATGTCTTTTGGACTCACTAACACGCCAACGACCTTTATGGATTTAATGAATTGGGTCTTCAAGCCATTCTTGGACATCTTCATGATCGTATTTATTAACAATATTCTGGTGTACTCACGGAATGAGGCAGACCATGCAAATCATCTCCGAGCGGTGTTACAGACGCTCTAAAATCGTAAGTTGTATGCCATGTGTTTCCGAATACAAATTCTAGTTAAGCTCTGTTGTTTTTGTGGACCATATTGTCTCATCAAAAGGTATAAAGGTGGATCATCAAAAGATTGAAGCCGTAAAGAATTGGTCGAGGCCCACAATTCCTACCGAAGTACATAGCTTCTTGGCTTAGCAGGGTATTATCAGAGATTCGTGGAGGATTTATCTTATATTTCCGTGCCTATGACCAAGGTCACTCCCAAAGAAGCTATGTTTTAGTGGTCAGATGCATGTGAGCATAGTTTTCAAGAATTAAAGGATAAATTGATATTCACACTTGTGTTAGCTCTTCCTGAAGGTATCGATGGGTATCTGGTCTATTGTGATGCCTCCAATGTTGTCCTAAGATGTGTTTTGATGCAGCACATGAAGGTTATAACATTCGCTTTTAGGTAGTTAATAAAGCACGAGGTAAGCTATCTGACTCACGATCTTGAGTTAGCAGCGGTAATCTTTGACCTAAAGATGTGGCTTCATTATTTATATGGAGTTCACATTGACATATTTAGAGACCATAAGAGTATACAGTATATATTCCGCTAGAAGGAGCTGAATTTAAGGCAAAGAAGGTAGCTGGAATTATTAAAGGATTACGACGTTGACATTTTATATTACTCCGGCAAGGAAAATGTCGTAGTAGATGCCTTAAACCGTAAGTATATGGGGAGTTTGGATGGTATTGAAGCCAACGAGTTAGAGATAACTAAAGAACTGCATCACCTAGCCAGTTTAAATGTGCGACTTTTGGACAAGGATGACGGAGGAACGGTGATGTAGAATACCGCACCATCCTTAATAGTATAAGTGAAAGCAAGATAGTTTGATGACCCTGAGGTGGTCTGAATGAAAAAGGGGATTCCCCTGCAGAAGAAGCTGATGTTGGAACTTACAGTAGATGGAGTCCTTAGATACCAGGGTCGACTATGTGTACTGGGTGTAGGAGGGCTCCAGGAATAAATTATGGCTGAGATCCATCAGTTCAGGTATTCCATTCATCCTGGTTCGACAAAGATGTATCATGATCTCTGACAGGTTTACTAGTGGAATTATATGAAGAAATATATCGCAACATTTGTTGCTCAATACCGAATTGTCAGCAAGTTATGATCGAGCATCAGAAGCCTAGAGGCTTGATTCAGAATATTGAGATCCCTACATGGAAATGGAAAATGACCAGTATGGATTTTATCACCTAGTTACCTCATTCGTATCAGATGTTTGATCCCATTTGGTTTATCATCAACAGGCTTACAAAATTGAACCATTTTCTATCTGTTCGTACTATTTTTTTGGCTTAAGATTACACAAAGTTGTATATTAAGGAAATAGTTTAGTTGCATGGCGTTCTAGTCTCTATCATATATGATAGGGGTGCTCAGTTTACATCTCACTTTTGGAGGTCGTTTCAGAAAGGTTTAGGCACCCAAGTGAACCTTTGTACATCCTTCCATCCACAGAACCATGGTAAGGCCAAACGCATAATTCGAACAATCGAGGACATGCCATAGGCTTGTGTGTTAGATTTCAAAGATAGCTGGGACGATCATTTGCCCTTTATCAATTTTGCTTACAATAACATCTATCTTTGCAGCATCAAGATGGCCTCATATAAGGCAATGTACGGACGAAAGTGTAGATCCTCGATTGGCTTGTTTGAAGTGGGTGAAGGCAAGAAACTAGGTCACGATTTGGTCCAGCAAACAATGGAGAAGGTAAAACTAATCCAATAATGCCAAGTAACTGCCCAGAGTAAAAAAAAATCTTGTACAAATGTTCGACGTCGTGATTTGGAATTCGCGGTCGATGATTGGGTATTCCTAAAGGTTTCTCCAGCGAAAGGGGTTATGAGGTTTTGCAAGAAAGGGAAACTTAGCCCCAGATATGTCTGGCCACATAAAATTATTCACAGAATATGCTCAGTGGCTTATGATCTTGAACTACCCTCAGAATTGGAAGCAGTTCACCCGGTGTTCCATATATCAATGTTGCATAAATGCATAGGGTTCCCTCCCGTATTGCTCCAGTGGGGGGTGTGAAGATCAATGAGAATCTATCTTATGAAGAGACTCCTGTAGCCATTCTAGTGTCATGCCCCAAACCATGGCCTGGACGTAACACGAGAATCGGTGCTTGGCTGCACATGACCGAGCGAACCAACTGGCTAACTAAATCTACATGTGATATCAAAACATACTAAAAGCAGGATATAATTAAAGCATGAAAAGTTTGGGTAAAGCATGAGTCTTGATAATAATAATAATAATAATACTGAAAATACTATTTAGTCATAAATGTGGAAATAGTCTAAAACATAGTAGTGTAGCCTATAAGGATAAACTCATCTAAATACTAAAAACTGACATACTGAGTAGTCTATGAAACCTTTGACGTGACTCTGAAAATCCTGGAAAATTACTAGGACAAGGCCGCCAGCATATCTGACTGTCTAACATGACATGACTGTTGAAAGTAAAGACAATGTCCAGAAGAAAATGGAGCTCACCAAGTAACTGATACAATGAAGTCTTAACGAGCAGATTTGTTATCTTGAAAATGTGTTGTTGCATCGTGAAATGTAGGCCCCGGGCAATAGGGACGTCAATATATTTGAATTATACTAGTATGTAAAATAACTAAATGAAAGAACTGTATATAGGGCACTCGGGAAAAGACAACCCAATCAATAAACAAATAATAATACTAAAACTAAAACTAAACATGCTGATAGATGAACTGAACTAGAGAAGTAAAAGTCATAAATACTTCCTATTATGAATAGAGAATTAGCTGTGTAACTGAAATAATAAAATGTGGCCTTAGGTCAAATATATGTACACAAATCTGTGGCCTCGAGGCCAAGTATACATATACATAAACTCTGGCCCAAATACATATGTGACCTCAGGCCCAAAATACAGGTGTTCAACATTCGGGAATATAAAATAAAGAACTGAGACTCATACTTAATACATGATACTGAAATACTGAATCATACTGAAGTACATGACATAGGAAATACTGAATAGAACTATTGTCAGACATGAACTAATAAACTGATTATGAATTTTGAAGCATTAACTGTTCATCGTATACTGAATTATACTAATATGAGATACTAGACATGAATTCATACTGAAGTTCTGATATAAAATACTGACTACTTTTGTATTAATTTGGGACATGGAGGTAGGGTGGATGAAATTATGGCTCGCTTCTAGAGTGCTGTGTGATAAGAATGTTCCACCAAAATGTAAAGCCAAGTTGTACAAAGTGGTGGTTAGACCGACTCTGTTGTATGGGGAAGAGTGTTGGCCAGTCAAGAACTCTCACATTCAGAAGATAGAAGTTGCATAAATGAGAATTCTGCTATGAGTGGAGGATAAGATGTAGGAGGAAAGACTGAGATGGTTTGGAAACATGAAAAGGAGAGACACCAATGCCGTAGTGCAGATGTGTGAGAGGTTGTCTATGGACAGTTTTAGAAGATGTAGAGGTAGGCCGAAGAAGTATTGGGGAGAGGTGATTAGACAAGACATGGCGCAGTTACTTCTTACCGCGGACATGACCTTAGATAGGGAGTTATGGAGGACTCGTATTAGGGTAGGAGGTTAGTAGGTAGCCTGCTTATCCTTTTGTACGAGTAGTCGCATTTTTGCTCTTCAGTTTCTTGTCTTCTGATTTATGATATTATTTGTTGTCCCTTGTACTTTGAATATCTTATTTATATATTGGTCCTTTTCAGGCTTCTTTATGATAGCTTTTTCACTTTTTCTATTTTCGTTTTCGCAATAGCTTTTTTCTTTGTATTTCTTGTCCGTATTTGGCTGTCTTTTTGCCATTCTTTATCTTAAGTCGAGGGTATTTCAGAAATAACCTTCCAAACAAGGTAGGGGTACGGTCAGCGTACACTTTACCCTCTCCAGACCCCACATAGGGGGTTTCACTAGGTATGTTATTGTTGTTGTTGATTCATGAACTATTCATAGTTATTAGAGTAGTCTTTCTGTACAACATTTTTATAGTCTAAGACTGAGACTCATGGAATATAAAAAATGAGTTTATAAAGAATACATAATGAGTTCACAACAATCAAAGTGATAATTATGAACAACTACGAAGTTATAATCTTAAAAATAGACGTTCTAGTTTTTTTCATGAACAAGGGCATAATATCAAATTCCGAAGTAACTCGTAGTAGTATTGATGAACCAGGTGTGGGGATGATTAAAGATGTTTCCACATGTAGAGAGTTAGCCTTACATACCTATAATCGCTCCTAGCAACGAACTATGTTGTTTCCTAATGAAGAACACTTCAAACCCTTGCTTATATTATTTGCAAGGATTATGTGGTTAATCCTATGATTTTGGTTGCAGAAACATCTTACTAATCATGATTTAATGTCATAAATACTAAGGAATCGTTAGGAAGGAACTTACCTTGTTATGGGAGGTTGAGAGGAGAGAAAAATGCTCTTGAGAGAGATTTCTACGAGGTTGAACGAGTTGGTGAATGATTTGTTGGACTAAGTGTTATATTTAAAGGCTGGGCATTTTGGACCCCTTGTCTCGTTGAGCGAGGTCCAAAGCAAGGTCCTACTTTGCTTTGAGCTAAGCTCAACGAGCTCACCTGTCCAAAATATACTTAGCCAATTTTTTTGAAATATTCATTTTTGGGACCCTACACCTCGTTGAGCGACGCCCAAATCACAGCCCTATCTCTCTTTGAGCTGTGCTCAACGAGCTCCTAGGTCTATTTTACACTTGGTCAAAATTTTACGTTTCTTTATTTTGCTATCAGTGTTTAGTAAAATGGCCATAACTCCTAGCACAGATCTCCGATTGAGCTCCACAATATGTGGTTTAAAAGGTATTTCAAAGATCTACAACTTTTAGGTTTGTGTGTTCTCCAATTCTCAACGTATTTTCAGGAAATCAGTATGGAAGAATGACCTATCGTAAACTTAGCTGATTCTATCGAATCTCAAGCACCTCACTACTTGTCTAGATTTCAAAACAACTATTTCCACCAAAACTCATCCAGATAGCACTTCACGTGTCTAAAAATACTCTTAAAGAAATTTATTTATTCTTGATGTAGATTGTTCTTGAGAAGGCATTGATGTATGGCTTGCCCGAATACTCTAGCTCATTATTTTGTCAAGGCTCATTCAATTTCTTCAATTATTATTTAGTTATTTTAATTATCTTGAGTGTTATTTCTAATTTATATCATAATTTTGGTTACATTGATCCATGTGTCCTTGACCACATATACAAATTCAACTATACCGATTTATGGGTATTCAATTTACATTTCAATTTTTATTTTTGCTATCTCCCGTAGAGAGCAACATGTTAGTTGAAAAAGTAAAATCTTGGGACCCATGATATACAACAGAGAAACAAAAAAATTAAAACAAATGAGAATATAGAATTAACTACAGCACCAAGACGTAAGCCTCTAAACAAAAATAAAACAAAGAGACACATAATTCGCAAGTAGTGAATTACATAATTAATTATTTTTAATACATGTACTTGCACATCATAAAATGATGACTTAACTTAAAAATGCTTGTACTTAAGATGGATATTATCTTTTATATTTTCTTAGTTTTTCACTATAACGACCCGCTCGGTCGTTATGAGCTTTTCGTCTGTCATCCTAAAATATCTCTTGTTCGGTGCTCATCGATAGTTGTTGCGCCAGGAATTAATGGGAAAAGGTAACCCCTTAAACATTGTAGAGAGAAGATTAATCGACTTGAGGAATTTTTGAAAGCCTGTCTTTGCTTTGGCATGAACCGTGTCGCTCCAACGAGCCCATGTCAATGAGGTTTTATCCACTTCGGCGAGCATTTTTGAACCTTTAGTTAACTCGCTTCTGCAAAATGTTTTTACATAGAAGCAGGACCACTCCAACAGAAAAAGTTTTGCGCCAGCGGAAATCACTGGGCATACCTAAATTCTTATGTCCTCAAACCTCTACCTTTGAACCTCACTTCCCCAAATTTATTCAGTATCTTGGAGGCTCGGTAGAGAGAGATTTTCAAGTGTTTTGGAAATAAGTGTTTGGGGTAAGATATATCAACCCCATTTATGATTCTTAAGCTTTTAAGTTATGTTTTAATGGTGGAAACTTGGGTGGAGAAGATGAGTTTTGATGTAAAAGCCCTAAATATTGCGAACTTGATTACTTAAATTACAAACTAGAGTTATGAAGTGTTATTTTTTTATTTAAATCATGTGTTAGTGAGGGAAAACAACTATTAAATAGATTTTTGAGCTTGGAACTAGCTTCCTAAATGAAATCAAATGGGGGTTTTCTTATAAAAAATGGTGGCTTTGAATAAATCAATAAAACTAATGTCATATTGAGTAGTTAATGGACATGATGGATTTCATGGGTATTGGGTAAACCATGTTTTCTAAAGTAAAATTTTGATATTTCCCTTTTATCCCAGATTTCCTCCATTTTTAAATTAACGGTTCCTTTTTGGAATGGGTAGTGATTATTACTTTAAAAAATAGTCTTATGTGTGATTGTATGTATTATAACCTAGGACATATGCATGATTCTTGGGTTATGACGTAGACTTTGATAGAAGTGCATACTAGATATAAATATTGAGGGATTGTGGACGTGTTTGCGTGTCCCACATTAGAGGTTGTGATGAACGCTTGGGTGGGTACCAGTGTATAAATATAAAGATGTGTGATTTTGGGAATTCAACCTTAAGCTGATTTCGATTACTACTATTTGGCTTGTTGCCAATAATTGGGCTTGTCTCCATTGTTGAGATTGTCGTGTCTGCTCATCACACTATTTTTAAATGATAAACTAATGTATCATGAAGTTACATGTTATTTGGGTTTGTAGCCGTATCTTGCTATGGTTTGCCTTGTTGTGCATTTGTCACTCTATATTTCGTCTAACTAGTTGAAAAGAAATTGATAATATTGATTGTATTGATTATGTTGTTGCATGGTGTAATCATATCCATATCATTCATACATATTATATTTGGCATCTGAAATGTTAAGATAATGAGGAAATGGGCTTGGAAGCCAATTATTGGATATGGTACATGATAAGAGAGTGATGACATATGATGACACTATAGCCACAGAGCTGGGATCTAATGGGATAGGATAGGTTTATGGACCTCATGAGTCCCTCATTGGTCACGTGACACCTACCGTAGCAACGTGTGTATACCTGGTACATATGGTCATTTTATACATACACATCATTTCCATTGCATTTCATTCATATTATTGATGATTATTTGGTGTTATTTGTACTCGGTGATGATTTTTGGTATGTCTTATGGTAATTTGTATAAGATATACTGGTTATGAAATTATACTTGATAATTTCAAGGTGTTCGTAACATACAAGCCTTTATACAGTGAGTGGTTGTTTAGTAGATGCAGTGTTTGGGATGACTACCGGTAATTTGGGTGATTGTGATGATTATTTATGCGATGTCACACAGTGTTAGAGTCAAAAGTGCTTAATTGTCAGACCCATCATCTAGGGTAATGATAATATGTGCGTCTGTGTGTTTTCTTTGTGATTGATAATACTATTTAATGAGTGTCTAGAAAAAGGCTTTTAAAAGTGTCGTTGTGGTGTTTGTTGACTAGTATGCTAAGTGCGTGGAGACTTTTCTTCCATTAATTTGAGTGTGTAAGGCTTATACTATTAATAGGAGCGAAGTGAGAATGTTTAAATGGACTAATATATGAGTGACTTCTTGTGTGTGTGCTGAGTGAAATATATGCTTTATGAACGTGTATGTGGATAATGTGAACTAAGTGATTACTTGAACTTCCTAGAATAGGACCTACTTGAAAAGTCAACTTGATATTTATATCTTTTACATAACTTCCGTCATTGTCAGCCTATGATGCCTATGGTGGTATGTTGTGTACTCATGCTACGCTTTCTGCATCTTTTACGTGGATTCAGATACTCAGTCTATTGAGGTTGCAGCTTGGAGCATGGTGGAGTTAAGGCAAACTATTAATTCTAGGTAGCCTTGGTCTCCATCTAGTCATACCGCCCATCCTCATTCAAGGCAGTGTTGTTGTTAATTCTTTCATTGCACTGTACCATAGAGTCCTTGTACTAGTGACACCAAGTTCTGGGTAGTAAACTATTGTATTTGGTGAACTATGTACCTTTCAAAAGAGTTTTGTTATATATAACTATATCTTTACTTACTTTCTCATTTAGATTAATGTATTTCAATGGCTAGAGATAGTGTTTCTCCTATAGGTTATTGTAGGTGCCCTCAAGACACAAATGGGATTTCGGGTCTTGACAAATTGGTATTAGAGCTCTAGGTTCACTCGTCTCACAATTAGAAGGAAAGTGTTTGGTAGAGTCTCGCGGATAGGTATGTAGATGTCCATACCCATCCTCGAGAGGCTATAAGACATCTTAGGAAATGTTCTATTCATTCACTCCTATCATGCTACCTCATTAATTTTTGTATCTGGTTGAGTCAAATTGGTTCAGGCACATTGCTCTAGCATGCTTTTGCCCGCACCTGTGGAGCCGCACCAACGATAGGTGGGCCGCAGAAGCGTGACCCGAGTTATTATTTTGAGACCACCTCGGCGGCCATAGTCTGCCTCAGTAGAACCGCGCCTGCGAATAATATTTCTGTCATAGTGTATAATCATGCCTTAACCAAAGATTGCTTGTGCAAGCCAAAGTGCGCAGAAGCAGACCCTTGCCATAGTAGCCAAGTCCGCCTGTAGGAAGTCACTTCCACACAAGCGAATACGTGCCCATAGAGAATATTTATACGCCAGTGAAATAACTCAGCAAAAACCAGTGAAGTCTACCCTATTTCTTCTTCAACCTGTGCAAGTATAATTCGTGCTACAACAATTCAAAGTAGAGAAAAATGTATTTAAATATCCAAATAGCCAAACATTCATCAACCAAAACAAAACAAAAATGTCAAGTAAGAATCCAAACAAAAACATCCAAATTGTTCAACAAGCCAAGAACTAGAAATGTCTGAAAATAAGCTGCCTCGAGCTTGAGACCTTATCATCTCCCTCTGAGCTGCTTCTATCTCCACCGAATCCACCCTCAGTAGTTTTCAAGAAGGAATATCTCTCATCATCATCCTCATCCCCGACCGGGAGTGCCCCCTCATTGTTCATCAATTTGAATAGGCCCTTGATGCCTCTCCACATCATTACTAGCAGCTTACCCCTTAACATACTCTTCTTACTCTCTTTCTTGAATATCAGTAAGAGCTTACCATGGGTCTTGGCCATGTCAGTGTAGGCAGTTTCTAGTGCACTAATGGAAGTTTTGAGGCCCTTTTGCACATCCAGATATTAATTCATCTCCTCCCGAGTGAAGTAGCTAGTAGAGGTACCCAAAGTACTAGCCTCGGTGGGGGGCCTAGGGTGTCCAATAATCAGATCTTAGATGTCATGTAGTTGAGAACCCATAGCAACAAAGGGCCTCTATGGTTACAATTGCAAAGCATTAGCCTTATCCTCATCATCATCACCCAGATTCACCTCCACCTTCCTCTTCTTATACTAGACCATACTACCCTCTCTCGATACCTTCAAGGGATAGAAGGCCTTATCAGGAGGAACCCAATCATTAATAGGATGGTCCGACACCCTCGCCTTCTGGAACAACTGGGTGATCAATGAAGGAAACATCAGACTCAGTCCATCACGCTGCAAGTAGTCCCTCCACTCCTGAATGACGTAATAACCCATATTCATTGGAACACCCTCTAATATGAAAGGAATCATCAGGGCACGAACATACACATAATCAATAGTGTTGCTCCAAGGAAGTACACTACGGGCGATGATATATTGCAACGTCTTTGCTTCCGCAGTTAAGTAGGTTTTCTTGATTCTAGTGATCTTCTTGTTGGCCTAAGTAATCTTACCCCTATCCTTCTCCGCCACTAGCATTGAGACCAACCAAGCACCATTCCCGCGTACATCCTTTGCCTCCATCACCTCTACAGGGTGGTTACACAGATTATAGTGAGCATTGATCACCTCAACCCTAATATTCACCAAAGTTCCCCGTATCATAATAACGAGATCGGGCTCAGTCAACCTCAACCATTTGAGGTTAGCATAGAATTCCGTCACCCAGGTCTCATTCGCTTTGCAAGTATTCGGGGCAAATAAAGTCCAACCCATCCTCACTAAACGCTCATGGAATTTGGGAGTGCGCTTTTGCACATTGTGCATATCTATTTCTCTCTCCCTTAGTATATTATTGTCACTTAAATTAGATAAGTAATGACATTCTCTATCCCATGACATGAATTGGACTCTGTCATAACCACCCACAACCCCTTCGTCAACAATTTCATGGGCTCGAACAACACTTTTATTCTCATTTTTGTCCATTCTCACCAAATTTTCCCTGCATTTGAGCGAATTAAAGTTAGTTTGGTGTGGTATTCATATGCATGATGGTATTACGTGCATAATGAGCCCAAGAAACTAGCAAAAACCGACCCGATCAAACCTATGTGAAGCTACTATTTTGGAATGCTCTGTTCAAGTTCCGTTTCTACAAAACCGGTGTAGCAGGAGTGAGACCGCTCCAGCAGAAGGATGTCCG
The DNA here is from genome assembly GCA_034509755.1 of Anisodus tanguticus. NCBI lineage: Eukaryota > Viridiplantae > Streptophyta > Magnoliopsida > Solanales > Solanaceae > Anisodus > Anisodus tanguticus. The sequence goes on along the minus strand of CM067546.1, from coordinate 20,366,744 downwards.
CACTCGCGCTAATATGCATTTCCCAGTCATTTCACCTCTGTGCAAATTACTAGCACATCAGCGAACTCGCTTCTGCGGGACTTGTCTGCAGAAGTGAGGCCATCATCCTTAGATCAAAACCTAGACATAATCTGAAAATTTACCCCTAGTTTGACAAAAAAAACTCCCATTTTGACCATATGTGAGCATGCATGATGAATAAACCCCTATTAGATTACAATTACAATAGATTTACGGATTTACAACCACAAAACCTACCACACGAATCCCAAAGTTTCTATATGAAATTCTCTACAAGCAAGCTTGTTCATACTCATATATACTATCCAAATCGTGCCTAGAAAAAAGAAGGTAGGAAGAACTTATTGTGTGAAAATGTTTTGAGTTGATGTGTTTGGATTAAAAAGCTTTCCTCATGCTTCAGTTTTGCACCGTCTTCGAGTTGCAGTCTAGGTGTGTTGGGGATTGTGAAAATGATAAGTCTAGGGAGTAGTTTTATGTGAGGAGTGGGAAGGGGTAGAGATGTTATCGTGGGGATTAGGGGAGGTATTAGGTAGTGTAACGTTTGGGAGGTATAGGGAAGAGAGGGAAAATTCTTCAGCTTTTGTGACTTTTGGGAATCTGTTGATATACTCTTTTGCGGACTGATCTTCGCACTTGCGATCGTATAGGAGCGGACGACAAAACCACCCCTACGAGGAATTGTTCTCTATAGTTGAGCTTCTTTGGCGGCAGGTTCTACACGTGTGCGTGCGCGCCTTTGCTCAAATATCTTTTGCCTTAGCAGATAATTCCCTTATTGAAATTTACGTCTTGTGTGGATCGCCCTTCACACAAGCTTGTGCACACCTACTTTTATTTTTTTGCAAAGGTGTTATCTTCCTGGACCCATTTTTTTCCTCCCAAGGAGTGTTGGTCTACACCGGTTAGACTGAAAGTTCACCTTCCAACTCTTATATATCTTTTACGAAGTGTCAGGTTCCCATAATTCTATTATACTGTATGTTCCTTTAATGAATACAAAATTACCGAGCCCTCATGGACGAATGATTTTACAAGTCCAGTTGTACCGATAGTTAAATGATGTGATGTGATTTGCAACAGTGTGATCAATGGCATAACACCATTCCACAATGCTTCGATCCAATGTTTTCTGAATGAATTGTATTTTCCCTAGGGTTACAATCATAGTAAGAGGTTTCTCTGGACTAGTTCGGGTTGCTCGTGACAATAACTACTTTATAAATTAGTGTTAGTACCATTAATTTTGGGTCATGAGATGTAACATCATTTCTGGTTGTCGTTATCCGTGCTCGATGAGAATCCCCATGGGGCCACACCCCAAATTCCTCACAAGTTCTGTGAGATTCCTTTCCACTACTCTTCATTCGAGGACGAACGTTTGTTTAATTAGCATTTTTTGTAACAACCTGCTCGGTCATTATGAGATTTTCTCATGTCTTCCTAAAATATCTTTCATTTGGTGCTCAATGATAGTTGTTGCTTATGGAATTTATAGGTAAAGGTAACCCTTAACCACTGTAGAAAGAAGATTAATCGACTTCAGAAATTTCTGGAAGCCCTGTCTTTACTTCTGCGAGAACCATGCCGCTCCAGCGAGCCCGCACCAGCGAGGTTTTGTCCGCTTTAGCAAGCATTTGAACCTTTAGTTAACTCGTATCTGCGAAATGTTTTTACGCTTAAGCAGGACCACTCCAGTGGAAAATGTTCTGGTCCAGCAGAAATCACTGGGCAGATCTAAATTCTTACGTCCTAAAACCTCCAACTCCGAGCCTCACTTTCCCAAATTCATTTTCGAAGCTTGGAGGCTTGGTAGAGACAATTTACAAGAGTTTTGGCAATAAATTCTTAGGGGTAAGGTTTATTAACCCCATTTATGATTCTGAAGCTTTTAAGTTATGTTTTAATGGTGGAAACTTGGGTGGGGAAGATGAGTTTTGATGTAAAATCCCTAAATATTGGAAACTTGTTTTCTTAAATTAATAACTAGAGTTTTGAAGTGGTTTTCTTATTTCAATAATGTTTTAGTGAGGGGAAACAACTATTAAATTGATTGTTGTGCTTGGATCTAGTTTCCTAAATGAAATCAAAAGGGGGTTTTCTTATAAAAATATTGGCTTTGGATAAATCAATTAAACAAATGTCAGATTGAGTAGTTAATAGACATGATGGATTTCATAGGTGTTGGGTAAACCATTTTTTAAAGTAAAATTCTGATATTTTCCTTTTAACCTGAATTACCTCCATTTTAAAATTAATGGTTCCTTTTCTGACCGGGTAGTGGTTATTACATTATGAAATAACCTTATGTGTGATTGTATGTATGATAACCTAGGACATGTACGTGCTTGTTGGGTTATGCCCATCCGACAATAGATCGAAAGAACTTCGTAGAGTAGGAGTTTGTGGCACCTACTCGACAATGAGGTGGGCTATGATTTAACTCTTGTAGACTTTGATAAAAGTGTGTACTAGTTAAAAATGTTGAGGGGTAGTCGGTATGTTTGGGGGTCGCACATTAGTAGTTGTGATGAATGCTTGGGTGGGTACCAGTGTATAAATGTAAAGATGCGTGATTTGGGGAATTCATCCTTAAGCTGATTCTGATTGATGTTATTTGGGCTTGTTGCCACTATTTGGGATTATCACCATTATCTGGTCTTGTCGCCATTGTTGAGATTGTCGTATCTACTCATCAACTATTTTAAATGATAAACCAATGTATCATGAAGTTACATGTTATTTGGGCTTGTAGCTGTGTCGATATCTTCTTATGGTTTGCCTTGTTGTGCATTCGTCTCTCTATATTTCGTCTAAACAACTGAAAATGAATTGATAATATAGATTATATTGATTATGTTGTAGCATAGTGTTCTCATATCCATATCATTTACACATATTATATTTGGCATCTTAACTGTTGTGATACTGAGGAAAGGGACATGGAAGCCGGTTGTTATGCCCTAATGTTTCGCACTCGAATGAGAGTATAGTCAGCCGACGGGAGTCATGAGAACTTGAAATCATTTCCGAGGGTTAGTATGATGTATAAGGATGTTAAGGAAGTATTTTGGAAGGCTGGAACTCAATAGGACCAATGATAGTACAACTTGATGAAGTTTGATGATCTTTTGATGATACGCAAAGTGTTTTGCATCGCGGATGCCAATCAGCCTCGCGGCTGTGGACACAGATTAGGGCATATACGCCACATATGGTGCCACATATATGAGGCAGTTTCGTTTGCTATTTAAGTCTCAAGGTCGGCCAACTTCATTTTAATTCACTCCTCGACCCCTTGAGATCCAAAACACTCCTAAATACTCTCCAAATCCCTATGTACAATTAAAGAAAAGTCCTACTTGTATCCAAGGTTATTTCTCCTTCTAAGGAGCAAGAACACCTCGAAACCTTTGTTAAGTGGCTCAGTAAAGTCGTATACTTCTTAGAGATTGTATTGAAGGTTGTTATGGCAGACTTCTAGCTGATTAAGTTAAGGTTTCATCCCTTTTTATGTGTCCTTTAGATTCTCCAAGCTTGTCTTGATGGATTGATGAAGGTAACTTGGGAATTATAGGAGTTTGGTGATATGATCTTGGAGAAACATCCCTTTTTGTATGAAGTTATGTAAACTTGTTGTTTGGTATTGTTGTTTGAGACTAAGAGTAAATGGTGGTGTTGAATCATGTAGGTGAGGTTGTGTAGATGAGGAAAAGAGTTATAGAAGTTGGTCGTGTTAAATTGAGCAAGAATCCATGATAGTATTACTCTAGAACTTCACGTACGCAAGTTGTTCGATGAATTTCCTAAATGAAATCTCTTATAAGATATGAGCTTAATATTGATACCAATCCCTTGTTTAATGTAGATAATTGTTCATACCACATATGAGGCTTCTCAGAACATAATCAACTTCATCGACAAGGTATGTGGGACTTACTTTCTTCTCTGTTACGACATGATCCTTTCTGTAACAATCGATACAAACATGTCCTAGAAAAGATTATATTCTTAGTTGATTAAGAAGGCACTTGAGATTATTTCACTCCTTGATTATGTACGTTGTTACACCTTGTAGCTTTGCATTTCCTCATGCCGTCAATGGATACTGAATTTATGGGAAGAGGTATGACCTTACGAAAGGATATTGAAGATTTACCGCCTGTTTATGGGAGTACCGGAGTGTTTGGAAGTTAAACGGATCGAAGGAAGTACGTTTTGACGAAAATGGGAAACTGGGAAACTTGACGGGACAGATAACGAACCGTAAAATCATTAGATGGACCATCAAATACCCAGCCTGAGCCATCAATCTTCTATGATATTTGAAGGCGAAGATTGACGGACTGTCGGAAGTTTGACGGTCCGTTAAGTGTACCATCAATCTACGTCGGTGCATAAAAGTTTCCGGTTTAAATTGTGTTACTTGATTTGGAACCCTTATTTTAGCCCAAGACCAGTTCCAAAACTTCTACAAACCCTCCCTAACATTTCCTAGCATCTTAGGTTGAAATCCAAGCCATAATCCACAAGAATTACATGAGGAACCCCGTGATTATCATAAGAATTATTGCCTCCTTGAAGGATTGGTTTTGGAAAATTTTGGAAGCAAGCTAGCCTACTATTTTGAGGAAAATATGGTGTATTAAGGTAAATTTTATCCTATTTAACTTATGATTATGATGAATTGATGATTTGGAGAAAGTTATGAAAATGTATTCATGATCAAAACTTCGCAAATTTGTGAAATCTTTGTAATATGAATTGTTGGGCTGTTTTGCTCTAATTATGAGTTGAATTGGATGATGTTGGGCTGTTTTGCTCTAATTATGAGTTGAATTGGATGATGGTATGTGTTACAGATTAAGGTACGTAAGGTTTGAAAGATTGTGAGACAAATTCACATGAAGTTTTTCGTATAAGAGAAGTTTAAATAATTTCTTATGCCAAAGAGTTGTCGAAGAACACCTAACTGAGGTTTTATGGAAATTGTATTTTTGGATTAAAGCCGTGAGATTGAATTATATGAGAATTCTTTGTAAAGGAATTTTAAAATCCGAGGTATTCAAAGTTGTCGATAAGATACTTACATGATCTTTCAATGGAATTTGGATACAATATTGATATCGATTTTTATGTGATATAGATAATCACCTGTATGAAGTGTGAGACTTATAGGATAATTTTTGCGTCAAGAACTAGGTATTTAAGGCTCAATTCTTTCTTGTTGGCATGATCCGTATCAAAATGACTTTTTCAAAGTTAAACCTGATAAGCATTCTACTCTGAATCCTAAAGAAAGTACTTGTAATTCTTCTTCAAATGTATTATGATATAATTCCTCATTTATCGTCGAGGTAACAATCTCATTCCAAGGCATCCTTGTATTGTCAATAAGAATCGATCCCTTATTGTTTCTTGGAAGTTAATTTAATGATGTGATTCATGGTTTCTATAGAGTAAGTGAAAAAAATAACAAATAAAGTGTTAACCATCATAAGGGAGTCGGAGGTGCAACGACCTTATGTCACTCCGATGAGTTCATAGAGAATTCATAATTCTTATAGAGGTCATCATATGCATGAATTATCTATCTATATTGCCCATATAGGCCTATGGTCATATACGCAGCTACACATATATGATATTTATTATATTCCTACAGAGGCCTATGGTGTTATATACGCAGTTATACAAACACAGTATTGATTATATTTTCCACAGCGGCCGATGGCATTATATACGCAACTCATACATATATGACATAGATAATGTTTCTCATAGAGGCCTACGACGTTATATATGCGATTATACTTCATTATGCATATTCTAACCCACAGAGGTATTCAGAGTACAAGTTATATTTCCACTACTTTACCTTACAGTTATACATTCAGTTGCAGTATTATACTTATTTACAGTTTCAACCTCATTTATTAAATACATCTTTCATACTAATTTCCCTTTCCAGGGACACTGTGTTCATGCCCGCAGGAACAAATAGATATGTAGATGTTTTCTTCACAGTAGGACTCGACTAAGTTGGAGGTTGTCATGCTCCTTTCTTCCGGAGCTTTGTAGTGAGCTGATAGGTATGACATATATGCATATGTATATAGTTGGGTATGTCAGGGCCCTATACCGACTAATTGTTGTCAGCACACTCTTTAGAGGCATGCAAATAGTATGTTATGTGTGACAGTCGTGTGTGGCCTTTTGAGCCCCTATAGTAGATTTATTATACTTATGTCGGCTTTGTCAGCCTTATTATATATATATGTATGTTTTGGGCCTTTTCTAAGTGTAGGTGGCTATATCCTTATTTAGTCGAGTATGTGTCAGAGGCCTTATTGACCCATGAGTTGTTGTATATCTCTTAGGTATCAGGATCGGTACACTCGGGCCTTAGGGCACCGAGTGCCGGCAACCCCCCAAGGTTGGGGCGTGACAAAGTGGTATCAGAGTAGGTCAGTCCAAGGCATGTCTAGTAGAGTCTTGCTTATAGGTGTGTTGTGCACCACAATTATAAACAGAAGGCTACAAGCCATCTCATTGTATCATGATTCTTGCTTTATATATGTCATTTGCATTCATACATTCATGGTTATGATGATATTGATATATTGGAGTGGTATGATTTTGTTGTGGGTCCAAGGGACCGGGAAAGGTAAGAACACTGTTGAGATTATGGAAACACTGAGATGATATTGATACGTGGGGATCATAGTTGCATGCGTACAACATGATATTATCACAGCCAAGAGTCGGGCTCCGTCATCCAATTAGTTATTCAGGAGCGGATGTGTATATGGACTTCGTGGGTCCCCCATGTGTCACTTTTATAGGGATACCCTTGTAAAATGTGTATACCGGTTGATGGAAAGGTACCTGGCATATGCATTGCATTCACATCATACATATATATGCCACATCATTGATTACTTGTGACTTTACTTGCAATTGAAGTGATTGTTGATGACTTGACTAAGTTTTGGACATGAAAGGTTTATGCTTGTTTCTTGATACTTGAGTTAATGTAGGACTATTGGATATGGTTAACGTGATTAATTATGAACTGCATTGAAATAAGGAAGTATGGGAACTTATTTATCTTTGATTATGTACCTTCCATCATTGTCGGCGTATTATCTCTATGGGGGTACGTTAGTACTCATGCTACACTTGTTGTATCTTTTCTGATGCAGATACAGATTTGACGACTAGCTCGAGATCACGTGGCTGAGTTCGAGTGGTTGATCCCCAGCAGCCAGGGTGAGGATGCCTTTTTCAGCATTCCCTAGATTGCTTATCTCCTTTATTGTCTTTACATTTTGACCTAGAGACATGTCTTCAGACATAAGTATTATGTTTTTTTAGTTTGGAATTTGGTGCCATTGATTTTCATAGCAAATTGTTGTTTTAGAGCTCTTGTACTCATAGACTAGATCTTGTAGGGTTATTTTGGATGTATCAGACTTATCATTTTCTTTTGTTTTATATTATCAGACTGCTCTGTAGTATTATGTTTCTTCCTTTTAGTTTTTGTCTTATCATGTTGAATGAGTTGGAAGTGGTTCACCTACGTGATGGGATTATGTAAGTGCCACCACGATTCCTGGAAAGGGGTTGTGATTAGAGATGGAAGTGGATCCTGGACCTGGTCCAGATCCGGTGGATCCAGATCCGGTGGATCCAGATCCGGTGGATCCAGATCCGGTGGATCCAGATCCGGTGGATCCAGATCCGGTGGATCCAGATCCGTTTTATAGGATATGAATCTTCATAATTTGGACCCGACGGATCGGATCTGGATCTGGATCTTGTATTTGAGATCTGTATCCGGTCCAGATCCGACCCGTGGATCCATTTTTATTAAATATATTCATAACCTAGAATGTAATTTTATAAGTATTTTCTTAAAATTGCTAAGCATATCCTTGCAAGTTTAATTATCAAAACAAGTTTAATTTATCTCCGCGTTAACTCTAAAATAAAAAAATAAAGAGGTAACTTCAATAATAAAATCATTATTATATTAGTGAATGACTAACATCTCCATAGACAAGTAGTTAAAATTATATTCACTTCATTTGTGAAGATTCCAAGCACATGGAAGTTTTGCATTGTGAAAATACTAGTCACCATTTTCCACAACTATTGTCATTGTCCAACATTTTCAATTAATAGCTCACAATCAAAACGAGACAACGAACAAAATATCTCATATGAACATTTCAAAATTGAAACACAGTAAATTGTTAGCTAAGTAAAAATCATTTGTCAGTTCAAAAAAATATTCTTAGCAAGGTTACATTCTTAGCAAGACAAATTTTTTTACACGTGGATCCAGATCCGATCCGTGGACCCGGTGGATCCGATGGATCTGGATTTGGATTTGGATATATTTTTTATGGACCCGACGGATCTGGATTCAAGTATGAAAAACGGATCTGGATCTGGATCTAGTAGGATCCGGTCCAGATCCGATCCGTTGCCATCCCTTTTTTTCAGTTTGGAATTTGGTGCCATTGATTTTCAGAGCAAATTGTTGTTTTAGAGCTCTTGTACTCATAGACTAGATCTTGTGGGGTTATTTTGGATGTATCAGACTTATCATTTTCTTTTGTTTTATATTATCAGACTGCTCTGTAGTATTATGTTTCTTCCTCTTAATTTTTGTCTTATCATGTTGAATGAGTTGGAAGTGGTTCACCTATGTGATGGGATTATGTAAGTACCACCACGATTCGTGGAAAAGGGTCGTGATTAGAGATGGAAGTGGATCCTGGACCCGGTGGATCCAGATCCGTTTTATAGGATATGGATCTTCAAAATTTGGACCCGACTGATCGGATCTGGATCTGGATCTTGTATTTGAGATCCGTATCCGGTCCAGATCCGACCCGTGGATCCATTTTTATTAAATATATTCATAACCTAGAATGTAATTTTATAAGTATTTTCTTAAAATTGCTACGCATATCCTTGCAAGTTTAATTCTCAAAACAAGTTTAATTTATCCCCGCATTAACTCTAAAATAAAAAAATAAAGAGGTAACTTCAATAATAAAATCACTGTTATATTAGTGAATGACTAACATCTCCATAGACAAGTAGTTAAAATTATATTCACTTCATTTGAGAAGATTGCAAGCACATGGAAGTTTTGCATTGTGAAAATAGTAGTCACCATTTTCCACAACTATTGTCATTGTCGAACATTTTCAATTAATAGCTCACAATCAAAACGAGACAACGAACAAAATATCTCATATGAACATTTCAAAATTGAAACACAGTAAATTGTTAGCTAAGTAAAAATCATTTGTTAGTTCAAAAAAATATTCTTAGCAAGGTTACATTCTTAGCAAGATAAATTTTTTTACACGTGGATCCAGATCCGATCCGTGGACCCGGTGGATCCGATGGATCTGGATTTGGATTTGGATATAATTTTTATGGACCCGACGGATCTGGATCCGGACCTGGATTCAGTTATGAAAAACGGATCTGGATCTGGATCTAGTAGGATCCGGTCCAGATCCGATCCGTTGCCATCCCTTTTTTTCAGTTTGGAATTTGGTGCCATTGATTTTCAGAGCAAATTGTTGTTTTAGAGCTCTTGTACTCATAGGCTAGATCTTGTGGGGTTATTTTGGATGTATCAGACTTATCATTTTCTTTTGTTTTATATTAATAGACTGCTCTGTAGTATTATGTTTCTTCCTCTTAATTTTTGTCTTATCATGTTGAATGAGTTGGAAGTGGTTCACCTACGTGATGGGATTATGTAAGTGCCACCACGATTCCTGGAAAGGGGTCGTGATAGAAACATAGAAACTAGTAGGAAGGAGAAGAAAATATAAAACCAAATAATTTCCGACCCACGACGGTTCCAAGATCTCCCTAGGTCAAAAGTTATCATCCTCCTCTAAAAAACGAGTTTATAATGTATTTATAACATGTAGAAATGAGTCTGGACCATAATACCCTTAAAATACGAAATAGAAAAATTAGCCAAAAATTAAGCCTGGCGCGGGGTTCCCATGTTAGAATTGGGCGCAAGGCGCTAGGCCAATATGGCAGAACCTCAAATTTTTGGTCCTCCAACTCTAATATTGATTCCAAATCAATTTCTTAAACTTCTACTCACACTTCAAAGTCCCAAAGTATCTATTTTCTCTTTAAATTTATTAATTAGCTCAGGAACACATCACTTGAACTCTTTTTGATCTCTTATTCTTCGAAACAAAGCATTTTCAACATAAAGTACCTAGATTCAGTAATAACACAGATATTAGCTTGACATCGCAAATTCAATATATGTTACGTGTATTTAATGTATTTATCTCTAAAAACAAGGTAGACATATTGGTAAAGTAGGCAGAAAGATGCATAAATACACCTAACACCACCACCCCATAGTTGGCCCTTTTTTCATGCTCGAACAAACAACTAAACACACCCTCAATAAATCAAGCCTAGGACCACCACCACATTTATTGATACCAACAATTAGGCCTTATAGAAGCTCACAACATTAAATGTACACTTCCTGATCATTATGCAATATATAAAAGTCAACAAACAAACAAAAAACTTTTAACCTCCTAGCCTCAAAGACGGACTCTAACTCATCCAATTTAAGCTCGCTCACCTAGTCTATCAAAGAAACCAAATAACATCACCTATAAATCATGAAACAAGTCCCCTCACAAGAAGAAATAGTCCACACATTTAAATAAGAGAATCGAATGTAATTTATGGACTTAGCATCAAAGCATAACTCTCGCACTCACAAAGAAATTCACATGTATGCACAAATAACCTTAGGCTTGCCCATTATATACATATCCATTAATTAAGCATGCTAGAATAGAATCAAATATGACTTTAACGGGCTGTAATGTTGGTTAAGGGTTGGGTAGGAAAACTATATAATAGTGACTTACACTTTCCTAAACACTTTGCACTTTTAGATATCATCACCCAATATTTTCATCTTCTTCGTTTTAGTTTTTAGCCCTCTCTTCATCAAGTATTTCACAAGTATTTCCGTCATATCCAGATTGTTTCAAAAAAAATTTCAAATAAATTTTTTGTTATTTTTTTTTCTTCAAGTCACATTCTTTTTAAAAAGGACTTCTCATCACTTTTCACTTATCACTGATCAACATTTTATATTCGACCATCCCTTTCTTCAGATTTATTAATTAATATCATAGTCTAAGCTACAGTGCTCAAGGAAGCAAGGTGTAAAAACTGGGGATTGAACAAAAAAGATCAAGGCAAAATACGGCTAACAACTAAATGCTCCAAGCTCAAAGGTCTAACTAATGGTAACAATATCTGAAAAGGATAAAATTCACAAGACATATCAAAGAAAGCCTATTGTCATCTTCTAAATAGAGCAACACTTTTCATTTCGCTTCAATAACATGCAGGGCAATTTCTAGACTAAGATACAAAACATGGAATGTATGCAATAAATCCTCACCACATATGGCATAGGTCTCAATCAAGATGGATCAATTCTACTCTATGACAGACAAGATCAAGACAAACTATAAAATAAGAATAATTTATATACAAAGTCACAACCCTGAGCATATGTGTCAGAAAGTCTACCACCTTGTTCATTACTGAAGCACTTACAAGAAAGTATTACTCAAGCTCAGGCCTAAATATACTAGTGTCAAACAAGTCACAAAGGCTCTTCTTCCCTCTCTTTTACTACTCCTAAAAATAAAAACTTACCCGGTTCAATGGCCTTCTTTGGAAAAGAACCAAGGCTATAAGAAATACCAAGGGGTGGATGATAAAGTCCATTAATGAGAAAAAAGCTATAAAAAAGAACAAAGTAAAATATTTTTGATTTTTTCTTAGTTTTCTATTATTTTTAAATTTTCTATATAAGGCTAAGAAATAAAATAAATCCTATGGAATAATCATCCTCGACATCAAAAGTATCAGAAGTACCTCACCCACAGTTAAAAATATGCATTTTCCTCAATGCATGGATGTAGTGAAAAATATTAAAACAACGGTGAAAAATACTCCCTGAGACCCTCTAGGGTGTAGCTAGAAACATGATCCTCAATATCAAGGCTCAGCGACCCCACACTTAAGCTCAAACATGCTCTTCAGCTTTAACTTTGGGTACTCAAACTTCTCATAATATGCAAATTAAAACAAAAACAAAACATAACGTAACATTATAAAAATAAATTAATATAAAAATAAAATACAAGTTGGGTTGCCTCCGAACAAGCTTTTGATATAACATCGCGACCCGACGCCATCACTTTCACCACATTGCCTTCCACTTGAAGGATATGAATTGTGCCCCCTATTTTGCATCAAATTTTCTATCATGAAGCTAAGGCAGTGGTGTGAAAATAAAGGAGCCAAGCAATAGATATCGCATCTTGCACTTCTTGGCCCTTAAAATGAGGAATGTCATTTTTTTCTTTGGCATGGCAAATATTAGGATGTAAGGCCCTTGTTCCTCATCTATACACTTCTCCAAAGCTTGAAGGATCGATTCCATGTCGCTAACCAAATAAAATGGAGAAAATATTTAGAATGAGGTCCAACACGCCCCAAGTCTAAAACTGCATTATTTTTGACACCTTTAGCCTCAAGTGTCATAGAAGAGCGTCAGTGGGATAAAACAGCAATACAAAAAATAGCTTTCTCAGACAATGTATATTGTGAAATGGTGGCGCTATAACAAATTCAGAGTGTCACTTTTGTACACCTCCTCAACATCAACATCATCAATAAAGTTTTGGTGGAATGGTTGGTATTCCTCATTCTGATCTACAAATTGACTACTATCCACAACAATTGGTGGTTGGGCATCAAACACCTTAACCATTATTTAATTTAGTCTGCATGTCATGGATATTTGAGCCAAAAGTGTCTATATCCCATCTGAGACAGTTGTAAACCGCATTTGAAAGACCATCACAGAGACCCCAATATTCTTTTATTAATTACATGTAACGATCCATCCTTACAAAAACACAAGTATTATTAGAATCATCATAATAAGGGCTCGGGATAGGATAACAACACTTAGGACAATTTTTCCAATTGCCCTCGCGAACATCACAATATTGAGATGGTGTACACAACTCGGCAATGGGAATATATTAACAATGTTGCTAGAAGTGAGGTCCTTTGTTATACAATCATGGATCAACAAAACATGAATACTTATCCGCCCACAATTTGTTATTCAAAGATGTCGTATCAGGGAGAAGACAAAAAATATTTTTTCAAAAAATAGATCTTGAATAGAAAAAGAGAAAAGTCTAATCTAGATAAATAATTAATTTCTAAGGCCCCGATAATGGCTCCAAAATATTGTTGCTCCAAAACGCACATGCAAGTATACATGGTCGTACAAGTAATATAGGGATTTTAGAAACTAGATGTCAAACTGATGTATGTACAGAGGGGTGAGAGAGGGTTAGTGGGGCTGAGTTCAGCAGGGAACAAGTTTACGCAAAAATAGGACACAAAGTGGGGGTTCTCAGCTATTGTCGGACAATGGGTATTTGGAGCCTGTTTCGGGTGGATTCAAGGGGAGTTGGGTCAGGGAATTTTTTGGGGTTATTATGGACACCCAGAGGGTTCTTGTGGTGGTCAGGTTTGGGTTTTTAGTGGTGCTAAGGTGACTGGGATGGCCTGAAATAGTAAGGTAACAAAAAGGGGTGTTTAGAGGATGGTTTGGTGTTGTTTGGGTTAGATGGAAGAGTACACTTGGTTTCGGTTGTTGTCCTTTAAGGAGAGTATTTATTAGGTATTTTGGGAGGTGAGGGTTATATACATATAGTTGGTTGGGGTTGGATGGCCCATGCGTTGCAAGATGCAAGCTCGGGTGAAGAGTGGTCGACTTAGTGAAGTGATGGTACGGTCAATATGGATTGGATAATGAAAAGTGGTTTTTAATTCCCGAGCCGACACCAAGATGAGGGTGACCAATTTAACATGGACTAGATGGGGGTTTCTAAGTACAAGCCCGAGTACTAACCAAGTAAGGTTGGCCGGAAACCTTAAGATAAACCCTAGGTTTGGGTTTGGGTTTGGTTGGGTCACACAGTCCCAACGTCCACTCACACCAAAGGGGGTTTCTTAAGCTTGGATTTGGTTAAGTCACAAAGTCTTAACCAAACATACACCAAAGGGAAACCTTAGTTTGGATTCAACTAAGTCACACAGTCTTAGTTAAACTTACGCTAAGGGTTTGGCTCACACAAGAACCAAGGTCCTCCCAGAGAACCGACTAAAGTATACAACCCCGAGTTGAATACATTTAGCAATAGGTAAAAACTCAAGTATTTTTATTCATCAAACTCTTAATTTGCAATGCACTAAGGCCTCTATTTATAGAACAAAATGGACTATTCCAGAAGAAGACAAAAGGACACAAATTGCTTGGGAGTTCGGCGTAGTAAGAACGGATTTGGAGTGACTTGGAGACCAAGGTGTTTCGGCCACCTCTTCCTCTTCTCTAGGCTGAGATTGAGGTTTCCCATGTAATCATATTCATGAATTTGTTAGCTCATTAATTCTTCCAACAACCTCATCTTCTTGAAAGCTTCTATTCTTGATATTTGTTTTGATGATCATTTTGGCCACTTCTTGATCTTCCTTAAGCCAAATTTGAAGTCTTCAATATAGCCAACTTCATGAAATTGTTAGTTCATAAAGTCTCTGCCTGAAATCCCTAACTTCTAGATGCCTCTTGTCCTTGCCACTTTGTCATTCTCGACTTTGTCACCTCATTACATGGCCTAGTTGTCCTTTCCTATAGCATAATAATTGTGTTCTAATGAGATCTAGGAGTTATTTACATGTTATACTATGTCCTAAGCTAATCTAAGAAATCAAGACAAGCTAAAAGAAAACATGGTCTTCGCCAAGACCTACATACAAAGGTCGAATAGAATCACGTGAAAACTCCAACTCCACTCCATTTTCCATGCCATTTGAGGCATATTATCTTCGAATGATCAACCTTATTTTGAACTCTAAGCTTAACACCTCGAGGATCAAATTGGAACCTTGAGTTCACAGGGGATATTTACATCATACTCCACTTCTTCAAAAGAATTCATCCTCGAATTTGTGCCGTCTGAATGGAGTAAGGAACCTTCATCAACAAGTGTTGAGCTAATACTTCCATCATTGGATAATTCTGTAAGTTTCATCTTGTAGGCGCCTTCCTCTAAACTTGCCAAATAGGGATCCGAGTACAAACCAATTGGTTTTGCCTTAAGATGGTGTCTGTATTGTGCCATGAATCCCATAAGGTATAATTCCTTACCATAGGTAGCATAATGGCATCGTGCACCATTCAATCTTGTGCTAGGGCAAAAGATGGCACCAATTCTCATTTCGTGCTTGACGTCCAATGGCTCGTCACGACTTGGCATAGTTAGGACTGGGGCTTCACAATTCTTTTCCTTCAAGGTCTCAAACACTCTTGTTGTTCCTTGGAACCATTCACACCCATCCCTTCTCATTAGTTCGGTTATAGGGGAAGTAAGTTTACAACACTACCCAATGAAGTGATGAGAAAAATAAGTCGGGCCAAGGGAACTTTTTGCCACAACAATTCCCGTAGACTCAGACCAACTTCGGATATACTCCTTTTCGGGTTGGTCAGCACAAGTGTTCTCGGGTGATGTCAAGTTGCCCAAGGATGGATATGATACCTTGTGTATGGGAGAGTTTGGAACGTCACACCGTCCAAATAGTATTAAACTCCCTTTGTTCACACCAAGTTAGATCCCGAGGGTCATCTTCCATGCATCTTCCTCTCAGATTCCCATTTGAAGGTAGCCACTTTTCAATTCCATCTTGATGAACAATTTAGCTTCACTTAATCCATCAAAAAGGTATTTCAACCTCAGCATAGGAAGTTTGTTCCCTATGATGAAGTTGTTGACCTGTCGGCTTTCAACACACGTGTACCAAGTCTCACTTTCTTTGGACTCCATCAAGATTGTGGCCTTGTGCGGATTGTGGCCATAGGACTGATGACTAGGTAATGAACTTCTTGAAAATAAACCAAGAGTAAGTCCAATGTCTTCCATTGTTGGTGGCCCATTGGCATGATCATCTGTACATAAATATTTCGATTCCTCCAAGAGTTCCTCCGAGTCAGTATCTAAAGAACTCCCCTTCTTGGGTTCTTCCTCTATCTTTTGCGTATTAAGGAAGGGAGTTTCAGAACTTTCCTTGGCTTTGTATTCTTCCAAGGACTTCCCAACAACTTCATGTATCACTAATTAGGGGTTGGGACAATCTTTGGCAAAATGTCCCAATACTCGACATTGAAAACACCATTTTTTCTTTTTGTCTATCCCCGTCGTGACCTCTACAACTTCTTGATCATATAATGGATTAATAAAAGAAGTATTACCCTCTTTTATTTTGTGATCATACAAGGGGTTGCTAAAAAGGGTACCACCCATTTTCTTATCATTGGTGAGCTTTATGTAAGACCTTGGGGTACCTCTCCTTTGTGGTTTCTCAACCATGCCTCCAAAGGGCGGCATGACGCCACTTAAAAGTTTTCTTGGCGATGCGTGGGGAGCTTGAAGGGTAGACTTTGGTCATACTCCCTTGGCAAGAATTTCCTCTTCAAATGCTTCTTTAAATTTTCTGAAGAGTCAATCTTGGTCTTACCATGTCTCTTCCGATTTGTTTTTAAATTTTCATACCACACGGATGCGGAAGATTTCATTACCCACGTAGCCACCTTAAAGAACATACGATATTCGTAATGTTTGAACTCAAAAAGTCTCTCAATAGCCCTTAGCCATTTAAGAAACTCCTCTGGGTCCATGTCGTCTTCAACCGTAGGAAGATCAAACCGTAAGGCTCGGCTTTCTTCCCTTTATTCTTTTGGGCTATTTTGTATAACCCTTGACTTGGTATTTTTACTTACGGTATTTCCCACAAGTTCGTTCTTTAATACTTGTGCATGTTTCGCAAAAATGTCGCTAATGAGTTTTCGAAGTTTCTCTTTGTTCGTAAGGGACATTTTTGTGTTAGCCATCACGTCAAGGTGTGGGATGGGATCTCCTTGCTCTGATACCAATTTTATGTATGTATGGAGGGGTGAGAGAGGGTGAGTGGGTCTGGTTTGTCAGGGAGCAAGTTGATGCGAAAACAGGACACAAAGTGGGGGTTCTCGGTTCTCGCCTATTGCTGGGCAGTGGGTGTTTGGAGGCTGTTGCGGGTAGATTCAAGGGGAGGTGGTTCAGGGTGTTTCGTGGGGTTATTGTGGACACCCATAGGGTTGTTTTGGTGGTTGGGTTTGGTTGTTTACTGTTGCTAAGGTGACGAGGATGGCCTGAAACAGTAAGGTATCAGAAAGGGGTGTTTAGACGACAAATGTGGTGTTATTTGGGTTAGACGGAAGAGTACACTTGGTTTCGGGTGTTGGAATTTAAAGAGAGTGTTTATTAGGTGTTTTGGAAGGTGAGGGTGATCTACATATAGTGGGATGGGGTTGTATAGCCCATGAGTTGCAAGATTCAAGCTCGGGTGTAGAATGGTCGGCTTGGTGAAGTGATGGTACAATCGATATGGCTTGGATAATGACAAGGGACACCAAGATTATGGTGACCAATTTAACAAGGACTATACCGGAGTTTCAAAGTACAAGCCCAAATACTAACCAAGTAAGGTTGGTCGGAAAACATAATATAGACCTTAGGTTTGGGTTTGATTGGGTCACACAGTCCCAACGTCCACTCGCACCAAAGGGAGTTCCTTAAGCTTGGCTTTAGTTAATTCACAAAGTCTTAACCAAACTTACACCAAAGGGAAACCTTAGTTTGGATTCAATTAAGTCACACAATCTTAGTTAAACTTACGCTAAGGGTTTGGCTCACACAAGAACCAAGGTCCTCCCGGAGAATCAACTCAAGTATACAACCCCGGGTTGAATACGTTTAGCAATGAGTAAAAACTAAAGTATTTTTATTCATCAAACTCTGAATTTTACAATGGCCTAAGGCCTCTATTTATAGTACAAAATGGACTATTCTAGAAGAAGACAAAAGGACACAAATTGCTTGGATGTTCGGCCTAGTGTGAACGGATTTGGAGTGACATGGAGACCAAGGTGTTTCAGACACCTCTTCCTATTCTCTAGGAAGAGATTGAGGTTTTCCATGTAACTATATTCATGAATTTGTTAGCTAATAAATTCTTCCAGCAATCTCATCTTCCTGGAAGCTTCTATTCTTGGTATTTTTTTATGATCATTTCGGCCACCTCTTGATCTTCATTAGGCCGAATTTTAAGTCTTCAATATATCCAACTTCACGAACTTGTTAGTTCATAAAGTCTCTCCTTGAAATCCCCAACTTCTATATGCCTCTTGTCCTTGCCACCTTTCATTCTCGGCTTTGTCACCTCATTACATGGCCTAGTTGTCCATCCCTATAGCATATTAATTATTTTCTAATGAGAGCTAGGAGTTATTTACATGTTACACTATGTCCTATGCTAAGCTAAGAAATCAAGACAAGCTAAAAGAAAAAATGGTCTTCGGCCCAGACCTACATACAAAGGCCTAATAGAATTTGCTTCCTAGATCTTCATGTGACAACTCCAACTCCACTCCATTTTCCATGACATTTGAGGTATATTATCTTCGGATGATCAATCTCCTTTGAACGCCGAGCTTAACACCTCGAGGATCAAATTGGAACCTTGAGTTCACGGGGATTTTTACATCATAATTGGTCCTCGAATTCGTGTCATATGAATGGAGTAAGGAACCTTCATCAACAAGTGTTGAGCTAATACTTCCATCGTTGGATAATTTCAAAAGTTTCATCTTGTAGGCGCCTTCCTCTAAACTTGGCAAATAGGGATCCGAGTACAAGACAAATGGTTTTGACTTAATATGGTATCCATATTGTGCCATGAATCCCATAAGGTATAATGCCTTGCCATAGGTAGCATAATGGAATCGTTCACCATTCAATCTTTTCTAGGGAAAAAGATGGAACCAATTCTCGTTTCATGCTTGATGTCAAATGACCCGTCACGACTTGTCATAGTTAGGACCGAGGCTTCATAATTCTTTTCCTTCAAGGTCTCAAAGACTCTTGTTGTTCCTTGGAACCATTCACACTCATCCCTTCTCATTAGTTCGGTTATAGGGGCAGTAAGTTTACAACACTCCCCAATAAAGTGATGAGAAAAATAAACCGGGACAAGGAAACGTTTTGCCGCAACGATTCCTGTAGACTCGGACCAACTTTAGATATACTCTATCTCGGGTTGGATAACTCAAGTGTCCTCGGGTGATGTTAAGTGTCCCAAGGATGGACGTGATACCTTGTTTAATGGAGTGTTTAGAATGCCGCATCATCCAAATGGTATTAAACTCCCTTTGTTCACACCAAGTTCGTTCACGAGGATCATCTTTCATGCATCTTCCTCTCGGATCCCCATTTGAAGGTAGCCACTTTTCAATTCCATCTTGATGAATAATTTGTCTCCACTTAATCTATCAAAAAGGTATTTCAACCTCAGCATAGGAAGTTTGTTCCCTATGATGAAGTTGTTTACCTCTCGGCTCTCAACACATGTGTACCAAGTCTCACTTTCTTTGGACTCCATCAAGATTGTGTCCTTGTGCGGATTGTGGCCATAGGATGATGACTAGGTAATGAAATTCTTGGAAATAAACCAAGAGTAAGTCCATTGCCTTCCATCGTTGGTGGCCCGTTGGCATGATCATCCACACATAAATCTTTTGATTCCTCCAAGAGTTCCTGCGAGTCGGTATCTATAGAACTCCCCTTCTTAGGTTCTTCCTCTATCTAATGTGCATTAAGGAATGGAGTTTCAGAACTTTCCTTGGATTCGGATTCTTCCAAGGACTTCCCAACATCTTTATGTATCACTAACCGGGGGTGGGTACAATCTTTGGCAAAGTGTCCCAATACTCGACATTGGAAACACCCTTTTCTCATTTTGTCTATCCCCGTCGTGACCTTTACAACTCCTTGATCATATAATGGATTAATAAAACAAGTATTAGCCTCTTTTATTTCGTGATCATACAAGGGGTTGGTAAAAAAGGTACCGCCCATTTTCTCAACATTGGTGGGCTTTATGTAAGACCTTGGGGTACCTCTCCTTTGGCGTTTCTCAACCATGCCTCCAAAGGTGCGGAATGACGCCACTTCAACTTTTTCTTGGCGATGCGTGGGGAGCTTGAAGGGTACACTTTGGTCATACTCCCTTGGCAAGAATTTCCTCTTCAAATGTTTCTTTAAATTTTCCCAAAAGTCAATCTTGGTCTTGCCATGTCTGTTCTGACTTGTTTTTAAATTTTCGTACCACACGGATGTGGAAGATTTCAATTCCCACGTAGCCACCTTAAAGAACGTACGATCGTCGTAATGTTTGTACTCAAAAAGTTTCAATGGCCCTTAGCCATTTAAGAAACTCCTCCGGGTCCATGTCGTCTTCAAACGTAGGAAGATCAAACCATAAGGCTCGAATTTCTTCCATCTCTTTTTTGGCTATTTCGTACAACCCTTGACTTGGTATTTTTACTTACGGTATGTCCCACAAGTTCTTTCTTTAATACTTGTTCATGTTTCGCAAAAATGTCGCTAATGAGTTTTCGATATTCCTCTTTGTTCGTAAGGGACAATTTAGTGTTAGCTATCGCGTCAAGGCGTGGAATGGGAGCGCCTTGCTCTGATACCAATTTTATATATGTACGGAAGGGTGAGGGAGGGTGAGTGGGGCTGAGTTCGGTAGGGAACAATTTTACGCAAAAACAGGACACAAAGTTGGGGTTCTCAGCTATTGTCGGGCAATGGGTATTTGGAGCCTGTTTCATGTGGATTCAAGGGGAGTTGGGTCAGGGTGTTTCGTGGGGTTATTGTGGACACCCAGAGGGTTGTTTTGGTGGTCGGGTTTTGTTGTTTAGTAGTGCCAAGGTGACGGGGATGGCATGAAACAATAATGTATCGGAATGGGGTGTTTAGAGGACAAATTTGGTGTTATTTAGGTTAGACGGAAGAGTACACTTGGTTTCGGGGACTTTTTTTATTTAATTCCATAATTATTCACTATGTGGATAAAATATCTATATGTACATATGGGGTTTTCCCTCAATTTGAAAGCTGGTTCTGTGAGTCCAAAGACGCCTAAACTGTTGAATCAGTAAGCGGGCCTAGTCCCGTAAAAGCTGTTCTCTGGTCTTGTTGGAATAACCGTAGGAGCTCTAAGACTATCAGCTGAATTTAAGGAGAGTGTTTATTAGATGTTTTGGGAGGTGAGGGTGATCTACATATAGTGGGTTGGGGTTGGATGGCCCATGAGTTGCAAGATTCAAAATCGGGTGCAGAATGGTCGACTTGGTGAAGTGATGGTACAGTCGGTATGGCTTGGATAATGACAAGGGGTTTTAATGCCCAAGCCGACACCAAGATGATGGTGACCAATTTAACATAGACTAGACCGGGGTTTCTAAGTACAATCCCGAATACTAACCAAGTAAGGTTAGTCGGAAACCTTAACATGGACCCTAGGTTTGGGTTTGGTTGGGTCACACAGTCCCAACGTCCACTCGCACCAAAGGGGGTTCCTTAAGGTTGGATTTAGTTAAGTCACAAAGTCATAACCAAACATACACCAAAGGGAAACATTAGTTTGGATTCAACTATGTCACACAGTCTTAGTTAAAGTTCCCTAAGGGTATAGCTCACACAAAAACCAAGGTCCTCTCGGAGAACCAACTAATGTATACAACCCCGGGTTGAATACGTTTAGCAATGAGTAAAAATTCAAGTATTTTTATTCATCAAACTCTGAATTTTGCAATGGCCTAAGGCCTGTATTTATAGTACATAATGGACTATTCTAGAAGAAGACAAAAGGAAACAAAGTCTTCAATACAACCAACTTTATGAACTTGTTAGTTCATAAAGTCTTTTTCTGTAATCCCCAACTTCTAGATGCCTCTTATCCTTGCCACCTTGTCATTCTCGGCTTTGTCACCTCATTACATGGCCTAGTTGTCCTTTCCTATTGCATATTAATTGTGTTCTAATGAGAGCTAGGAGTTATTTACATGTTACACTATGTCCTAAGCTAATCTAAGAAATCAAGACAAGCTAAACGAAAACATGGTCTTCGGCCAAGACCTACATAAGGCCGAATAGAACTTGCTTCCTAAGATCTTCACGTGGCAACTCCAACTCCACTCAATTTTACATGCCATTTGAGGCATATTATCTTCGGATGATCAACTTTCTTTGGAACACCGAGCTTAACACCTCGAGGATCAAATTGGAACCTTGAGTTCACGAGGATTTTTACATCACGAACTCATATGGACTTGTGGTTAACCGTCAACTAATTTAAACTAATTCTAATTATCTAAACAACAGCAACAACATACCCAGTGAAATCCTACAACGTGGGATCTGGGGAGGGTAGAGTGTACTCAGACATTACCTCTACCTTGGTAGGTAGAGCGGTTGTTTTCGAGAGTCCCTTAGCTCAAGACAAAGCATAATAATAAGCAAGGCTTACAACAAGAGATGAAATTTGAGGGTAATAATTATAGACTATCTAAAAATAAAAAAAAATAAATAATAAACTTTAACTAAGAAAGAGAGGTTTTTATGTTATCAATAATATGAATTTTCTAGGGTTGCATTTGGTTTACCAATCCTATTGAGTTCTCAAAACTATTTTTCCTTAATTCGATTATCAACGATTGTTAATTAAATGTATTATTAACTCTCGAAGTACTCTCCCGAACTACTACTCACCTATTCAAAATAGTTCGCCGCCTATATTCCTATGGAATTGACTTGTTATGAACGCAATTCGTTTACGTTATTTAATTGAACGCAATATCTAGGTATATTCCTATCCTAGCCACAAATCCTAGCCCAACTGTAGGAATAATCAGATCACACTCTTTTTAACAATTCTCTACTCTACCATCTTTCCCAAGCATGTATATTAGATAGTCGATAGAACCTAACTATTGTCCAAAGAATCAAGAAATTACACAAAGTATTAAAGAAACAATCAAAATCAATACCTCGTATTAAGATATGAAATCATTCTCAAAAGTCAATATTAATGGCAATACCACAATCCTAGAATGCGAAGATTAGCTCCACATAGAGATGGAGAAAAAACTACAATTCATACAAAGAAACATAAAAACTAGTAGTAAGGAGAAGAACAGATAAAACCAAATAATCTCCAATCTCCACAGCGGCTCCAAGCACTCCCTAGGTCAAAAGTTATCAACCCCCTCTCAAAACGAGTATATAATGTATTTATAACATGTAGACACGAGCTTGGACCATAATACCCTTAAAATATGAAACCGAAAAATTGGCCGAAAATTAAGCCTGGTGTGGGACGTCCACGTTGGACTTGGGCATGGGGTGCTAGGCCAAAATTCCAGAAATCCAAATTTTCCGTCCTCCAAATCTAATCGTGATTTCAAATGAATTTCTTGGACTTGTACTCAGACTTCAATGTCCCAAGGTATCTATTTTAGCTCTAAATTTATTCATTAGCTCGGGAACACATCACCGAACTCTTTTTGATCTCTTATTCTTCAAAATAAAGCATTTTCAATATAAAGTACCTAGATTCAACAATAACAAACATATTAGCTTGACATCGCAAAATAAGGTAGAAACATGGGTAAAGTATGACAGAAAGACGCATAAATACAACTAACATCACCACCCCACACTTGAACCTTTGTTCGTCCTCGACCAAACAACTAAACACACCATCAATAAATAAAATTAGGAATATCACCACTTTGATCGATACCAACAATTTGGCCATACAACAACACACAACATCAAATTACACTTCCTGATCATTTTAAGGGTATTAAGCTCGCTCACCTGTTCTATCAAAGAATTCCAATAACATCACCTATCAATCATGAAACAAGTGCCCTCACATAAAGAAATAGTCCACACACTCAAATCATAGAATCGAATGTAATTTAATGACATAGCATCAGATCACAACTCTCTCACTCACAAAAATTCACATGTATGCACAAATAACCATAGGCTTTCCAATTATGTACATCTCCAGTAATTAAGCGTGCTCGAATAGAATGAAATAGGACTTTAACGGGTTGTAATGATAGCTATGGGATGGGTAGGAAAACTATATAATAGTGACTTACACTTCACTAATCACTTTGCACTTTTAGACTTCATCACCCAATATTTTCATTTTCTTCATTTTATTTTGCAGCCCAGTATTTGTCAGGACCCCTTTTCAGGAGTCGTGGTGGCACGTACATAACCCCACCTCGTAGGCGAATTAGTCCCCAATCGTTATCATGATATGACATAAGAAAAAGTGGAAAAATACAAATACTACATAAGCTGTCTCATAATATAATGCGGAAGAATAGATAAGTCTGGCACATCCAAAACAACACCCAAGTAATCTAGTATGTAGATATAAGAGCACAAGCCAATCTGATACAAGTTAGAGAAAATGGGCACGCAGGCCTAAAACCAATACATAATCTAAACATGTCTCTCAAATACAAATGGATACTGTGATAGAGATCAAGCATCCAAGGGTATGGCGGAGATACCATCCTCACCCTAAATACTGAGGATCAGCTGCTCGAACTCAACCACGTGGTCTCGAGCTAGTGGTTGGGTCTGTATCTACATCAAGGAAATATGAAACAAGTGTATCATGAGTACACAACGTACCCCCATAGACATTATAGGCCGACAACAATGGAAGTTACATAATCTGAGATAAATACCAAGTTGACACCAAGGAATACTATTCTAATTAGTTTAATAGTACATGTAAGGTCACATAGTCCACATAATGATTCACAAAGTTCACATGTTGCCTTATTTCAATAATAGTACATATTGACTTACGTCAACCAGTTCCAAAAGTTCTGCAACTGCTAAAGTATCAAGAAGCAAGTATAAATCTTTCATGTCCAGATTTTTGTCAAGTCATCAACAATCACTTCAATAAATGTCGAATGATAAGCAATCAATGAAATGACATGTATATATGAATTATATGAATGCAATATATATGCTAGGTACCTGTCTCATCCCGGTATATAGTACATCAAGGTTTTATCATGATCCGTACACCCATGGGAGACCCGCAAAATCCAAATACCCCACCACTCCAAAATAACTCATCGAATAACAGAGCCCAGCTCTTGGCTATAATAATATCATGTTGCAGGCGTACAACTCCGATCTCAGCATATCAATATCATCTTTGTGTTTCCATAATCTCAACAGTGTTCTTACCTTTTCGGGTTCCTTTGACCCACAGTATAATCATACCACTCCAATATCAATATGATAGAGCCATGTGTATATGAATTCAAATGACAATATAAGACAAGATATCGTGATACAATAAGATGCAACCAAATAAGAGATAAAATATCAAATGCTTTCAAGAATTCAATGCACATATATACATCCAAGTACAATTCAGGATATCATATCAAAAGCATGTGTGATGAGTAACATATCAATCAATTATGGCGACAAGCCATCATATGGAAACAAGCCCAAATAATAAACAGTCGGAACTAGCATGAGGCTGATTCCTCAAACTCTATCATCACAATTCAACACCGGTACCCACTCAAAATTTCATCACAATCGCCTGAGTGGGATCCCCAAACACGCCCAATAACCCAAAATATTTATAACTAATATACACTTCTATTGAAGTCTAAAAAATCTAAACTATAGCCTACCTCTGTGCTGAACATATGCGCCAATAATCAAACCACATCGATAGTCTTTCCCTTCCTTAACGCCTTGTGATAATTGAAAGCTATTCACGCATATACTATTCATTAATATACAAGACATACACAACATAAGAAAGCAAGACCACAATTATCGACCTCGCGCCCACTCCACCTAGGATCGAGCTTTAATACTTGAAAACCATTAATACATACTAGGTAGTCATATCCTTAAGTTAATTGAAAAACTATCCACAATTGAACACCCAATTGGACAATAATCAAAAGCTCTAATTTGAAACCCTAGAAATTTCCCATAATTGAAAATAAGTTTCTACAGCCAAATTAAGACTTATAACATGTTAATCTAACATAATCCACTCCTATTTCATGATATTAACACAATTTGATCCATAAACCTCCATTAAAATCAATAGCATAGCTTTCTTATTCTCATAGAAACTTGAAATCATTTTTTCCTAACATAATTACACACTACATCACCTTTAAGGAATTTAGAATCATAAATTTAACCCATAAAAGTGAAGAATGTATTACCATAAGGATGAAATTGCTCCTAGTGTTCTGAAAATACTTAGTGGAGGCTGTGGTTTCGAGGTTTGCTATTTAGGGAAAGAAATTATGGCCTACACCAGCAGAATCGATTCCACTGGAGCACACATGCTGCGGCGGACAAAACCCCTACTGAGGTGGTATCAGTTGACACCTCGCACCACGAGGAGCTTGAATCCGTAGGAACAGATTCGCCCCTGCGAATAGACCCTCCGCCAAGGCAGAAGTTCAAAAATTCCAAGACCTCTCTTAGGAGGGCTAACCTTTCTCTAAGGCGGACACATTGGAGTGGAAACAGGTTCTGTTGGAGCAGACACCAAACACCAGAATAGGTAGAACAGTCCAAACATCTATCCATAACTTGAAGCACTCCCAAAACCTAAAAGACACAAACCAGATATGCTCGTCTATGGTAAACAGTGCTATGAACTCTCTCATACCCTTGAATTTCACATTTAACCGAGCTAAGACATACTTTTGTAAAGAATCGTTTGGAAAAACCAAATATCCAAACATCACAAAAATTTCTACAAAACACATTTGATTGCCTCAAAAAGTGAACCAATGACTCGACCAAGTCATGAATGATCCTTCGAAACTATCGGAAGCAGCGGATTCTGGAAACAAACCCATCTAGCCAAAAGTCATATTTGAGTCAAACTAACCAATTTTAGGTTATAAATGGACCTCGGGATTCGAGCCACCCATTCTTGTTCTTCACAAACCCCTCATCGAGTCTTTGGAAATGGTCAACTATGAAAATTAAGGTCTTTAGCTAAAAATGACCAGACATGTCATTACACTCTTTATCAACTATTTCACATGTATTTCACTCATATAAAGAATGTTTCAAATTTTTTTCAAAGAATGTTTTTCCTTTTTTTCATGTCACATTCTTTCTATGATGGACTTTTCATCACTTTGCATATATCATTGGTCACCATTTTTCACTCAACTATCCCTTTCTTCAGATTGATCAATAAATATCACAATCTAAGCTATAATGCTCAAGGAAGAATGGTGCAAAAACTAAGGATTCAACAAAAAAGATCAAGGCAAAATATGGCTAACAACAAAAGGCTCCAGGCTCAATGGGATAACTAGTGGTAACAATAACTAGTGGTAAAAGTTTTTATTTCGCTTCAATGGAATGCTGGGAAAGTTATAGACTAAGATACAAAAAATGAAATGTATGCAAGAAATCCTCAGCACATATGGCACAATTCTCAATGAAGATGGACCAATTCTACTCTATGACAGACAGGATAATGATGAACTATAAAATAAGAATAAGCTATATACAGAGTCACAACTATGAGCCTAGGTGTCAGAAAGGCTTTTATATTTTTCATTACTCAAGTACTTACAGGAAAGTACTACTCAAGATCAGGCCTAAATATGCTAGTATCAAAAAAGTCACAAAGGTTCTTCATCCCTCTCTTTTACTATTATAAAAAAACTACTCCTAAAAATAAAAATTACCCGGTTCAAAGGCCCCCTTTGGTAAAGGACAGGCAATAAGAAAAACCGAGGGGTGGATAATCTATGCCACTAATTCGAAAAAAAGAAGCTATAAAAAAAGAACAAAGTAATTCTTTTTGAATTTTTCTTAGTTTTCTGTTTTATTTTTAAAATTTATATATAAGGCTAAGAAATAAAACAAATCCTATGGTATAATCATCCTCGACCTCAAAAGTATTTGAAGTACCCCCACCCCACACTTAATATGCATTGTCCTTGATGCATGGATTGTAGAGACAAATATTAAAACAACGATGAGACATACTCCCTAAGACCCTCTAGATCCTAGCTAGCAACATGATCCTTGACATCAAGGGTCAGCACGACCCCAAGCATAATATCAAACATGCTCCTCAGCTTCAACTTCGGTACTCAAACTTCACCTAATCTGCAAATTAAAACAAAAACAAAACAAAATGTAAAACATCTAAAAATAAAATACAAGTTGGGTTGCCTCCCAACAAGCGCTTGATTTAACGTCGCGACACGACGCCCTCACTTTCACAACTTTTCATTCCCCTTTGAGGATATGAATTGTGCCCCCAATTTTGCATCAATTTTTCTATCATGAATCTGAGGCGGTGGTGTGAAAATAAAGGAACCAAGCAATAGATATCGCATATTGCACTTCTTGGCTCTTAAGAGAGGAATGTCATTTTGTCTCATAGCCAAAAGTGTCTATCTCTTGTCTAAGCTCAATTCTTCCTTCTATCAGTTATATCACCGCATTTATAAGACCATCACGAAGACCCCCATACTCTTCTATTAGTTACCTGTAATGATTCATACTAACAATAGCACAATAATTATTAGAATCATCATAATAAGGTCTCGGGATAAGATAACAACACTTAGGAAAACTTTTCCAATTTCCCTCGAAAACATCACAAGATTGAGATGGTGCACACAAATCGCCCTTGGAATATATTGACAATGTTGCCAGAAGTGAGGTCCTTTGCAATACGGGCATGGATCCACATAAATAGTTATCAGACCACAATTTGTTTTTCAAAGATTCTATGTTAGGGAGAGTACAAAAATATTTTTTGTAAAAAATAGAATTTGAATAGACAAAAGAAAAGTATAATATAGATAATTAGTTAATTTCTCAGTACTTGGCAACGGTGCGAACAACTTGTTTCTCCCAAACGCACACGCAAGTATACGTGGATGTACAAGTAATATAATGATTTTAGAAATAAGATGTTGAACCTACATAGACTTGTGATTAACCGTCAACTACATTAAACTAATTCTAATTATCTAAACAAGAGATGAAATTCAAGGGTTATAATTATAGACTATCTAAAAATAAAAGAAAATAGATAATAAACTTTAGCTAAGAAAGAGCAATTTTTATGTTATCAATAATATGAATGTTCCAGGGTTGCATTTGGTTCACCAATCCTATTGTGTTCTCAAAACTATTTCTCCTTAATTTGAATTATCGACGATTACCAATTAACCAGGTTATTAACTCTCATAGTATTCTCCCGAACTACTACTCGCCTATTCAAAACAGTTCACAACCTATATTCTCATGTAATTGACATGTTAAGAACACAATTCGTTTACAGTATCTAATTGAATACAATGTCCAGGTATATTCCTATCCTAGCCACAAATCCTATCCCAATTGTAGGGATAATCATATCACGCTCTCGTTAACCTTTCTCTAATCTAACAAAATCTTTCTCAAGCATGTATATTAGATAGTTGATAGAACCTATTGGTTGGCCAAACAATCAAGCATTATGCACATAATTAAATAAATAATCAAAATCAATAACTCATATTAAGATAAGAAATAATTCTCAAACGTCAATATTAATAGCAATAACACACCCTAGAACATGTAGTTTAGCTCCACATAACTATGGAGGAAAACAATAATTCATATAAAGAAACATAGAAACTAGTAGCAAGGAGAATAAAAGATAAAACCAAATAATCTCCGGCCTCCGTGGCGGCCCCATTCTCTCCCTGGGTAAAACGTTATCAACCCCTATCAAAAATGAGTTTATAATGTATTATAACATGTAGAAACAAACCTAAACCATAATTCCCTTAAAAATAGGGAATAGAAAAATTGGCCAAAAATAAAGCATGACGTGGGTGCCCACATTGGTCTTGGGCATGGGGCGCTAGGCAAAAATTCCAGAACCTCAAATTATTGGTCCTCAAACTCTAATCATGATTCCATATGAATTTCTTGGACCTCTACTCAGACTTCAAAGTCCCAAAGTATCTATTTTAGCTATAAATTTGTTCATTAGCTCGGGAACACATCACTTGAACTCTTTTTGATCTCTTCTTCATTGAAATAAAGCATTTTCAACATAAAGTACCTAGATGGTCGTAATAACACACATATTAGCTCGACATTGCAAAGTCAATATATGTTAGGTGTATTTAACGCATTTAGCTCTCAAAACAAGGCAGTAACATGTGTAAGATACAAAGAAATGATGTATAAATACACCTAACATGAATTCCTCCTATAGAAATGGTTTTTATGTGTTGATTGAATATGTGGTAACTTAGAAACTTTATGCGCTTGTGTGAACTACGACTGTCTGATATTCATTCAGGAAGACTTCTGGACGAGGAGTACATGTTCACTCGGCAATGAGGTAGGCTATGATTTATCTTTTTAGACTCCAATAGAAGTACGTAGTCATTATATATGTCCTATATTTGATTGCATTTTATTCATATTAATTACTTGCCTTATCATTGTTATTGCATCCATACACTCATGGTTCTGGTGATATTAAAAGTGGAGTGGTATGGAAATGTTATGGGTCTAATAAGACCAAAAAGGCAAGAATTATCTTATATGATTGTTGGAAACATTGAGATGATGGAAATGATTGATATGGATTGAAATGAGTCTCGGGCTCTAGTCAAATACATGTGTTGAATTTCGGCTGGCTAGGAGCAGTATATGGAAGGCGCGGGTCCCCCATGCGTAAATGCTCATTGAATTTGAACGTGTGTATACTAGGTTGTGAAAGGTACCTTGAATTGCATTTGAATCCATATCATACATTTACATACATTGTTTGTTTAAGTTGCAATGTGATTGAAGTGATTTTGGTGAACTGGATTTACTATATTGGACTGAGTCAGTTGCCTTAACTTGACTTGTTTCTTGTGAATTAGATGTTGTTGGGTGTACTTTCACGAGTCTAAATTCATTAATGTCAAAATGTTATTGTGGTCAGCGGTGTCTAGTTGTCAGATCTATTGTGTAAATTAAGGGAAAACTATGTGTGCGTTTGTGTTGCTTGGTGAAAGATAGTGTTATGTGGTAGAGTGTATAGTCAGGAATTTGTTAAGGTGTTGATATTGTAAGTACCGACTAGTATGCTATGCTTGTGTTAATTCCTTCCTTGCTTAGAGGATTTACAACAGAGTCCCTTATTTAAGTATAATGAGGACGTTAAATGAATTAATATGTGTCATGCCCTTAAATGTATGAAATCGTATTCAAGGCTAAGAGTCAGGGATAATGAATGAGTCGATAATATCTTGGTAAGTTAGATACATACATTGTTGCAAAAGGATTGTTCATTGACTGTGTGCCCTAGGTGTTACTCTGTCTTAATTAGATTGCCAACTAGAGTACGTGGAGTCGATATAAGCATGAATTTAGTAGATATTAACGACTAGCGAGTATTACCCTATGATCCTTGTGTGTATCGTAAATTGCATTGTACTTAATTGTTGTCTTCATCCTTAAGTGAACAAGGTGTATTTAAGTGACTTAATTGTTGTCTTTATCCTTAAGTGAACAAGGTGTATTTATATCAGTTACATATCTTCTATCGTTGTCGGACTATGATGTCTACGGGGGTGGTTTGTGTACTCATGCTACGCTTGCTACATCTTTTACGTAGATGCAAGTATTCAATTGCTTAAGGTTGCGACTTGGAGCACATAAAGGTTAAGGTAGGTCACTCATCCCTGATGGCCTTGGTCTTCATCCTAGTCACACCGTCCTTATTCAGTCAAGGCGGTGTTGTTTTATTCTCTCATTACGTTGTATCATAGTGTCCTTGTTCGAGTCATACCAGGTTTTGGGGGAAATTGTTATAAGGGTCTCTAATAGTATTTCAATGATATCCAAGAGAAATGTTATATTATCAATTTCTTCTTTATTTCCGCAATGTTAATAGTTATGTTTGAAAATGATTTTAGAATAGTTTGCCTACCGGGGGATATTGTAGGTGCCACCACGCCTCCCCTGATTTGTGTCATGACAAAGTTGGTATCAGAGCTCTAGGTTCACCGGTCTCATGGGTACAAGGACAATGTTTAATAGTCTCGCAGATAGGTACCTAGACATACATACCTATCCTCTACATGCTATGAGGCATTTAGTAAGTCTTTCCTTCTTTCATTTCATACTACTTCATTCAAATTGGTATCTAGTCGAGTCCAATTGGTATCTACTCTTGGCAGTCTATGAGAATGGATTGTGTAATGAAATCATGCCTGATGGGTATTGCAATAATCTCTTAAACTTTTAGTTGTTCTGGTTCCAGGCATGTCGCATCTTCAATGATTTCCTCGCATCTATGGTATGGCACCTGGGGAAGGTGTGCCACTGATATGTTATCGATTGATTTATTTTGAGGTTGCTTTTGCGGTTACGGTCCAATGTGAGCTAAATAGTGCAAAAGTGGAGTCACACCTGCGGAAGGTGGACAACCTCTGTGGACAACTCGACAGAAACTAGTGACTCTTCCCCTATTTTAGTAGCAGATCTAGTCTCAGCAACATGTTCAAACAACAATTTTGCATAAACATAAAGCCTAGCGAGGGCACGATTCTAGCATGAAAAGGCCCGAGAAAGGCATCAAAATGAATCATCTAAGACAAGAAAAGAAAGGGAAGAGTAGCATCATCCAAATATTACAACCCAGGAAGCAAAGAAAATAAATTATCTTAAACACCAAATAAGCTAAATATGGACAGGTAGAATAGGATCATCTATGTGATTAGTAGGGTCCTCCATCACTCTAGCCCGCCTGCACAACTCAATAATTATGGAAGGAAAGATCAAGCTCTCGCTGTCCTGGGCTATATACTCCTACAACTCCCATAAGACATGATAACTAACATTCACCGGAACACTGCCCATCCGGCAGGCAATCATATATGCATGGTGGTGCGTTCAGTAAGTCCTGTTGATAAAGGGGAACACATGAGAATTAATGATGTACTGCCACATCTTGGCCTCAACCGTAAAGCAGTTGATTGTACCCCCTTCTTTTTGTTAGCCCAAGGAACCTTTTTGCCCGGAGAACATACCTAGGCCACCAACCAATCATCATAGCATGTATCTTTGTCATGTATCAGCTCCGAAGGATGATTCTCCAAACTACAGAGCTCATTTATCTGCTCAGATCCAAATCTTTCAAGCCTACCCTGATCATCAATTCTGTATTGTTAAAATTAACCCGCTTCATATTAACATAGAATTCGCGGACCTACTGTTCATTTTCTTGGCAAAGAGTGGGAGCAAAACAAATCCAACTGGTGGACACCAGCCGCCCATAAAATCCTGGCAACAACTCTAGCACTTTCCTGAGGTTGATGCCCCTCTCATGGAGAAGTTTCTTATTTACTAGGTCCTGATAGTATCTACACTCGCAGTCTGTAGACATGAACATATTTTTGTCATATTCCTCGTCGGAGGCATCATCCCCAATTTCTTGGTTTTGTTTCACAAACTCATCCTCGTGGTGATCCATTCAAAATTTCAAATACCTCAAAATGGATTGAAGAAAAAGTTACTGAAAACATTCTACCTATTTCTATAGATCACTACTCAGCTACCAGAGAAGAAAAATCAAAATAATGAATGCGTAAAGGACCGGTTGCGAAGCTACTGATTCGCTGGAATTTATGCAGGTTCCGCTTCAGTCATGACCCCTTTTTAAGGATCATGGTGGCACCTACATTTCCCACCGGTAGGCAAACCACTCCCAATCTCATAAATCAAGATATAGGAATAAATGCGAATGATAATAAATAATATAAAACCTCATCTATCTCAATAAGAAAATGCGGAAAATAAGTCATAAGATTATACAAAAAACCCAAAGATCTAGTCTGTGAATACAAGAGCGCTGATAATCTGATACAAGTCTGAAAACCAAGGGCAACATAGTGCCAAAACTGAATAATCATAATGACAAATGTATAAATGTGTCTCCATAATAAAGTAAAGATATAGATAAATATATAAGTATTCTGAGGCATGACGGAAGAAGCATCCTCACCCTGAAACGCTGAGATCAACCTGCTCGAACTCACACTCGAGCTCGCGAACTGGTGGTAGGATCTGTATCTACATCAAGAAATGATACACCAAGTGTAGCATGAGTACACAACTTACCCCCGTAGACATCATAGGCCGAAAACAACAAAAGATACGCAAAAAGAGATAAATACCAAATGGACACCAAATAGTCCTATACTAACAATTCAATAGTCTAAGTAATGTCACATTGTCCACAGAATACTTCAAAGAGTTCACATATCAACTTATTCAAGTAAGATTTCGTAACCACTTAAGTCATCCAGTTTAAGAAAAGTTCAACAATAGTAATCCAAGTATCAAAGAGCAATTAACAATCCTTTCATATCCAGAATCTAGCCAAGTCATCAATCACCAATCTAGAACCAAGTCCATCCATAAATAATCAATGACATAATATATGTATGATATGAATGCAATGCATATGCCAGGTACATTTAGCCTCAAATATATAGGTGTTCAACTTTTTATTATGAACGGAACACCCATGGGAGACCTGCAAAGTCCATATACTTATACGAAATTTCCCATCGGACCTTAGCCCAGTAATAGCTGTTGTAGGCGTGCAACCCGTACCTCGCGTATCATCATCATCTTAGTATTGCCATAATATCATAGTGTTCTTACCTTTGTGGGCCTTGCACCCACTGCATATATCATACCACTCCAATATCAATTTCAGCAGAACCATGAGTGTATGAATGCAATGACAATATAAGGCAAGACTCATAATATCATGAGATGCAATCAAGTATAGAGATCATTATCACATGCTTTCAAGAATACAACAATATATTATACAAGTACCATTAGGATGTCCTATCAAGCATGTGTGATGAATAAGCACAATGATAACAAGTATGGCGACCATTCTACATAATGGCGATTGATTGGGCTTGTCACCTTTATTTTGGGTCGTCAAAAAACCTAAATGAGTTTAGGTTCATGATATGATATCCTGACATAACAGTGACGATCCGATACATGCTTGATATGATATCCTGATAGTACTTGAATTAATCATATCCCTAAGTTAATTGGGAACCTAAACTCATTTGGGCCTTCAATTGGACAATTTAAGAAAAGCCCCAATTTGTAACCCTAGAAATTTCCCCAAAGTATAAAGGCTTCTATGATCAAATTTAACTCCACAAATGATTATGTAACATATTCAATCACTAATTCATAATAATTTAAGCAATCTAATGCATAATAATTTAAGCTATCTAATGCATATACACCCTTTAAATCAAGACATAATTCTCTTATTCTTAAATGAACTTATATTTTATTTTCCCCCAAATCAAATACACAATATATCACCATTAGAGGACTTAGAATCATGAAATGAAATCACAAAGGAAGGGAATCTTGCCCCAAATGAAGAGTCCAATCTTAATCTTCAGAATTTCCCCTCTAACGGCTCTAGGTTCGAGAACAACTATTTTGAGAAATGAACCTTGACCTAAGAATTAAATATGCCACTTGATCTAGTGATTCTGCAAGAGCGGTGTCGCTCTCGCATAAATCAACCTCACTTAGGCGGTGTCACTTGACACCTCACCTCAGCATAGAAGCGTACCCTACTCCGCAGAGGCGCACACACTGCTTCAGCGAGCCAACCTCCGTAGAGGCAAACACGCAAGAGCGGACAACAGTGTCGCCGAGGCGGACACCATACACCAGATCATAGGAAACCAACACAATCTTCTACCAAATACCTGAAATACTACCGAGACCCCTTGTACACAATCCAGATATGCTTCCCCACGGTAAACAGTGCTACGAACTCACTTGTACCCTCAGATTTATCATATAACTTAGCTAAGACATTCTTTTATAAAGAATCATTCGGAACAACCAAATATCCACATATCACTAATAAGGATACAAAATATATCTGATTGTCTCAGAAAGTGAACCACTGACTCGACTAAGTCATAAATGACCATCCGGAACTACCGGAAGTGATGGAATATAAAAATGAACTCACATACCTAAATTGTCAACCTAGAGTCAAATTATCTAATTCAAATGTTCTTATTTTAGGTTTTTCATCCGAAACTCACATAAATGGACTTCGGGACCTGTGCCACCCATCCCTGCGCATCACAAACTCCACATAGAGACTAGGGGAAGTGTAAAATAGAAAATTAATGGTCTTAAGCTAAAAACAACCGGATAGGTCGTTATATCAAATATCAATTAAACAAATGTTAGTCCTCCAAAGATGATAAATGAACAAGAGGAAACGAACCGGGAGTAGTAAAAAAGTCAATATATCGGCTCAGCATGTCGGACTCTCTCTCTCAAATCTTCTTTTCAACAGGGCGATGCTTCCATTGAACATTCATAAAAGCTATCAACTTCGACCTCAACTTTCTCACATGCCTATCTAAAATAGCCACAACCTCCTTCTAAAACTTTAAATTATTATCTAGAAATACGGAGTCCCATGAGATGATATAGGAACCATCAGCATGATACTTCTTCATCATGGACACGTAGAAAACCGAATGGACGTCTAAAAGACCTATTGGTAGAGCCAACTCATATTTCACCTCCCCAACCCTCCCACGAACCTCAAAAGGTACGATATACCTCATACTCAACTTTTCTCTCTTGCCGAACATTAAACCATTCATGGGTAAAACCTTCAGAAGAACTCTATCACCAATCATAAACTCTAAGTCTCTAACCTTCCAGTTTGCATACTCCTTCTTCCTGCTCAGTGATGCTAGTAGCTTTTCTTAAATCACCTTCACCTTATCTAAAGAATCCATCAACAAGTCAGTACCCCAAGGATGAACCTCGAATGCATCAAACCACCTAATCGGATATCGATATCTCCTACCATATAAAGCCTCAAACGGTGACATATAGATACTAGAGTGATAGCTGTTGTTGTATGCAAACTCTGCCAAAGGTAAGAAATGGTCCTAATGACCACAAAAATCAATCACGCAGGCTTGTAACATGTCCTCCAATACTTGAATAGTCCACTCAGACTAACTGTTAGTCTGAGGGTAAAAGGTTGTTCTTAGATCCAAGCGAGTACCTAACTCTCTCTGCAAAGTCTGCCAGAAATACCAAGTAAACTAAGTACCCCAATCCGAGATGATAGAAAGAGAAACCCCATAAAGACGCACAATCTCACGAATGTAGATTTTAGCCAACTTGTTTTCATTATAAGTCGTTTGGACCGAAATAAAATGCGTGGACTCGGTCAATCTATAAACAACGACCCAAATAGCATCAAACATGCCCAAAGACTTGGGCAACCTAACAATAAAGTCCATGGAAATCCTCTCCCACTTCCACTCGAGAATGGGCATCCTCTAAGACACACCACAGGGTCATTGGTGCTCATACTTGACTTACTGACAATTCTGACACTGAGACATAAACACAACAATGTCTCTCTTCATCCTCCCCCACTAATAATGCTTCCATATGTTACGGTACATCCTAGTTGCACCTGGATGAATATAATATCTAGTGTTATGGGCCTCCTCCATAATCATTCTTGTCAAATCACAAACTCTAGGGACACATACTCTACTTTTGATCATCAAAGCCCCCTCACCATCAATCATTACCTCCTTGGCCTCACCACATATCACCTTATCTCGAATTTTGCTCAACTTCTCATTATTATACTGGTGGGTCTAAATCTGATCCAAAAGCAATAACCTCGCTTCAACATATGCCAGAATCCTACCTGGATCCAAAATATCAAGCATCACAAAATGATTGGCTAAATACTGGACCTCCAATTCCAAAGGATGGTCAGAAACGATCAAACAAGCTATACTCCCCATGCTGACTACCTTTGGCTCAAGGCATCCGCCACCATATTGGTCTTTCCTGGAATGGTACAAAATGGTTATGTTATAATCTTTCAATAACTCCATCCACCGATGCCGCCTAGAATTAAAATCCCTATGATTAAACATGTGTTGAAGATTGCGGTGATCGGTATACACCTCAAAATAGTCACCATAAAGATAATGCCTCCAAATCTTCAAAGCAAACACCACGATAGGCAATTCTAAGTCATGTATAGGATAATTCTTCTCGTGCATCTTACACTGCCTCGATGCATAAGAAATAACCTTACCCTCCTACATTAACATACAACCCAACCCGATACTCGAAGCATCATAATATATGGTAAAGTCCTTCCCCTCCACCAGAAGGGAAACAATTGGGGATGTGGTTGAAAGAGACTTGAGCTTTTGAAACCTCTCCTCACACTTGTCAGACCACTAGAATGATACCTACTTCTAGGTTAAATGCGTCATATGAGAAGCAATAGAAGAGAATCCCTTGACGAACCAGTGATAGTAGCTAGCAAGACCCACAAAGCTCCAAATCTCTATTACAGAAGTCGGTCTAGGCTAGTTCCTAACTGCCTCTATCTTTTTAAGATCAACCATAGTACCATATCTAGACACCATGTGTCCCAAAAATGCCACTGAACTCAACCAAAACTCGCCCTTCAATAACTTAGCATATCACTTCTTCTCCTTCAATAACCCAAGAACCACTCTCAAATGTTGATAATGGTCCTCCCTACTTTTCAAATAGATCAAGATGTCATCAATGAACACAATAACAAAAGAATCCAAATACGGCTTAAATATCCCATTCATCAAGTCCATGAACATTGTAGTAGCATTAGTAAGCCCAAAGGACATCGCAGGGAACTCGTAATGATCATAATGAGTCTGGAAATCCATCTTGGAAACACCATTGACCTAGATCTTCAACTGATGATAATCAGATCTCAAGTCAATCTTGGAAAACACGGAACCACCCTGAAGCAGGTCAAATCAGTCATCAATATGAGGGATCAGAGATACGCATAGTGTCATCCTTCTTCTTCACGAATAAGACATGACCACCCCATAGAGATATACTCAGTCGAATGAAGCCCTTACTCAACAAGTCTTGAAGCTTCTCCTTCAACTCTCTAAGCTCTACATGTGCCATTCGGTATGGAGGAATAGAAATAGGTTGAGTACCCGACTCGAGATCAATGCGGAAATCAATATCCTTATTTAGCGGCATACCTAGTAAATCTTAAGGAAAGACCTCAGCAAACTCACTAACTATCGGAACGTACTCAAGGGGATGAGTCTCTAGACTCTTATCCTAAATATGAGCAAGATACGCTAGACAACCCTTGACCACGAACTTTCTAGCACAAATGAAAGAAATGATCTTCTTAGGAGTAGGGTTGAGAGCGCCCCTCCTCTCTAGCCTCAGCAGATTGGTACTAGCTAACGTGACTATCTTGTCATGATAGTCTAGAATCATGTGTTATGGTGAAAGCCAATCCATCCCCAGAATAATATCAAAGTCAACTATGTCTAAAATGACCAAATCTATCCACGTATCGTACTCCATAAAACTAACTACGCATATATGATAAAATTTATCTAAAATCACAAAATGACTAACTAGTGTGAATACATGAATAAGAACATCGCATATCACATCATATATTCAAATCAACAGAAAAGTAGGCAGACACATATGAGAAGGTAGACTAAGGATAAAATAACACTAAAGTAGATCGGTGACAAACTAAGATGATACCTGTGATAATCGCATCAAATGCCTCAGCCTCAATCTTACCCATAAAAGCATCACAATGGGTGCATCATGTATCAGACTTTGTACTCGATGGCCACCTCAGCCTGAATGAGCTCCATCTCATCGTGACTGGGATCCACCATGACAAAAATGATGGCCGCCACATCCCGAATAAGATCCTCCATGTCTAACCTGACCAACACACCTAGATGGATGTGTTGGGGTCTTGGGTGCATGAGATGAACTTAATACAAGACTAGGGCACTCTTTCCTTAAATGCCCAACCCTACCACACTCGTAACAGGTCCTGGTCAATTAGGGCTCTAAAATAGATATAGAAGAACTCGAACCACCATGATCAGAATATCGAGATTGAGAACCCCTCGAAGACTGGCCCCTATTATAACCACTCTGTCCAGCAGAGAAACCATCTCTAATTTAGAGGGCTGCCTGAACCGATCAACTCGGCTGCGACTACTGATATCTACCCTGATGTCCATAACCATGAGAAATAGAACCGCTTAACTATCCATGTTGCCTCACCCTCTTATCGGGCTCATATCTAGGCATCCTACCCCTCAAAAACTCCACCATTCTCGCATGCTCAACCATGGTCTCAAAAGAAGCCCAGAGGCCACCAACTACAGTGTGTCCAACTAAAGCAGAATCCTAAATCCTCTAATAAAAAATTTAAGTCGCTCAACCTCTATAAGTAGCAGTGGTGCTGCTTAACATGCTAAGGCATGGAAGCGAGTCTTATACTATGCAACTATAGAACTTTTCTACTCAATCTTCTGGAACTCATCACGCTTGCTAAGATTCAAGCTCAAAGGTACATACTTATCTAAGAAGACTCGATAGAATCTAATCCAAGTCAATGAAGGCGACCCCGTGGGTAAGCAATCAATATATGCCCTCCACCATTATTTTGCATCTCCCAAAAGCTAAAGGGACACAAAACTAACTCTGTGCCACTCAATAATACACAGAGTATACAACCTCTAATGGATGCTAACAATAAACTCATAAGCATCCTCCTTGAGCTGACCATAAAATACCGGAGGATTCATGTTCAAAAATTTCTCTCAAATCTTCCGCTCATCGCGGGTCATAACTATTCCTCCAATAGGCTAGGGACCAAACTCTAGAGTATGAACCTCATCAATATAGGGTTCTGACATTTCCACTTGTAGAACCCCAAGAGTACGAAACTCATGAGTCTAAGTTTGTCCCTCTCCCACACAATATAAGAACCACCCGATGTAGTCGAATGTACGCCTTCCTTGGTGAAACCATCAAGAATACTCAACAATTTGACCAGTAAGTCTTGTAGAACTAGAGTGGCAATAATTCTAGGTTGATCCTGGGTTGGCCCTATCTCCTCCTCAAATAACTCATCATGAGGCTTAATATACAACTTAGGGGACTCTAATCTAGCATGAGCCTGACCGGCTCTCTATGCCCCACCCCAAGATGGTGCGCACATCAAGCCCTACCTCGGCCCCAAGTATATCCTCTACCGTGATCGTGCATTATCGATGTCGTTGACAGTTCCTCCTCCTTCACTACGTCGGCACGAGTCCTCACCATATGTGATAGAATAGCAACAAAGGTCAAATACCAATTTGATTCAACTTAGTATGAAAGGATTAAAGAAAGTAAAATTTCCTAAATATCCCATAGACTCTCGAATATAAGTACGGACATCTCTGTACCGATTCATAAGACACTACTAGACATTGCTCTTGTATTTAAGACTGTTTAACCTAAATCTCTAATACCAACTATGTCACTACCACTTTTTAAGGATCGTGGTGACACCTACATTTCCCACTGGTAGGCGAACCACTCCAAATCTCATAAAACAAGATATATGAATAAATGTTGAGGGATAATAAATAAGATAAAACCTCATCTATCTCAATAAGAAAATGCGGAACATAAGTCATAAGATCATACAAAACCCCCAAAGATCTTGTCTTTGAATACAAGAACGCTAATAATTTGATACATGTCCAAAAGACAAGGGAAACATAGTGCCAAAAATGAATAATTATAATGAGAAATGTATAAATGTGTCTCCAGAATCAAGTAAAGACATAGATAAAGATATAAGCATATTGGGGCATGCTGGAAG
The DNA here is from genome assembly GCA_034509755.1 of Anisodus tanguticus. Classification (NCBI taxonomy): domain Eukaryota; kingdom Viridiplantae; phylum Streptophyta; class Magnoliopsida; order Solanales; family Solanaceae; genus Anisodus; species Anisodus tanguticus. The sequence goes on along the minus strand of CM067546.1, from coordinate 20,324,741 downwards.
AAGCATTCTCACCCTGCAATGCTTAGATCAACCTACTCGGAATAACACTCATCCTCGCGAACTGGTGGTGGGATCTATATTTTCATCAAGAAAAGATGCATCAAGTGTAGCATAAGCACACAACGTACCCCTGTAGACATCATAGGCTAATAATGATAGAAGTGTTACACCCCATAAATTCATATAATGAATGTACCCTTAGTTAAGAAGCCTATGATAAGGAATAAGGTTCCATTGGAAGAATTGAGGAATGGTCAAGTGGAAACCAAAGAAGTCATGAGAGTTCGAAATGTCGTTATGCCTTTCGTGATTACAATTCTTATGCTGAGTAAGTCGTGTCTAGCCGATGTAACATGATAATAGTACAATGACTATTAAAAGGGATGAGGATGGCCTTGGGCCAAATTTGAAAGCATATCCAAAAGATTCTGAGTTATACTCATCATTTCATGCACGTTTGAGAACTCGATTAACTTATTTAAGTTTCGACAACTAGAGCCTTATTCCTAGGATCATGAATAATGTAAAGGGATGTCAAAAAGGTTTATGGATGGTTATAAGTCATAAATATTAAAGGAATAACATATCAATGAAGTTTGACAAAGATCAGCTGATATGCTAGAGAGTTTTGTGCCACGAATGGGATCCGCCTCGCATAATCAAAGGCATATCCAAGTCTAGCATAGTGGGTCAATCTGCCTCAGTCTTCCCTTGGATTTGCAGCCATATATGGCTTCTGTGGTACATGTCTTGGCATGACCAAGGAAGATGACACCTTACTATGCCTAGTTTAAAATGTTGGCTTCCCTTACACACTTTATTTTTCCACCACCTCGACCCCTTGAGCCCCCAAACCCTATCCCAACATTCTCACATCATTATAGGACCCCCCCCTACAAGGTTTAGGATGTAAATATTTCATCATAAATACCAAGATCACCTTGAACCATCATCTTGATTCTTGAAAGGAAACTTGGAGGACCTTTAAGATTCTTGGAGATTCAAAGAAGATCATGGTAGAGGAAACTCTTGGCTAATTAGAGGTTGACACTTATACGATGAGCGAGGCAGTATATGAGTAATGTTTCCTTACTAACAAGGTATGTAAATCTCACTTCTTCATTCTTTTGGCATGAATGATTTGAAATGATGTGAGAGAGTTGCTATCCAATATATACTCCACTCCTAATCACCAAAAGTATATTTATGACTCATTTCCGTTGCTTGGTTATGATTATCTACTGCCCTTGGTTGAGTCTTCTATCCGCATCCTATAAATTCATACTTAATTCGCGATAACAATGTTCCATCTTGACATTCTTGAAAGTGAAGTCGATTGTAAGCCATATTGTTCTTATTGATTCTCATAAGAAGGAAAGGTAATATGTAACTCTTATAAGGAAGTCGAAGGTGTAACAACCTTACGTCACTCCGACGAGTTCAAAATAGTATTCTATATTCCTTATGAGGTCATTATATGCATATATTATATGTTTATATTTTTCTTAGAGGCCTATGGCATTATATACGGGACTATATAGATATGATATTGATGAGGTTGACCACAGAGGCACATGGCACTACTTGTGCAGGTTATAAAAATATGATGTTAATAATACTTCCCATAGAGGCCTATGGAATATTATACGTGATTATATCTCATTATGCACATTCTGGCCCACAGAGGCCCTCTGAGTACATGATGTCTTTCCATTGCTCTATCTTATATTTATGCATTCAATTACATTTTTAGTCTGTTATACTTGTTTACTGTTTCAACCTAGCATGTTTTATACATCTTTCGTACTAATGTCCCTTTTTGGGGGTACTGCGTTTCATGCCCGCAGGTACAAATAGATATTCAGATGATATCTCACAATAAGTGACTTGACTCAGTTGAGGATTGTCACGCTTTTTTCTTCTAGGGCTGTCTAGTGAGCTAATAGGTATGATGGTTGCACATATGTAATAGTTAGGTATGGCTCCCTTTTCCGACCAGATGTTGTTGACACACTCTCTAGAGGCATGTAGGCAGTAATTTTATGTATAGTGGACTTGTGTGTCCTTGTCAGCCTTATCAATAGACTCATTGTGTTCACATCATCCTTGTCAGTCTTGTTATATATATATATATATATATATATATAGGTTGGGTTGTTTCTGCATGTAGGTGATTTTATTTCGATCAATAATCATTCATTATAGGCCTTGTCAGCCCGTGATTTGCTGAGAAATGTCATAGGTATCAATATGGGTACGCTCGAGCCTTAGGTCTCTGGGTGCCAGTCACACCCCTACATGTTGGGGTGTGACAAACTTGGTATCAGAGCAGTTCAATCCTAGGAATGTAAAATCGTGTCTAGTAGAGTCTTACTTATGGGTGTGTTGCATGCTACACTTATAAACAGAAGGCTACATAATATTTAGGATTGTTTCCTTCTTTCTTGATCTATATCGTGCACTAGAGCTGAGCTGTAAGTATCCTACTCCTAATCACGCCATGTTTACAATTTTGGCGATATCTTCTTCAAGAGATACACCTTCTATCGAGACTGACCCTTCATAGGTTACGAGCAAGTTAACTCCCCACCAGTCTCCAACTCAAATATGACCACAGGTGCTGAGAGAGACTCCACACCATCAGATATACCATCGGATATACCACCAGCGCCATCTGATAAAGATGTTAGGAAGATGACTTAGGTAATGACCTAGTTGGTTGCTTCTCAGGCACTATACCGCCTTGATCTGATTGAAAGTGGTGGACCCCTAGGAGGTTTAGGGAGTTTATTTCCCAGAGAGCTCATTGACCAGAGACAGTTGATGTTTGACAAGCTTGACTTGGTTGAAGAAAAGGAAAGGGGTTAACAGGTCTAAAGAGGTTGGCAATTATTGGGGAGGACAGAATGAGGAAGTATTTCGAGTATATGATTAGTATAACAGAGGTTCGCAACAAATCAAGTTCGATTAGAATACTTGGGTAAGGCTAAGGCAGGGGTCACAACCCTTGATATTACAGGGTCAAAATAGGTATGATTTAGATTAAGTGGGGCCGTCTAGGCCATGTTGAAAAAATATGTGGAATAATGAATGTTGGATTTGTCAGTAGGGAACAAGCTGTTGGTAATCAAGGACATATGATACGAGAGTGTCTTGGGTTGTCCTATAGGAGGATAATAGAGAGAAAGGATGTAGCCTCAGGTTCAGATGCTACCCAAGGAGGTCAGATACGCGTAGGTACGCTAGTGATTTCCTTATTCATCTATTTACCTTCTACGTGCGCAAAATAGACTTGTTTATACTCTAGAAAAGTTATACCATTTTAACGATCAATTTCCTGAATTCCCTATGGAATGAGATAGTGTGATAAGAAAGAATTGTGGAAGTAACAATATCAACTAGAGAAGAGAACTTCTAGTCCAATGGACATTTAAAGCTACGTATGCGTATTGTAAATAGAAGGGGTATGGAGCCCCAATCTGACCTAGTGCTGAAATATGTGGCATATTTTCAAATGAATATACTTGATAAACTCCTAATTCGTGATAGAGTATCTTTTGATGATTGTATGAAAATTCAAGGCTCTGACCGAGGAATGCAAAATCGAAATAATAACAGAAGAAAATGTAAAGCAAAATGGATTGTTGGGAATTTTAGAGTGTCTTGAGAATGTTGCTCATTTTTTGTGACTTCCTTCTTTTGAATTTGAGAATATTCTATGAATGCGCGATATATAAAAGGATACTCTTAGGTCTAAGGAATTTAGGGAAATCCCAGCAAATTGATAGGGAAAATGGATTTTTGGAGTTAAATTACCTGAAGCTTTGTTTCAGGAAGCAGTTAAAGAAAAGGGGCATGAAATGTCATTCCCAAACTAGTAACCCAAACTCCTCCAAAAATACTGGACTGTTTATGAAGACTTGAAGACAAGATAAGTTTCATCATTTAAGGGAAAAAAGAAAACCTTCTTTGCCGTTAGTAAACACCTGTGTGGGTAGAGGTAAAAGATAGCAAATCAATATTGTGTGATAACATTTTCAAATTCATTGGTGTAATTTGATAAGCCAACTGGGCAATAATATCTTGTTGAAGATCATTCGTGATAAGGATTTCGATGTGACATGAAAGTGACTATAAGGGGTAAATGGAAGTGCAAGTAAAGTGTTTTGAAAAAGTGATGAGTATGAAGGATGTTCCTCAAATAGATAGACGGGCGAAAAGATTGTAATAATAGGGATAGAGAAAACAAAACAATGGTGGAACCTACGACAATACTATTATCATTGAAAATAAGAGCATTAGCAAAGAAAGGGTACTTAAATCTTCTAGCCAAGACTATAACACACGACATCCAGAAGTTATGATACAAGAATTACATCAAGACAAAGGAATCCTTAAAGGAAATTCGAGTTGAACATATAAAGATTAAAAGATCAAGTGGCGGTTAAGTGAAGAGATAATACCCATTAAGGGGGAAAGCCTGGGTAAAGTAGTGAATTGAAACTGAGTTACAATTTGAAGTTGGATATGTTAAACACTAAATCTGCCCCAAGTACTGGCAAGTCATTGAAGGATGAGTAAAGTGGAAGTAATGGAAAATAAGGCATGATGTAGGCATATAATGGAATGACAATATGGTCGACAATCTTGAAAGGTCAAGGTAGACACTAAGGGAAGGAGTTAACGGATAGGGATGAGGAAGCAAAGATAGGAGTAGGAAGAAAATGGTGAACTTTGGATTTTCTAATTAATGAATAATTCTATGAGACGAGTAATGTAATTATCATGAAGTCTAAGGGTATTGATGGCTAAGAATCTTGACTCGTGAAGTAAAGACCGAAGCATAACTTAAGTATGGCGACTATAGTGAATCGGCAAGATCAACACCTGTTATAGATGAATCCTTTGATGAGTACTACTGGAAAATAGTGCAATCAGGTTGAATGTTTTCCCAAAGAAATGATACATACGATATACCCAGCAAAGGAATAGTCGAATAAGAAGAATAGAGAATCTCAAAGTTATAAGGGTCAAATATTGCGTCATTTGTACAAAGTAAATGTTGCTCTTAGAGGGGCACAAGTCCAGAGTCAGCAAAGATAATGGGTGCCTAAGGAATAAGACTGATTTAGGAAACTAATGTCAAAGGTGATAGGATGTCTCGTTTCTACTACTTAAACAAAAGGGAGAATAATGTGAATAAAAAGGAAAGAACAGGGGTCGAGGAAGGTTACTTGGACAACATAAGGTATTGAGTACCGGGTTGGAACTTTGTAAGAAATAAGGGGTTCTAACATAATAGGTATTGGTAAGGGGAAAAATACGAAGACTAAAAGGGACAATAAGGTAATGGATAGACAACAAAAATAGAAATCAAGTAATGATAATTCTCGAAGGTAGAATATAGTAGAGTCTATCCGTATATTTGAAGTAAAGGAACGCCAATACAAAGGATGTTGTAATAATCCATCCACCATACACTTGCTAAGAAATGGCATTATATGGAATAAAGGAAGTAACGATAACCTTATTAAGCTCAGAAGAAATAGTGTACCGGTTGTCGACACCTACAGGGATGCGCACTCGAAATGGGGAGAATTAGCTAAGAATTATTGGGTGACACAAGAATTATTACAAGTTATCTCATGAGAATCATAAACCGCTCAGATCTGAAGACTAATACATAAATGGCTCGTTAACTCTCACTATGATGATTAAGACACCTCATATAATCGAAGGCCAAGCGACAACTTATATTAAAATGATTACTCATTTTCCTAGAAATTATTTTGAGCCATCTTTTGAGCCCTTTATCTATAGTAAATAATGATTTTTGATATCTAGGAAGAGTCAATTTAAAAGCTAAGGTTTAAACCACCGGACATATGTTGTGAGTTGGCATATGGATTTGGGAAAAAATTGGAAGGATCGTCTAAGAATCAACAAATATTATGCGAGATACTACCAAGTTAATGTATAAAGCATAGTGTATAGAAGACGAACAAGACTCCTAGCGAATAATAAAAATGGAAGTGACCAGAGGTAGCAGAATCAGATTTGATAAAGTAAGTTATGAGAAAATGCTCGGATCAATGCGCGGATGTTTTAAGAGACATGGTTGCAAGAACAAGACATCACCTTACAATAAAGGAAGATTTTGACTAAAACATTCGCGATCAAAATACCCTGAATTCGCCCAAGAAACACAATGATAGGCAAGAAGAGTGTATTCCTACCCATAAATGTCTATTGGATATTCCCTTTAAATATTGTCATGATGAAAATGTAAAGGTGAAAAGGAACTTATTGTAGAAAGAAATTCGAAGTCTAGCAAATTGTCTATGATTTATGTCTTTAAGTGTGATGATATGAATGTAATGAGAAAGAAATTTATAAGAACGTAACTGAGAGATGAAAGGGAAAAATAGAAGGAGAAGTAATGAATTAAAAAACCCAATCATTTTCAAAATCGGTAACCATTGATGACCATCATGCCACGACTTCTCATTATAACTTTACTTATGCTCCATGCCTTTGAGTTTCTATTACGTATATCGTATCATAAGATGGAAATTGTAACAAGGGACTAAAAGGCATAGTCCAGATGTACAAACAATGTTGTGTTTGTGTAACCTTATGACGTGATGACTACAGTATCTAATTAAGAGACTTTTCCAAAAGTTGCCGAAGGATATAAGAGTTGCTATCCCTAAGTAATGATGCCCAAAAATTCGAGGACTAATGTTATTAAGGGGGAAAGGATGTTACACCCCGGAAATTCAATTTTATAGAATGTACCCTAAGTTACGAATCCTAAGATAAGGAAGAAGGTTCCATTGGAAGAATTGAGGAATGGTCGAGTGGAAACCAAAGAAGTCATGAGATTTCAAAACATCGGTATGCCTTTCGTGCTTACAATTCTTACGTTGAGTGCATCATGTCAAGTAGATGTAACATTATAATAGTAAAATCACTATTAAAAGGGATGAGGAAGTCCTTGGGCCAAAGTTGGAAGCATATCTAAAAGATTTCGAGTTATACACGTCATTTCACACACGTTTGAGAACCCGATTAATCGATTTATGTTCTGAAGACTAGAGCCCCATTCCGAGGGTCATGAATTACATAAAGGGATGTAAAGAAGGTTTATGGATAGTTATAAGTCATTAGGATCAAATGAATCACATCTTAACAATGTTTGACGAAGATCGGAAGATACGCTAGAGAGTTTTGTGCCACAAATGGGTTTTGCAGCACAGACCTTAGTGCATACCAAGGGTAGTCCACCTCTCTATAAATAGTTTGAAGTGGTGACTTCACTTACACACTTCATTTTTCCACCACATCAACCCCTTGAGCCCCCAATCCTTCTCCCAAGGTTCTCACATTATTAAGAGGCCCTCCCATGAGGTTTAGGATGTAAATCATTCATCATAAAGAACTAGATCCCATTGAATCATCATCTTGATTCTTGAATGGAAACTTGGAGGAACTTGAAGATTCTTGGAGATTCAAAGTAGAGCATGGTGGAGGAAACTCTTGGCTAATTAGAGGTTGATGCTTATACGATGAATGAGACAACATAGGAGTAGTGTTTCCCTACTAACGAGGTATGTAAGGCTTACTTATTCATTCTTTTGGCATGATCGATATGAAAATAATGCTAGAGAGTTGCTACACAAAATATACTCCACTCTTAATCACCAAAAGTGTATTTATGACTGATATCCGCCACTTGGTTATGATTCTTAACTACCCTTGGTTGAGTCTACTAGCCGTATCATATCGAGTCATACTTAATTTTAGATAATAAGGTTCCATGTTGACATTCTTGGAAGTGAAGTTGATTGTATGTCATATTGTTCATATTGATTCACATAAGATGGAAAGGTAATATGTAACCGTCAGAAGGGAGTCGAAGGTGTAACGACCTTACGTCACTCCGACGAGTTCAAAAAAGTATTCCATATTTCTTAAGAGGTCACTTTATGCATATATTATATATATGTATAGCCCTCAGAGGCCTATGACATTATATACACGACTATACATATATGATATTTATGAGGTTGTCCATAGAGGCCAATGGTACTACTTGCGTAGTTTATACAGATATGATATTGATAATACTTCCCAAAGAGGCCTATGGCATTGTCTACACGAATATATTTCATTATGCACATTCTGGGCCATAGAGGCCCTCCGAGAATAGGTTGTCATTCCATTGCTCTATCTTACATACATTCATTTACTATTTTAGCTTATGCTTCATTTACAGTTTTATACTTGTTTATAGTTTTCAACCTTACATATTCACTACATCTTTCATACCGATGTCCCTTTCCGGGGGCACTGCGTTTCATGCCCGCAGGTACAAATAGAGATTCAAATGATATCTCATAGCAGGTGACATAACTCAGCTGAAGATTGTCATGCTTCTCTCTTTTGGGGCTGTCTAGTAAGTTGATAGGTATAATGATTGAACATATGTATTTAGTTAGGTATGGCGGGGATCAATCCAGACCAGATGTTGTTGACACACTCTCTAAAGGCTTGTAGATAGTCATTTTATGTATAGTGGTCTTATGTGGCCTTGTCGGCCTTATCAGTAGACTCGTTGTGTTCACATCGGCCTTTTCGGCCCTGTTATATATATATATATATGTGTGTGTGTGTGTGTGTGTGTGTGTGTTGGGCCTTTTATTCGTGCAGGTGATTATGTTTCGATCGGTAATAATTCATTAGAGGCCTCGTCGACCCATGATTTGCTGGGATATGTCACAAGTATCATGATGGGTATGCTTGGGCCTTAGGGATCCGGGTGCCAGCCACACCCCCTAAGGTTGGGGTGTGACTGTAAGATACATAAAAAGAGATAAATACCAAATTGACACAAAATAGTCCTATTCTAACAGTTCAATAGTCCAAGTAATGTCACACCATAGAAAAGTTCACATATCACCTTATTCAAGTAATATTTTGTAACTACTAAAGTGATCCAGTTTCAAAAAAGTTCAATAACAGTAATCCATGTATCAAAGAGAAATTAACAATCCTTTAATATCAAAAATCTATCTAAGTCATCAATTACCAATCCAGTACCAAGTCCATCCATAGATAATCAATGAAATGATATATGTATGATATGAATGCAATGCATATGTCAAGTATCTTTTTTGTCCAGTATAAAGGTGTTCATGTTTTTATTATGAATAGCACACCCATAGGTGACCCACAAAGTCCATATACTCGTATGAAATTTCTCATCGGATCTCAGCCCTTGGTTGCAATAGCTATTATAGGCATGCAACCCGTACCTCATGTATCATCATCATCTTAGTATTGCCATAATCTCATAGTGTTCTTATCATTCCGGCCCCTTGGACCCACCGCATATACCATACCACTCCAATATTAATATCATCAAAACCATGAGTGTATGAATGCAATGACAATATCAGGCTAGAATCATAATGTCATGCGATGTAACCAAGTATAGAGATGAATATCACATGCTTTCAAGAATACATCAATAGATAATCCAAGTACCATCATGATATCATATCAAGAATGTTTGATGAATAAGCACAGCAATAACAAGTATGGCGACGACCTGGCATAATGGCTACAATCACAATCAATCAGCAGTCGGAATCAACTTAAGGCTTATTTCCCCAAATCACACATCATCACATTTAAACATCGGTACCTACTCAATCGTTCATCGCAGTCATTTGAATATGACCCCCAAACAAGCCAAATACCCCTTAATATTTATAACTAATTACACACTTCTATCGAAGTCTTGTGAAAGTAAATCATAGCCTACCTCTGGGCCGAACATGAGCCTCGAACACCCAAATCTTTGTGCTAGCCTTGCCATTCTGTTGCGCTTTGTGGTAATCAAAGTCTAAAATGCATATACTATTCGTTAATATGAGGATTACACATAATACAAGGACCTAGTCCTTAAATAATCAAGACTTCAAATACCAATCCCGGGTCCACGTTATCAAGACTCAAACTTTATTACTGAAAAAGCATGAACACATACTAATTATTCATATCCGTAGGTTAATTGGGAACCTAAACTAATTTGGACCGTCAATTGGACAATTTAAGAAAAGTCCCAATTTGTAACCCTAGAATTTTCTCCAAATTATAAATGCTTCTATGATGAAATTTAACTCCACGACAAGATTACCTAACATATTCCATCACTAATTCATAATAATTAAAGCAATGTATTCCATAAACACCATTTAAATCAAGACTCAACTATGTTATTCTCAAATGAAGTTATATTTTACTATCCCCCAAATCACATACACAATATATCGCCATTAGAGGACTTAGAATCATGAAATGAAATCACAGAGGAAGGAATCTTACGCCAAATGAATCGTTCACTCTTAATCTTCAGAATTTTCCCCTATTGTGGCTTTAGGTTTGAGAATAATTATTTTGGGAAATGAACCTTAACCAAGGAAATAAATATGTTAGCTGATCTAGTGATTACGCCCCAGCGGAATCGACTCCACTGGCACAGTATTGCAACCGCGTAAATTGACCTCGCTGAGGTGGTATCACTTGACACCTCGCCTCAACGAAGAAGCATACCCGACTATGTAGAGGTTCACATACTGCTGCATAAACTAGACAAATGCTTACATACCGCTTCTGCGAGCCAACCTCTGCAGAGGAGGACACTTAGGAGCGGAAAATAGTCACATCGAGGTAGAAACTAGACACTAGATCATAGGAAACCAACGCATTCTTCTACCAAACACATGAAACACTCCTAATACCCACCACACACAAAACAAAAAAAAAATCCCAAAGAAACGGTGCTATGAACTCACCCTTACCCTTGGATTTCCAATTTGATCTAAGACATACTTTTATAAAGAATCACTCGAAAAAAAAACAAAAAGAACTTTCCATATATAGAAAAGAAATAGACTAGAAATGACATAAATTATGTCAATGACACCAAAGGGATATTAAATGAATGGAATTGGGATATGTATGGAATATATGCACGTACCACAAATTTGGCCACAAAATACATTTTATTGTCTCTGGTAGCGAACCACTAGCTCGACTATGTAATAAATGACCCTTCGGAACTACCAGAAGTCATGGAATCCAGAAACAAACCCACATACTCAAAATATAACCTAGAGTCAAACTATCCAACTCAAAAGTTCTTATTTTGGGTTATTCATCCGAAACTCATATAAATGGACTTTGTGATTTGTGCCACCAATTACCGTGCATCACAAACCCCACATAGAGACCATGAAAAGGATAAAATAGGAAAATAAGGGCTTTAAGCTAAAAATGGTAGGATGAGTCATTACAGCTTATGCGGAAGCATTATCAGAGAGGTGAGGTTGCCTTTGCGGATACTTTTCTGCCTCTGCGAAAGCTTCAAACTTTAGAGGGTTATGCACCTACGCTTTATTTCGCGTAGCTCCAGGACCGCTTTTACGGAGGTTTTCTGTAGGTGTGGAAAATTGTACCATAATCCCAAAACCCCAACCTAGTTGTAAATCCGCCATTGTTGTTCAAATTTTAGGTTGGAATCATGTCCAAACCCTTCTATTCCTTCATATAGTCTATCATGCATATGTTTTATGTCCGATCTATAAAGATTTCTCAACGAAAAACCCTACAAGTTCCTAAACCCCAACCCAAGCTAGTGATAAACCTAAACATGTTTGAAATCCAGAAATACATCCATATTTTGTGTCTAACAACAATCAACACCCTCGCCACCCCAACATTACGTCTACAAGATAGTGGAAGAACTTACAAATTTGTTTAACCGCGAAGGAGGTCATCGGTTCCTTCATCCTCTTCAATGAGTAGCGGGTGTGGGGGAGATGAGTAGACTTGAGTAGGGACTAGTTTGAGGCCTTGTACTTTGTGAGGGGGTTAAGGGGATCTATAATTGTGGGGGGAGGAAGTTTTTGGAGAGTTGGGGAAAGGTTTGAAATTCCGCCTCTGTAGACTATAGCCGCCTATGCGCTTACGCCACAGTGATAAAATCTAGCATTTCTGCTTGGCCTAGCCCTGGAACCGTTGGCCACTTCAGAGAACTATTTCTCTGCCTCTGCAATGTCGTCACTGCAGTATAATGTTTTGCTTGTGTGATAAATGACCATTTATCTTGGATTTTCTTATGCAATTTACTGTGCCACTTGGTGATCTTGCACCTATTGAGTTAATTCACAGATGCGCTACACTTTTGTGACCGCTCAGAGTTTATATTGTACTTATGCTTAATGAAGAACTGACACCACTTTTTTATGCAAGTATTTTGTAAGACATTGTAAACCATATTGGCTTTTCAAATAAGTTTTCTCAGTGTAGCGTTACATAAAAATTTGCACTGGAGTATGGGATGGGTTACCTTACCATGATGAGACATGCTTTTAAGTTGTCCATAATACCGATCCTTTATGATATCCATCTAGTGCAGTTATACTTAGTCGGGAAAGATAATGACTTCTAACTAATCTTATGTGATGCAAGTAAGGAGGGGTGATGTTTGGTAAGTGGGTTGGGTGTTGGTGATATTCGGGTCAACCCAAAATTGGACACCAAAGATAGGGTTCCCAGTTCTCGGTTTGGCCGGATAGGGTGGTGTTTTGGGGCTATTTCAGGTAGTTTTACTCGAAAACGGACTTAGGCATTTTGTGGGGTTATCATATGTGGGTTGAGAAACAGGGTAATGTTTAGGACTTAGTGGTTTGGTGGTGGTACGACCTCATAAATGATCCAAAATAGTGAGGTTCTCGGTATGGTGGTTTATGCAGACTGTTTGTGGTTGTCGGGATTTGATGTGTAGTTATGGGTAGTTTCGGGTGGGGACCTTTACAATAGAGGTTAGAGAAATATTCTGGTACGTGGTGGTAAAAGTATTGAAGTGTTTTGGGATGAGGGATGAACACGAAATGTGAGGTGCAAGTCCGAGTACACACCAAGTGTTGGAGGTTTGTTGTGTTAAGTGTTCGGTTTGGTTGTTATGGTTTAACTGAGGTGCGGTCGATATGTCAAGGATAAAGACACGGGGATTTTAATGGCCGAGTTGACACCAAGATGAAGGTGACCAATTCAACAAGGTCTAGCTCGGGGTATCTAGGTATAAGCCCGTGAACAAGCCAAGTAAGGGTGGTCGAAAAACCATAGAGATAGACCTAAGGCTTAGGATAGGTTGGATCACATAAGCTCCAACGTTCTCTTGCAACAAAGGGGTTCCTTAAGGTTGAACCCCAACAACAACATATCTTAGTATCAACACTCTTTCTATTGGCGTGGCACTGTTGGATGCTTCTGATCAATAGAACACGAAGAGAAGGAAAAAAACTAAGAGGGGATGCCGCCTACAACTAAAATCCCAGTTTTTGCAATAATTGTGTGCTTCTATGCAAGAAGAAGACCTTCCTTTAGCTACTAAGATGTTTCAGTTCACTATGTTTGAACTTCTAACATGCTCGATTCTAGATAGAGCACGATAACCCACAACCCCCTACTCTACAAAACAAAGAGTGGAAAATCTCTTTCTCGAACGATAGTTCCACGATCCCATCCAGCAACTTCTTGGGAGTAGAGGCATCAAAGCTTGCCCTTAGGATACAGAAGTCCTAACCAAGACTTACACCGAATAGAAGGTGGATCACACAAGAACCGATTGATGTAAGCCACACACAAGTTTAAAACACTCAAGTTTATATTTTACTCAACATTCAACCTGTCTATTTACAACATCCTAAGGGTCCTATTTATAGTAGCATAGGGACCTTTTTATAAATCAAAGGACACAAGTCTTAACCTCTCGGCCGAGTATGAACAAGTGGGGACGGGTATTGATTGGCTTTGAGGCGAAGTTGGTTCTCGGCCATTGTGAAGAAAATGGGAAAGGGTTTGGCTTTTCTTGGAGACATAGTTCAACTCAAACTCCTTCACACCTCTTTGTGGCATCCAAGTAGAAAAGTAGATGGGTTTGGTTTATCAAGACTTCATCTTCTTGGAACTAGTTTGGAAGCTTCCATTCCTTGCACCAGGGAGTGGTTCTTGGCTAAAACTTCATCTCCCATAGGCCGAGATTGACTTGTTCTTGAATGGTCTTCTTGGAAGCTTCTTGTCCTTGCCAATTTGTCAGCCAAGTCACCTCTTGTCCGTTCCATCTTGGCACTTTCGGCCATGTCACCTTCCTCGGCTTTCTCATCTTATTGTTTGTGTCCTAAAGCAAGCTAAGCTTAAGAAATAAAGACAAGCTAAAAGAAAACAACATGGTCTTCAACTGCGGCCACTCCTTCACTTTTGTGATTTTTCATAGGGTTTAATAAGGCCACTCTGGCGGAAATCCTTTCTGACGAGGCGGAGGATGATCCACATAGGTGGATATGATAGTAAATAGATTTATTTTAAAGCCCAACTTCCCCATTTTCAAGTCCTCATTTGGAAAGTGAGCTATGGGAAATAAGAGCTGGTTGGGGACATTTATTTTTGTCGTCCATTGCTTCTAAACTATTGGTTAACCTCTAAACCCATTACATTTGATTAGTAATTGATTATTATTATTATATCCAAGCCATTAGCTTGTTCATGGGGTAGTAGTATGAGTTGGGATTTGTTAAATACTTTAATATGGGTCCTTACGAAATAACTTATCAAGATGGAAACTTTATTGATGTGTGAAATGATAATGAGTTTATATCTAGTGAAAATATATTTTGGAGGATGAAATTGCTAATATGTTACTACTTATTGGTTTAAACATTTAAGTGTCATAGAAAAGAACCCCTTTCAAATGATTTACTAAACTAGAGGCCATGGTGGATGACTTTGCTAAAGCACTTAAATTGGTTACCATATAGACTTTGGGAACGATTTCTTAAATAAAACTTGCCCTTTTACCCTTATGGGTCTGGGGCTAGGCAGCGATTCCTCCTATAGAAATGGTCCTTATGTGTTGACTGAATATGTGGTAACCTTAGAACTCTATGAGCTTGTGTGAAGTACGACCGTTCGATATTTGTTTAGGAGGACTTTTGGACTAGGAGTGTGTGGCACTAGCTTAGCAATGTGGTAGGTACATTTTATCTCTTTAGACTCTGATAGAAGTACGTAGTAGTTATAAATATTGAGGAGTATTAGGCATGTTTGGGGGTCCCACCTTAGCGGTTGTGATGAATGCTTGGGTGGGTAACAATGTTAAACTATGTTGATGCGTGATTTGGGGAATCAGTCTTAGGTTGATTCCGACTGCTGTTATTTAGGTTGGTCTCCATAAGTGGGCTTGTCACCATTGTTGATAATTGTTGTGTTTATTCATCACATTGCTTTTGATATGAAAGACTTATTATGTGGAATAATGTGTTATTGAGATTCCGAAGCATGTGATATTTATTTCCTATATTAAGTTGCATCTCAATCATCCTGATTACTTTCCTTTTCATTGTTATTGCATTCATACACTTATGGTTTTGATGATATTGAAAGTGGAGTGCAATGGAAATGTTGTGGGTCCAATGAGACTGTAAAGGTAAGGGTATTCTTATGAGATGGTTGGTAACATTGAGATGATAGAAATAATTGATATGGCTCAAAATGGGTCTCACGTTCTTGTCAGATACGTGTGTTGAATTTTGACTGGATAAGAGCAGTATATGGATAGTGCGGGTCTCCCATGAGTCACTATTCATAGAATTTGAACGTGTGTATACCAGGATGTGAAAGGTACCTTGCATTGCATTTGCATCCATATCATACATTTACATACATTGTTTGTTTAAGTTGCAATGTGATTGAAGCGATTTTGGTGAACTAGATTTACTATATTAGACTAGGTCAGTTGTCGTGACTTGGTTTGTTTCTTGTGAATTAGATGTTGTTGGGTGTACTTTCATGAGTCTGAATGCATTGATGTCAAACCGTTATTGTGGTCAGCAATCTCTAGTTGTCAGATCTATCATGTAAATTAAGGGGAAACTATGTATTCCTTTGTGTTGCTTGGTGAAAGATATTGTTATGTAGTAGAGTGTCTAGTAGGGAATTTTTTGAGGCGTTTATGTTGTAAGTACCAACTGGTATTCTATGCTTGTGTTAATTCCTTCCTTGATTAGAGGATTTATGACAAAGTCTCTTACTTGAGTATTATGAGGACGTTCAATGAAGTAATATGTGTCATGCCCTTAAATGTATAAAATCGTATTCAAGGCTAAGTGTCAGGAATAATAAATGAATTGATAATGTCTTGGTAAGTTAGACACGTACATTTTTGCCAAAAGATTGTTCATTGACTCTGTTCCGTAGGCGTTACTCTGTCTTATTTGGAGTGCCGACCAGAGTACGTGGAGTTGATATAAGCATGACTTAAGTAAAGATTAATGACTAGCGAGTATTCCCCTATGATCCATATGTGTATCATGAATTGGACTGTACTTAATTGTTCTCTTGACCCTTATGTGAACAAGGTTTACTTAAGTGATTTACTTGTTGGTTAGTATAGGACTATGTGAGGGTCAACTTGATATTTATATCAGTTACGTATCGTCCATCATTTTCAGCCTACAGGGGTACGTTGTGTACTCATGCTATGCTTGTTGCATCTTTTATATGGATGTAGGTATTTAGTCGAATCAGGTTGCGGCTTGGAGCACTAAAAGGATAAGGCAGGTCACTCATCCCTGATGGCCTTGGTCTTCATCCTAGTCAGACTGTCCTTAAATTATATCTTAGTATCCTTGTACGAGTCATATCGGGTTTTGGGGGAAATTGTAGTAAGGGTTTTTAATAGTATTTCAATGATATCCAAGAGGATTGTTATGTTATGAATTTCTTCTTTATTTCCGCACTGTTAATAGTTATGTTTGAAAAATATTTTGGAATGGTTCGCCTACCGGAGGGATAGTGTAGGTGTCACCACAACGCCTATGATTTGGGTTGTGACCAATACTGACGTCGCCTTTGAGTTTTTTCTTTTCCTAAAGAGGAGTTTGGTTCATTTTGTGACACTGACATACTTCAAAAGGTCTAAAGCAGCAGCAGCATCCCTGTCCGAGCAAAGTCAAGGAAAAGAAACAATGGCTGGTACTTCGGATTATGAACACAACATTCGGGATTCTAAGTATCCCCAACCGCTAGACGTAACGCATTCTGAAGACGTGACAAAAATCTTGTTTGAAAAGGGCAGAGACCTACAAGAAAAAACCATGAATGGAGAAGGCACATGCTACCAAAAAGAAGCAACCTGAGGAAAGAAGGCCTCCGCCACCTTTTCCATCTCTGTCATGTCCACTACCGGATCATTTCCCCAACTACCCGACGGGGACAAATCCATTCACCCATAATCCATCTACATCCAACCCGCACCATGTGAGCACTTCATACCATACTCCTCCATCCACTAGTACCACTCAAATACTTGAAACCACTCACTTTGTCCATGTTCTATTAACCACCAATCCAAATTAACACTAAAATATCACTACCAATATTCCCCCAAAAAAACCCTACATGACCAAATGTATCATTCCATACCCCAGTCACTCAAAACCACCCCTCTTAGACTATGCTGAATTGGATGACTGCGAAGAAATGGAGAAGGCTTTGAATGCCGAGCAGACTAAGCTCGCAGAATAAATGAAGTTGCAAATAACTTACGATATGGAGCAAAAGTTGAAAGAAATTACCGTGAACACTATGTGTGCCACTTGGAAAGACACTGGGTTGAGTTATGATGATATCTGCATACACCCAGAATTGGACCTACCTGAAGGCTTTAAAGTACCTAAGTTCGAGATGTTCAATGGATCAGGAAACCCGAGAGCTCATTTGCGGTCTTACTGTGACAATATGGTGGGAGTCAAAAACAATCTCACCCTAATTATGATTTTTTTTATCTTAAGTTTGACCGGAGAAGCCTTTGAATGGTTTGCTGCACAAGACATATTCCAATGGATTACTTGGGAGGACATGGCCGAATCTTTCATGGAAAGATATCGATTCAATGTCGAGAATTTTGTCTGACTGACACTACTTGGAAAAGATCAGGTAGAACTCTACAGAGAATTATCGGGAATACATAAGCAGGTGGTGGTCAGAAGCTTCTCGAGTGCAACCACTTATAAAGGAGAATGAATTGTTCTCCGCTTTCATCTGGGTGCAAGAACATGACTTATATGATAGAATGCTATCTATTGTCAGGCAACCATTTTCATAATTGGTTGAGATGGGAGAAGTCATAGAAGATAGCCTCAGGTCCGGGAAGATCAATAGTTTAGCCGACAAAGTCTCACAGTCAAACACCATAGGGGTCATACGAAAGAAAAGAGAGGATGTGGTGAATGTGACCCACTCGTCCATCCTTAAGCCAAAGAAGAGGGATGAATCCCACTCGCCTATTGAATTTTTTCAACCACCACCCATCAAAACTACTTAATCGCACCATATAGCCTAGTCCCTATTTATTACACCCAACCAAACTACCAAACACCTCCTCTCTTCCAAAGTCCACCACCCAACCCATAAATGGCCTCCTTAGATTTTCAAACCCCAGTACCCGCTCCTAAGCACCATAAAACTACCAAGCCCCAAATTACCAAAACCAACCACCTCCAGCCTCATATAATTTTCCATGTCCGTAGTTTGAAAAGAAAACCACCAGGATATTCATACCTTTGCTTGAAACATGCACCTGGCTATTCTAAAGGCAAAGTGTCACTGGTATGATCAGAATAGTTCTACCAAAGAAAGTTGACCCGATGAATTGCTTCTATCGGGATGACCAAACATGTGCCTATCACTATGGCTAGGCCGGACATAGCACTGAAGACTGTATTAACCTGAAGCATAAAATTTTGGACTTCATCGATAGAAGGGAGATTATATTACAAACCACCACTACCAATGTAAACAGAAACCCGCTGCCTAACCACGGTGGTGCTGCCATCTATATGATCAAAAGAGAGGAAGACTAGTCAGTCTATAAGCTTCTAAGTCAAGCGCCCATCTTAACTCTAAAAACAATAGTGTCGTCTATGACTGTACAGGAGCACCCCAAATTCAAAGTACTGATTCCCACTCCTGTAGTAGCGCAAGTAGCTCCAAGTGTCACGAAGCCACCTAGAAAGGAATTCATCATTCAGATTGTTTTTGCCCACTGTATGACCAGATCAGGGCGATGTTACATCCTTGAAGATTTATCCTAATGGGGTGCCAAAAAGGATGAATCTAAAGAATAATCTAGCTAAGATATCACTATTGGAATTACTGTTGTGCTCCTCCCATTACCGCCTAGAATTGATGAAGTTGCTAGATGAGGCACATGTCTACACAGGCACAAGCAGTACAGTTTGGCCAATATGGTTGCCCACATCATGAGGGACCACTGGATATAATTTAATCAAGCATAATTGCCCAAGGAAGGGATAATGCATTAAAAAGCATTGTGTATCACTTTCAAATATAGAGGTAAGATCATAGCATGAGTCCTCTTGGATAATGGAGCTGGTCTTAATATTTTCCCAAAATTCACACTAGAACACCTAGGATATGATGTTGGAAAGATAAGGAAGAGTCGCACTAATGTGAGGGAATTTGATGGATATCAACATGAACCAGTTGGATAGGTTGACCTTTGTATCCATATGAGACCCGCTGAATTTACCACTGAGTTCTAGGTCATGTCTATTGCCGTCAACTACAACTTGTTGCATGGAAGACCCTGGATTCACGTGGCCGGATCCATTCCATCATATATGCATCAGTCCTTGAAATTTTTCTAGCAAGGACATGAAGTTGTAATACATAGGGAAGAAAGCATTCAGAATTACCCCAATAAATTTGTTCCGCTAATCGAAAAAATTCCTAAAGGAACAAGTTTTCACGTGGTTGAACTGGTAGGGGCCGCATATGAAGAAGCCATAATATAGATCCCCATGCCAGCTGAATACCAAATGATTGCATCCACAATGCTATAGAATGGCTTCGAACCAGGAAAAAGGTCTTGGGAAGAATCTACATGGCATAACAAACCTGATTGCCACTCCAGAAAATTGCTTCCACTATGGTCGCGGGTATGATTGTTGAAAAATAGAAATTACTCGATATTGATATTAGTCAGGATCATTATTTGTATTTACTTTTCGTAAATCAATGAAAGCCTCGGTTTACCCAAAATATGCTTTTAATTATTTTTAACTTTGTATTACTAATCATGCTTTATCTTGCTTATTAGTATTATTAATAAACCAACTCTTAATGTCATGATGTGTCATGAAACTGATGAGTCGAGTGTTGGAAAAGAAAAGGTGTACGAGGAATACGATGATGAAACAATGATACCAGAAGTTCTCATCGAGGAAATAGAACACCTCAAGAATAAACAGAAACCTAACCTAGATGAAATTGAAGTGATCAACTTAGGTGTGAAGGATAGGTCAAAGGGACGTGAATCAGTACCTAGGGTTATCTCAGAAAGAGAAGTTGATTAATATGCTAAAAGAGTATGTGGATATCTTTGCATGGTCGTATACTGATATGCCCGACATGAGCACAGACATAGTGGAGCATAAACTTTCAATCAATCCTGATTTCACACCAGTAAAACAAAAGAACAGACAGTTAAAGCCTGAGATAAGAATGTGCATTAAATATGAGGTTGAAAAGTAAATCGAATCGAGTTTTGTAGAGGTAACCTCGTACCCTATGCGGTTAGACAACATTGTGCCAGTATAAAAAATGATGGAAAGATCGGAATTTGTGTGGACTATCAGGACCTCAAAAAAGCCAGTCCCAAGTATAAATATCCACTCTCAAATATTCATATCCTCATTGACAATTGTGCCAAGCACGAGTTGAATTCATTCATCGATTATTTCACCGGATATCACCAAATTCCGATGGAAAAAAAATGCGGAAAAGACAACTTTCATCGCACTATGGGGAGTGTATCACTACTAAGTAATGTTGTTTGGTCTCAAGAATACTGGTGCCACTTATATGAGAGCCATGACCACCATATTTCATGAGATGATCCACAACAAAATTGAAGTGTACGTGGATGACATCATCATCAAGTCAAACAAAAGTGCAGATCATATCCCATATTTGCGGATGTTCTTTGACAGACTACAAAAGTATAATTTGAAGTTGAACCCAATTAAGTGTGCATTTGGAGTAGCCGCTAGAAAATTGTTCTAGTTCATAGTCAGTCAGAGGGGCATAAAGTTGAATTTGTAAAAATTCAAGGCCATACAAAATTTGTCCCCGCCCCCCACAAACAAAAAATAAGGTCATGATTTTATTATGGAGGTTGAATTACATCAATATCTTCATAGCTCAGTCTACAACGATCGTTGAGCCCACACACAAGCTGCTAAAGAAAGACGCGCCAACAATGTGGAACGACGAATGTAAGACGTCATTTAATACTATCAAAAAGTATCTCTCCAGTCCTCTATTTTTAGTTCAGCCAAGGCCAGGAAGTCCCCTGCTGCTATATTTGTCAGGATCAGACAATGTTTTTGGATGCGTGTTAGGACCAAATGAAGAAGCTGGAAAGAAGGAACATGTAAGGCACAATACACCTTGGTAGAAAATACGTGTTGTGCATTGACATAGATAGTCCAGAAGCTAAGAAACTATTATTCTTCCTACTCTACCCACCTCATCTCTAGAGTGGATCTGTTGAAGTACATCTTTTGCCAGCCTATGATTGTAGGAAAGCTGGCCAAATGGCAGATGTTGTTAAGTGAATTCGACATCCTGTATGTGGTTCAAAAAGCTATGTAAGGTCAAGCATTGGCTTACTTCCTCGACAAAATCCTGGTTGATGATGATGTATAACCACTCATAACGTATTTGCCTAATGAAGAGGTACTCATGAAAACGAAGGAGGGGCCGAACGCAATTATAGGTTGGAGAATGATCTTTGATGGTGCAGTTAATTATCAAGGTTCGAGAATTGGAGCAGTGTTAGTATTATAAATAGGACAACACTATCATATGGCCGCCAAGGTCACATTCCGGTGTACCAAGAACATGGAAAAATATGAAGCCTATATTTTTGGTCTCTGAATGGCTCTAGACAAAGACATAGACGAGTTGTTAATAGGTGATTCATACCTTCTAATTCATCAGGTACAAAGAGAATTGTTAATAGTTTTTGTTCAAAGATTGAGCAAGAGGTTCATGAATATTGTGTTCAAACACATGCCAAGAGCATAAAATGAGTTTGTAGATGCTCTCGCTACCATAGCATCCATGATGCAACATCTTAAAAGCAGTCATATGAACGCGATTGAGATAAGTTTGAAAGACGGACATGCTTACTGTTCTCATTTTGAAGCAAAGCCTGATGTCAAGCCATTGTACGCTGACATGAAAGCTTATTTGGAAAGGGGAGAATATCTCAAAGGTACCACAAACAATCAGAAGAAAACCCTTCAAGGATGGCCAATAGTTTCTTTCTAAGCAAAGATGCTCTCTATATGACAACGCTTGATCTTTGGTTACTTAAATGCGTGGATGATGTAGAGGACTCAAAGCTACTGGAAGAAGTGCATGCCGAGGCCTGTGGTCCCTATATAAATGGTTTCATTTTGGAAAAGAAGATTCTATGAACCGGTTACTACTAGATGACTATGGAAACTGATTGTGCAAAATTCATGCAAAAGTGTAACCAATGCCAAATATATTGTTACACCTCATACTTTTGATGCTGATTATGTTGCTTGTTATCTAACGTATGCCTGACGAAGCTAAGATCCCTCTTAAAGGTTAAGAAAGGATAATTGGAGTGTTAAGTAATTTTTGAGAATGTTCGAGACTAATCGAATTGAATGAAATACATTTTGACAAAGTTTGTCGAATGAAGTAGATCGTTATAGCTCGTACTTTTGTGCTAAGTCTAGGAGTGAATAATATGATAAGAAGATCTTGTGTGAGGTATTTAGATCATACAATAGTTGAATGTTAAGCCTTGAGGTAAAAATGTTGTAAATCAAAAGTTAGCAAAAGTCACCGCAAGTTACGCTAAGAAGTTCATTAAAATTTGGGTATTCTGTCACATTGATTTTATCTCAATATACTAATATTTACAAGGTGATCGACCCATATAATTGAAGGTCTATGAGTCTAGTTTCCATCTCATTAAAGGGTTTGTCAATACGACATCGGAGTAGGGAGATATTTTCCTTTTTGTCAGATGGTGCAGACTATCGGGCAGCCAGCCAAGGGAGCTTGCTGGGACAAGTTCCCTAGTGAGGTGGTATCTCGATTTGGGCTTTCCCTAGATATCCATGGGGCACAAAATGAGGCGGTGGCCGACTACGCTTGTCTTAAACTCGATGAGGACTTCATTTATGCTAATTTCTTGACCAAACCACACCCAAATACTCTCTTAAAGGTTCCATAACATATATCTGCAGTTCAAGAGAAGATACAAAGAGAATTCATACCAATTTAACTTTAAAATCTTGGTATAAGTGACGGTAGTGTTCTCTTGATGTTGTAGTGAAGTTGTGAGCTTTAATGAGCTAACGCAAGCTTGGAATTAAAGTTGGAGCTGGTGTATAAGGTAAGTAAATTTTTCTCTTGCTTGTACTTAATTTGAATTTTGTGTTGGTTGAGATATAGAAGTTAAACACCATAAGTAAATGCTAGATAGTTGCCTAAAAGTGTAGCTATGTTGCATATGATTGTTGGACTATTTTGATGGAATTCTTGAGGTATTTATTGCTGGATATGGTAGAGTATGGTAGTTGTTATATTGATGTTGTAGTAGTTGATGAAGGGGAAGTGATTTTAGCTAGTGGAAATTGAAATAGAAGCATATGAACTATCCACATTAAGTTTTCTATAGAATGTCTAAATGAATTTCCTTGTGGGTGCTTGATCCTATTTTGATCCCAAAACATCTGTATGTTGTAGATAATTTTTCGTAGAGTGTACAAGATCTCGTTGGATCCGTATAGCTAAGGCGACAAGGTATGTAAAGCTATCTTTCCTATTTGGCATGGTTTAATTTGGTCATTTTTAAAAGATGACACTTTCTTGCTGAAGCGTGTTGATTATGTCTCATTTTTTATTGAAATAACTCATGTCTCATGGTTGTCCATGGTTGGGAGAAGTTCCTATATCCTATTAGTCTATTGGTATTGATTAAAGGTTAAAGAACGTAGCGGTAATAACGATAGTAAGAGGGTAAAAACTATAGGTCACTTCGACTCTGATAATGATGTCTCTTAAGATTTTTCATGAATTGCACTTATATATATGTATCTATTTTCTTACCGCATTGTACTATAGTCGGACGGGTAGGCACTTATATGTATATACCACTAATCAGTTGGAAGATATTACCGCATCCTCTATGGCCAGGCAATTTGTGATTAGATTACCCCATAGAGGGACTTAATACTATACTATATGGCTCATAGAGTGGCCCGATTTTACTTATATGCATATTATCATGGTTATAGCAGTTGTATGCCCTTAGTGACCTTGTTCTGTGTTTCAGGCTGATTCTATACCCTTTTCTCTTGCATCACATCCCTTATTTACGTACTTTACCTGCCTTATATGTTCAGTATATCTTTTGTACTGCCTTTTCTTTTTGGGGTGTTGTGTTCATGTCTACAGGTACGAATAGACAGGTCGGCATACCTCCTCAGTAGGGTACCTATTCCAGCTATTGATTATCGCACTCCACTTCTCCAAAGTTATTGTACATGGTCAATAGGTACTATTGTATGTATAGCTATTTTGGGTATGTCGGCACCCTATCCCGACTTGATGACACATATTATTATTTGTAGTGTCTTGTAGACTAGAGATTATATATGTTTTGTATGAACTTGTAGGCCCTTGTTAGTTATTGATATACTGATGATAGACTTGTAGGCATTCGTTTATGCACATGTATGTTGTCATTGGTATTCTTCTACTTGCAGGATTACATTTTGATCTTTTTATTATTACTTGGTGGCCTTGTTGGCCCAAACCTTAATTCATGAAGTTCAGGGACTATAGTTGGTTCGTTTGGGCCTTAGGGTGCCGGCCACACCCCCCAAGGTTAAGGTGTGACAAACGTGGTATCATAGCAGGTCTTTCCTAGGAAGTCTACAAGACATGTCTAGTAGAGTCTTTTTATGGATGTGTTGTGCACCACACTTATAAATAGGAGGCTACAAGACATTTATGGATCGTTTCCATTCTTTCATCTCGTAGATCATGCAATAGAGTTGAGTTTTAAGAATTTAAGTCTAATTCATGTTTTATACTATTCCAGTAAGACCGACTAACAGATAAACTTCGGTTAGTTCACCTTTGTAGCCAGTAATGAGAGACCCCTACCAGACTATTGGTACGCCAGAAGTGCAAGTATTATGTTAAAGTTTCAGAGTGTGAGCATTTATCACACTCATATGCAGAAGAGATAATAAAAGCCTAGAAAGATAAAGTGCCAATTTTGGGTTACGAAAAGAGTAAAGTAAAGGAAGTACAGAGTACCTGAACGCAGAGGATTGTAAGGAGATTGACAGTCAATTAAAATGATGTAAGTATTTCCATCTTATCGTCAGTAGTGGTAAAACTATAATAAGAAATGTCTATTCCAACTTGTGATTTACCGATGTCAATAAATGTAGCCTTAGAAAGAAGTGAGATCTCAGGAGTTTGTAAAGGTTAGAATAATCTCAGCATGGGTAGTACTGGAGAATGGCACAAGTATGTTATAGGCACTCCCTTTTAGAATATATGGATATATATACATGATGTGCTCGGGAATTGTTATTTGGGTATGACCATTGAAGATCTTGAATAATTAGAGGCCAAGTATTGGAATCTTGGCTTGTAGGGCAAATGTTTTCCAATGGAGAGGCTTGTGCTTAAAAGCAGAGCGGAAATAGTAAGTTCCTTAAAGATAAGGCCAATTAAACAAAGATGAGTTAAAATCGAGAGAGCATTTTGTTACAAATACCTTGATTAAGGTAAGAAATGGGATTGATAGAAAGGGGATAATACAAGTATAAGTGGGATAAGTGAGCAACATGAGGAATAGCAGAGAGTTATATGGTAGTGACATGACAGGTTGGTTACTAAGTAACTCAAAAGAAAAGAAGGAATAAATGTTGAGTTGAGAAGATGAGTATGTTATGAGATTAAGTATCTACTCTGAGAATAGGACAATCAAATGTCAACTGAGAATACCAACCAAATGATTTAATTCTCTAATTTAGAAAGTATCAATATTAGGAAACTTCCTCAACTGAACGGAGTAAGAGTTCGAACCTCGGAAGATTGTCATAATAAAAGACAATGAGAATTTGCAAGGTAAGCAATCAGACGGTAAGAGAATAAATTTAAAAGGTAAGGGGTAATTCTTAAAATCCATTAAGAAAGAATCCCTAAATATTAATTGTTCTAACTAGATGATAAAGAGTCGGCGGAGACTGAGAATGCCAATTATGAACAAATGACGTTCTATCGGTTTAAATGGTTTAGTAATCCCTTGTAAGAGAAAATTGTGTTGGAACAATTAGTAAATTGTTAAATGATCATAGAAGTATGGAAGGAGTTGAGACAACAATATGACTTTTTAGGATGGAAATATCTTAGCGCAGAGAGTGGTCCTCCCCCCTATATGGAAGATAGTATGGTGAATAGATCGATGCAAAACTTTAATGATAGGTTTAATAAGAAGACGAGAAGGTTATGATGAAGGATTTTTTGGGTGAACCAGATAGTGTTATTCAAATTGACGAATGAGTCATGACTATTAAATGATATGTAGGTATTAACGCTAAGAAAGGAAAGGTAGCAACTTCCTAGTTAAAGGAATTAAGCAATGGTAAAAGCCACCAGATATATAAGTCTTAGAAAATAGGAGCATTGTCAGTAAGCAAAGACAAAGGGATATAAGACCAAAGGGGTATTTAGAAATAGTAAATAAAAAGAGTAAATTGAGTTAAGACAAAAGATAATACATATAGAACCTGGAAGAAGGCTAGCCATGAGGTCGGAAGAGCTGTCCGTTGATACAAGATTTTACAGTGTGAAATGGACTAAGAGCCTAAAGTTTTAACCTTACCAGTAAGTGATTACAACTCTCGAGAAATGATTTGGATAGAAAATAATGACAAAAAGGGGATAGCACAAAGTGAATCAATCTAAGGGGCTAGAAAGCCTGGAAGGAAACGTAAGCAGCTAAGGAAGTACTTAGGATGGTACTATTAGAGCGAAAGTGGATATGAAGGCAAGAAGGGTAATGGCGAGTAGTTAAGAGTTCCCAAGATCCCATAAGGATATATGACAACGGAATTGCTAAAAGTATATTGTTAAGAGATGTTATCTAAGAGGTGAAAAGGTAGAAATTACTCCCAATACAGTGGTTTAAGTATAAATATATATATATATCTAATGAGTAATACGTTAAGAGATACTGTTTGATGTGTTGGCTGAATAAAGGACCAGGGTTATAACCCATAGTGGAACATATGGTCTAAGTATACGAGAAACTCCTAGATGTTAGAGGTTGAAATAAATAAATGTATTGTTATGCGCAAACCTAGAATGGATGGGAAAATGAGGTCAATTTCGCTTAAGAACAGTTGCGAAAGCCAAGGAAATTTTGGACCCATAACTCAGGGCCATCAGTAGAGAGCATGCACTAGAGGTATGATGTGTTATCCTTAGGTGACAATAGTAATAAGGTTGTGATACAGAAGGTAGTAGCACCGCCCCTATGGAAAGAGTAGAAGAGTTACAATAGGGGAATGCAGAGTTAGTACTATTGAAAAAGAATGTCTCGTGGCAAAGAAAGTCAATATTCGAGTTAAAGGGAGACATAGTTCTCTGATACCTAGGTCAATTGTGTGCCCCATATTTGACGTGTTTTAGGAGAAAGGATGGAGCAGATGTGAATTATTCCCACTATTCTATTTCACTTAGTTCGATGACGATGTACCTGGGTAATAAATATATGCTTTGTCGTAATAACATAAAAAGGAGTATTACTGAGTTTTAGTATAATAACCAATGATCAGCAGGTAAAAATAGAATATCTAAGTCCATAGGGCCAACACATAGAACAAAGTCCCTAACGAAGGAATAGAATGGTAGTTCAAAGGTAAAAAATTAGTATGAGTTAACCTTGCTCTTATCGAAAATGCTACCCAAATGATTGATGGTCGAAAGAAATATAATATTGACCCATTTCCTGCCAGGATGAGCTATTCTTATAGCCGAGGATCATACAAATAATATATATATAAGGAAGAAGATCATACGACTTCATGACATTACAATGTTTAATATCTCAGCTAGAAGAGGTCAATTATAGTGAACTTTTGGAGGGACATTAAGAATGATTGGGAGCACGGGAAAACCCTGTTATAATTTTATCCTAGATAAGTGACTAGGCCGAAAGAATGAAATAAACACTTAATGGCAAGTTGCAGGAAGGTTCATTAGATCTCAAAGGAGAGTGGAAAGGTCACTTACCCCTCAAAGAGTTATGAATCATAGCAATTATCATCTTAACATCTAGATAAATCCTTATGAGACTTTGTATGGTCAGAAGCATATATATTCCTTTGATTGAGTAGACATGAGGGAATATGAGTAGTGTATATCGGTGCTAACCCACTAGGCAGTAAAGGAAGTAAGCCCCTTTCAGGTGTAAACGTTAATAATTAAGGATTGTTAAGAACTATCCGCTAATGTGCAGCACTGAGACTTAAAGAACGTCGTTGATGATTCAGTATTCATGAAGGATTTTTCCCATAAAAATTGTAATAAGATCCGACCAAGAGAGCAAAATTATCCCCTGATATAATGGACCATATAATATTGTCAAGAAAATAGGCCATTTATACCATCAGAGTTGGAAACAGTCCATCCATTATTCCGCATATCTATGTTTTGAAAATGTATAGGCGATCCCTCACATATTACCCCTGTAGTGGATGTCCAGATCACAGAGGACTTATTGTACGAAGAAGTGTCTATTGCCATCTTAGATCGTCAGATCCATAAGTTTTGGACAAAGTAAGTAGCCTCAGTTAAGTTTATTTGGAGGAATAATAATGTGAAAGAACTTACATAGTTGGCAGATAAGGACACAAAGTCCAAATATCCTCTCTCATTTCAGACTTCAAGTTACATCAACACTCGTGCGATATGAACTTTCCTATTTCTAATCTATCTGTCGAGCTTATATTATATATATCTTGTATAGGTAATGTTATTAAAATAGAAGTGGCAGGTGCAGCCCAGGGTTTCGACAGTTGAGGTGAGTTATGGTTAACCTTTTTTATTTCTGAGTATATCGATGGTCGTGTGAGGCCAATATTATTGTGTCTTTTTTGTTTGTGGCCTTATGTGGCATTGAATATATTTTCTGGTAGCATGGAAGGTTTTGGATAGTCTTATTTATAGAGGAAACACTGCCAAAATTCCTAAAGAATCCCAAAGAGTTAATAAGTCTTAAATTTTGATGCCCATTCGATGATGAATGTCCCTAAGGGGGGATGATGTTAAATTCCATACTTTTGATGTCAATTGCATTTCTAGTTAACTAATGTATGCTTGGAGAAGGTTAAGAGAGGTTTAATAGAGTGTTAAGTAAGTTTCGGATAAGATTGAGACTAATTGGATTGAAAGAAATAAGTTTCGACAATGTTTTCCCAATGAAGTAGATCACAATAGCCCGTACTTTTGGGATAAGTCTAGGAGTGCTTAATATGTTAATAAAATATTTTTATGAGGTATAGATCATACAATAGTTGTATGTTAGGCCTTAAGGTCAAGAAAGTTTTAAATCAAAAGTTAGCAAAAGTCACCGCAAGTTACACTAAAACGTTCGCTAAAATTTGGGTCAGAAGTCACAATGATTTTCTCTAAATCTACTAAGAATTACGGGGTGATCCACCCATGATATTTAACGTCTATGAGTCTGATTTCCAACTCATTAAATGGTTTGTCAATACGACGTTAGAGTAAGGAGATATTCACGTATTCGTCAGACGACATAGACTACCGGGCAGGAAGCCAAGGTAGCTCACCGGGCGAGCACCTTTGTTAGGTGGTATCTCATTCTGAGCTTCGCCCAGCGAGCCAAAGGGCCCAAAATGAGGCGATGGCCGACCATGCTTGTCTTAAATTCGATGAGGACTTCATTTATGCCAATTTCTTGACCAAACCAGACCCAAAATACTCTCCCAAAGGTTCCCTAACATATCTTTAAAGTTCAAGAGAAAATCCAAAGGGGATTCATACCAATTTAACTTTCAAAGCCTGGTATAAGTGATGGAAGTGTTCTCTTTATGTTGTAGTGAAGTTGTGAGCTTTAATGAGCTAATGCAGGCTTGGAATTAAAGTTGGAGTTGGTGTATAATGTAAGAAAATTGTTCTCTTGGTTGTCCTTAAGTTGAATTTTGTGTTGGTTGAGATATAGAAGTTAAACACCATAATTAAATGCTAGATAGTTGCCTAAAAGTGTAACTATGTTGTATATGTTTGTTGGACTATATTGATGGAATTCTTGAGGTATTTATTGTTGGATATGGTAGAGTATGGTAGTTGTTATGTTGATGTTGTAGTAGTTGATGAAGGGGAAGTGATTTTAGCTAGTGGAAATGGAAATAGAAGCATGAGAACTATGCACGTTAAGTATTCTATAGAATGTCTAAATCAATTTCCTTGTGGGTCCTTGATCTATTTTGATCGTAAAACATCTGTATGTTGTAGATAATTGTTCGTAGAGTGTACATATCTCCTGATATGTAAGGCTATCTTTCCTATTTGGCATGGTTTAATTTGGTCATTTTTAAAAGATGACACTTTCTTGTTGAAGCGTGTTGATTATGTCTCCTTTGTTTTTGAAATAACTCATATCTCCTGGTTGTCCGTGGTCGGGAGAAGTTCCCGTATCCTATTAGTCTATTGGTATTGATAAGAAGTTTAATAATGTAGCGACAATAACGATAGTAGGAGGGTAACGACTATAGGTCACTCCGACTATGATTATAATGTCTCTTAAGATTTGTCTTGCATTGCACATATATATATGTATCTATTTTCTTACCACATCGCGCAATAGTTAGTCGGGAAGACACTTATATATGCATACAACTGATCAGTTTGGAAGATATTACCGGGTCCTATATGGCCGGGTAGTTTGTGATGAGATTACCCCGCAGAGGGACTTCATACTATACTATATGGCCCTATAGAGTGGCTTGATTTTAACTACATGCACATATTCATGGTTATAGTAGTTGTATGACCTCAATGGTCTTGTTCTGAGTTTCAGGTTGATTCTATACCTTTTTATCTTGTATCACATCCCTTATTTACGTACTTTACATGCCTTACATATCAATACATCTTTCGTTTTGACATCTCTTTCTAGGGAACTATGTTTGTGCCTGCAGGTATAGATAGACAGGTTGGCGTACCTCCTCAGTAGGATACCTGTTCCAACTATTGATTTTCGTACTTCACATCTCCAGAGTTGTTGTACAAGGTCAATAGGTACTACTGTATATATAGCTATTTTGGGTATGTCAGGGCCCTTTCCTGACTTGACGACATATGTTAGTATTCATAGAGGCTTGTAGACTAGAGATTATTGTATATATGTTTCGTATGGCCTTCTCGCCCATTGTTAGTTGTTGATATACTCATGATGGCCTTTTCCGGCCGTAGTTTATGCAGATGTATGTTGTCATAGGGATTCTTCTAGTTGCAGGATTACATTTTGATCTTGTTATTGTTACTTGGTGGCCTTGTCGGCCCAAACCTCGTGTCGTGTAGTTCAGGTAATATAGTTGGTTCGCTCGGACCTTAGGGTGCAAGCTTACGGCCACCCCCCTCCCCCAAGGTTGGGGTGTGACATAAATGGAGAGTTGATCACAATCCCACCAAACGAGCTCAACGTCATAAGTTCACTTTGGTCGTTCGTTACTTCAGGCATGGACGTCATCGGAACCATCGAGCCAGCAGCCTCCAATGGGCATCGGTTCATTCTAGTCGTCAAAGACTATTTCACTAAATGGGTCAAGGCCGCCTCACATAAGTCAGTGACAAAGAATGTGGTAGCTGATTTTGTAAGGAACAACATCATTTGCCAATTCGGCATCCCGGAGTCCATCATAATAGATAACAGAGAAAATTTAAATAGTCATCTGATGAAAGACATTTGTGATCAATTTTGTATAACTCATCAGAATTCCACAGCTTACAGGCCACAGATGAATGGAACGTAGAGGCCGGCAACAAGAATATCAAAAGGATACTATGAAAAATTATGGATAATTACAAAGGTTGGTATAAAGAATTGCCCTACGCATTTATTGGGTATAGAACGACAACCAGAATTTTGATAAGAGCTACGCCATACATGCTTGTTTATGGAATGGAAGCGATCATTCTAGTCCAGGTCGAGATACCATCTCTCCGAATTATTCAAGAAGCATAATTCGACAACGCAGAATGGGTCTGAAAGTGATATGAGCAATTAACCCTAATTGATAATAACATGATGATCTTCGTATGCCACGACCAGCTATATCAATAGAGAATGACTCGAGATTTCAACTATATCAATTTAAATTTGTAATCTCATTTTCTTTTAATTGTAATCACTACACAAAGACTTGTCTCTTCGACAGAGATATGTAGAGAAATCCCTGTCGACTGTCGATCTTTTTCCTTGTAATAGAAAGTAAATCCTAATGTCATTTCCTTATAATATGAACTAGGTGATGAGCTGATTTCCCATGGTGGATACGTAGGCAGTCCATTTAGGACTCATTTACATTATTAGAAAAAATTAATCTTATTTTTATTTCGAACTACATTCGACCTGATTCCTTCAGGGATAAGATACCTAGGCGCTCTCTGAGCTCGATCCTGCCAAAAGAAAAACAAAAGAAACCCTTAGGAAGCCACACGTGATTTTGTTTTTAGAATATCTCAGAAATTCCCAAATTAAGAAGCAAGGTAAGATAAGCATGAACGCAATCTTCAATTGGGGCAGCATTTTTGATAGGATCTCAAAAATTCCATTGGACAAAGTTCCGAAGATATCAATCGACAAAGATCCTGCAACTGGGGAAAACATTTTAAGAGGGTCATGAAAATTCCTTCATCACGGGCCGACACGAGAGTTCGACAGTACGAGATTCAGACTGGGGAAAATTTTTTGAGATCTCAAAATTTGCACAAGGGCAAACAGTAAGATAAGATTTTCTGAAATATGCCTTTATCTTTTCTGATCAACATGTTTTAAAATTAAATCAATATTGATATTTTGAAAATGAGTTTTACTATGTTCCAAAAACATCATCTTTTTATGCTACCGACTTAGAAGTCAGGATGGAGCAAAGCCACAATCCGATGAAGAAGGAGCGGAAGAATCGACGATAGGAGCTAACCTCATTTAACTGATAACTTTTCTTTGGATGCAGGTTCAAAATGTCGTCAGGTAGACGAAAACTTATTTCACCAATCAGTTTGTTCATAATGTTAAACAGGATAAAAGCAGCAAACTAGGAGGATCCCTAATCCGTCAAATATGCCATAAGGGAAACACAATATAGATGAGAGGTCTATAAAATGAAAAAGCGCTACAAGGGTGGCACAATCTAACCAATACATCTATAAAAGGACAAAGTGCCACAAGGATGACACAATCCGACAAATAGGGTCACAACCAACACATATGGACAAAAATGGCTATCTAAATGAGAGGGTCATAACCCAGAGTGAATGAACAAATGGAAATCCGACCGAGAGGGTCACGACAGAAATAAATTAACAAAAGCGGCAATCTGACCAAAAGGGTCACGACTGACATAAAGGCAAAATAAAGACAATTCAGTCAAAGGGTCTATACCTGCCATATGCATTCCGATAGGACCATCCACTCATACAAAAATTTCTGAGAGGGTCATTCATACAAACATTGCCGAGTGGACCATTCATACAAACATTTCCGAGAGGGCCATTCATTCAAACAATATGTTGAGAGTGCTATTAATTAAAACAAAATGCCAAGAGGGCCATTCATCCAAACAAATATGTCCAGACGGCCATTCATTCAAACATAAGATGTGGAGAGGGTCATCCATTATGACAAAGTCAAAGGGAGTAATTTTTAGTATTCTCATGGAGATAGTATGAGCCAAGCAGTGTCGAGAGGACACCCGCTCAAAAAATTAAGCCTAAAGAGTATCACACCACACAGTCCGCAATGTTACCAAGAAAATGGAGAACATGTTCAGAGTTGTTGAGAGTGCAAGCCGACAAAACCAAATCCAGACCCATGCGGAGCAAATATAGAACTTTTTCTTATGCAGTCGGACGATATAGGGTTCCACGAGAGTAAATCTCGTTGAACAGGATTTGGAAGCCACTCTATTCCATGCTCACCCACACTTGCTTTTCTTTTATTTTTCTGAGGTATTTCGGCATAAGGGATAACCTCTTTGGTCAGATTGAGTCGAATAACAAGTTACCTGATTCCTGAAACTAGGGATATGTTGGCGAACTAAATACCAGAGAATCGGCCACATTCAAACAAGAGTCATTTTCTATGTTTTTCTTTATTTAGTCTTCATTAAGTCAAACTACAAGTGGCCTGAGTTCTCATACAACCTGAGATATGTAGGAAACCCGGAAACCAAGGTCCGACCATAATTGTTTAGAAAAATTGCGCAAAAAGAGTGAAGCATTTTTACTTGGTCGGTCAAAAATAAAGTTTGTTAATTTTAATGCTCATGGATTCTCCCGCCATCCCCCAAATAACGAAGGGGTAGTTGTGGATACCTAATGTCATGACCCAAAATCCTATTTGTGCCGTGAGGGCACCTACCCTAACTTGTAGGCGAACCACTAACATTTAAACCATAAGTGCATGAATATAATATGTTGAAGCAGAGGAAGATACATAATATATAAATGCTCCCTTAACCTTTAAATCATACACCAATTACAACGTTTACTACCTAGAACTTTGTGTCACTCGTACAAGGACTCTAAGATACAAAATAAGGAAAGAATTAACAACTGTGCCCTGAATGAATAGGGGGACCTAACTGGACGAAGACCAAGGATACCGAGAATGGATGGTGTGCCTTAAGTAGTCACATAAGTCACCTTATTCATATATTAGTTCATGAATCATATAAATCCCCTAGCTCACATAAGAATCAATCACAGTTAAGTACACTTCAATTCATGTAACACACAGGGGTTTTAGTATCAATACCCACCGATCTGACACTCTGTCTAAGTAATATTCATATTTATCCCCACTTACCTGACTTAACACATTCAATAAGCAAATTGACACTTACTACACATCATCGTAAGAATGCTTTCCCAAGATATTGTAATCAAACTAACCATAACCATTATATCTCTTTCATTAACTTTAGCCTTTAGACATAGTTATGACTCTATGCGTTCACAAGCATGACACATATTACTTCAGTAAATTTCCTCCTTATATTCTAAGTAGAAGTCTACACCTCACTTCCTTGTGATTAAGGAGGAGGATCTACACTCACATAGCATACAAATCAGCAGCTAGAATAACAACACCTGACAAGTTCTTTTCTAGACACTTTATTGAATAACACTATCAACCACCAAGCAAACACACAAACATACGTAGTTCCCTTGATCTAAATGATAATTGTGACAAGTAGACATTTCTGACCATAACAATAGTTTGACATCAAATACTTACACTCATAAGTTGTAAACCACATGACCAACTCCATAGAGAACAAGCCCAATCATGTCAAGGAATCCAACTACAGTTAATCATAAGAATCACCCAAGTCCCAATCAATCATCCCAATTCACATACTAATCAATAATCAATCAATATTTAAATATATGTATGATATGAATACCAATTCAAATACCATGTACCTTTCACAATAAGTATTTCTCCTATTAAGATTCACAAAATCATAGAATTTGCCATTATTCATCTCTGAGTACACACAATATTAAATACACGCCAATGGTAAGAATGGGGTGCAATGCAAATGATATGTATGTATGCTATGGCCATATGTACGTGGTATACACATGCTCCTGCAGTAGGTGTCGTGTGACCCATAGGGAACTCATAAGGTCCATATACCCATCTGATCCCATTGGACCCCAGCTTCGTGGCTGTAGTATCATGATAAATTATATCCATTCGAAATTTCTCATGGGATCCCAACTCTGTCGCTTGTATTATAATCAATCATCACTCTCTTACGATGTACCATATCCAGTAACCAGCTTTCAAGCCACTTTCATCTGTATCTCACAGTTCAAATTCAAATAAAGATATATATGAATGATATGTATATGTGTACACTATGAAAAATCATAATAAATACAATCAGTATTATCAAATTCTTTCCACGTATTTAGACGAGATGTAGAGTGATGAATGCATGACAAGACAAATCACAATAAGCTATCAAGCATAAGGAATGAATATCACAAGCTTACAGAAGCTAAATCACACGAAATTTCATGTACACTAGATTATCTTATTGAAAGTAATGTGATGAATAAACACACAATTCCAATAATGACGATGAGCCCATATAATAGTAACGAGCCAAAACCACAGCAGTCGGAATCAACTTAAGGCTGATTCCCCGAAACATCCATTATCACTGTTGAACACCGGTACCCACCCAAGCGTTCATCAAAACTGCTATGGTAAGACCCTAAAACACACACAATACCCCTCAACATTTATAACTATTATTTACTTCTATCAAAGTCTACAAAAGAGAAACTATAGAATTCCTTAATACCGATCACGAGCCACAAACTATCCCACACGAGCTGTCCCTTTTAGAAGAGCTTTATAACAATCGAAGTTTACTCAATAATTTATTCTATGTTTGGAATGGACACTAACAATACACATATTGCTACAATACGATTTGAATAAAAAAGCAACCTTTAAAAGGGAAACCCAGGCCCACGAGGGTAAATTTGGAATTTTAAGTAAAACTCAGTTACACAACATTTAGAAAGTCCAATACCATCCCCCAAATCACTAATTAACCTCGATTTATCATCAATTGCAACATTACTAGAAAACCCCAAATTTAGTCAAATTCCTTGAATTTAAGAGAGATTCAACTTAGCAACTAGTTACCTCGATTGTTCCATGACTAGATTTAACAATATTTTCCAACAAAACTCATTTACATTAAAAGTACTCAAAAAATAATCTATAGGGTTCATAACCCACTTTTCCCTAACTAAACCGATAATACTATCATAGATTCCAATCCTAAATCATAATAAAATCACAATTAGAGTAAAGAGACTTACCCCAAGAAGATTCACCTTAAAGCTCCTCAAAATCGCTGAATTATCTCTCTAAGTTCTCAACTTTGTGAATGGAAAGAAAATGCTTCGGAATTGGGAAATTATAGCACTTCCTGCCCAGCGATTCTCGCACCCGCAGACACCTTTTCCGTAGATCAGGACTCACCTCCACGAAGAAAGGCTCGCGCACACGAAGCTATTTGACACCTCACTTCCTTGCATCTGTGGGCCAAGTCCCGCATAGGAGGACTCGCGGAAGAGGACCCATGCCCGAAGAAGCAGACACCAGAAACCAACAAAAATCTTATTTTTGACCAAGTTCAACCCGAAAACCGAATCGCATTTGAGACCTCTATGATACAACCCAAACATGCAACACAACTATAATCGATGCTACGAACTTGGTCGCGCACTCGAATTTCTCATACAACTGAAATAAGATATATTTTTCTATGAAATCACCTCAAAATATCTAAATTCCACAATTTACAACTAGTGACAAAAAATACATTCTAACACCTCGGGAAGCGAACCAATGACTCGACTAAGTCATAAATGGAACCTCAGAATTGTCGAAAGTGATGGAAACTAGAAACAAACTCATATACTCAAATTTAACTATCGATCAATACTTTTTCACTTGTTTTAGCTTAAAAGCTTCTAATTTCCCCCTGATCAACCAAGACTGACCCGACTACCTTGGTCACCGCTTCATCTATCTCGTCAAGTCAAACACAACTCTAACGATGCTTGGGAAAGGGTTAATAGTGGTAAAAGTGTAAAATGTCTAAATGACCAAATAGATCATTACCTCAGATACAATTTAAACAAAAGTTTTTCCTAGAAAGGAAGAATTGAAGTACGGAAGCCGACGAGTAACCAAGGAATCCCCATCATGCAAGAAATATATACTGATAGTACCACTATCTACTTTATTAGTCAGATCTACTTTCACTTAGCTCTTCGACCCAAATTTCTATTTCTTCATGCCCGAAATATCTTTCACAACTAATCCTCGAATGTAAGAAATGACTCTGCTCGAATATCCTAATTTGATTATAACCATACCCCTATGTGCATTCCATTGAATCCACATATATCACATTAATAACTAATATCCTTTAGTTGTAGCCGCCAACCATTGTCCAACCTGTAACGATAAAAGTATTCTAATTCCACTAATCCTTCTTACACACATGCCCTGTCCGTCCTCACACCAAGATTTCTTAGAAATACATAGACACATACAATAATCCAAGATTATGGATTCCCTTTACCAAAAAAGAATCCTTGCTTTATGTGAAAAAATTCTACGTAATTCCATCCAAAAACTGATCTTATCTAAGGTAGATTGTACTAATCCCAGTCTCATTAGTTATGCATCCTGATGTCAAAATCACTTAGCCAAAACTCATTGCCTAATTTTTCTCAAATCTTCAAATCACCATACTATAAGCATACCTACTGATTACTTTGTCGTGCCAAATCCATAGAGCATAAACATATCACTCTAATGACTTACCCTAACTATTTGTACCTTCTCAATGCATACCAAGTACATGCGTAAACTTTTAGAATTGTTTGAATCATTATAATCCGAAGAATATCATCAATCCTACTTGCAATTTCATTGAGAACCGATAACACTGCCATACCTCCATTCCGAATTGAAATCAATCAAACCCTTATCGGTGGTTTACTAGAATACCATAAGTCTTCCAGGAAATATACACAAGGACCACCCGAACCTATTTGAACAATTCTAACTCATAAATAAGTACTCAAATTTCTAAATCATCGATAGTCACCCAAACTGATTCCAAAATAACTAGTACACTTTCCATAATCATGTTGTAACCTCTCCCATCTATTTTCCTTATGAATAATCAATCACGTGTCTTCACTCACGACTCCAAAAGTTGGATCCTTTCCAACTCATCAATTTAGTACCGAATAACTATACCTTATGATTGTAATCTTCATATTCCTCAACTTCTCCGATGTGCTAGTCCAATAGAACACCATGAACTCTAAACACATAGGATCTTCCTTTTACTCTCTTTTACTCGCACATACCTCTGGACACCTCATCAAACCTATATCTATCATGTCTTGCTATTTACAAGCCTTACCAATTCCTGACGTATCCACCTTACAATACGTTTACCTTACCTGGTTAATTTCCTCTCAAGTCTTTAGTATTGAACTATTTATTTATGTTATTAGTCATAATGCATCAGTATAACCTACCACCACTATCATAGCCTTTCCTCATAAATGAAAACTTACCCTTAAAACTAAAGAGATTCATAAGATTCCCCCTTGATATTCCACCCTGGACCATTTATTCATAAGTATCCTGTAATTACCCATCTTGATACAATGCTAGTCGCCTATCCAAAACCCCATTGAACATTCATCGCAACTTAGTAGATTATCATGAACTAATTCCTTCGAGCGGACTAACCAATTTTGTCCCATCTCACAAGTAACACCACCATAATCTACACCGGCTCGAATAATCCTATCGTTTAGATCCAAATCCTTTCCTTTGCCCGAAGTTATACTTTAGTCCTCCCGATTCTTGATCAACTATACATTTATCTTAATTCTCCATTTTATATATTCCATTCAAATCACATTCACTGTTATCGACCATTCGTCACTCAAACCCACTCAGTGTATACCACAATATCATATATCCCGCAAAAATAGTCAAAATGATCCTGGAGATAATGGTATACCATAATTGATCATATTTACCAACACCTCCCTTGAGTGTCATATATCATGCTTGCTTGTGAAGAACCAACCCTTACCTTATTTTGCCGAACCAAACACATCCAACTATCCGTGTGAGTTTCAGTATCCTTCAGTTATCTCCAAAGTCATTATACCAGTAATTGTAGAACTACTCAAGTATTTACCTTTATATACTATGCCCACAAATCTTATCCAAGAACTAGAGGCAACACCCAGTAATTCCTTAAATAGATCTCCACACTTGTCTAGCGCTAGAGTCATCCTTATTAGTCGATCACTGGCTCCTAATAGCCTACGACGTAGTCCAACGTACCAAATCATACACGATCTCTTACATTTACTCTATACTAAACAACTAAGAAGTAACTCACAAATAAAAAATCTCTTGGTTTCAACAATCCCTTTTTATCTCTAACTTTGAAATGCCAAGTGACCCTATGAACACACTCTTTAATTGAAGGAACATGACTGTCTATTTCCTTATGTTTCACTCATCACAAGTAGCCTTGCCACCTGATCTGGAACCGATAGCCATTTCCTAAAAGAACTCACAAATCACTTGTTCTCACTCCACAACTACATCATTGCTAGATCGAAGCCAACTTAACCTTAAACAATATCCACTCTTGTACATCTTGCCACCTTATCCTGACGAACATATCAGATACCAACTTTTCCCTTCATACAATAGAGATTGATCCATTCAATTCCTCTTTCTTGCACCTCTATATTATTATTTCCACTTTCCAAGTATATAACCGAATTGAGAAGTCACAATCATAACCCCCCACTAAATCGAACCTTTACACCATAGTAGAATACATAACTAGGTCACAGGTTCGTATCATAGTAACACATCTTATACCCTACCGTGCGACATCATAACCAACCACCCACTTAAGAAATTAAGAGTATTCTCCCACTATCGATGATAGAGTAGAATAAAGAAGTTTCAGATCCTAATTTGAACGAAGTAGCACGAAAGAAGGGAAGATTTCTTAAATGTCTTATAGCTTCTCGGGGATGGGTATAGACGTCTACATACCTATCCCCAAGACTCTACTAAACACTATACTTATACTTGTGACCGGTTAACCTAGAGATCTGATACCGATTTGTCACGAATCAAAATCCCATTTATGCCGTAAGGGCACCTACCATAACCCATAGGCAAACTAGTAACATTCAAACCATAAGTACATGAATATAATATACGGAAGAAGAGGAAGATACATAATATAAAAATTGCTTCTTTAACCATTAAATCATTCATCAATTATAATGTTTACTACCCAGAACATGGTGTAACTCGTACAAGAACTCTAAATTACAAAACAAGGAAATTATTAACAATTGCGCCCTGAATGAATAGGGGTGACCTGTGGATGAAGACCAAGGCTACCGAGAATGGTTGGTATGCCTTAACCTTCACGTGCTCCTAGCTACTACCTAAATGGAATGAGTACGTGCATCTACATAAAAGATGCAACAAGTGTAGCATGAATACACAACATACCTCTATAGGCATCATAAGGCGACAACGTCAGGTTGACTCTTCAAGTAGGTCCTATTCTACATATTTCGAATAGTCACATAAGTAACCTTATTCACATACGAGTTCATAAATCATATAAATCCCCTAGCTCACATAATGGTAATCACAATCAAGTACACTTCAATTCATGTAACACACAGGGGTTTTAGTATCAATACCCACTAATATGACACTCTATCTAAGTCATATTCATATTTAGCCCTACTTACCCGACATAACACATTCAATAAGAAAATTTACACTCAGTAGACAACATCATCTTAAGAATGCTTTCCCATGATATTATAATCAAAATGGCCGTAACCACAATAGCTCTTTCATTAACTTTAGCCTTTAGACATAGTTACGACTATATGCATTCATAGGCATGACATATATTAGTTCATTAAATGTCCTCATTATATTCTAAGTAGAAGTCTACACCCTTGTGATTAAGGAGGAGGGTCTACAAACACATAGCAAACGAGTCAACAACTATAACAATGACACCTCATAAGTTCTTTGCTAGGCATTTTCCAGGTATGACCGACACCCGGCACCAAAATGGCCCGAGCGTACCACCTCTATCTATCATAGAGCGAATATATAATTGTTTTGGCCGACAAGTTTTCAGTACAAAAATCACAAGAGAAGCTAAATATAGCAACCTGATCAGCTGATAGAAAAATCCAACATGCACATATTTACAGTAAGGCCGACAAGGCCACATCTAACGTCAGAAGGTTGGTAAGGCCGTAGCAATATTACTAATAGATTGACAAGAAGGCCGACTAGGCCATACAGAAGGACAATATTAGATTCACTAGTCTACAAGCCTCTAAGACTCGTACAATACAACAACTAGGTCGGAATAGGGCCCCGCCATACTCATAAAATGTACATAAAAGCTTACCCAAAACTCTGAGAACAACTCCGGAAGAAGATGAGTGCTCCAACTCAAGCTGAATAGTGACCCTACTGAGGAGGCTCTTCGAGTCAACTATCTGCACTTGCATGCATGAACCACACCATCCCAAGAGACTTTAGTATGAAAGATGTATTGAATATGTAAGGTAGGTAAACATGTATATAAGAATGCAATACAAGAAAAGGGTACATAAGTCAACCTGAAACACGAAACTGCCACTGGGGGCTTACAACTGGCATGGCCATACATATATTGGTGAAAGTAAAATCAAGCCTCTCAATGGGGCCATATAATATAATATCAAGTCCCTATGTAGAGTAAGCTTATCATAAACTGCTTGGCCATATAGGACGCGGTAATATCTGCCCAACTGATTAGTGGTATGCATATATAAGTGCCTTCCCGACTGAGTATAGCGCGACATTCTAAGAATATATATATATATATATAAGTGCAATGCAAGACATACCTCAAGGGTCATCATGAATAGGGTCGAAGTGACCGATGGTCATTATCCTCTGACTATCATTATGGAATCATTTACAACGAACGTTACAATCCAACATTAGAGCTCTAAATCAATCACAACGTAAGGAATCTCATAA
Organism: Anisodus tanguticus; assembly: GCA_034509755.1. Classification (NCBI taxonomy): domain Eukaryota; kingdom Viridiplantae; phylum Streptophyta; class Magnoliopsida; order Solanales; family Solanaceae; genus Anisodus; species Anisodus tanguticus. Next base: position 20,281,531 of record CM067546.1, on the reverse strand, counting down.
GATGTGAAGGAGTGTTCTAACATGAAACATACTAGAATCATAAGCAATAACTAAAGGGAAACATAAAGTAACCAAGCTACTAGGAATGAAATCATTTAACGGTATTTTCTTTTACTTTTGTGCTAAAACAAGATCATGTCAAAGAAAGGAAAAGTCTTACACACCTTAAGCAACCTCTTGATCAACAAACAAATGAGCTTATTCTGATGCCCCTTTGTCTACAATAATGAAATGATACTATCATCATGATTAAAGTGTCGTAACTATCGTATAACGATGACAACTTATTCTACGATAAAACGAACATCACCTCCCCTCTTTATATGACTTCCCACAAGTTATAACAGCCACAAAATATCCCAAACAACAACAATAATACTCATGATAAGCTTCTCAAATAGTTCAACAAACAGAACGAGCGGCAAGCTGGATTTGCGATTAACGAACCCCTTTCTCTTTCTTCATAAACATGTTAATAAAAATAACAACAGTATACTCATGTTACTACCTCAATTTCCATCCCAAAATATCACAAGAATTATTCCAAAATAGTCAAGAAACTCACAACTACATCATATAAGATTTTTCGATATTAATTATGTATTTCGCACCCAACAACCTAGCTATGAATTGGATAAACTTAAATACACCTAAGAGAAGGGAAATATTACCTTAATCCAGAAATAAAAGCACTTTATTCAAGCCATAGCAAACCTAGAAAACTTCCAGACCAACAAGATAATACAAATAACATTAAACAACTAGTTTGTGACTTCTAGCAGATATCTCGCATATTCTCAAAAATCCAACACATCTAGAACCTCAATTAATCCATATACATGAAGAATATAGAAATTTTTACCTCAAACCAGAAAGGAAAAGCTTTATCTCAACCTACTTCAACTTAAAGGAACATCCAAAGCAACCACAACATGATAGAACTATGTTCTACTAGAACTACGGGATTCTCGTCAATTGATTAAGGTGATTTACCTTTGGATTTACTCTATTGAAATGACAGAACTGTTAGAGAACTTCGTAGAGAGGTTTATGTCTGTTTGGGTCAAAGAAATAAGGTGAAAAGGGATTTCCACCGTTCAATTATAGGGCTGGAACTTATCACCGCCTTAGTGGTTCCCAATGGGGTCTGCCTGCACAATCTTGCCAAAATGTGTGTATCTCTCTACTCTGAAGTCGTATCAATGAACGGTTTAATAATTTGTAAATTAGACTCATAGAAATTTAATTTCATGATTGTATAAACCAGTAATTCCAAGTATATTGGGATAAAAGCTCGGTGATATATGACACCAATTTTAGTAGAATTATGAATGTGACTTGCGGTGACTTTTACCAACTTTTGCTTTAAAACTTGCTTGGCTTTAAATATTTAAATATGACTATTGTATGTTCCAAATACCTCATACCAACACCTTCTTAGAATATTATGCACTCCTAGTCTTACCCCATAAGTACGGGCTATTACAACCCACTTTCCTTTGGCGAACTTCGGCAAAAAGTGTTTTCTTTGGTTTGTTTAGCTTCAAACTCTCAGGACACTTACTTAATACTTGTTTCATACCTTTACTATCCCTATAAGGAATCATAAACTCCCCAATTTTTCGTTACATTAATTGCGACGCACACTAGCATGAATAGGTAAAGGCAAAAAATTTGACTGCCGAATGAACTAAAGACCTCACAAGGAAAATAATATTGTGATCACAAATTTAAAGACATCAGTACAATGGAATTCAAAGAGAGGGACAAAGACAACACCATTGATTGCAGTACGAAGGAAAACTAGTGGATCTATGCCTTGTAAAGGCAAAGCATTCAGTGAAAAAGAAAAGGGGATGACTCCTAGCCTGAATAATATTGGGAGATAACCGGAGCACATTGAGATTTTTTTCAAGAAGACAAGTGCACAAGAAATACCTAATCAACAAAGCAGAGTGCATAACACATAAAAACTTTGGAGTTATGAAAAGTAAGTATACGCTCTTACCAGGAAGGGAATGCTAATTATGAAAGATTACAAGTTTGAAGCTAGAAAATATGGCAGGCCCTCAAGAAAAATGAGGTCGACAAAAGAAGAAATAATGATGGACAAGAAAAAATGTCTTGTTTTCAGTATTTAATGGAAAAGGGAAAAAAGAAGGAAATTTAATTAGGAAATGAAGTAGATCGAAAAGGATACTCGAGCGATTATTGAGTAAAACTAAGGAAGGATGAACTTATCTTGGAGATATACTGCATCGCCAAGGAAATATGCAAATTTTAGGTGTTATGAAAAGTAATAAATCCTGATGTAATAAATAGAAAGATAATGGACCATAGAGTCGCATACTGGTGAAATAAGAGTCATTAATGGAATAACCAGAAGGAACCGCTCAAAAGGAGTAGCAAGTAGCCAACCATAATAAAAGATGGATGATACCTCTCATAAGGTTATAAGCAAAGGAACTTTTCCCTATATTGGAAGACGGAGAAGTGACAAGGAAAAGAATTCTGACCCAAGCCCAATAGGAGGTATTGGGATACGAAGTAAAGGTAGTAAGGAAAGCCTCACTAAGACCCAAGGATTAAGAGTATCGATTAAAAACACTCAAGAAGACTTACCCTTGATGGTCAAACTATCACATAAGAAAAATTGAGTAATCCCAAGATCATTATGAACTATTACATTATCATTGGAAATTATTTTGATTTGAAGTAATTGCACCAAAGTGACTCGCCAGACTATACCACAACAACAAAATTTGTCTGTACAATAAAGTGGTCAAAAGCTAATCTTATCGACTATCACCGACCATTACATAGTCGCTCAACATGATAAGCAAACTAATAAAATAACCAGTTGAAACAAGCTCTAGGTAGTCAGGACATCCTTGCCATGTCCTAAGGCGACCAATTGGGATCTCAGTTCAAGCTACCAGATAAAGGTACAAAAGGAAAGCATGGAACTTGGAAAAGTCAAAAACAAGGGTCGATGATGACTAATGTATTATATTACCAGAGTGATAAATAAGGAGCCATGCATGCTAGCAGAGTACAACTCTTCTTAAGTCACCAAAAAAAGAATGTAACCCGAAGTAACAGTAATAGATTGAGGAAATAAATTATGAGAGAATACTTAGATTAACTAGGAAATGAATTAAGAGTATGGATGTTAAGAACACGATTCACCTTGGCAAAGAAGAGAGATTCCATCAGATCATAATCAAGAGCGAAATTGATGTAAAAATCCCGTGAGCTTAAAGTTCAAATTTGACCCTCAAGGTGATAAGCTCAGAGTTCCAAAGATGGTTGATCATCCGATGAAAATATGCTTTAAATGGCATGGAAAATGGAGCGGAGTTGGATTTATCACGTAAAGACCTAACAAACATATTTTTATTCGGCTTTGTATGTAGGTCTTGGCCGAAGACCATGTTGTTTTCTTTTAGCCTGTCTTTAATTCTTAGCTTAGCTTCTAGTTCTTATTAGGACATAATTAATACGCCATGTAATAAGGAAGGATGACTAGGCCATGTAATAAGGTGACTAGGCCAACAAGTCTTCCAAAGAGATGATTAGGCCGAGTGGTTAAGGACAAGATGACAAGGATGATGAATCATCTAGAAATCGTGGCTTCCAAAGGGACAAATCATTCATGAACTTGGATACTTGGGAGACATTAAGATTGTCTTAGGGAAGATGAAGAGTTGGTCAAAACTACTCACCAAGGAACTCCAAAATCAAAAAGCTTCCACAAGTGCTCCAAGGAGATGATTGATGAACTAACTAGTTTATGCATTGCTATACAATGAAGATACAAAGGAAAGGCCTAGAGAACATCAAGGGGTAGTCGAATTCCCCTTCCTATTCAGTCCACACACAAGAGTGGTCTAGCAAGCATGCATCCTTGGTCCCCAAGTTAACCCAAACCCTTTTCCACACTTGGCCAGGAGGTTCAATTAGTTTTTGTTCGTTAATTTGTCTTCTAGAATAGTCCATGTACCACTATAAATAGAACCATTAGGACATTGTAAATATTCGGAGTTTGATGATAGACAAAAGTGAGTTTTTACACAATAGGTATTCACTTGTGTGCGTCTACTTTTAGTTTGTCCTTGTGTGGGCCTTGGTTCTTGTGTGAGCCAACCCCTAGTGTAAGTTGAAGCTAAGACTTGTGTGACCTAGTTAAACCCAAGATAAGGTTTCCCTTTTGTGTAATCTTTGTTAAGACTGTGTGAATTAACTAAGTCCAAACTTAAGGAACCCCTTTCGGTGGTAAGTAGACGTTGGAGCTTGTATGATCCAACTGAACCTAAGTCAAAGGGTCTATCATAAGGATTCTGACCATCCTTACTTGGTTTGCATTCGTACTTGTACTTAGCAAACCCGATCAACTCCTTGTTAAATTGAACACCCTCATTAAGGTGTCGACTTGGGCATTAAAACCCCCTTGTCATTATCCTCACCATATCGACCGTACCTCACCTTAACCAAAACAACCATCTTTTACTCGAGCTTGCATCTTGCAACTCATGTTCAATCCTTTTCCAACCCACTATATACTGATCACCCTTCCCTTCAATAATACTTCACAAAATCCCCCTCCAAAGGTTGTAAACCAAAACCACACATACACAACCGTCCAAACCCGACAACCACCAAACAATCCACTTAAATAACTTTCACCAGAACCTCAATGTTTCAGATCATTCCCGAGACCTTCCAACTACCAAACCACCAAACCCCGACCATCATCCATACCCTCTACCAAGTCATAACAATCCCATGAAATGCCTTAACCTGACTCCACCCACAACTACTCGAAACAGCCTTCAAATATCCACTCTCGGGTAGCAACAGATAACCCGAGAACCCCTTATTTTGTGTTTATTTTCGGGTCGACCCAAACATCACCAATACCCAACCCACGTACACACTTACCCTCACTTACACCACTCCTTATATATATCAAAAATACTATAATTAGTTAAGAAAACCAGTAAAACGGACACCTATTTAGAAATATGCTTTACATGAGAGTCGAAAACAAAATTATCGATGAAAGAAACTGTAAGGCAAGTAGGCTGCTCTCAAATTGATGAACTATGTAAAGATATTATCAACAAAGAAAGAAGAATAACAAAGGAAGAAGTGGATTAATATATCCTCGACTTTGGTGATCTTTGTGCCACAATCCTTCATTATCATCTTATGCTTCCTGCCTACAGACTCAGTCACCTAAATTCTATCATAAAGAAAATCATAAAAAAAAGAGGAAATACAAAAGCCCAGATGTCAGAATACATTACAGCACCAGAAATTATGTAAACGAATTATATGACTAGGTGAAAGTCGATAATGTACCAGTAGAGAAATGTTAATATAGGCCGGTCAAATGAAAAGTTTCTGGCATGAAGCTAGAATCTGAATTACTTGAGTAGGGAAATTCTGAGGTTCCGTAACCATTTTGATAGAGTTCTTTTTCGAACTAAAATTTGGACCATATACCCTATGTAACCAAAGTTTCCAAAGCAAACATAGTGAGTGCAGCTTGGATGCCAGCAAGAATATATTAATGTATGTTATGGCTGAACTCTCTTTGATTTTTATAAGTATAAATGGTCGTGTGGGGCCAATTGGTATTATCTTAATGTTGGGTTTCCCTGTGGGGCATTAGATTTATGTTTGGGTTGCTTGACAGGTTTGGATAGTCTTGCTTATGAAGGAAACTCTGCCAAAATTTCTGAAAAACCTGAGAGTTAGAATTCCAACATTCGCGGATAAATGATCCTAAGGGGGAAGGATATTACATACTGCTATTTCACGTCCCTCCATGACATCAATGGATGCCAAAGTCCCGAGAAGAGGTATGACCTTACGAAAGAATAATGAAGGTTTATATCTTGTTTATGGAGGTACCAGAGTGTTTGGAAGTTAAACGCATTGAAGGAAGTACGGTTTGATGAAAATGGGAAATTGGGCAACTTGACAGAACATATGATGTACCTCCAAACTATTTTATAGACCATCAAATACCCAACCTGAGCCGTCAATCTTCCAGGAAGTTTGACGGGGAAGATTGACGGACCTTCGGGAATTTGACGGTCCATCGAGTTACGGCGGTGCAGAACTTTAGACGAGTTTATATTGGGATTTTCTGATTTGGAATTACTTTTTCCTCCATACCAAACTATATAACTCTCCCTAAATTCTCTGTAGCATACTCCAACATCCCTAAGTCTAAATTGAAGCCTATTACGCAAGGATAACGTGATAAAGCCCGTAATTAACATAGTAATATTCTTCTCCATATCAAGTTGGGTTGTAGAACCCTTGGGAATAAAATTGCCTATTGTTTTGAGATGGATTTGATATGGAAAGGTATGATTTACTCGTCTCTACTTATGATTTTGCTTAATGATTGATTTGGAGGAAGTTATGAAAATATTTTTCATTGTCAAAACTTCGCAAATTTATGAAATCTTCATAATATATGTTGATGGTATGTTTTATATTAAATATTAGTCGAATTGGATGATGGAGTTGATAGTATGTGTGATGGATTAAGGAACATAAGGGTTGGAAGGTTGTAAGACTAATTCACATGAAGTTTTCCATATAAGAGAAGTTTAAAGAATTATGTATGCCTAAGAGTTATCGAAGAACACCAAACTATGGTTTTATGGAAATTGTATTTGGAATAAACTGTGGTATTAAATTACATAAGCATCTCTTGTAAAGAAGTCTAAGAACTGGAAGTTTATACGGAAGTCGATAAGATACCTAAGCGAAGTTTTATGGAATTTAGATTCGATATTGATATTACTTCCTTATATGATATAGATGATCATTCGTAAGAGGAGCAAGGGCATGTAAAATGATTGTGGAGACAAGAACCAGGTATCTAAGGCTTAACTCTTTCTTGTTGGCATGATCCGTATGAAAATGACTTTTACAAGGCTACATCCGATAAGCATTCTACTATAAAACCTAATGAAAGTACTTGTAATCATTCTTCAAATGTATTATGATATAATTCCTCATTTATCATCGAGGTAATATTCTCATTCCAGACATCTTTGTAATGTTAATAAGAGTCGGTCCCTTATTATTTCTTGGTAGTTAATTTAACGATGTGATTCATGGTTTCTATAGAGTCAATCAAAGAATAACAAATGAAGTGTTAACCCTCATAACAGAGTCGGAGGTGCAATGACCTTATGTCACTCTGATGAGTTCAGAGAGTATTCAGAATTCCTAAAGAGGTCGTCATATGCATGCATTATATATCTATATTGCCCACAGAGGCCTATGGCATTACATATGCAGCTATACATATACAATATTTATTACATATACAATATTTATTATATTGCCCACAGAGGCTTATGGCATTATATACGTAGTTATATAGATACAATATTGATTATATTGCCTACAGAGACAAATGGCAGTATATACACAACTCATACATATGTGACATAGATAATATTGCCCCAGAGGCCTACGATATTATATACACTATTATACTTCATTATGCATATTCTGGCCCACAGAAGCACTCAGAGTACAGGTTGTACATACACTACTTTACCTTACAATTATTTATTCATTTACTGTTTCAGTTTTGTTTTAGTTGCAACATTATACTTATTTACAGTTTTTGCCTTACATATTTCATACTGATGTCCTGTTCTGGGAATATTCCATTCATACCCGTAGTTACAGATAGAGATGTATATGTCTCTTTCATAGTAGGACTTGACATAGTTAGAGGTTGTGAGGCTCCTATCTTCTGGAGCTATGCGGTGAGCTAATAGGTATGATAGATGTGTGTATATATATATATAGTTGTGTATGGCAGGGCCCTGTTCTGACCAGTTGTTGTTAGTACTTTCTTTATAGGCTTGTAGATAGTGTGTTATGTGTAATAGTCGTGTGTGGCCTTGTCGGCCTTGTTATAATATATGAATGTTTTTGGCCTTTTCTGAGTGTAGGTGGATATATCCTTATTCAATTGAGTATGTGTTAGAGGCCTTGTTGGGCCATGCGTTGTTGTATATCTCTCAGGTATTAGAATTGGTATGCTCAGACCTTAGGGCGCCGGGTGCTAGCCACACCTCCCTAAGTTTGGGGTGTGACAAGAGTCTGGGTGCACGGGATGAACTCGATACAAGACTGGGGCACTCTATCTTGGAATGCCAAACCCTACCACACTAATAACAGGTCTTGGCCGCTGAAGGCAGTTGAATAGAGATATAAGAACTTGAACCACTATAATCAGAATATCGAGATAGAGGACCCCCCGAAGGCTGGCCACCACTATAACTACTCTGCCGTGTAGAGAAACCATCAGTAAATTATAGGGTTGTCTAAACCGGTCGACTAGGTTGTGACTGCTGATATATCCCCTAATATCCATAACCATGGGAAGTCGAACTACTGAACTGTCCATGTCTGCTTGCCCTCTTATCGGGTTCATATCTAAGCATACCGCCCCTCACTGACTCCATCATCCTTGCATACTACGCCACTATTTAAAAAAAAAGCTCTAAAAGCCACCAACTGTGACGTGGTCAACTGAAATGTAATATATAAGCCTCTAACAAAACATTTGTGATACCCAACCTTGGAGGGGTGTGGCTGGCACTCGGTGCATGGCTAGGCCCAAGCGTACCAAGCTGTACTTTCAATGTGAGCTTTGAAGGTAAACTAGGCCCTTGAGGGCATATGTTAATATCAATCTTAATTTTGGCTGACAAGGGCAAAATTTGTTCTTACTAACAGCTACTAAGGCCTCGGGAGGCCTCTATAAGGTCTCATGCTGAGTAAAGTCAAATAAATATAAAACAAGGGCAGGTAAGGCCACAGATATACTAAACATACTGAACATGTGTCTACAAAGCCTCTAACAATACTGACATCAAATGTAGCCAGGATAGAGCCCCGGCCTACCCATAGTCTGTTTAAAATTATGATACTTGACCTCTAGACTCGGTAGCACTCCGGAAGAGATGGATTCTTACTGATCCTTCGTTGAATCATAATTTTCTCTACTAGGCGTATTCATCAAACTAATTACTTGCGACTGTAGGCATGAAATGTAGTGTCTCATTAATGGGACGTCAGTACAAAGAAATGTACCAAGTATGTTAGGTAGAAAACAACCTATATATATATATATATATATATACACTCTGAAGCTGAAGATCATGAATAAATATGTTGGAAATCTTTACTGAAAGGAAGGGACGGGAGTGGACTGATCACAACCTCTTGGACAACTTACTTGGTTGTTGTTTCTTGGTTTGATTAGCCCTTCTATTTATTTATACCATCTATCCTGTCTAGGATCTATGTACTATCTCAGCTAACTCAATTTTTTTACCTTAATTATATTATTATCTAGCATACAATCTGACATAATAATCAAGCCTCACATGGGATCCGGTGTGTAAGTGCATAGCCCTGGAGGCAAGTGTATTTGTATAACCCTGAAGGCAATACTTATATGTATAGCACTAAAGGCAAGCATGCGTCTTTATAGCACAGAAGGTAATCTGTATGACCAATAGCCCCAAAGGCAATCTGTATTTGTATAGCCCTGAAGGCAAGCACGCGTTTGTATAGCCTCAGAGGCAATCTGTTTGGCTAATAGCCCTGAAGGCAATTTGTATTTGTATAGCCCTGAAGGAAATGTCAATAGCCCTGAAGGCAACATCATAGCCCCGAAGGAAAGTGCATACATACATAACAAGAAATCATTTGTAAAATAAGTACCTGTATACTTAACTCATAGCTCGTCTAACACTTTCTTTAACCTATAATTCGTACTTACTATCTTGTGAGCTACTTTGTTAGCTTTAGAAAGTCTTTATAACTCACATATCTCTTCCTTTCTTAGGTATGAGGTGTACCTTATACACTCGTGTGCTATACCCTTTTACGAATCTGTAGTATCGTGTACTCTATTTCACTTGGCTTTAGGGGGTAACCTAGTACTATTCAAATATTCGTACCCGCTCATCCTGCTAGGCTATTACAACTTGATCTTCTATCTGGTGCAATCTCATCATCTCATTACATATGTTATGGTACTAGTTTACTAGCTCATTCTATCGGAGCTCTTTCTATTTGAAATGCTTAGCTTATATGTAGATAGCATACAAATGACTTAGAGGCGCTACTAACTATGCTTCGTAGGACATACACAGGAACTCTACTCAAGTCGACTTCTTAACTCTTAGACGGTCTCAATCCATCACTAAGAAACTTAAAGGTGCACTAGCCCCTTTCAACTTCTAATTAAAAGGGGACATACGTATTGATTCATGCCAGAAGGAAAGAAAGATAGCCCTTACATACCTTGAATAGGAGTTTTCAATGACGACGACGCAATCCCTATCCTCATCATCCATCTACAACAATAAACAACACTCACGTCAATAAGGAGGGAGGTACTAACTAACTATCGAGCGACAAGCTCGTTCTACGAGAAATCGGCTAGCATCTCCCCATTGTCTTACCTTCTCCAAGACAAGGACAACATCCACAACACCAACAATAACAACATAGACAACTTATACTTCATTATTTTTAGCCATCCAACATTAAAGGATTACTCCCAATTAACTCATACTTTTACTAATCATCAAACTCAACTTTTACACTCTTTCTAGTCATTTTTTTTCTTTGGTTAACAACTTCTTTAGCAATATTGCCATGTAAATAATCATAATAACTCTAGTAACATCATCACCTAGATACTTCTCATGTAGCATATATATGTATGATATGAATGCAATGAATAGACCAGGTACCTTTCCACCAACCGGTATACACATATTACAGGGTTATGCGATATAAAAGTGACCTATAAGGGACCCGCAAAGTCGATATGCCCCTCCACTCTGGAATAACTCATCGGATCATAGAGCCTCATTCTTGGTTGTGGTAATATCATGTTGCAGGCATGCAACTCCAATCCGCGTGTATTAATATCATCTCAGTGTTGCAATAATCTAAACAATGTTCTTACCTTTCCCAGTCCCTTGGACCCACAGCAAAATCATACCAGTCCAATATTAATATCATCTTAACCATGAGTGATTGAATGCAAATGACATATACAAGGCAAGAATCATGATACAATGAGATGCAACCAAATAAGAGATGAATATCACATGCTTTCGAGAATTAAATACACGTACATAATCCAACTACAATCCAAGATATCATATCGAAAGCATGCGTGATGAGTAAACATATCAAGCAACTACGGTGACAAGCCCACCTATGGCGACAAGCACAAATAAGCAACAATCGGAACCATCATAAGGTTGATTCCCCAAATCAACCCATCATTAGAATTCAACACCGGTACCCGCTTAGACATTCATCACAACCGTCTGAGTAGGACCTCTAAACACGCCCAATACCCCTCAATATTTATAACTAATTACGCACTTCTATTGAAGTCTCGAAAAGCTAAATCGTAGCCTACCTCAAAGCCAAGCAGGTTGCCAATAATCAAGCCTTAGTGATAGCCTTGTCTTTCTTTCATGCCTCGTGATAACCAAAGTATATTCATTCATATACTACACTTTAATATATAAGAATTACACAAAATAAGGTTTTTAATCTTAACAAAGCATGACCACAATTATCGACCCCAGGCCCACTTCACCAAGACTCGAACTTTAATGCCCAAAAATGATTATTACATACTAGGTAATTATATCCTTAAATTAATAGAATAACTATCCACAATTGAACCCCAGTTGGACAATAATCAAAGAGTCTCAATTTGAAACCCTAGAATTTTGCCCAATTGAAAACAAGCTTTTATAATCAAATTAAGCATAAACATGATTATCTATCATCATCCAATCTTAATTTACAATAATAACACCTTTTAATCCATAAACCTCAATTAAAATCAATCAGATAACCCTATTATTCTCATAAACACATGAAATTCATCTTTCTTAACTTAATAACATGCTAAACAACCATTAAAGAACTTGGAGACATAACTTTAGCCATAAAAAGGAAAAAATCTATTACCTCAAGATTGAAATTGCTCCTAAGGCTCTGAAATTATTCCAAGGTTGCGCTAGTTTCACGGGTTTCTATTTTGGGAAAGAGAACTCTAACCTAGGGGAATTTATAGGACACCTGAACAGTATTTCCGCCCAGTGAATCGACTCTGCTGGAGCGGACGCACTATGGTGGAAAAACCCTTCACTGAGGTGGTGGTCACTTAACCCCTAACTTATCGCCACGATGGACCAGACTCCACGACAAAAGAAACCACCCATCTCCCAACTTCCGCTTCTGCGAGCCAACCACTCACCGAGGTAGACGCAACAGAGCGGATAATGGTGTCGCAGTAGCAGACACCAGATACCAGCAATAAGAAAATTAGCTAAAATCACTATCAAACACCTGAAATAGTGCTGAGACCCCATAGACATAAACCAAACATGCTCGTCTAAGGTAAAAAGTGTTAGGAACTCGCTCGTACCCCTAAATTTAACAAATAATTGAGCTAAGACATACTTTTCTAATGAATCATCATGGAAATCCAAATGGCCAAACATTACAAATAAAACCACAAAACATATCCGATTGCCTAGGGAAGCAAACCAATGATTCAACAAAGTCATAAATGACTCTCCATAACTATCGAAAGCAATGAAACCCAGAAATGAAACCATTTATCCAAAAGTCAACTTTGAGTCAAACTAACCAACTCTAAGTTTTTAGATTTTGGGTTTCTCATCCAAAACTCATCTAATGAACCTCGGGATTCATGCCACCCATCCCTGTGTATCACTAATGCCACATGGAGACTTTGGGAAGGGTCAAACAAGCAAATAAGGGTCTGAAGCTAAAAATGACCGGACGGGTCATTAACATACTAGACAGTTCAGTAGCCCATATAACTCATATTGTACACATATCAATACACTTATTCAACAAGTCACAATGTTAACATACTGTTTCATTCATAGTCAAGTACAATCAATGCATTCACAAATACAAGGACCTTACTATCACAGTACCGACAACTAGCACTCTCATGTCCAAGTCATATTCAAGCTTAACCCCAGTTACTCATCCTTAACACATCAATAAATAAGTCAACACATAGATCACAAGAACCCTTTTATAACTCTTTTCAAATTTATTATACTTAGGCTAACCATGATAATATTAACTCCTTTATATTTCTTAGCTATAGATTTAGTTATGTCTCTATACAGTTACAATATGACACACATAGATCATTCAACATCTACCTTCCCAAAAAAATACTTATCCTAGGTTCCTTAATAGACTTGGTACCTAATCACATAGTCATTTAGCAGAAAACACACAATGCACATATTTTCTCGTGATCTAGACAGTAGTTCTGACATATTGACACTTCTGACCACAATAGCAGTAGATATCAAAGACTTAGAGTTAAAAATTATAACCACAAAACCCATGCATAAGAAATTAAGACACACATGGAAACTAATTAAATATTTATCCAAGTGTTCACAGATTCAATTATCCATGATTCCACAAAGACAAACCCAATCATGTAAATTAACTGATCCACATTACCAAACAACATATAATCAAGGCAATAAGATGTGTATGATATGAATGCAATGCATATGCCAGGATACATGTATCCTCCAGTATAAAGTATGTCAAGTTGAAATTATGATCGTACACCCATGAGGGACCCGCGATGTCCATATACTCCATCGTCTCTGGAATTTCTCATCGGATCACGGAGCCCAATTCTTGGCTGTAATAATATGTATTATAGGCGTGCAAACCCGATCCCCATGTATTATCATACCCATTGTGGCGTGCAACTCGAGTCATCCATATAATCATCATATCAATGTTGCCATAATATCTGACTATTCTTACCTTTTTCGGTCCCTTAGAGCCACAACATTTTCATACTACTCTCATATCAATATCATCATAACTATGAGTGTATGAATGCAAATGACAATACAAGGCAATCAATCACAATGTATGAGACACAACCAAGTATATGAGATGAATACCCATGCTTTCAGAATTCAAACAAGTAACCCAAGTAAAATCAGAATATCATATCAAGCAGTCCAAACATAATAATCCAAGTACTATAAGGATATCATAATAAACAGTCCAACCACAATATTCCAAGTATAATCAAGATGTTATATGAAATAGTCCAACCACAATAATCTAAGTACAATCAGGATATCATACCAAAATGTCCAACCATAATAATCCAAGTATAATCAGGATATCATATCAAAGCATGTGTGATGAATAAACACAATAATAACAAATATGGCGACACGTCCACATAATGGAGACAAGACCACATAAAAGTAGATGGAATCAGCTTAAGATTGATTCCTCAAATTACCCATCAACACAGTTCAACATCGGTACCCACTCAAATGTTCATCACAATCGTCTGAGTAGGACCCCCAAAAACACCTAATACCACTCAACATTTATAACTACTACATACTTCTATTGTAGTCTCGAAAAACTAAATGGTAGCCTACCTCTATTATGAACAGGAGCAGTACATCCTTGGCGTTCCTCTGTGCCTCATGATAGTCGAAGCCTAATCATATATATACTATTCATTAATACAAAGCTTACACAATATACAAGACACAATCCTTTATCATGAAAGACTTTAAATACCAACCCTAGGCCCACTTCACCATAACTTACACTTTAATACCCAAAACCTATTAATACAAACTATGTAATCATATCCTTAAATTAATTTGAAAACTATACACAATTGAACCTTCAATTTAACCTTATACAAAAAGACCCAAATTGGAACCTTATAGTTTTTCCCCAATTCAAAATAGGTTTATATACTCAAATTAAGCCTTACAACATGATAATCTAACATATTCCAACACTAACTCATAATATTAATACAATCTAATACATGAAACCTCTGTTAAATCAATAACCTAGCTCTCTTAATCTCATAAAAACTTGCAACTCATTTTTCTCCAACTTAATAACACACTATATCACCATTAGAGAACATAGAAATGTAATTCAAACCACAATGAAAAGAATCTCGTACTCCACACATAAACTATTTTGGGGAAATGAATTCTGACCTACGGAATAAATAGGACACCTGATAGGGTGATTCCTCCCTAGCGAAATCAACCCTACCGGCGTGGACCCGTCATAACGAACAATGACCTTGCTGAGGTGGTGTCACTTGACACCTGGCCCTAGCACCACGGTGTACCCGATCCCACAAAATTAAACCCACCCCAGCAGAAACCTTATCCGCCAAGGCAGATACTTGACAATCTCAATCCCCTCTTTGGCAAGCCAACCTCCAACCGAGGCGGACACGCAAGTGTGAGTACAGGCATCATTGAGGTAGACATAAGACACCAAAACATGGAAAACAGCCTCAAGCTCCCATCAAACACCCAAAACACTCCCGAGACCCCAGACACAAACCAAACATGCTCATCTAAGTTAAATTGTTCTACGAACCCGCTTGTATCCTCAGATTTCCAATTTAACTGAGCTAAGGCATACATTTCTAAAGAATAGTCTAAAAAACCAAAAATCCAAATATTACAAATAAGACCACAAAATACATCTACTTGCCTTGGGAAGAAAACCAATGACTCGATTAAATCATAAATGACCCTCCGGAGAAAATGGGAGTGCCAGAACCTGGAAATTAACCAATTAGTTAAAAGTCCACTTTGAGTCAAACTCTCTAACTCTAAGCTTTCTAGTTTTGGGTTTTTCATCTGAAAATCATATAAATGGACCTCATGATTCGTGTTACCCATCCCTGTGCATCACAACCCCACATAAAGGCTATAGGAAGTGTAAAATAGGTAAATAAGGGTTTAATATAAAAACAACCAGGCGGGTCATTATATTTGCATATCTAAAATATGAAATGCCCCCCCAATGATATCATTATAGTACTTCCTAGTCCTTGGTTTTTTAGCACCTCTCATTTACTTAACCAACTTGTATCATGTTGATCCATATGACATTATTTGCATGCATTTGGCTTATAATCTTGTCCATAAGCATGTATAGGATATGACTGAGTATAAAAACTAATCATGGGATGAATAGAATTATTTTGATTAAACTCTTTGTATGGGTGAAGATGTTTATTCTATTTGATAAGTTGCATACATATGTCTAACTTTGTTTACTAGAAGTTTGTGTTTATTATGCCTTGGTTTCTGAAATGGTCCATGTTGAACATGTCTACTTTACTAGTTATTGAGCATGTATATATTGGAAATAGTCCTAGTCTTACCATGTTGTTATTTTCCATCCTCTCTTTAATATCTTAATAGGGTGTTCTAAATTAATCTAGATCAATATTTTGTCCACTTGTACTTGTGTGAAGTCTGGGTGAAATCTTGAGATTCCCTTCCCTTCATGTCACCTTTGGTTAATAGCAAGAGATCATAGGTTAATTTGAGAAGTATGTTTATATGGAAAAATATAGAAATGTGATCTTTAACTTGTTTATGCATAATATAAACTTATCTTCTCCAAATCATTTAATTTAGATTTGATCTCCCTAACATCATAAAGTATGCTACCTGACTTATTATATGTGTGCCCTTGTATGACTAGTATACATTGCCTCTTGTTTTGGTTTATGCCTAAGTCTGGGCATGTTTATGGTCCTTGTCTGGTTTGGGAGATAAATCTGCATCTATAATGACATTTTCATTCATTATGTGCATTTTGAATATTTTACCCCTGTTAACTCGATTCCTAAAGTTATCGGACGATCCTAGTGAAATTTGAAAAATTGGAACTTTTGGGTAAATGGATCTTTTTCAGAATTCTGTCCATTTCTTAAGGCTTATAGGATCATTTATGACTTGGTGATACAGTTGGCTTGGTTCCCGAGGCCCTCGGGTGTATTTTTGTCAATTTTTTAAAAGTTCATTTTAGTCCATTGGGGGTTGACCCGAAGAAATAGACCCCCGATGAAAATTCTAAGACCACGAGTGAGTCTAAAACGTGTTTTTACATGTGTGCATATCTAGTTTGTGTCGGGGAGGTCTCGGGTGATTGTAAGATTTCGAGTTTAAATTATAAAAGGCTGAAATCTGCCGGTGTCTGGTGTATTTACTTGGGTGAGCCTCAGTGCGTCCCAGTGGATTAGGACTGCTGCAGAGGATAGCATTATGCTATGGCAAAGGTGTGAGCATTTGGGTAGGAACTGCGGATGCGTCCTAGTGGGCTACAGGTGCGGGTCTGCTGCAGCGGACGACGGGAAGGCAGATTCTTTTAAGTGTTAATTAATCCCTTCATTTTCCCATTCCAAAAATATTTCTCCAAAGCACTCTTAGGGAGATTTCAAGCATTCTTGGGTGGATCCTTATTGGGGTAAGCTTCTTAAGTATTGTATTACCTTCATTTACCATTCTTAAGTTGATTTAATGGTGGGAACAACCTAGAAATTAGTTGGAGAAGATGGGTTTAACCTAATTAGGGTTTATTTTATTATTAATCCTAAAAGTGAGATTAATTGATGGGTTTTTCTAATCTAAGCTTGAATTTCACTAATTAGTAAGTATTAGGCTTGAATCTTCCATTATTGTTGATGAATTTGAATGTTGAAAAATTAGGGTTCATGCCCAAATGGGGGTTTTGTATTAATTGATGAAATTGCCCTAGTCTTGAGTTATTTTAGCAATAGATTAGTACGATTGAACTCCTAGAATGTTGAATTTTATATTTCACTTTCAAAACTATAGTTTTACCTTTATGGGTCTGTTTCCCCTTTGTCCCCTATTTGGTTTAGGTTCAAAGGAATAGTCTAGTATTATGGGTGTTGTTAGTTTCATTATCTAACTTAGATTTCAGTAGTATTTAGACTTTGAGTACTACCATGATCTTCGAAAATGCAACGCTCAATTGTGATCGTTATAGCTCCCACTCGGCATCCAGGTAGGTTACGACTTACTTTCTGGTTAGACTTTGATTAGCGAAGCATATGTATAGTTAGTTACTGGAGAAGAAATCATGTACGCCCTCGCGTATGAAGTTGGGATGGATTATTAAGTTTGGTACTATTGTCTGATTTGTGGTTGTTGCCTCTTTGTGATTTATTGGTTTGCTTCCTAGTGTTGGATAGAGGATTGCACTTAGTTATCGTATCGTCCTTGTGATATATTTGTATCTCACATATCTTGGTACTATCATGGATAGAGGAAAATAATTAACCTGATACTGATATTGTGATAAATGTCTATGTGTGGCACGATTAGGAAATTTATATGATACACTTGATATTGTCATTGTATTGTGTTCATCCTCATTTCCATGATTTATTGATGTTATCTGCGATTGGCATGATGGTGATAAGTGAGAAGTAAACAATAGTGATTCTTATGTCATATTGATTGCGTAGCCATCTCTAAGCTATGTGCGGAATGGCCAGCGGTGTGGTTAGTGGTAGAGTCATCTCCCGACTGTGTTTACGTAGTGGCTGGTACATGGACGTTGCGGGTCCCCCACGGGTCATGACTTTCGAGACAGAGATATTCCACTCGGAGTATGTGTGTATGGAGATCACATTTGGGCATTGCATATATATCCATTATTACATTCACATATTTCATGGATTCTGTACTTGACCCTCTATACTTGGGTTGTTTATTCTTGGACTATGATATTACTCGTACGTGATTGTGAGCATGTCTATTCTTTAGTTTCTTCCTTATATATATGTTAGCTAACCATTGTCGTCCTATGATACCTACTAGTATGTAGTGTTTGTACTGATACTACCTTGTGACATTCTTTTGAGTGCAAAGTATGTGACATGTTCCACTTCTACAGCTCGGGACTGATATCGAGGCTGTTGTTGAGTCTTCTAGGGTGAGCACAACTTGATGGATCTGCTTCCTAGGGACTCCTCCATTATTACTTGTCTTTTCTTTTATTCGGAGACAATATCGTATTTTGAGACTTGTATTATTCATACTTGTATTGATGATTAATGGCTCTTGTACTATTTCAGACCATTCCTTGGGATTGTACTAGTATTATACTTCCGCACCTATGATATTTATAATTTAGATTTCCGCTTACCTTATTCTATTTATTTATTTGTTGTTGAATTATTAATTAAGGGACGGGTGCGCCTACCGAGGTGGGAAATGGTTAGTGACTATATGACTTAGTAATTAAGGTTCGTGACAAGTTGGTATTAGACCCCTAGGTTACCCAGTCCATATGTACAAGAGCATGTCTAGTAGAATCTTACGGAATGATACGAAGAGCTCCATATTTTTCTGCGAGAGGCTATGGGACATTTAGGAAATTTCAACTTACTTCATTATTTCATGCTACTTTATTCAAATTGGTATCTGGAACGTTTGAATTTGTATCTGATTCATTTCTATTCTCTCATAGATTGTGAGGACACGAGCTAATTTTATGAGGGATGGCGCACCCGAGCTTATTTTTTAGGCTGGCGCTAAAGGACGAGGACAGGCGAGAGGTCGCGGCCTAGCTAGAGGCCATGGTGCTGCATCGGCCAAGGGCAGGGCTCCTATTGCTAGATAGAGATGGGCACTCTCAGCTTCTCCAGAGTGTAAGCCCGAGAGAGAGCAGTCAGTTTGGGGAGGTTTGGGACCACCCTAAACTCACCCCGAGGCTATTTACAACCCAACAATTTAGGAAACATTGGCCTGTATACTTCTATATCTTGATGCCTAGCAGGCTAGAGGCGGTGTCACTCCAAGTGCTTCTCTGACTAGAGAAGGGCTACATACTCCCGAGTAGGGACAGACATAGATGATGCGGCCTGCTGCTGCCATGGCCCTGCGCATCAATGGTATATCAGCCCCTGAGGGAATTCTTAGGCCAGTAGTTGCCCAGGCTTTGAAACATAGAGATCAATAGATAAATAGGCAGGTTCCTGAAGATGGAGACGCCCAAGTTTCATAGTACCCATAGTGAAGATGTGTATGAGTTCATTGTAGACATGCGTGAGAGGTTGTACAAGATAGATATTATTAAGTCCCATGGTAGAGTTATTATATAGAGGGGAGACCAGCTGGTTCACCTCTACTCACTTGGGTATAGTTCCACTAGGTCTTCTTGGAGTAGTATGTGTTGCGCACTTTGAAGGATCAGCGAAGGGATGAGTTCACTCACTCATTTGCGACATAGGGGTATGTTAGTGGCAGTGTATGAGGCCATATTCTTATTTTTACCTTGGTATGCGATGCACTTGATTTCGATAGAGGTAGAGAGGGTCTGTAGGTTTATTAATAGAATTATGTTTTCACTCCATGTTCCTTGTATTCAGTTGATGGCTTTAGGGTCTTCCTTCTAGGAAGTAGTGGATTACGCTATGAGTGTTGAGGCTTTCACTTTTTTTATCTTTGGGAGGGTCTAGTAATAAGAGGCCTCATCGTCATAGTGTATTCAGTGGTTCTTCTAGTCACATAGGTGGGGGTCAGTCTTCCAGGACCGATCATTTAGCCCCCAGTCATCTCATTTAGTCCGCATTGCAGGCATCTTCTGGTGGCCCTTCTAGACAGAGTGGTAATGGGTCTGGAGCATATTACGAAGGTTATTTCCCTTGGCTAGCCAACCGAGGTGGTCTATTCGGTTCTTCAGCCTTCGTGTATCATCTTCCAACACCTAGAGTTTCTTATGGTTTGGTGAGTTGTGTCATACCTTGAGAGAGTGCCCCCGAGCTAGATAGAGTGGGACTCAACAGGGTTCCAGTTTCCATACGCCTAGCACTCTGGCATTTTATGGCAGCCGGAGTGGTTCTTCAGTGAAAGGCAATGCTCAGTCGGGCCGTGGTGGTTCTCAGGTCTACAATGGAGGAGCATAGCCTAATTAGAGTGGTCGTGGTGGGGAGCATTACTAGTTTTTAAAAATAAATTATACCCATTCAGGACTTTTATTAATTCAGAAAATAAAATAAAACAAAGGTCCATAAACTAGGCCCAAAATGGCCCCAACCCAAAAAAACAAAATGCAAAAATGCAAAAAAGGAAATAAATAAAATACAGACAACAAATCATTGTCTGCATTTGATCCCCAGATTTATGCTTGGTTCTCTCTCTAGCAGCAGCCTATCTCTCACTAGAAACCTTAAACCCAAGGTGCAAAAAGGATGAAATTAACTATGTTTTTGTGTTATCCCCTTCATGCATGTGAGATGAAATTGATTGGTTGGTATTTGGTGGTTGGATGGTGGTAAGGTGGCGGAAATTGGTCGGAACAGTAAGGTACGAAGGTTGAACCCTATGACGATGGTGGAGTAGTTGTTTGGATTTTCTAGTGTTTTAGGGAGGAGTTGGTTAATGGCCGTTTTGGTGTAGGTTGGGGACGTGTTGTAGTGTAATGTGGTGAAAGGGATTAGGAAATTTGGACAATGATTGGGCACGAGATTGATAGAAAAGTTCGGGTGCGGGTATGGTAATGTAGGCCGAAATGACCTTCTAATGTGTTTGTGACAAAGTAACTGGATAGAACCTTGTCTTGGGTATAGTTAGATCACAAAAGTTATAAATACACTTACACCTAGGGTTTGGACCACAAAAGGACCAAGGGTTGGACCACAAAAGAATCAATGTTTAGACCATAAAAGGACCAACTAAGATAACAACACAAAAGTTGAATAACTTAGCAAAGTTTGAGAAAACTCAAATATATTTCATCAAATTTCAATGTATCCATTCATCAAATACATCCCCTATTTATACTAGTTCTAAACCTTCTAGAAGAGGTAACAAGATAGACATAAAAATGCATCTAGGCCGAATGGGAAAGGGTGAGAGGTTCGGCCGATTTGGGAGAAGGGAAAAGACCCAAATCTTCATGTTCTCTAGGCCACCCTTTTGTGTCATCCATGTAGATAAGTACATGAACTAGCTAGTTCATGAATTATCTACTTGGGGAATGTTGAAAGATTCTCCTTCTAGATGGTTCTCGGCTTGGTCGTCTTATCTTTCTACACGGCATAGTAATTAAGCTATAATGAGATCTAGTAATTAAGCTAGGAATTAAAACAAGCTAAAAGGTGGTCTCGGCCAAGACCTACATAAAAGCCGGAAAAAAATGTTTCATTCTTGAATCTTCAAGTCTTGTCTTCAACTCCACTCCACAGTAGGCATGTCGCCATAGGATGGTTAGCAATCTTTGGTACTCCTAGAAAATCACCCCGCGGCTCTTTTTGGAAACTTAAGTTCACGGCCTTCTTTTCATCATACTACCCTTCTTTAATAGAATTTGCCCTCAAATTCTCATCATATATGTATGGTGATAAGTCTCCAATATTAAACATTGAACTAATACCTCCATATTCATCCAAAAGTTCTACCTTGTAAGCGCTTTCCCCGAACCTGGCCAATATCTTGAAAGGACCATCCGCCCTCGGCATTAGCTTGTTCTTGCTCATGTTGGGAAATCTTTCATTCCTTAGGTGTAGCCAAACCAAATCTCCGGGTTGGAATTGTCGTTGAGTCCTTGACTTTTTCTCATACATTTTTTAGTTGGTATTGGCCTTCTAAATTTGTTCTCGGATTTGATCATGTAACTTCTTGAAGGCCTCAATTCAATCTTTAGCAGTAAAGCTTAGGATTTATTTCTTTAGGATTGAAACCAGATCAATAAGTAAAAATGGGTTAGTGCCATAAATAATTTCAAATGGAGCTTTACCCAATGTACGAAATTGACTCCGACTATAAGCAAATTATGCATGTGCCAACTTGATTTCCCAATCCTTGGTGGTGTTGCTCATCAATCCTCTTAGTAGTGTGCCAAGAGTTCTATTAGTCACATCCGTTTGGCCATAGCATAAAACTCCTTGTCATAAGTAGAATAATTGAGTCGTGCACCACCCAATTTTTCACTAAAGAAAGCAATAGGTCATTTGTATTGAATCAAGACGTCACCAACACCAACCCCATTAGCATCACATTCAACTTAAAATAGTTTCTCAAAGTTTAGAATATCTAGAACAAGTGCTTCACATAACCTTCTCTTCAAGTTTTCAAAAGCTCTTTGTGCTCCTTGGGACCATTTAAACTCACCCTTTATCATTAGTCAGTGATAGGGGCAGCAAGAGTACTAAAATCTCGAATAAAACAACGATAAAAAGAAGCCAAACCATGGAAACTTCTTACCTAACTTACATTCGTAGGCTCGGGCGAACTCCGGATAGCTTCCACCTTGGATGGATCCACATGAATGCCCTAGGATGATACTATGTATCCTAAGAATGGGATACTAGTAATCATAAAAGCACACTTGTCTAACTTGCCATACTACTTTACATCTCTTAACTTCTCAAATAAAGCTTTTATATACGACAAGTGAGATTCTCTATCTTGACTATAAATTAAGAAATCATCTAAGTAAACCACAACAAATTTACCCATGAATGGTCGTAGTACCTTGTGCATGAGCCTCGTGAAAGAGAGTGGAGCATTACACAATCCAAATGGAATCAAAGGCCATTCATACAAATCATACTTCATCTTGAAAGCCCTCTTCCATTCATCTCCCTCTCGTATCCTTATTTCATGGTAGTCACTCCTTAAATCTATCTTGGAGAACAACTTGTCCCCACTAAATTCATCCAAAAGATCATCCAATATCGGCATAGGAAACATGTACTTCACGGTGATGTTATTGATCGCTCGGCTATCAATACACATGCGCCAACCATCTTTATTTGGCACCAACAAGGCGGGTACCTCACAGGGACTAAGGCTCTCTTGGACAAAGCCTTTGTCTAGTAATTATTGCACTTCTTTGTAACGCCTTAGCCTCTTCCATATTGCATCTATAAGTTGGACGATTAGATAATGAACTTCCTGGAATAAAATCAATAGCATGTTCAATATCTCTGATTCGTGGTAATCCGGGTGCAAGATCATCTGTAAATACATCTTCAAATTTCTTCAAGAGCTCCTTCAAGTTAGCATCTTCAATCATATCTCCCACAAGACTCTTCTTATCCTTGTACACCAATGTATATATAGAACTCCCATTCTTCAACTCCTCTTCTATCTCCGATGAATTAAGCAAGAGGACCTTAGACTCTTCCTTGCGGTTCTTGGCATTTTGGATCTTCATTTTCTTCACCTCACTAGGTGACAATGGTATCAACCGGACCTTCTTGTCATCCTTTTGAAAAGAATAAACATTATTTTCTCCATCATTTTGTACTTTCCTGTCAAATTGTCATGGCCTACCCAATAAAATATGACAAGCATCCATAGGTAGTATGTCACACCATATTTCATCTTCATACTTACCAACCCGAAAACTAACAAGAGCATGTTTCATTACCTAACCTTTGTCTTTGTTCAACCATTGGAGAGCATATGGTTTAGGATAGCTGCGGGTAGGCAATTTCAATTTGTCCACCATTTCTAGGTAGGCCATATTAGCACAACTTCCTCCATCAATGATCATATTACATACCTTGTCATTTACCTTGAATCGAGGGTAAAATAGTTGCTCTCTTTGTTTTTGAACACTCAACACACGTCGGAGTACTAAACTTTCACCCTCTTCCGCAAGATCAACATCTTCCTCTAGGACCTCCTTGACTTTGGGTTCCTCAATAACAAAGGAATCCACACAATCTTGATACTCTTCCCTTTCATGCCTTTGGTTGTTTTGTGTAAACTCCTCTCTAGACTCGGCATTATTAATCACGGCACACCCCGCAAATTCTTTTCTCAAGATTTGTGCTTGTTCCGCAAAAGGGTCACTTATGATCCTCTGAAGTTTTTCATTTATGTTAGTCATAGCGTCAAGGCGTGTGACGGGAAAACCTTGCTCTGATACTGAACTGATGTATACAAGGAGGGGATTGTATGGTTAGGTTGGTCGGAGTTGTTTTGGGGCTGGACGAACACAAATATGGAGGTTGGTGGAATAGGGCGGTTTTCAGACAGTTTAAGTTTGTGGGAGGTGTACGGGTGCCCTTACATGGTTTGGGGCTAAGGCATTTGGAGAGGATGAACTAAACACATTGTAAGTTATGTTGGTGGTTGGTATTTGGTGATTGGATGGTGGTAAGATGGAGGAAACTGGTCAGAATAGTAAGGTACGAATGTTGAACCCGGTGAAGACGGTGGAGTAGTTGGTTGGGTTATCGGGTGTTTTTGGGAGGAGTTGGTTAACGACCTTTTTGGTGTAGGTTGGGGAAGTGTTGTAGCGTAATGGAGTGAAAGGGATTAGGCAGTTTGGACAATGATCGGGAATGAAATTTATACACAATTTCGAGTATGGGTAAGGTGATGTAGGCTGAGATGACCTTCTAATATGTTTATGACAAAGTAACCGGATAGAACCTTGGCTTGGATATAGTTAGATCACAAAATTTCTACCATAAATTGACCAAGGGTTGGACGATAAAAGGACCGAGGGTTAGACCACAAAAGGACCAAGGATTGGACCATAAAAGGACTAACTAAGATAACAACAAAAAAGTTGAATAAATTAGCAAAGTTTGAGAAAACTCAAATATATTTCATAAAATTTCAATGTATCCTTTCATCAACTACATCCCCTATTTATACTAGTTCTAAACCTTCTAGAAGATGTAACACGATAGACATAAAAATGCATCTAGGCCGAATGGGAAATGGAGAGAGATTTGGGAGAAGGGAAAAGACCCAACTCTTCATGTTCTCTAGGCCACCCTTTTGTGTCATGCATGTAGATAAGTGCATGAACTAGCTAGTTCATGAATTACCTCCGTGCAGAACGTTGGAATCTTCTCCTTCTATATGGTTCTTGGCTTTTTCATATTATCTTATTACATGGCATAGTAATAAGCTATAAGGATATCTTGTAATTAAGCTAGGAATTAAAACAAGCTAAAAGGTGGTCTTAGCCAAGACCTACATAAAAGCCAAAAAAAAATGCTTCTTTCTTGGATCTTCCAGTCTTGTCTTCAACTCCACTCCTCTCCACATTAAGCATGTCACCATAGGATGGTTAGAAATCTTTGGCAATCTTTGGCACTCCTAGAAAATCACCTTGCGGCTCATGTTGGAAACTTAAGTTCACGGCCTTCATTTCATCACTTGTAATCTCATATTTTTCAGTAATATTAGTGCTCTTTTGATGTGTTTCCATTATATCTAATTCCACTTTCACCTTTGCACAGTTGGGCCTGGTTTTGTTGGTTGTTTCAAGATCTACTATCAATGGCTTTCCAACTGCAGCTGCTAAGGAAAGTTCTGCTTCTTTGGAAAAAATGTTTGGAGGTAATTCTGGGAAACTTATCCATGCTATTGACATTGATGTCTCCTCTTTACGTTTAAACCAAGGATCCCAGATCAAAGGTCTCATTTGACAATATCTATCATGTACCTTTAAATAATATGCAGGTGTGGACATTATTTTTATGTAATTATCCAGCAGATTCAGCCTGATTAAGATATTCTTCTCATCAAATAATCCAGTTTATTGTTCCTTTTATTTCACATTGTATTGGAATAATATTCCTCAGTTAATTAATATAAATTATGTCATATGAAATCCTCTCAATCACAGCATACTGTAAATTCTCCTTAATTATCAATTATTTCACTTCTGTAGATTTCCACTTTATGTAAGGCTCTGCATCTACATATGTAATAGGTATGTTACACCCCATAAATATGCATATCAAATGTACCTTAAGTTAAGAAACCTAATATAACGAAGAGGGTACCTTGAGAGAGATTAGGGAACAATCGAGTTGAAATTCGAAAGAGTCACAAAAGTTAAAAGTCGTCAAGCCTTTCGTGTTTGCAATCTTTATGTCCAGTGCGTCATGTCAAGCCAATATAAGATGCAAAGAGTTTTGATGCCCATAAAAGAATAAGAAAGGCCTTGGGCCAATATTGGAAGTACATCCAAAGTATTCCGAATTATACTCATCATTTTGCGCATATTTGAAACTCGATTAATCGATTTATATTCCGATGACTTGAGCCCCATTCCAAGAGTGATATACAACATAAATAGATGTTAAGAAGGTTTATCAACGGTTATAAATCATTGGGATCAAAGGGGTCACATCTCGACAAATTTTGACAAAGATAGCATAATGGCCTCTTTTTCACCACCCCACTGCCACTATATGCGGTGGCATTTGCTGCATCATATGGGCATATGCGCCACATATGGGGCCTTATATGTGAGGCGGTTTGGATGGCTATTTAAGGCCCAAGTCGACCATTTGCCCCAAAACATTCCAATTTCTCCCCAAGCACCTCCTACATTCTCTTAACCCTTCTATAAAGACATAGACACCATGGGAGATCAAATTCTTGAGCTTATGATGTGAAACCCTCTTTTGTAAATCTTGGATATCTCAAGAATCATCTCTAGATCATTGGATAAGTTTGGAAGTTCTTGAAGAATTGAAAGGAGATTTGATGTAGGGAATTCTTGGTCATTTTAAGGTATATTCCTACCACTTTTGGTAATATTAAACTCTCCTAGTTTAGAATGATCTTGTGGCAAAGTAGTCCATGGAGAAATTGAGATAAACTCTGTAGTTTGATATAATAAGGATTGTGTTCATTGTTGGATATGTTTTATGAGAATTTGGAAATAACTTGAGTAAGATTCATGGAGTATGGCTGATGTAACCTTGTTAATGTTGTGATTACTGTAAAGGGGGTGAGAGGAACTTAAATTGCTAGGAAAACAAGCTAAGATAGAGTATGCACTCTACGTGTTTGAGAAATGTTGCAACGATGAAATCATGGAACCATTGGTTGGATATTGACACGGATTATCCTTATTGCTTAGGTTGACGATTGTAAAGAAATCAAGGGATCATCGTAAGTGGTATTGATAATCAATAAGGTATGTAAGGCTTATATTTATCTCTTTTGGCATGATCGACATGAAAATGGTACGTGTGAGTTGCTATCCAATAAATACTCCATTCCTAATTTCCAGAAGTCTATTTATGACTTATCTCCATCGCTTGATTATGGCTCTTTGATGTTCTCTATTAAATCTATTATATGTATCCTATCGAGTGATTCTTAAATTGATATAACAATGATCCATGATGATATTGCTGAAGGTTAAATCAATTATATGTCGCATTGTTCTTGTTGATTCACATGAGAAGAAGGTAATATGTAACCCTCATAAGGGAGTCGGAGGTGTAACGACCTTACGTCACTCCGACGAGTTCAAAAGAATATTCTATATTCCTGAAGAGGTCATCATATGTATGTATTAAATAACTATATTGCCCTCGGAGGCCTATGGAGTTATATACACAGTTATATAGATATCACATTGATGATATTTCTCACATAGGCCTATGGCATTATATACGCAATTATATATCACTATGCATATTATGGCCCACAGAGGCACTTAGAGTACAGGTTGTCTTTCCATCACTCTATCTTATAGTTATGCATTTGAGTTACAATTTTAGCTTATGCTTCATTTACAGTGTTGTACTCTTTACAGTTTCAGCCTTCGTATTCAATACATTTTTTGTACTGATGTGCCTTTCTGGGGCATTGCGTTTCATACCCGCAGGTACATCTATAGATTAAGATGATACCCCATAGTAGGTGACTCAACTCAACTGAGGATTTGTCACGCTCCATTCTACCAGATCTTTCTAGTGAGCTAATAGGTATGATGGCTACATATATGTGTTTAGTTGGGTACGGCGGGGCCCTATCTCGACCATATGTTGTCAATATACTATCTAGAGGCTTGTAGACAGTCATTTTGTATGTAGTAGTCTTGTGTCACCTTGTTGGCCTCTTTCTAGGTGCAGGTGATTATGTCTTGATCTTTAATCATTCATCAGAGGCCTTGTCGGCCCATGTGTTGTTAGAATATGTTATGGGGATCAGGACTTGTATGCTCGAGCCTTCGGGAACCAGGTGCCATCCACCCCCTCCTCTCCCCCGCCAAGGTTGGGGTGTGACAACTTGATACTAGAGTAGATCAGCCCTAGGGATGTCTACAAGCCATGGCTAGTAGAGTCTTGCTTATGGGTGTGTTGCGCGTCACACTTATAAACAGAAGTCTATATGTCATTTAGGATGGTTTCCTTATTTCTTGATCTAGATCATGAACTAGAGACAAGTTGTAAGTATCTCTTTCCTAATCTTGTCGTATTTTCGATTTCAGTGATGTCCCCTTCAAGAGATACACCTTCTATCGAGATGACCCGTTAGAGGATACAAGCGAATTACCTCCCAATCAGTCTTCAACCTAAATATGATAAGAGGCGCCGAGAGAGACCCTCATACCATCAAATATACCCCCAGAACCATCTGACAAAGATGTTAGGAGGGTAGTTCATGTATTGACCCAGGTGGTTGCATCTCAGGAATGATATTATCCTGGTATGATTGATAGTGATACACCCCTATAAGGGTCAATAAATTCACAGCCCCATGGAGCTCGTTGGCCAGGTACTGGTGATGTTTGGTATGTTTGACTCAGTTGGGGAGAAGAAAACGACTAAGAGGGCTAAGGTAGTTGGTGACTATGGGGACGGATCGAGTGGGGTCATCTAGGCCATATCGTAGGCAATGCGGTTGAATACATGGAGGGGCATGCCATAAGGGAACATGAGATTGTTAAAGGTATGATGATCGAGATTATAAGATTCGAGAGTGTCCTAAGGTGGCCGGCAGAGACTATACTAGACAGGCATGGGATTGTGTGAAGGCCTCATGCTTCGTGGAAGAAAAGTGGCAAGTTGAGAAAGAGATTGCAATAAGAGGATGCAGATAACGTCATTGGGTAGTTTAGAAAGATACGAAAAATTCATTCGTCCATGAAATATATGTTAACTTGACTATGAGAATCTGCTATGAACTTGATCAGGCATGGGACGCTTAGCTTAGGGGATTAAGGTAACCTCATACTACTGCAAATAAGGGCAAATGTTTAGAAATCGAGTTATGTGAAAGATTGTTTTTGAAGATTTCTAAGGGAAGTATGCAAAATGCCATGCCCAAAGTAGTATCTCTAACTCATCTAAAAGAACCGGGCCACCCACAAGTATAAGTCATAGGATGAGTTTTTTGTTGATATGAGAAGGAGTCCTATTGTTCGCCATAGGAAGTTATGTGCACAAATCGCAGCAAGGGATCGTAGGATTCAACATCAGAAGGAAAAGATTTTTCAGTCCATGGTGATGTGTGGTGGGACTTTAAGAACCTATAGGATAAGGATAACTTAGGGCAGATAATTGGCGACAAGGATCATGAAACAACTGAGGAATGGCTATAAGAAAGAAATTAAGGCTTAGTAAATTAGTGGAATGTTTTTACCAGAACGAGACTGAAAAGTACCGTAGACAGACAAACAAGCAAAGAACCATGGCAAAGAAGATACAATTAACCTAGACTATGGTGAAGTTGTAATAGCGCGACTTCTTTGAGATGATGTAAAGGAAAAAATAAGGTAGAATACCTAAAAATTATTTGTTCAAAAGAGTACAATGAGACAAGAGAAACCCCATAGGTGGTAAACGGGTGTCTGGTAAACACAAGTGGCAGTGTTATATCACGAGCCAAAAACACAGAGTCATGATTGCACTAACCCAAGGATCAGTAAGCCAACCACAACCATTCGACTCAAATTAAGTAGAGAAACTTAATGCAGAAATTGTTAAGTAAGTCAATTTAAGTCTTAAAAAGTCTCGTAGTATAAATAATATAAAATTAATACAAACTCCCAAGACTGGTGTCACTTGTACAAGAACTAGCTAAGGAATACAAGTTGGGAATACATCCCTAAATACATAATTTTCTAGAAGTGAGAATACCTAATTAAGAAGTAAGGTAGAAGCATCTGGTGCCACAGTTATTCCACGTAGCTCACCCCCAAATCTTTCGAAATAGCTCCACAACGGCTAGATAGACACAAACTCCACTAGAACTGGGAAAATAACCTACACATGAAAAGGTGCATCAAGTGTAGCATGCGTACAAAAACAACGGGTGCTCAGCAGCATAGTTGACCAACCCTATCTTAAATGGAGATGAGGGATGGCCTACCGATTACTACTGATGCAAGTAAGGAGGGGTAATGATGTTTAAGTGGGTGGGGTGTTGGTTATATTTGGTTTGACCCGAAATTGGATGCTAAATATGGGGTTCTCGGTTCTCAGTTTAGCCGGATAGGGTGGTGTTTGGTGGCTGTTATAGGTAATTGTACTTTGAAATGGACTGAGGCCTTTTGTGGAGTTGTTATGAGTGGGTAGAGGATTAGTGTGATATTTGGGACTTGGTGGTTTTGTGGTGGCAAGGTGACTAAATAGAACTGAAACAGTGAGGTTGTGGGTAAGGTGTGTTATGCGGACAATTTAGGGTTTTCGAGTTTGGACAGTAGTATTTGTGGGGTTTCATTTGGAGACCTTTGTAGTGGATGTTATGGCGGTGTTTTGGGACCTGGTGGTGAAAGGATTGAAGTTGTTTGGATGAGGAATGAACATAAAGTGCGAGTTGCAATCCGGGCACACACCAAGTGTTGGTTGGTACGTTTTGGGTTAAGTGTTTGGTTGTTGTGGTTGTAGTGAAATGCGGTCGATGAGCCCAAGGATAGAGACACGGAGGTTTTACTTCCCGAGTCGATACCAATGATAAGGTGAACAATTACACAAGGTCAAGACCGGGGTTTGCTAAGTGCAATGCCTGTGAACTAGCCAAGTAAGGGTGATCGGAAGCCCTTTTAGTAACCAGAAGCTTAGGCTAGGTTAGTCCACACAGTTCCAACATTCACTTAGCACTAAGGGGGTTCCTTCAGCTTGGGTATTTATTAGGTCACACAGTCCTAACCAAGACTTACCCCAAAGGGAAACCTTAGCTTGGGTTTAACTAGGTCATACAGTCCTACCTTCAACTTACACCAAGGGGTTTGGCTCACACAGAACCAACTAAGAATCACAACCCCAGATTGAAACACTTAGCAATGAGTAAAACTCAAGTTTATATCTCAATCAACTCTGAATATTTACAAGTCCTAAAAGTCCTATTTATAGTAGCAAATGGACTATTCTAGAAGACAAATTAAAAGACACAAACAACATGACAATTTCGGCTTAGTGTGGATAAATGGGAACGGTTTTTAGTTTACTTGGTGACCAAGTGTGTTTTGGCCAAACCAAGTCAATGGGAAAGGTCTTTACTTGGAGACAAGAGTGAACTCAATCTCTTTCACATCCCTTAGTGGATTCCAAGTGGAAGAATGCGTGAACATGATTCTTCCAACAATCTCATCTTCTTGAAATGTGTTTAGAAGCTTCCACTCCTTGCACTTGTTTCATGAACCATTTTGGCCAACTCTTCCTCTCCCTTTGGCCGATCTTGAAGTCTTTAATTTAGCCAATTCATGAACTTGTTAGTTCATAAATTCTTCCTTGAAAGCCCATCTTCTAGATGTCTCTTGTCCTTGCCACTTTGTCATCCAACTCATGGCCTAGTCATCCCTTGAAGACCTTTTGGCATAGTCACTTTATTGGATGACTCTTAGCCTTGTCACCCTATACATGGCCTATTAATTGTGTCCTAAGGTAGTTATTACATGGCATACTATGTCCTAAGCTAAGAGAGAAAATCTACGCTAAGAAATAAAGACAATCCAAAAGAAAACATTGTGTTCGGCCAAGACCTACAGACAAAGCCGAATATAAACACCTTCTTGAATCTTTATGTAACAAGTCCAATTTCATTCCATTTTTCATGCCATGATAAGCACATTACCATAGGTTGATCGACCATTTTTGGAACTCTGAGCTTATCACCTCAAAGATCGAATTGGAACCTAGAGCTCATAGGGATTTATGCATCAATCTCTCCTTCTTGGAAAGAATTCATCCTCAAATTCGTGCTGCCTAAATGTAGCAATGAACCTTCATGAACAAGTGTTGATCCAATATTTCCATCATTAGACAAGTCCAGAAGTTCCATCTTGTTAGAGCCTTCTTCTAAACTTGCCAAATACAAATCCGAATACAAGACAATTGGTTTTGACTTCCCATGATGTTCATGTTGGATCTCGGATTCCATAATACATGCTGCCTTTTCATAGGTAGAAGGATGACACCGTGCACCACTCAACTTTGTGTTTGAGCAAAAGATGGCACCTATACTTGTTTCATGTTTGATACTCAATGGCCTTTCACGCCTTGGCACAGGTAGGACCGGAGCTTCACAAATCTCCAAAGCTTCAAGGGATCTTGTTGCTCCTTGGAACCCTTCATACTTATATTTACTCATGACTTTGTTTATCGGGGAAGCAAGGCCATAATATCTCCGCATGAAATGATGAGGAAACAAAGCTGGACTAAAAAAATTATTTGTCGCAACTATGTCCCTAGGCTTAGTACATCTTTGGCTAGATTTCATCGTGGTTGGATTAGCACGCAAGCCCTCAGATGATGTGGTGTGATCTATGGACCGTGGTACCATCTTGTGCATGAGGATCATGGAAGATATTGGAATGTTGCACAACTCAAATGGCCTCACAAGTTCTTCATACAAATCACGCTAGATTTCGAAGGCTAATATCTTGCAAGGATGGTCTGCTCTTAGCATTTGATTTTCCCTTCCTTCCTTAAGTGTATTTAATCTCAATGAGCCAAACATAAGCCAAGTCAAGTGTCTCCAATGGACCAAGGGCCTCGTGATGAAAAAGTCCTTACACGGAAGCAATGGACTTTTGGTCTTGAATTAGGATGAGACCATCGCCGATTCCTCTAGCATCATGTTCAATTTGAATTAGTGGCTCTATGGTCAAAATAGGGGTAGTAAGGGCACCATAGTTTCTAATGGCATGCGGATATGAAGAAGCCGAGACATGTAAGCTTCTTATCGCACTTGCATTTGTTGTACATTCTGACACATCTTGGGTGGTAACACAAGTGTGCCACTTTTCATGTTCTTTCGAAACCAACAAGTCTTAGACAATGAGCTTCTTGAAAATAAATCAAGAGCAAGTTCACCAACTTCTATTGGTAGTGTTCCAGATGCAACGTCATTCGGGAATTCCTTCACATCGGCAATTTCTACAACTTCTACAATGTTCTCCCTTTCCTTGCACGCCAATGAATCCATAGGGCTCCCCTTCTTGGATTCTTATTCTACCCTTAGTGCATCAAGTAGTAGGGCCTCGGCTTCACACTTCTTTGCATGTCGGATTCTCAAGTCCTTCACCTCACTAGGTGACATCGGCACTAGTCGGATTTTCTTATCATGTTTCTGAAGGGAATAAGTATTCCTTCCTTCATCATGTTGTGCCTTCATGTCAAGTTGACATGGTTTCCCCAATAAAATATGACATGCAGCCATAGGGAGTATGTCACACCATACCTTATCTTCATATGTTCCAATCCAAAAGTCAACAAGAGTTTGTTTTATTATTCTTATCCCTTCGTCTTGGTTTAGCCGTTGGAGAGTGTACGGGTGAGGATGCTTGCTAGTGGGTAGTTCCAACTTGTCCACTATTTACACGGAGGCCAAGTTGACACCACTTCTTCCATCAATAATCATGTTACACACTCTATCTTTCACTTTACATCGGGTGTAAAAGAGTTGAACCCTTTGTCTCCTCATGTGTTTCAAGATGATCCTTCAACACATGTTGGAGTACTAAATCTTCATCCCTTGGGCTGTTTGTCACAACCTCGGATTTAACATTATTTATCACGGCATGATCCGCAAGTTCCTTTCTTATGGCTTGAGCACGTTCGGCAAATGTCATATGCGATCCTCCAATACTCTTGTTTTGAGTAAGTCATAGCGTTGGTGCATGGGATGGGAATGCTTGGATATGATACCAATCTGATGCAAGTAAGGAGGGATGATGATGTGTAAGTGGGTCGGGTATTGGTTATATTTGGGTTGACCTGAAATTGGATGCTAAAGATGGGGTTCTCAGTTCTCGGTTTGGCCGGATAGGGTGGTGTTTGGTGGTTGTTTTGAGTAATTGTACTTGGAAATAGACTGAGGCCTTTTGTGTAGTTGTTATGAGTAGGTAGAAGATTAGGGTGATGTTTGGGACTTGTGGTTTGGAGGTGGCAAGATGACGGAACAAAACTGAAATAGTGAGGTCATCGACAGGGTGTGTTATGCGGACAGTTTAGTGTTGTCGGGTTTGGAGGTATCGGTTAGAGACCTTTGTAGTGGAAGTTAGGGCGGTGTTTTTGGACATGATGGTGAAAGGATTGAAGTTGTTTGTATGAGGAATGAACACGAAGTATGAGTTGCAATCTGGGCACACACCAAGTGTTGGTTGGTATGTTTTAGGTTAAGTCTTTGGTTGTTGTGGTTGTAGTGAAATGCAGTCGATGAGCCCAAGGATAGAGACACGGAGATTTTACTGCCCTAGTCGACACCAATAATAAGGTAACCAATTCCACAAGGTCAAGACCGGGGTTTGCTAAGTGCAATGCCCGTGAACTAGACAAGTGAGGATGATCGGAAGCCCTTTTAGTAACGTGAAGCTTAGGCTAGGTTGGTTCACACAGTGCCAACGTTTGCTTAACACTAAGGGGGTTCCTTGAGCGTGGGTATTGATTAGGTCACACAGTGCTAACCAAGACTTACACCAAAGGGAAATCTAAACTTGGGTTTAACTAGGTCACACAGTCCAAGATTCAACTTACACCAAGGGGTTTAGCTAACACAAAACCAACTAAGAATCACAACCCCGGGTTGAAACACTTAGAAATGAGTAAAACTCAAGTTTATATCTCAATAAAATCTGAATATTTATTAGTCCTAAGGGTCATATTTATAGTAGAAAATTGACCATTCTAGAAGACAAATAAAAAGACACAAACTGCTTGACAATTTTTCTAGTGTGGATAAATGGGAACAGTTTTGGGTTTACTTGGTGACCAAGAGTGTATTGGCCAAACCAAGGCAATGGGAAAGGTCTTTACTTTGAGACAAGAGTGAACTCTGTCTCTTTCACATCCCTTCGTGGATTCCACGTGGAAGAATGCATGAACTTGATTCTTCCAACAATCTCATCTTCTTGGAATGTGTTTAGAAGCTTCCATTCCTTGCACTTGTTTCATGAACCATTTCGGCCAACTCCTCATCTCCCTTTGGTCAATCTTGAAGTCTTCAATATAGCCAATTCATGAACTTGTTAGTTCATAAATTCTTCATTGAAAGCCCATCTTCTAGATGTCTCTTGTCCTTGCCACTTTGTCCTCCAACTCACGGCCTAGTCATACCTTGAAGACCTTTGGCATAGTCACTTTATTGGATGACTCTCAGCCTTGTCACCCTTTACATGGCCTACTAATTGTGTCCTAATGTAGTTATTACATGGCATACTATGTCCTAAGCTAAGAGCTAAAGCTAAGCTAAGAAATAAAGATAAGATAAAAGAAAACATGGTCTTCAGCCAAGACATACATACAAAGCCGAATATAAACACCTTCTTGAATCTTTATAAAACAAGTCCAATTCCATTCCATTTTACATGCCATTATAAGCACATTAACATAGGTTGATTGACCATTTTTGGAACTGCGAGCTTATCACCTTGAAGTATTCCATTCATCCAGGTGATACTAAGATGTATCATGACTTGAGATAGCACTACTGGTGCGGTCCGATGAAGAGAGATATGGCAGATTTTTTTGATCGATGTGGGAATTATCAGCAAATTAAGTACGAGCACTAGAGACCTAGTGTGATTCAGAGGATGCCCATTCCCAAGTGGAAGTCGGAGAGGATCACCATGAATTTTGTTGTATGTCTTCTGAAGACCTTGCGCAAGTTTGATTCATTTTGGGTTATTATGGATAGGCTGACCAAGTCTGCGCACTTCATCCCGGTTTAGGTTACTTGCAATGCGGAGAAGTCCACCAGGATTTACATCCGTGAGATTATGCAATCCGGTCGAGGTCCTCAATTTATCTCTTCTTTCTGGCGGACATTGTAGGCAGAGTTGAGTACTAAGTTGGACCTTATTACCGTTTTTCACCTCCAGACTGATGGACAGTCCAAGAGGAATATTAAGGTGCTCGAGGATATGTTGAGAGCATTTGTTATGGACTTTGGTGGTCATTAGGAACAGTTCTCACCCTGGCAGAGTTCGTATACAATAATATCCACCATTTCAGTATTAATATGGCGTTGTTTCAGTCTTTATATGGTAAGAGGTGTCGTTCTCCTATAAGATGGTTTAATGCTTTTGAGGTCCAACTGTGTGGTACAGATTTGTTGAGGGAGTCTTTAGAAAAAGTGAAGCTTATTCAGGAAAAGCTTCTAGCAGCTCAAAGTCGGCAGAAGATGTATGCATACCGGAAGGTCCGAGACTTGGAGTTTATGGAGGGCGAGCAGATTCTTTTGAAGATATCACCCATGAAGGGTGTGATGTAGTTTGGGAAGTGGGGCAAGTTGAGCCCGAGATACATTGGCCCATATGAGATTCTTCATCGTATTGGTGTTGTGGCTTATGAGTTGGCCTTGCCACCAGGCATATCGAGTGTTCATTTGGTTTTCCATGTGTCTATGCTAAAGAAATATGATTCAGATGGGTGTTATATCATTCGTTGGGATTCTGTGTTGCTTGATGAGAATTTATCTTAAGAGGAAGAGCCTTTTAAGATAGGTAGGTTAGAAATTTAAGGTCTAAGGAGATAGCTTCCGTGAAGGTGCAATGGAAGCATCATCCTATTGAGAAGGCTACATAGGAGACTGAGTCTAATATGCGTGCCAGATATCCTCAGTTGTTTGCTGACTCATGTATTTTTCTCCCCCTTCTTTCCTTGTCACTTGAGTATAAGAGATTATTTAATTGGTATCTGATGTAATTACATGTTAATCATTATGTACATTTTGACAATTTTACCCCAGTTGACCCAATTCCCGAAGTTATGGGATGATCCTAGTTAAAGTTGAAAAATTAGAACCTTTAAGTGTGATTGTTTGACATATAGTTGACTTTCTGATAAATGAACCTTTTTCAAAATTACGTCAATTCTATAAGGTCCGAAGGGTCATTTATGACTTGGTCGGATAGTTGGTTTGGTTTCCAAGGCCTTCGGGAGTGTTTTCGTCGATTGGTTGGAAAGTTGGTTTTAGGTCGTTGGGCGTTGACCCGAAGAAATAGACCTCCTATAGAAATTTCAAGACCACAAGTTAGTCTGTAGCATGTTTTTACATGTGTGTGCATATCTAGTTTGTGTCAGGGAGGTCTCGGGTGATTGTCGGATTTTGGGTTGAAATTATGAAAGGCTAAAATCTACCGGTGTCTGGTGTATTCGCTAGGATAAGACACAATGCACCTCAGTTGATCGGGCCACTGCAGCGGACAATATTCCGCTATGGAAAAGGTGCGGGCATTTGGCTAGGAACCATGGGCGTGGCATAGTGGGCAAAGCACTCTTAGGGCCATTTCAAGCATTCTTTGGTGGATCCTTATTGGGGTAAGATTCTTAAACATTGTATTACCATCATTTATCTTTCTTAAGTTGATTAAATGGTGGGAACAACCTAGAAATTAGTTGGAGAAGATGAGTTCTACTTAATTTGTGTTTATTTGATTATTAAGCCTAAAAGTTATATTAATTGATGGGGTTTGCTAATCTATGCTTGGATTTCACTTATTAGTAAGTCT
This sequence comes from Anisodus tanguticus, assembly GCA_034509755.1. NCBI lineage: Eukaryota > Viridiplantae > Streptophyta > Magnoliopsida > Solanales > Solanaceae > Anisodus > Anisodus tanguticus. The sequence goes on along the minus strand of CM067546.1, from coordinate 20,242,849 downwards.
TAGGCTTAAATCTTCCATTTTTATTGATGAATTTGAATGTTGGAAAATTAGGGTTCATATCCTAATTGGGGGTTTTATATTAATTAATTAAATTGGCCTAGTTTTGAGTTATTTTAGCAATTGATTAGTAGGATTGAACCCCTAGAATGTTGAATTTCATATTTCACTCTCGAAATGACCATTTTACCCTTGTGTGCTTGTTTCCCCTTTTTCCCTTATTTGGTTTGGGTTCAAAGGAATAGTCTAATGTTATGGGTGTTGTTATTTTCATTCTCTCACTGAGATTTCGATAATATTTAGACTTCGAGTACTATTGTGATCCTCAGAAAGGCAAGCTCAAGTGTGATCGTTGTTACTCCCGCTCGGTATCCAGGTAGGTTAGAGCTTACCTTCTGGTTAAACTTCGGTTAGAGAAGCTTATGTATAGTTACTGTCAGATAAAGCATGTATGCCTTTGGGTATGAAGTGGAGATGGATTATTAGGTGTGTTATTGTTGTTTGATTTGTGGTTGTTGCCTCTTTATGATTTATTGGTTTGTTGTCTAGTGTTGGATTGTAGATTGCACTTAGTTTCCATATCGTCCTTGTGATATAGTTGTCTCTCACTTATCTTGGTATTATCATGGATAGAGGAAAGAACTTAACCTGATATTGATATTGTGTGTCCATGTGTGGCACGATTGGGAATTTGATATGATATACTTAATATTGTCATTGCATTGCATTTATCCTATTTCCATGATATATTAATGTTATTTGTGATTGGCATGATGGTGATAAGTGTGAAGGAAACAATAGTGATTCTTATGACATATTTATTGCATAGCCATCTCTGAGTTGTGTTTGGAATGGCTAGCGGTGTGGTCGGTGGTAGAGATCTCTAGGCTATGTGTATGGCGTGGCTGATACATAGACTTCGTGTGTCCCCCATGGATCATGACTGTCGGGACGTAGAGATATTTCCCTATATCATATGTGTATGGAGATTATATTTGGGCATTGCATTGCATATTTACTCATCATTACATTCACATATTTCTTGGATTCTTACTTGACTCTCTATACTTGGGTTGTTTATTCTTCGACTATGATATTACTTGTACTAGATTGGGAGCATGTCTATTCTTCAGTTTCTTACTTATATATATGTTAGATAATTTTTGTCGGCCTATGATAACTACCAGTACATAGTGTTTGTACTGATACTACCTTGCTACATTCTTTTGAGTGCAGAGTACATGACCTATTACACTTCTACGCCTCAAGTCTGATCCCGAGGTTGTTGTTGAGTCTTCTAGGGTGAGCACTACTTGATGGATCTGCTGTCTGGGGCCTCCTCAATTATAACTTGTCTTTTCTTTTATTCGGAGACAGTATCGTATTTTGAGACTTGTATTATCCAGACTTCTATTGATGATTAGTGTATCTTGTACTATTTCAGACCATTCCTTGGGGTTGTACTAGTATTATACTTTCGTAACTATGATACTTATGATTTAGACTTCTCCTTATCTTTTTCTATTTATTTATTTGTTGTTGAATTATTGATTAAGGGACGGGTTCTTCTACCAAGGTGGGAAATGGTAGTTGCCCGCACGACTTAGTGATTTAGGGTCGTGACAACATCTGTCTCTTTATTGTGTAAAATGAATGAACTTGGGATTTGCTTTTACATCTTCTGAATGCATGTGCTAATTAGATTTTCCTTTTCATAGTTTTGTTTTGAGTTAGATGACCATTGAAGCATACTAGTTAAACCTTATGTGTGTGTTTTATTCATGTGCATATTAAGTATGCCATGCGTTGTAGTGTCTACTCAGTTCTATGGCCTGAACTTGTTCATGTTAGCCTTGTCTTCTTATACTTCCTATGTGAGTTGTTGTATAAACAGTGATATATTCCAATATATACAAGGTATAAAGATTTAGGTATACACAACGTGTATATCAATGTTGTCTACCCTTGTATACCTCTGAATATATCATGTGTCTCTTGAATATGTCGTGTATACCAACCCTGATATGTCTAAGTGAATATTTAAATGTGGGCATGTATATTTATGAGCCTGAGTTTGTGATGTTGGACCTGTTTTCTTTCTGCTTCCCTTCTCCAGAATTTGGGATTATCTATTTTTCTTCTAAGTCTATGTTTAAGTAATTTGGGTCTTTCTTTCATTGATGCCTGCCTCATAAAGGCCCAATAAGAAGTTATCTTATTTCAGACTGTCAGGACCCCTTTCAGGAATCATGGTGGCACCTACACTTTTCCACCGGTAGACGAACCACTCTCAACTCATTCTAACATGATATAAGAAATGCAGAAATATAACAAAATACTTAAATAAATCGTCGATCATAATGTATATTGCAGAAAGATATGTGTGAGAAGCATAAAACAACCTCCAAAGATCTAGACAATAATACAAGAGATCTAATCCGTATACAAGTCTGAATAAAAGGGCAACATAAGCCAAATACTAAACATCATAGTTTAAGTGTTTGAATACATCTCTCGAATCCATAAGAAACAAGAAAGAGATAGGAGCATCCAAGGCATGTCGAAAGGTAACATCATAACCCTAAATATTGATGATCAACCGGCTCGGACTCAAACACGAGGTCCCGAACTGGTAGAAAGAGTTGTATATGCATCCAATGAGAATGCAGCAAGTGTAGTATGAGTACACAACGTACCCCCTAGGCATCATAGGCCGACAACAACGGAAGATACGTAAATAGAGATAATCATCGAGTTGACACCAAGTAATCCTATACTAAACAGTTCAATAACTCAGGTAAGTCACATTGTCCACATAATTGTTCACTAAATCAAACAAGTCACTTTATTCACGTAAGAGTTCAACCACAGTCAAGTACGATTCGAATTCATATGACACATGAGGATCTTACACTCATTATCCACCAATCAATAAAATTTGTCTAAGCCATATTCATGTAAGAACCACCTACCAAGTTATCAAATAATCAAATAAGACAAGTTGACCCTAGTGTACAACACCATATCACAATCCTTTTCATGAGGTATCATGATTTGTCTAACCATAACAATATTAGCTTCATAATATCTATAACTCCTGGTCTTGATTACGGTTCTATACAAGTAAAGGTAGGACACATACTCTTACATTTAACATTCTCATTATACTCTTAGTAGAAATTTATGTCATTTATCCTTGATTAGGAGGGGGGATCTACACATGCATAATGTACAATCCATTCAACTACCACAACATCATCTCAACCAGTTCTTTAGTAGACTCGCTATCAAATAATGTTATCACATATCAAGCAATACAATACTTACCCAATTCTCTATAATCAACATGATATTTCTGTCAATAAAATCCACTGACCACAATCATAGTTCAACAGCAAGTACTCAGACTTACAAAGGTGTAACCACACAAATCCATTGCACAGAGAACAAGCGAATCATGACCACCAATCCGGTCCAATTCAATTAATCCAATCATCTAAGTCCATTTAATCAAGGTATCACCCAAGTACCAATCACCAATCCATATCAAATTACCAAACCACAAATAATCAATGCATGATGAATGTATGATATAAATATAATGCATATACGAAGTACCTTCTCTTGTATACATGCATTCAAATTCTATGAATTGCACACCCATGGGGGACCTGCAAAGTCCATATACACCTCCAAAATTTCTCAACGGAGCCCAGATCTTGTCTAAAATAACTTATTGCATGTGTGCAACCCGTTCTCCCGCATATCATCACTGTCTAGAATTTTCCATCGGATCGCAGCTCTATACATGTAGCATCATCGTCAATCAATATTTCCAAAATCATAAGTATTCTTACCTTCCTGGTCTCTTGGACCCACAACATTTTCATATCAATGTCATAAGAACCATGAGTGTATGAATGCAAATAACAATACAAGGTAAGAAATCAATATATAATGAGATGCAACCAAGTATATAGATGAATATCACATGCTTTCAAGAATTTAGCAATACATAATCCAAGTACAATCAGAATATAAAATTGAAGGCATGTGTGATAAATAAACACAACAATAGCATGTATGGCGACTAACCTACATAATCGAGACAAGCCCAACCAACATCAGCTGAAATTAGCTTAAGGCTAATTCCCCTGATCACTCATCATCACAGTTCAACACCAGTACCCACACAAACATTCATAACAACCGTTTGCATAGGATTCCCAAACACGCCCAATACCCCTCAACATTTATAACTAAGTATGTACTTCCATCGGAGTCTAGTTAAAGTAAAATGTATCCTACCTCAGAGTCGAGCAGGAGACACGAAAAATACATCTTCAGTGCTTGTCTTAACCTTTTGGAGTGCCTCGTGATAATCGTAGTCTAACAGGCATAGACTATACGTCAATATAAAGCTAATACACAATATAAAGACTTAATCCTTCAAACATATCAATGACACCCGAAATCAACCTCGAGCCCACAGTGTCAAAATCCAAACTTTATTACTCAAAAAGCATAATAATATACTAAATAGTCATATCTTAAAGTTAATTGAAAAACTAACCCCAAATGGATCCTCAATTTCAAGATTTAAGAAAAGTCTCAATTTACACACCGTAATTTTTTCCACAATTGAAAAAGACTTTCTAATACCAAATTAATCATCACAAAATGGTTATCTATCATTAAGCAATACTAACTTAGAGTATCAGGAACATCTATTTCATTTTACACCCTTAGATCATGGATTTAACCCTATTATTTTAACATGGAAAGCCTAAAGCATCTCTTCCCCAAACAAAGATCATACTAGATTTAGGAACCTTAAAATATGAATCACAAATCAAGAGGGTAGAAATTATACCTCCATGAGAGCCCAAGCATGAACTTCAAGAATTTCTCCATCTAAGCAACTCTAATACCGAGATAAATATTTTTTTTGAAAATGGGATTGAATTTTAGGGTATTAAATAATCTGATTGTCAGCAATCCCGCATTGGCGGAATCAATCGCGTAGGTGAGGTCTTGCTTCAGCAGAAAAATAGTCCGCTGAGGCGTATTCACTTAACCTTCCGTATTAGCGCAGAAGCAGAAGAAATTTCGCATAGGCTCCATTACCTCCGCGAGCCAACCTCTGCAGATGCAGACACACAGGGGTGGCCCTCCACCCGCTGGTGCGAACAACACCAGACACCAGCAACATTAAAACACTTAGAATTTCTACTGAGCATCTGAAACACTCCCAAGACCCCGCGAACACAATCTAGGCATACTACTCCAAGGTAAAGAATGCTACGAACTCACTGGCACCCTCAGATTTCTCATTTAACCGAGTGAAGATATACTTTTCTAAAGAATCACGCAAAATGACCAAGTATCACAAATAGAGCCAGAAAGTACATCTGATTGTCTCGGTAAGTGAACAAATAACTCAATTAAATCATAAATGGCCCTCTAGAACGGAACCCGAAAACGGACCCATAAAATCGAAAGTCAACTTTGAGTTAAACTAATCAACTCTAAGATTCTTAATTTGGGTTTTTCTTTCAAAATTAAATAAATGAACCTCGGACTCTGTGCCACCCATCTTCGCGCATCACAAACCCCACACAAAGTCTACAAAAGGATAAAATAGTCAATTAAGGGTCTTTAACTAAAAACAACCGTACGGATCGTTACACAGTCTATCTTATAGTTGGGTCTCTTTTATTTTTACCTGGAATGTTCCGCTCATTTGTTTTTTAGGTTGAGTATATTTTGCATTTAAATTTTATATTGGATGTTTACTTTGTTTTCTTATTGTTATGATATGTTTTGGGTGGATGCTAACTTCCTTGTGTGTTTTCCACTCCCCTTTGCCTGATCATGGGCCCGGTGGGCCCACATCTTCTTCAATTTGCTTACAGTTTGAGCTAATGGACCTGAAGGACCACTTTCACATTCTTTCATCGAGTCCGGGTGTTATGAAGGCCCAGCCATGGGTGCAAATGTCTTAGACAATAGATGTTTTTATTTCATTTGCGAAATTGGTGGGCCGGTATACCCACCAGCCCATTTCTTTTCTTGTATTTTTATTTTCTTATTGTATTTACTTGTATTGTAAATTTAAACATCATAGGAACCCTAGGTTAGAGGTTAATTGAGATAGTGTAGATTTGATACCTACGTTGATAGAATGAATAGGATTGCCAATTTGTATTTTTGGACCGAAGATTAATAAAAATATGATTTATTTACTCAAAAATTTGATGTTATTCGGCTGTTGACACTCATATGTATTTTATTTTTTCTTTAAATTCCGTTTTCAATGTAAAAAATGAAAGCATTTTAAAAAAATTGGATGGATTTTTGTATTCAAAACATTTAAGAAAAATATGTGTTTTGTTTACCTTGAATTTTGAAACGGAAAGAAAATAAGGAAAAGGTTTTTTCTTTCAACAAATATTTCTGAAACTTCTCATGAACAAGTTTAATTTTTCTCTATAAATAATTTTGTAATAATAAATAAATACTATAATTAGCTTTTGAGAAAAAGGGAAATGGAAAAGAATGAATGGTTGACCTCCCTTTATAATTTAAAAAAAATCATTTTCCTAAATCATAATTAAAAGGATATTTGACTACTCTTTTGAACAAAGAAGAATAAAGGATTAAACTCCAAAGAAGGTTCTTCAAAAGAAATATGTTCTTAGTTTAAAAAATTAAAGTGTGTGTGAAAGTCCTACTTTTAGCGGAAAATGATTTTGAATGTCAAATATATTTACAATATTCTAAACATTTTTTAAGCAAATAAAGTAATTTTTTATTTTAAAACCCGAAGGTTAACCGGCAGACTTAATATCGGGGTGCTTAACACCTTCCCCGGGGGAATCACCAAAACTCTTACCTCGAACTCTGGTTATTTAGGATTTTTCTTTTAAAAGTGGAGAAACCCTTTCTACTTCTACTTGGTTTTCTTAATTTCTCTTATAAATTAGGTGGCGACTCTAAAAAATAAATGCAAGATTCCACAAGTTATGAACTAGCCTTTATGTCCCACATAAAGGTGAACCATAACAACATCTTCTTGCTTAGTTTGTTTTACAACAATACAACTTAGAAGCTTTTCAACAATTTAAGTAAAGCTTCTACAACTAAACCAAGTCATAAAGTTCATCAGTTTTCAAGAATTGTTATAAAGTTTCTATCTTTACCTAAATTAGGACAAGCATAGGGATAATGTTCCAACCTTTACCCAAATCGGACATCTAAACCTACAAAGGTTCAAACTTTTAGTTATTTAGAGTCAGTTAAAGTGATAAATATGTCACATTTTCGTCGATTAAGATAAGTTTAGTCATAAATACTTGGCCTTTACATTATTTAGGGTGTTATATTAATAAAGATTTGATCTTTCCATCCTTTAGAACGAGTATTATCATAAGGGCCCCACCTTTACACCGTCTAAATTAAGGAAAGCCATAAAGGTTCTATCATTCTTTCATTTAAATTGATTATAACTATAAATATCCCATTTTTATATCATCCAAGGCACATGTGACATGAAATCAAGTCAACAAGAATGAATGACATGAATGCAAGTGAAATGTATGTTATGGAATGGCCATATGCACCTGGTATACACACGCTTCTGCAGTAGGATTCATATGACCCATAAGATACTAATGAGGTCCATATACCCACCCAGAATCATTTTTCATCAGGTCCGTCATATGCTATAATATCAACTGTTGCATTTGTGCAACCCGAGCTAACCATATTATCATCTATTGCAGGTGTGCAACCCGAGCCAACCATAATATCATTTGTTGAAGGCGTGCAACCCAAGCCAACCATAATATCAATTGTTGCAGACATGTAACTCGATCAAACCATATGGAAGTGTAGATATACATGAGATACCACATGAAACCATGAGTACAGAATGAATGTGATTAGAAATGATGTCATAGAAGGTAAACCCCAATTCAGCTCTTTACTATTCACCTCACCCTGTTCATATACCATATCCAACACCCAGCCTCCCAAGCCCCTTTTCTTGTATTTATCAATTAAATGACAATAATATCATGAATGAATAAATCGGATATGTTAACGCCATGAGAGTTCATAATATCAATTAAATATCAAGAATATATGTACTCTCTCATAATTTAGACATCATATGGAGTGATGAATGCCAGATAAGTCAATATTCATAGATGTCAACCATGATGGCTATCATAGCCCAAATAAATAACAACCTAAATGGATTTATCCAATATTCTCATGGATCAAAGGCTAAACACATAATTTCAGTCATAAGTAAAACTACTTTGTATTTTAACTACCCATATAGTTACACCGCTACCCGAACAAGTGCTCGTCAGCTCACGAGTATGGGACTCCCAATTCCCCACTATATCCCTTAATTTAATTAACCAACATAAAATACTTTATAAAGGATCTAGTAAGTCTCAGCTTGCCTTAGATTTGAAGTTCTAGGGCTCACGAATGGATTGCCCTTCTTCAACGCCTCCAAACGATCCCAAACTCGATCCGAGCGATGATTAAGCCTTCCAAAAGATCTACTGCCTCTAACTTCTACAAACACCTTCAATCTAGTAAAAATAGTAATTGACGGAGTAAGACGAATCTAATGATACCCATAATGCTATATTTATTTCGTAACCCAAAAATAGACCAAAAAAGCCAACCCTAAGACCATAGGACAAAACTAAAAATTGAACTTAGAATCATGTTACCCATAGTCTAGATAGTCAAGATCCTAAAAATCATGAAGTTTTAACAATAATTGAACCTTCAATTTCACTAATTTAAGCTAAACCCAAATCCATGGAAAGTCTTATTTTATAACTTAGAATCATGGTTTCTAGGATGCAATTTCGTAATAATAGAAGGTATAATGGCAAAAGGAACGTTAGAAACTTACCCCTAGAAAGAATCTTAGAGAACCTCTCAAAAATCTCCAAAATCCGATCCCAAGATTGTGAGAAAAAGTCCAGAAACAAATAAAACAAATGTTGTAGTTGTCCGGCCCTAAATCAGGAGCTAAATGATCACGACACTCACTTTTGACAAGCCCAATAATATCCTTGTAAAATTTTACCAAAGATAACCTTTTGAATTACCCAATATGGCCTTAAAATGAGAGAGATGTGATGTTTTCAAGTAGTTAAAGAATGCTAAAATTTAAGGGAAACTTTAAGGACATAATTGGTATTTTCGGAATTATTACATCAAAAAAATTCAGAAATTGCAAAATCTTAGTTTTAACACCCAAAACTCATTCAAAACCTCCCGAACACAAACCATATATGCATTTGGATCATAAAACACGCTACGAACCTGATCATGCACTCGAAACACCCAAAAGAGGTCGTATTGACCGAGGTCAACTCCAAATCCTTAGTTAAAACTTTGATCAAACTTCTTCCTTTCTTTAACTTAAGAGTTTCTAATTTCACTAAATTCGATCTGAAACTCACCTGATTACCTCGAGAACCACGCCACCCATCCCCGCAGTCATATTTACCAAGATGGAACTATAGAAAGGGTATTTGGGTAAAACCAATCTAAAAGCTCAAAACGACCTATCGGGTCGTTACATATCTTTTTAAGTTGTTTGAAACAAATGCCATATTTGATATTTAGTAAAATTTTCATTATAATATTTTTTTCAAATACCTTATAAATGACATGGTCAAGATTACGAGATTCAAACCGCAATTTGAATATAATATTAAAATCTCTAATTAAAGATAATAATATTTCATAGTCTTCTACATCCGTTGGTCAAACTAAGTAGTTGTTAGGACACATTTTGATTGAGATTTAAAAAATTTAATTGTTTTTGTCGTTCAACAAAAAATAGTATTTCCAAGTTGAAATTTTTTTGCGATGAAAACAAAATTGAATTTTGTGACTAAAAATTATTTTCTAAATTATATATTTTATGTTTGAAGTTAAAATAATAAGTCGATTAGACAAACAAACACTCATTTTAATTTTATATATATATATATATATATATATTAGTTCAAATATTCCAATTTCTACATGTACCATTTTGGTCTATCCTTTTCTATTTCTAGTGTTTTATGCAATCAACATTACAAGAAGAAAATTCGCCTCCCTCCCCTTCTGTCATTATCTCCACCCTCTTTAATATTATTAGGAAATAATCTTTTTGAGCCAGTTTTCTCTCTTTCCTTTGCTTTAATGATATTACTCATTCTCAAGTCATTTTTTCAATCCAGAAAGAATCACTTCTTAAAAGGAGAAAGAGTTATGAATGGCGTTAGAGAAAAATGAATTACCACCTCCATCTGGGTTTCCATACCTTTGGCAAATATTAATTCACCTATAGGCAATATTGATGATCCTATAGTCATGCATGATGATCAGGGCAAAGGTGAAAGGACTTTTCTTGGTAAAAGGATCAGTTTAAGAAAAAGAGCTCCCTCAAATCTCTTTGTTTCCGCCCATTGTCTCCCTTCTATCTAACCACACGGGCAAGGTTTACGACCTGGACGAGGTCGCCTCGGAAATGTACAGAATTCATATGGTAAGCTAGCTAGCCTCTTAATTACTTTTGGCTAGATGATTTTGTTGGAAATTTGCCTTTGGTGGGGAGGTGCGTCCACCCATATTTAATGACTTAAAACACTAGGGTTCCGCATGTTGGAGGCGTTGTCTCTTTACACGTGCATAATCTACTAAGTGAGTAGATGACCGTAGGGCCAAGGGTCGTCAAATTTTGTTGAGAAATGAAAGAGATATTGGTCCATGAAGTAAGGTGTTTGAGGCATGGAAATATGGTGTGGGACAAATCTACCACATAGATGGAAAAAGGAAGAATTGTTCTCTTTATAAGTCTCAAAATTGGCTAAGGGTTTGGGACCCCAAGGGGTAACCCATATCCTCCCTAACAGCTCCTTTATGTTGCACATTAAATCAGTCATTACTTGGTTGATTAACTCCCTCACTAATGGCCATAAACAGCCATTACTTGGCCATAAACTGCCATTACTTGGCAGTTGAGGAGTCCCTTCCCTTATGCTATATATTGATATCTTTTGGCACAATTGTGGAGACTACGAGACTACAATATACTACACAGAGACAAAACAGAAGACAAACAGATCACTCCAAAATGTGAGCACAAACAGTGAACAGAAAACTCTTTATTCCTTTTCTGTTCTTCAGCAAGTCGTTTCGTGTTTGTTTTCTTTGTCAGAATCAACCTATTTTCTTTGTAATGTTGATTAGTGTTTTATCTTGGGAGACTATTGCCCGTTAATGTAAAAGCATATATACGGGGCAATCTTGTCTTAAAGACAGAGAGAGTCATCTCTCGACTTAGCCACAGTTGTAACAATCCAGATTTAGTGTTTCTTGATTTCAGGTTATCAAGATTCAAGACTTAACAAGCTTGCGGCAGTTCTGAACATTGGCTTGTTTGTTTATCCTTTCGAACACTTGTAATATTTATTTACTTCTCGTACTGCTTTACATATCCAACAAGTTTAAGACAGGATTGTATTAGTGTTCGAAAGATGTCAGTCAAAAGTTGTGTGACCAAATCTGGATATGGCTGTGGTTTTCTGGTTGAAGAGTTTTGATTATGCTGTTGAAGGTCAACGTGTTCATGGTGTCACCGCTCCCAAGAGTGGTGGGAACAAGCACCCACGAGAGGCTGAGGATGTCAACTGGGACAAGAGGAGAAGACTGAAGATGTGATTCTATCTTGTAGCAGAAGGCCTATATCTGTCCCAGACAAAGGATCCGAATTATGGTAAGGAGGAAATGGACACTCAATCCGATGAAGTGACTGAAGTGGGCCAGAATCCGAAATTGGGATAAGTAATTTTCCTTCCTTATCAAAAATAAAATTAAACGATGTCTGATTAAAAAGGGCTTAAAGTAAGGAGGAATATGAAAATGTTTTCCAAAATAATTTATATTTCTTGTGCTTTAAAATCAGAAGTTTAATCTCATCTTCCTTCCTGTTTAAAGATTGATTTTGTAAACGACTTAAAAAGATCCGTTCTTTTAAGTGTAATTATTAAAAGTGTGTAAAGTATGTTCGCACATACGAGGGAGAAAGATCCACTGACTGTGCGAAAACTGTTACCACTCTTAAGTAAGCGCCAAGAATTGTCTGGGCACCAATCATAAGGGAAGAAGACTAAAAGCTAAAGACGTTGAGCCTGTCACACTATTTGGCATAAGATCATTCATAGTATGATATTGGACACTCAGTCATACAAAGCCTACGGGCGACTGGAGTGGGGCCAAAATTCCTTTGATAGGATGATATTGGACACTCAGTCATACAAAACCTACGGGCGACTAGAGTAGGGCCAAAATTCCTTTGATAGGATGATATTGGACACTCAGCCATACAAAGCCTACGGGCGACTGGAGTGGGGCCAGAATTCATTTCATAGGAAAAGTAATGGACACCTAGTGTGGTGGGCCATAATTTCCAGGTCTCTAATGATCTGAAGGCCAAAAGAAAGATAGAAGAGTAATGGACGCCTAGTGAGGTGGGCCAGAGTTTCCAAGTCTTAAATGATCTGAAGGCCAAACTAAAGGCATAAAAGAAATTGGACACTCAGTCTTCCAAAGCAACTGGAGTGAGTCAGAGTATCCAGATCACATATGATCCGGTTACGCCCTAACCACGGGCAAGAGGTTGTTCATGTGAAGCAATGCCACCTCTAAAGTAGAAGGGGTTGGAAAGGTTGTCCTCAATAGGACTTCGGGGAATGGGATCACTCTCAGATGAGGTGATACATGTCCCAAACTTGGTTTAAGGGATGATGTTGGTCAAGCTGGTTTGAGACTAGTCCAACAGGTCTGTAATAACTAAGAATGGTACAATATGTCTGTAGCCAAATGAATGATATATTTGTAATCCGTGCATCTATGCCATCATAGATTAAGACACGTTAAATAGAAAGTCATTCAAAAGCTAACGAAGTTGAGATTGTTGCCTTCTGTCGACATAAACCCTCAAAATAAATGTGAGGTAGACGAAGAGGCAAAATCATCTTTACATTCCGTCAAAGGAATAGCGAAAGAAGCACCACTCCTCTAGAACTTAGTCACACCTACTTGGGTGATTTGAAGTTTATACAAAATAGAGGGGGGAGACAAGTACGTTGTGACCTTCAACGTATTGTATCCTTTATTTGTTGAAAAGAAAAGATGAAGTTGTTGAAGCGGATAAGTGCTACAAAGCAGAAGTTGAAAATCAACTAAGCCTACGGATTGAGGAATTCGTAGTGATAGAGGGGGAGAATGTGAAGCATCATTCATCAAACAACTGCTCATTACTCACCTCAGTCTAACGATGTTAGCCAAGCGCAAAGTCGTACGCCAAAATTATGTAGGGCAAGGCGATCCTTACCACTAATGCGATTCTCAGCAGAAATACGCATAAGGATAAGGATAACCCTCTGTGTGAGACATGGAAAGGATCTCACATACAAATGTTGTGATGTGGGGTGGCTTGGTGGAAGTTGGAATACCGAAATAGGTCAAGTTGGACCTAAGACTGTAGATTGCATATCCACTGGATCTACAAATAACAGTAGTGCTTATCGCCTCTTGGTGTCAAAGAATGATGAATTCTTTGAGGATAACTTTCCTTGAGAAGGAAAAAGAAGTAATTACTCGAGGTTAACAAGAACCCGCGAGGGCCTGACTATCTGGAACTAGACGTTCTGTATCTACAGGACGCGGAAGTTGTTGTCTATCTGGAACTTAATATTCCAGATCTACATAACTCAGGGATTGTAGATGTTGAACCAAGACGGAGCAAAGAGGGGATAAAGACTTGTTCCAGGCCTTCTAGCTTGTATGGTTGAGAATGAACCATGGACAATTAACAAATAATTGTCATCTCCAGAAGCGCTGCTTTGGAAAGAAGCTACAAAGAGAGAAATAGATTCCATCAGATAGAACCATACTTGTGTAATGGTTGATCTTCCTCCGAAAAAAAAAACCTTTGGGTTGTAAAAGTGGATACTCAAAATTGAGTACAAAGTAGATGGATCTACTGACGAGTATAAGGCCTCGGCTACTTGTACTTATGCTCCCCTGTGAATAGCTTAACATCCAGGGCCATTGTAGTCTTGCGTGGCATGGATGTTAAAACAGCCTTCCTAACTGGAGAGTTGGAAAGGAAGGATCAAAGTTGGTTTGTTGGACTATTGGGTTTCTTCCTGAACTTTCTTTTTGGTCACTGAAATATTTACATTTCGGTCCTGAAAGTTTCAGATAAAACAGAAACAATGAATCTGATAACAGAAACATTGACTCTGAAGTTAGAAAGCCAACAGTTAGGAAAAACCAACAGTCTGAGAGTGGAAGTTATATTGAAACGAAATATATGGGTATCATAGATGACATCTTAGGAATTGGGATTTCTAAGACATCTAACGGACTGGTCTAACTCCAAACTCAGTTGTGACAGTCTCGTTAAAGCCACTAATGGATATGAATCATAGAACTGATTAGAATCATGGTGCACCCATATACAAGGAGCAATGTGCGCAGGTCACATGTAGTTCAATGTAAGTTACACACTACAACCGACCTGGTATCGGCCTACAAAGTAGATCAGTTGAACTAAAGTTCACTCGTGATTCTGGAAATAATCAATAGAAGGCGTTAAGTCGGATATGACGATATCTGAAATATTCGCTTATCTACGGATTATGGTATTATGGATGTCTAGCGGTTCTGGGAGAACACAGTGATGCAAACTGGACATCAGATGTGAAGAACATCAAAGCCACAAGTAAATGTGTATGGTGGGTCTTGGAAAATCCTCTAAGCAAACTTGCATCGACTGATTCATGATGGAATCAGAGATTATCGCTTTATACAAAGCATGAAAGAAGTTGAGTAACTTCACGACTCCTTAGAGGGCGTCCCTTATTGGTAGAAACCCGTGCCTTCAGTAGTTATAAATTGTGGCTAGCAGGTCGGCTTCAGGAAGGACACGAATGACGGCGTCTGGACATATCTGTCAGGATCTGTCGGAGACATAAGACCGTATGGCAGTTGATCATCAAGGGTGTCACTTCCTTGATTACTAATCAAAGGATATAGCGGACCCTTTTTAACTAAGGGACTACCCGGAGATCAAGTGTTCTGCATGTTTAGGGGAATGGGCTTAAAACCCAAACAATACGAACCTTTGCGGTGCTAACCCAACCATACTGATTGGAGATCCTAAGAATTTGGTTCAATGGGAAAACTAAGCTGCAAAAGGTTCTGTTGAGCGCTTCGGTGGAAGCAAGAGCACTTCGGATGATGATTTCTGTAGGGAAACATGAATCCAAAGTTGTACCCGCGATAGACATTAAAGTGCTACCTGCATGGTGGGTAAATATTAAGCTTCCAAACCTTTAACGATCCTCAAACGGTTGAGGTTAAGGTTGGGGAAACTTTTAATGATTCCTAACACTTGTGAAGTAGGGTATAGTAGGATACCTTGTAGGAGATCACCTATTTAAGTGCAAGAACATGCCACCTCAAATGAACGCACTTAAGAATCCAAGTGTGTCCATGGACACAACGGATAAAACAATAAGAAGAAAATGAATAAGGAGAGTTATTGTGTTGGTATCATTGTCTTGGCTTACACTAAACACTGACGGCTCAAGACATCACGTTCACCGCGCAGTAAGTCCGGTGGTATTCAACTAGGGAAGGTTCAAAGCAGAAGCTACCTCTCCTGATGCAATATTTTTTTGCTGAAAGTAGGCACCTTGTGTGTGCGCCAAAATCTCTTTCAAGAGGGGATTGTTGAAAATTTGCCTTTGGTGGGGAGGTGCGTCCACCCATATTTAATGACTCAAACACTAGGGTTTCGCATGTTGGAGGCTTTGTCTCTTCACACGTGCATAATCTACTAAGTGAGTAGATGACCGTAGGGCCAAGGTCGTCAAATTTCGTTGAGAAATGAAAGAGATATGGGTTCACAAAGTAAGGTGTTTGAGGCATGGAAATATGGTGTGGGACAAATCTACCACATCGGTGGGAAAAGGAAGAATTGTTCTCTTTATAAGTCTCAAAATTGGCTTAAGGGTTTGGGACCCCAAGGGGTAACCCATGTATTTGAAGGAGGGAGGACCTAGATGTGCTTGGGTTCAAGGCTAAGTCCACACGCGCACCGCCGCCGCCCGCCCATCCCGTCCGGTCCGGTCTCGGGTCACGGGTCACAGGTCATGGCTTGTGGATCGTGGGCCTTCGGCTATTATCTCTTGGACCTCAAATTGCTTAATATTTACAGTTTGGTCCCTGGAGTTTCTGGAAAGCTGAAATTGGGAACGACGGAAGGCAAAAAGTTTATGCATGTCGTTGGAGCGTTAAAACTCCATAAATCATTTCGTTTTTGTTTTCTTCGTCAGAATCAACCTATTTGCTTTGTAGTGTTGATTAATTTCTGTTTTATCTTGGAAGACTATTGCTCGTTAACGTAAAAGCATATATACGGGGCAATCTTTTCTTAAAGACAGAGAGTCATCTCTCGACTCAGCCACAAATGTAACAATCCAGATTTTGTGTTTCTTGATTTCAGGTTATCAAGATTCAAGACTCAACAAGCTTGCGGCAGTTCTGAACATTGGCTTGTTTGTTTATCCTTTCAAACACTTGTAATATTTATTTACTTCCCGTACTGCTTTACATATCCAACAGATTTCATATTTAGTACTACATGAGTAACATTATTTTTTATTTCAAGATTCTTAATGCGTACTATTAAAGTAGTTCCATAGGCGGATTCTACGATAACAAAGACCTCAAGTGTTATTGACTTGTTTATTAATTTAGTTTTTATATGTATTTAATGGTTGTTTTGTTAGAGGAATAAGTGATAATAATTTCGAGAATAAAAATAATCTCGTGGTTGGTTATGGGAAATCATACTAAAATACTAATATCATTTTGCACATATTTTGTGCTACTCGATTGACATACACATGAAACGCATGTGCCGAGAAATTAGTTGAAATAAATTACTCACTTCGTTAGTTGTGTTTATGAAGAAATATGATTAGTGAGGATTCATGTAATAGATTTTAATTTATTTGGAAATGAGTCATAGTTATGGTACTCATCAATGTCGTAGTGATTCATTCATTTTAATGTGTCTTTTTTAAGTTGTTATAAAAGAATGCCATATTCGATATTTAGTAAAAAATTTATTATAATATTTTTTTCATTTTATATACTTACCTTATAAATGACATGGTCAAGATTACGAGATTCGAACCACAATTTGAATATACTATTAAAATCTCTAATTAAGGATCATAATATTCCACATCCGTTGGTCATACATAGTTGTTGGGACGCTATTTGATTGACATTTGAAAAATTAATTGTTTTTGTTGTTCATCTAAAAAAGGTATTTGAAGTTGAAATTGTTTTTTGAGATTAAAACAAAATTGAATTTAGTTACTAAAATTATTTTCTAAATTATATATTTATGTTTGAAGTTAAAATAATAAGTCAATTTGACAATGTCACGACCCCTTTTAAGGATCGTGGTGGCACCTACATTTCCCAAAAATTTGTTATGTGATACAAAAGCACTAATAATCCGAATACAAGTTTGAGAGTCAATGGAAACGTAGTGCCAGAGCTGAATAACCATAACGTGAATGTACAAAAGTGTCTCTGAAACCAAATAAAGACATAAAATAAGATATGAGCATTTCTGGGACATGCCGGAAGAAGCATCCTCACCCTGAAATGCTGAAATCCACATGCTCAGACTCACACTCTAGCTCGCGAACTAGTAGTAGGATTTGTATCTGCATCAGAAAAGATGCAGAAAGCATAGAATGAGTACACAATGTACCCCCGTAGACATCATAGGCCGACAATGATGGAAGACATGTAACAGAGATAAATATCAAGTTGACACCAGGTAGTCTTATACTAGACCGTTCAACAATCCATAAAGTCACGTTGTACACATATCAATTCACTGATTCATCAAGTCACATTGTTCACATAAGGTTCCAATCACAGTCAAGTACACTCAATCCCTACACATATACAAGGATCTTACAATCATAACACCCACAGTCTAGTACTCTCGTGTCCAAGTCATATTCATTCTTAACCCCACTTACCCAACTTAACACACCAAATAACAAGTCAACACTTAGATCACAACAACCATTTTATAATGCATTCCAAAAGTATTATACTTAAGCCAACTATAATGACATTAACTCCTTATTTTTCTTTGCCTTTAGACTTAGTCGGGCCTATATACAATTTCAGTCTTACACACATAGATCATTCAATGCCAGCTTTCCAATAGTGACACTTATCACAAGATTTTTATTTGACTCATTACCCAGTCACACAGACGATTATTAGACAACACATAATGCATATAGTTTCCATGGATCTAGATAATAGTACTGACCTATTGACATTCCCAACCACATTAGCAATTATCATCAACAATACACTTACATTTATTAAACCATAAAGATACATACACGATAAATCAATCCACACACGGCAGCCAAATTAATTCAACAATTTCAACCATTTATCCAAGTGCTCAGAAAGACCAGTCTAATCATGAAAATTAACTCGACTCAATAGAATCAATCCAATTTCAAAGTATTCACATGGACAAGCTCAATCATGGCAACCAATCTACATTACCAATCAATAGATAATCAATGCAATGAAATATGTATGATATGAGTGCAATGCATATGCATGGTACATTTTCATCCAATATACAGGTTGTTAAGATTTTATTATGATCATCCACCTATGAGGGACTCGTGAAGTCCATATACTCCATCCAAAATTGCCCATCGGATCCCAACTCTTAGCTAAATAATAGTTGTTGCAGGCGTGTAACCTGCTCCATCACGTTTCATCATATCTGTTGTGGTGTGCAACCTGAGTCATCCGTATCATCATCATCTCAATGGTGTCATAATATCATAAGTACTTTCCCTTCTCGATCTCTTGGACCCATAGCATTTTCATACCACTCTCATATCAATATCAGCTAAACCATGAATGTATGAATGCCAATGATAATACAAGGCAAGAAATAGGATGTATGAGATGCAACCAAGTATAGGATATAAATGCCACATGCTTTCATAGTTCACATCATTAATCCAAGTACATTTGGAATATCATATCAAGCAATCCATACATATTAATCCAAGTACAATCTGGATATCAAATCAAACAGTTCAACCACAATAATCCAGGTTTCATATCAAAGTGTGTGTTATGAGTAAATACGATAATGTCAAATATGGCGATAAATCTACATAATGGCGACAAGCCCAATTAACAGCAGTCGGAATCAGCTAAAGGCTAATTCTCTAAATTACCCATCATCATAGTTCAACATTCGTACCCACTCAACCATTCATCACAACCGTCTGAGTGGGACCCCTAATTACGGCCAATACCCCTCAAAATTTATACCTAATATGTACTTCTATCATTGTCTCAAAAAACTAAATCGTAGCCTACCTCATTGTCGAGCAGGAGCCACGAACAATCCATCTTCAGTGTCAGCCTCGCCCTTTCAGAGCTACTTGAAGTAATCATAGTCTAACACACATATACTGTATGTTAATAATAAGCTAACAAAAAATACAAGGACACAATCCTTAACCACATGAAGACTTCTAAACCAACCCCGGGCCCATAGTATCAAGATTCAAACTTTAATACCCAAAAGGCATACACACATACTAGGTAATAATATCCTTAAGTTAATTAGAAACCTATACGCATTTGGACCTTCAATTGCACTATTTAAGAAAATCCTCAATTTATGAACATTAGAATTTTTATCCCCAAATCAAATAGGTTTCTATCATCAAAGTAAACTCTACAACATTATTATCTAACGTATTCCATCACTAATTCATGATAATCAAAGTAATATAATCCATAAACACCATTTAAATCAATAATAAAACTCTCTTAATCTCATAAGAACTTACAACCCATCTTCCCCAACCTATAAACATATTATATCACCATTAAAGGACTTATAAACATATAATAAAATAATAAAGGAAGGAATTTATTACCCCAAAGATGGAATCACTCTTAAATCTCTGAAAATTCTCCCTGGAGGCTCTAAGGTCATTATCCTCCGATTATCGTTATGCAGTTGTGTTTGTATCAATTTTCTGAGGGTCGACAAGAGTCATAAGAAAAATACACGCTTCAAAGGAAACAAGGAGAGAGGTGCCTTTAACAAGGAACAACAGTAAAATCCAGGAATTATACGTCAACATGAAATAATGAGATTCCCAAGCTTTCAATCTCAAGAATAGAGTTCCTTTTTGGTGTAATGTTGTTATGATTATGTTATTCATACATCATGCCAAAGAATGAAAGTGTATGCCTTAGTATACCTAGTCTTTAGCGCTATAATCGGTCTATAAGCCTCCCTCATATTATGGGTGGTCATCTACATAACATAACAAGTTGACATCAATACACTCGACAAACCGTCATTTTTCCCGGCAAACTGCTAGGAAGATTGACGGCTCACCTTGGGAAATTTGACATTCTGTCAACTCCACCGTAAAATTGCCTACGTTCTTGTTTTCATCAAAACATACTTTTTCGATCCGTTTAACTCATGAACTCTTTGGTACTTCCATAACCAAGTTGTAAACCTTCATTATTCTTTCGTAAGGTCATACCTCTTCCTGGGACTTTAGTATCCATTAACATCATGCGTAAAATGCGAAACAACATGGTGTAACATCCTTTCCCCCTTTGGCACATTCATCCGCGAATGTTGGTAATATTCTAACTCTCAAGGTTATCAAAAATTTTGGTAGAGTTTCCTTTGTAAGCAGGACTATCCAAAACCTGTAAAGCAACCCAATCATGTATACAATTCCACACAGGGCAACACAATATCAAAATAACATCAATCATCTTCACACGACCTCTTATGCTTGTAAAAATCAAATAGAGTTTCGCCATAACTTACATTAACATCTTCTTACTGACATCCAAGTTGCACTTACTATGTTAGCTTTAACAACATTAGTTACATAGGGTATATGCTCTAACTTAATAAATCGCATAGGATAGAGGAATTATATCGCATGAATACTGGCATGAAGCTAGAATCTAAATTACTCGATTAGGGCAATTCAGAGGTTTTGTGACCATTCTAATAGAGTTCTTTTTGACCCACAATTATCTCAGCATGTCATTTGATCAGCTTATATTAAGGTTTCTCTGTTGGTACATCATTAACTTACACATAGTCGTATAGTTCCTTTACATAATTGTTTGGTGGTTGTGATATATTCTAACATTTGGGCTTTTGTCTTTCCTTTTTGTGTTATGATTTGATTTCTGATAGAATTTAGGTGACATAGTCTGTAGGCACGAAGCGTAAGATGACGATGAAGGGTTGTGGCACAATAATCTCCAAAGTTGAGGATATCTGAATCCACTTCTTCATTTGTTCTTCTTATTTCTTTCACGATAATATCCTTACATAGTTCATGAATTTAAGATCAGCCTACTGGCCTTAAAATTTCTTTTGCCAATTAATCTCTTTTCCACTCTTATGTGAATCAAATTTTTAAATAAGCATTTCTTTTGCTACTTTTCTCAACCGAGTTCGGTATTATGATCTTGATAGCATACCGATGGAATCTTTTTTCCTTGTCAAGGTGAATCCTCTTTTTAACATCGAATCTCTTATGTCACTTCCTCGTTGGTCTAAGTATTCCCTCATAATTTATTTTCTTAGATCCGATATTGTTACTTCGAGTTTCATTCCCTCTTTGGTGACTTCAGAAGATTTTTATTCTTTTATCCTGCATAACCCTTATTTACCACCTTGGTAACATATCACCTCAGAAGTCATTCATTTGTATTCCAGACTCTTTTCAAGTTCCATACATTCCTTATCTATATACCTGTGTCTGGTAGCTTAGATTGAGTTCCCTATTGGTCATCGAAGGAAGTCCTGACTACCTAGAGGTTTTTTCAATAGGTTCTTTCATTAGTTTGATTATCATGATGAGTGGTTGTCTGATGGCCGGTAATAGCTGGTATGATTAGCTTTTGATCACTTCAATTGTATAGACATATTCAGTTGTTTTGGTATAACCTGGCGAGTCACTTAGGTACAATTATTCTGAACCAAAATAGTTTTTAACGATAATGTTATAGTTCATAATGATCTTTGTATTACTCAGTCGTCCTTATGTGATAGTTTTACCATCAAGAGTAAGTTCTCTTGAGTGTTGTTAATCGATACTTTTCATCCTTGGGTCCTAGTGAGGCTGTCCTTATTAGGATTTCCTTATCACTTCTTAATCTTCTAATATAAGGAACTTATAATCTTACGAGAGGTATCATCCGACTTTTATTATGGCTATCCACTTGCTATTTCTGTGGGGCGGGTTCTTTTGGTAACTCCCTTAATGGCTCTCTTTTCACCAGTATGCTACTTTATGGTCCATTTTCTTTCTATTTATTACATCAGGACTTCTTACTTTTCATAACACCTCAAATTTTCATACTTACTTGGTTATGCGGTGTATTTCCAAGATAAGTTCATCCTTCCTTAGTTGTACTCAATATTCGCTCGAGTATCCTTTCTCGATCTATGTCATTACCTAATTAATTTCCTTCTTTTCCTTTTTCCATTAAATATGGAAAACAAGACGTTCTTTCATGTCCATCATTGTTTCTTCTTTTGTCGACCTTATTCCTTGAGGGTATGCAATCTTTTCTGGATCCGAATATGTAATCTTTCATAATTAGCATTCCCTTCTTTCCAAGAGTGTATACTTACTTCTCATAACTCTGAAGTTCTTATGTGTTATTCACAAGCCTTTGTTGATTAGGTATTTCTTGTGCACTTGTTTCCTCAAAGAAAACCTTGACGTACTCCTGTTACCTCTTTGTATTATTAAGGCTAGGAGTCATTCCCTCTCCTTTTTCGTTGAAGGCTTTGCTTTTACAAGGCATTGATCCACTAGTTTTCCTTCGTATTTACCATACTGAAATAAATGTTGTCGTCTTTGTTCCTCTATTTAACTTTCGTTGTACCGATATCCTTAACTTTGTGATCACATTATTATTATCCTTGTGAGGTCGTTAGTTCCTTCGATAGTCAATATTTTCGCCATCACCTATTTTTTCACCTCTTGCTTACTCATTCTTATCCTTTAGCTCTTTTCCTTATTGCTTGTTTTGGACCATTCTTTATTATATCATTATATACTCTCATCGAACTTCGCTTGTCCTTACAGTCACTCATATATCGTTAGATATCTTATCAATATTCACGACGGGACTATGTTTTGATATGTTTGAATTCTTATCGTGACTGGACTCAATCTTTATTTCTGATTCGGGTTCTCTCCCATAAATTAGTATCAAAATTTCTCTCAATCCGTCGTTCAGTTTGGATGAATTTCTTTGAAGATCTCTCATCTTAGCATACTTTCAACATCGTCATAATGTATATCTTTGACTATTGAAGCTTCGAAACTACCTCTTTACTTATATGCCTATATTTTACTGGTACTCTTGCTACTTGGAGGTCTCATTCCAATTCCTTTATCAATTTTTCTTATCATTACCGACTTATCATCAATCTTCTTGTGAAACCCTTAACTTTGTTAAATTATCCTAATGATTCTTATTTGTATTTACCAGGAACCCGTTTATCATTTGTCGCTGCTTCCCTATCAATCATATCCTCATTTCTCATTATTTCCACCTAATGTCAAGAACTCTACAGCTTTTCTTCGGTGAAGAAGGTATATTACTTACCTTTAATTGACAAAACTTATCTAGTTCCACGTGTTTCCTAAATAGTTTAATCCTTATAAAGGGATTGGGTTACTAGTTTACATATAACGTTTCGCGTCCATTTCTTCCTTCAACTACCTTTTGAACAAAGCTTCAAATAACTTATCCCTGGAAATCCATTTTCCTTATTACTCTTCTGGGGTTTCCCTAAATTCCTTGGACTCGTGAATCCTCTTTTCCAGGTCACACGTTCATTTACTTTTTGTGTCCCACTATTGCTCACTCTATAGGATCTAAGGGTGCTAGGTACATCTATTATATAGTCATTGAAGGGTTAGTTCCTAAATCACCTTGCTTAGAACCTTGAACATAACTGTGATTTCACTTACTATCTCCCATTCCTATTATCGATTTACGGTATATGTACGCCTTGTATGACATACTTGATATCTCAAAGATAACTGATCGATCATAGGTATAAGAACAATTATTCTCAATAAAAGTATCAACATACCTGATTAATTGCACAATAATATCATAAATGGCTATTTCCTTGATTCAACCTCGAGCATCTATCCACTATATGACTCCTGCTCCCACACCAATAATATCCCTCAAAATCATCTGGGCATGGCCCATAATGCACCTATCCACATTGATGGCACAATGACTGAGATCTCTCGGGACATTCTCTGGCCCTATGTCCCAAAGCTCCACATCTAAAATATAACTCAATAATGGATAAGCATGCTCCGTCGTGTCTCCTTCCATATTGTTGACAGCGTGATCTACTACTTCTAACACCTTCTTGGGATTGTTTGATTTCTACCCGGGAAATTTGATCTCACACCTCTCTCAATACCAATTCTTCAGCACTTGCGTCCATCTCAAACATTCTGGTATGTCTACTGGTTACTTCTTCATCTCTTCTACTGGTCAGGGAAGATCCTCTTTCAACTGACTTCCATAATATTAGACTTCTCAGCCTCTCTATAGGTCTATCCTGTGGGGGCAGTTGAACATGACTCTGCTCCAGGAATATAACTTGAGGTGTTGTTGTATACACAGGACCATTCACACCTAACCTAAATGAAAATTCCTATTACATTGATGGTCTCTGTGTTGTGCGGGCCTTCCTATAATCTGGTACTACCACCGGAATTGATGGCACTTTGAAGGGTGATTCCTCTGGGGCCTCAGATGGGTCCTCTTCCATAGATGGATCCTCTGAAGGATCTTCTTCCATAGAATAATTTAC